>CM074122.1:34140813-34740813 GCA_037177725.1 Cyamopsis tetragonoloba
CAGCCCCCTTAGGGTTTGAGGAACCATCAACATAAATGGTCCAGGATCCTCTTGGCTCTTCTCCGGGATGTGTCATCTCGATATGAAATCCGCCAAAGCTTGTGCCTTAACTGTTTGACGGGGTTCGTACAAGATGTCGTACTGTGATAGTTCTACTGCCCAGGTCATCATTCTACCTGCCAAATCAGGCTTATGTAAGATTTGGCATTGAAAGTATGGTCTTAGCCGCCGGGATGCCAATAGCAAAGTATAGGCAACTTTCTCCAATCGCTGGTAATTCAACTCTGATCCCTGCAAAGCTTTAGAGACGAAGTATATCGGGCTCTAGTTCCGGGATTCCTCCTTTACTAGAGCCGCACTGATTGCTTCGTGGGTGACGGCTAAGTAGAGGTACTAAGTCTGCCCGGGGTCTGGACGAGATAGGATTGGTGGGGCTGACATAATCGTTTTCAGCTCCTGGAAAGCTTCTTCACATTCTGCATCCCATTGAAAGTCTTCTTTGTGCCGTAAGGTCCTGAAAAATGGTAGGCATTTCCTGGCTGAAGCTGGCAGGAATCTCGTCAGGGCATCAATCCTTTCCAGTCAACTGTTGGACCTCTTTAATGGTCCTGAGACTCTGCATATTTAACACAGCACTACATTTGTCGAGGTTGACCTCAATCCTCCGACTTGTTAGCATGAAACCTAAGAACTTTCCGGCTTCGACTCCAAAGGTACATTTATTGGGATTTAACCTTAAGACATACCTGCGTAACTGTTGGAAAGTCTCCTGTAAATCGGCCACCGGGTCTTTACCTTCTGGAGTCTTCACTATCATATCGTCAATATATACTTCAAGGATTTTACCGATTTCGTCTTTGAACACCCGACTCGTAATCCGCTGGTATGTCGCTCCAGCATTCTTTAGACCAAACGACATCATAGTGTAACAGTAGACTCCCATGTCGGTTATGAATGCCGTTTTCTCCTGATCCTCAGGGTGCATTGGGATTTGGTTGTAGCCCGAGTAAGCATCCATGAAGGATAGGTACTAGTAGCCTGCAGAGTTATCAACAAGTTTGTCGATACAACGCATAGGGAAAGGATCCTTGGGGCATGCTTTGTTGAGATCAGTATAATCTGTACACATCCTCCATTTCTCGTTGGCCTTCTTCACCATTACCACGTTGGGAAGCCAATCTGCATATCATATCTCTAGGATAAAACCGGCATCCAGTAACTCTTTTACCTGTTTTTCTATGGCTGCCGTCCTCTCGGGACCCATCTTCCTCTTCTTCTGGGCTATTGGGACACATCCTTGTTTTAGGGAGAGACGATGGCACACAAACTCGGGATTTACACCTGGCATGTCGGAAGAAACCCAAGCAAATAGATCCTTATTCATCCTCAACAGTTCGATGACTCGTCCCTTGATCATGGGGGGAAGGTTTGTGTAACATCCTGAAAATCTATAAAAGAGGATTAGGACTTGAAAGGATTTGGTTACAATTTACAAAGAAAAGGAAAGAAGGGTTAGTTGTAAATAGAAAGGTCAAAAGAGGGACAAAGATAAGTAAATATTTGAATATGAACTGTCATATTCGAATAATATTCAAATATGCCTTGTCATATTCGAAAAGTATTCGAATATGCATGTCCATATTCGAATAGTATTCGAATATGCAAGCTAATATTCGAATAGTATTCGAATATGTAAGCTAATATTCGAATATGTAGGTGAGGAATTGAAAACAGGGGCCCTATATTCGAATATATATTCGAATATGGACCCAAAATCTATAAATAGGGGTGCCTTGACTCAAAAGGGGCTGTTCTTCAGATTTCCTCGCTTCTCACACACCAAAAACCTCCGTTCCGAAACCAACTACGGCTTCCATCTCAAAAGACTAAGGTTCCAAACTGTTTGATTCAGATTCAGAGGCAACTACGGCAAAGGAACCGGAGTAGGAGATTTGATCTGGAAGCTAAAGGATAAAGGATTCAGGGAGTTCCAGGTAACCCTGAAAACCCCAAATCCTTAAATTCTTTGAATTTAGGAACATGTGACTAGGGAATGCTAGGAATATGTTATTAGGGAAATCAAACTGTTATGTTTTGTTTAAGTCTGATAAATGATGCGTACTATGTTTGAAATATGCATGATATGGTTGATATAGTATGATTTTGATAGGCTTTGTGTTGATAAATGATGTATGTGATGTTGTGAAACATGTTAAAGGTATAAATAAGGTTTTCCAGAGTTAAATGTGACACTAACTGGGAATCTAATATTGAAACCTTTTCAAATTGGTTTGAAAAGGTTTGAGTCCCAGTATTAGCATATTCAAATATGTATTTAAATATGGAATGCCATGTTCAAATATATATATGAATATAACACGTTTGTCACATAGAATCCGAATAAATGAGAGTTTGTAATCGGATAAGAGGATACTGGAAACCATTGTTTGTACGATATGTTCTTAATGTGAATGTGTGATGCATTAGAACTGAAAATGGAAATGTTAAAAGAGGCTCTTACCACTCAATAGATATTGAGCAAGAGGGTTAAGTTCCACCAGAAGTAGACCGGGTAAGAGGACAGAGCAGAAGATGAGAAAAAGATGAGAATGTAGGGTTATCCCAAAAAGGGGAAAATAACCTGAAGTACTGGGCTATCTTCACGAGATAGGTAGTCTAAGTACAAAGGGTACTATCTTCATGAGGTATATGGTTCCCTGAGCTAGCTCGAGAGAGAGTTAGTAGCCCGGCAGAAGGATCCTTAGGGGACGCTCGCCAGGACCGTGATGATGATGAGCTCAATACGCGTTACTGCATCGTGTTTTGGTGGATTCCCGGTGCACATGGTTTCCCGTTAAAAGAGAAAAGAAATGAAAATGGAAAATGATCATGCATACATATCTATTTGATTGAAATTATACTTGTTGTGTGTATGTTTGCTAGGATTGGATTTGGGATGGTTTTCAAGTTAGATTGGCTGTAATACTGTATAAAACTGTTTTTATGGCCGGCGGGTTACTCATTTATATGTCAAGCATATAACTGACGGTTGCAGTATTGCAGGTGGCTCGGATTCGGAGGGTGTTAGCGTGTGAGACGTTTTGCAGCCTTTCCTGATACTTAGGTAGTCATTAGAGTCTTTGTATGGCTACCTTAGCTAGACATATGTAGATTCTCTGGACTGTAGATGAAACACTTGTATTTTGATATATGTATATATCTTATTAAATTTCTGCTGTGTTTTGTTTTTTAAAAAAAAAACTACCAAAAATTCTAGGGGTTACAGTTTGCCCCTATCTTGACCGTCTGATCCTCCTTAAGCCCTATCTGGACTAAGATCTGATCTCCTTCGGGTTGAGGTCATTGAGACTCAAAATCTGCCATGGGATCCAAGTTAGTCGTCATGACCCCTGCATCCCGTATCAAGTTTCGTCTTTCCATCTTCTGTTTTCCTTTCTCCTCTGCCTTCACTGGTGGGATAGATGGTGCTTTTGTGATCTTGAGGCTCTCTTGGTAGAATTTTCTTGCATCACTGCTTTTCCCATGGACAGTTACTACTGACCCGTTCTCCCCAGGGAACTTCATGGCTAAATGGATGGTGGAAACTATGGCGCCATGGCTGTTCAAAGTTGGTCGTCCAATGATTCCATTATAAGCTGAAGGACAATCTACCACGATAAACCTGGCCGGGATAGTTTTGGTACTCGGCTTTTTACCAAAACAAACCTTGAGGTCAACATATCCTTTGGGGATGATCGTGTCCCCAGTGAAGCCAATTAAGCTGCCTTTATGAGGGATTAAATCCTTGGATCCAAGTCCCATTTTATCGAAAAGGCTGCAAAACATAATGTCTGCCGAGCTTCCTTGATCAATAAAGATTCGATGGACCTCGAAGCCATTCAGATTAGCTGCAATGACCAATGGCTCATTATCCTAGACGTGTTCTTCTGGAAAATCTATGTTTGAGACGGACAAAGCTGGGTTAGCTATAGAGGTTACCTGCGAACAAGATTCCCTTGCATCTCGGGTCCTCTTCTTGTCTTCAAGACCCATCAAGCTGGCTCCTCCAGCTATGATTTGGATTACTCCCCTAGGAGGGGACTCTTGAGTACGCCTTGGACTCCGGGATCGATGCCGTACTTCTATGCGCTGATCTCGGTTCCTAGGAGGAGATCTCGGCGCCTGGTTCCGAGGGGATTGGCTTCGTCGGTGATCCCGTCTTTCTGGGGAGGCGCGAGCGTAATTCCTCAACCTACCTTATCGGATCAGCTTTTCGATTACATCCCGAAGTTGGATGCATTCGTTGGTAAAATGCCCACGATCACGGTGGTATTCACAGTACTTATTTTTGAATTTCCCAACCATCTTCAATGGCGGCGGCCGTTGTCTCAATTCAGAATGCATCACTTCTTTCAACACTGAAGCTAGTAGGACTGTCAACGGAGTATAGTTTGAAAAGATACCTCTGTGCTTCTTGGGAGACCTATCCTAGGGCTTGTCATCCTTGCCCCGAGATTGGTTTGGAGGAGTAGTTTTTGCCTTGTCCTCCTTTTTTGGCTGCCTGAGCCTTCTCCCATTCTTCTATTCTGATCCACTTTTCAGCTCTCACCTTTAGATCATCCATGGAAGTAGGCTTATCCCCTACCAGTTGCTTGGCAAAAGCTCTTGGTTTCAATCTTCTCACAAAGAAATATAACACCAAGTTAGGCTCAACATTCCTAACTTCTAAGACTTCATTATTAAAGCGTGTTATATAATCTCGTAGGGTCTCATCCTTTTCTTGTTTGACAGTTTCTAAATGGAATTCAGATTTAAATTGTCGTTTACTACTAGTAAAGTGAAGGATGAACTTATCTTTGAGCGCGTTCCAATTGCTAATGGACTGTGGTGAAAGGTCTGAAAACCAACGACTTGTAGCCTCGGACAGCGTGAAGGGGAAGGCACGGCACAGAATGGCCTCATTTGCCCCCTGAAAATACATGGCCCTTTCGAAGGTGCTGACGTGCAAGGTAGGATCCTTGGTCCCATCGTACTCCTTTAGTTTCCTCGCAAACTGGAATCCATGAGGTAGAGCGTCCGACATGATCCAAGGAGTGAAAGGGTTGTCAATATATCAGAAATCCGGGATATTCTCCGCCATGTGTTCTTCGTTACCAGCAAGTTGCCCGGCTTGCTGGCCCCTAGGGGGGACAGGTGGCGGGTTGGCTCCCTCCACTCGGGATAGGTGTGGGGCACCCTCATGTCGTCGGCTCGCCCGTACTTCTAACTGCCTTTCTTGATTTTTAGGCTTGCCATCCTTATCCCCTTCAAGTGCAGATTTCTGTTGCTGCTTTTCTGCGTCAACTATTGGATCTCTCTCCGCATTCTCAAGGTTTGCTTGAGTATGCTTCTCAGCTCTTTCCTCTTCTGGATCATTCTCAGCAACGACTTTTTTTCTTGCCTTTTCGTTGTTGTTCCTTCTTCTTGAGGTGTGCAATTTCTTTGACCTGTGATTGCACCAACTGTTGTAGTTTACGAAACTCTGCTTCGATAGTGTGTTCTATTACTCAACAAATATTGTCTATCTCATATTTTGAAATTGAACCGAACCTATTGAAGCAGTCTATCTCAATTTTACAACAAGAAGGAATTAAAAATAGCGGTATTGTGATGCATGTTATTTATTACTTTCTCAATTCTTTCTCTTTCTTTTTCCTTATTCATATTTCTTACCATTGTTTGATGCATGTTATTAATTGGTAATAAATATACTATCTTGCATATGCTAAAGCCGAGATGAATATAAAAAATCATCATGTTTTTTCCTTAAAATGCGGTATTGTGACATATGAAGAGAAGTTTAGTATCATGACCACAAGTTTAGAAAATAAAGAGGTGAAAGAATTGAAAAATCTATTGGATAGAGTCCTAAAGGATTCTACTTTAGTTTTGAAATTATTTTTAAAACAAAAATACTTCAAAGAGATGTCTTTATTCTTACCACCATTTACAAAGATAATAAACTCATGGCTCTGTCTAATTAATTTCTCAATTCTTTTTCCTTTTCATTTCCCAAACTTGTATCTATGGTAAGCTTGCATTTGCATTGATATTTGGAGTTGGTGGCTTGAGATGTATGCATGGGTTAATTATGAGTATAGGTCATGAGTGCCAGTTATTATATCGTTGTCAACTTTAGGATAACCCAATGAAATTTGGAGTGAAAAGGTGTTGATCTTTTCTTTCTTAAAATTTAAATATGGATGGATAGTAAAAATGCTCAAGCTTTCCTTAGTGTGAAGAAAAGCTATTTTACCTTTTAGTTATTTCATGAATTTGCCTTTTATGTTTTTCTTATAAGCCAAAAATTTATTGATATATAAAGAGTACAAGAAGTGCTCTTCTAGGAGTTTGGAAAATTAAACAAAGGGGAAAATAGGGAAAGAATTACAATTAGGAACTCCTTAGGCACATTACAGGAGTCACACACCAATCTGAGAAAGAAACGGTTCCGCCTTTGAAAGGATAAAACCAATTCCATGACCTGATCTTATCATTTCAATCACCTCACTGACATCAATCTGAGATGAGTTAAAAATAACTCTGTTTCTAAATAACCATTTTGACCAAAGAGTAGCAAACCACACTATCAATCCTTTCCTTTTAATGCCTTTCACAAAAAACAAGCCTCTAAATTGTTGAAATCAATCGCCTAATGACTGTGGCAGCGCGCATTGTAGCCCCATCCTTGTCAGAATTGAGCGCCAAATGGTTGCTGCTACATTACAAGAGAGAAACAAGTGTTTGAAATCCTCCTTTTCTACGCCACACAGGGAGCATGTTGCAGTACCATTGTCCTGGATAACTCCCATACTCAATAAATTCCTTTTTCAAGGAATTCTGTTTTTGAATGATAGCCATGAAAAAACAATTATTTTAGAAGGCGAAAATGAGGACAATAACTTATTGAAAACCACCATCAAATCTGCATATACTGTAGTTGGAGGTAAGCATTTCGATAACACCAAAGAGTATGCAGAACTCACTGTGAATGTGCCTGAAAGTCCAGGAAACCATTCCTAGAAATCTTCTCTTAGGGGGTGAAGAACTACTCTTTGTAACAGGATCAACAAATCATTATATATATCAAGTTTGCATTGGAAAAAATTTATCCTCCAAGACAATCTCCATAACCACAAAGTACCATCTCAAACAACAACATCACTAATCAAGGAGGTTTTAACAATAGGAATTGGATGTCAAATAAATAAGCATTTATATTAGATGAGATGTGTATGATGCATGTTATTTACTTATATTGTTTAATGGTAATAAATTTATTATCTTTCACCTACTAGATGAATATTAAAAATGTTTTGGAGAGTAGATGGTGCCAATGCAGATAGTACATAATCATAGCCAATTTGGATCTTTGACAAAACTCCATGCTATAAATTCTTCTTCGTTATTATTTTAGAAAAAAGTACGATCTCAAATATGTTGTTATATTTCTGCTATCCAATTAAAATGATTACTTTTCACTCAAACCCCTTTCATTAGTTGATATTACATTTACAAGGATCTTGCAAAGGTGGTCAAGTTATTGAAAATCTTGCGGGGGTTGGACGAAACAAAAATCTTTCTCATGAGTATTGACTCTAACTTGCATTACTCTTTGATTTCAAATAAAGAATAAAGAGAAATCTAAGATTCTAATAATTAACTCTATTTTTCTATATTAGAATTCATTATTGCTGTTTGATATTTTGAAAATAAGACTTTTAGCATTTGAATTTCAAGTTTAAGATGGAATTTAGTTGTTAAATTTGAATTTTGTCTGCATCGAACAAGTTGCAATCGAGAAAAGAGACTTGAGACTTAACGGATTTGGTTACAATCTACAAAGAAAATGATGAAGGATTAGTTGCAAGTAGAAAGGTCAAAAGAGACACAAAGATAACAAGAATATTTGAATATGAACTATCATATTCGAATAATATTCGAATATGCACTGTCATACTCGAATAGTATTCGAATATGCACTGTCATACTCGAATAGTATTCGAATATGCATGTCCATATTCGAATAGTATTCGAATATGCACAGTAATATTCGAATAGTATTCGAATATGCACAGTAATATGCGAATAGTATTCGAATATGCACAATAATATTCGAATATGTAAGTGAGGAACTGAATACAGGAGCCTTATATTCAAATATATATTTGAATATGGACCCCAAAGTCTATAAATAGGGGTGCGTTGTCTCCAAAACTAGTTGTTCCTCAGATTCCTCGCTCTTCACACTCTCAAAACCTTTGTCCCAAACCAACTACACCTCAACTCTCTTCACCTTAAGACTTTCATCTCATAAGACTAAGGTTCCAAACGATTTGATTCAGATTCAGAGGCAACTACAGCCAAGGAACCGGAGTAGGAGATTGGATTTGGAAGTGAAGGAGAAAATGATTCAGGGAAGTTCCAGGTAACCCTAAAACCCCAAATCTAAGGCACTTTGAAATGGTTAGGAATATGTGATTAGGGAATATCGACAATATGTTAGGAATTAACTGAGTTAGGTTCATGTTTGATACTATTTGATGTGTTTGCATGATGTTGGATGAGGCATAGACTCTGGCTAGGGACGCTTACCAGGGTTTGCAGAGAGCTCTATAGTGCTATTACCACACACATGGTGGACTCCCGCGTGCACCTGGTTTCCCGTTAAAAGAGGAAAGAAATGAAAATGGAAATTGATCATGCATGCATATCTATGTGATTGGCATTTATACTTGTTGTGTGTATGTTTGCTAGGGATTGGATTTGGGATGGTTTTCTAGTTAGACTGGCTGTAATACTGTATAAAATTATATGTCAAGCATATAACTGACGGTTACAGTATTGCAGGTTGCTCGGACTCGGAGGGTGTCATCACGTGAGAAGTTTTGGAGCCCTTTTTGTTACTTAGGTAGTCATTAGTGCCGTTGTATGGCTACCTTAGTTGGACATGTACCTATTATCTGGACTATAGTTAAAACACTGATATATATATTCATATTTTGATATGTATATAGTTTATTAATTATCGATGTGTTTATGTTAAAAACAAAAAAACTAGCCTAAAAATATAGGTGTTACAATTTGGTATCAGAGAAGTTTGGTCCTATCCGGACTGTGGTATCCAAATGTGTAACTTAAAAGTCCAAAGAGATTAGTCTTGTCTTAACCTGAGATGTTGACTGTATATGATTCATTATATTGAGCCTGATCAACTCAGTGTGGTGCGTTGTATGCAGGAAGGCATGGTAGGAAGACACCCCGGTAGACCTCGTACTAACACTAATGCGACACCAACTATCACCGATTCTTCGTTGATACAACAAATGGCACATGCCATGACTCAAATGATGGAGGCACAAGGTCGGGAGAACCGTTATCAGAGTTTTCGGAGACATGCTCCACCCACTTTCTGTGGGGGAAGAGATCATATGGTAGCGGAGGAGTGGTTAGACCAGTTAGAGGAAATCTTTCGAGTGACCAGATCCGGCGATCAGGACAAGGTATAACTGGCCACTTATAGACTTAGAGGAAAAGCGTCTCCGTTGTGGAAGTGGTATCGCGAACATATGGAAGCAACAGGAGGCAATGTGACATGGGTGGAATTTAAGACTCTGTTGCTGAACAAATATTTTCCCTCTAATATGAAGGATTAGAAGGAGATAGAATTTCTTACTCTATAGCAGGGTGATATGACTGTGGATGAATATGTTGCCAGATTTGAAAGCTTAGCCCGATTCTCGAACAATCTTCAAAACCAACCCGATGAGGCATGGAAGTCCAAGAGGTTTGAGCAAGGCCTTAGACCAGAGGTTAGAAACTTGGTGATAACTCAGCAAATGCGGGAGTATCAGACTTTGATTCAGGCATGTCAGCTTGCTGAGCAGTCCTTGGTCGCAGTGGCGGCTTGTAGCAACAACTGGTGTGGAAACGTAAGAGAGAGGAAGGAAGCACAAAGGGAGGAAAGGGTAAGGAAGTAGAAAACAGAGGCAAAGGAACTGTTCCGAAGTGTCAGACCTGTGGGAAGCCTCATAAAGGTGAATGCTACAAAAACAAGAGAGTTTGTTTTACGTGCCACCAGCCCGGACATATCAGTTGGCAATGCCCAAACAAAGATTTGAAGCTAGTAGGGGAGGACAAGAAGAAGAATCAAGTGAGAGGCCGGGTATATACACTGAATGCAGAGGAGGTTGACCATTCCAAGGATCTTATCCAAGGTACGGGATTAATAAAAGCAAAACATGTTAATACTCTGTTTGATTCTTGTGCAACTCACTCATTCATATCAGCAGATTGTGCAAAGCGAATTTATTTTCCTGTCTAAACTACCTTATAAAGTGCTAGTGTCTACTCCCTCTGAAAAGAAGATCTGTACAACAACTATGTGTTCCCCAATATTCCTAGACTTCCAAAACAAGGCATTCTGTTTAGACTTGTACTGCTTACCGATGAAGGGGTTAGATGTGATCTTGGGCATCGACTGGCTCAAAGCTCACGAAGTCAAGATCGACCGTGCCACCAAAACCGTGCATATCCCACACCGAGGCTTTGAGTTATATTGTACGCATCATCCTACTTTTGATCTCCATAATTTATCTGTGTATGATGATGGTCCGAGGTATCTGGTTGTTTGTGTAAGTGATGCTAAGAAATCGATGAGTGTTGATTCTCTCCCTATAGTTCGAGACTTTCCAAATGTATTCCTCGAAGACATAGAATCCTTGCCACCCAAATGGAAGTAGAGTTCTCGATTGAGCTAATTCCAGGAGCTAGGCCTGTCTCTAAGGCATCATACCGAATGGCACCGTTGGAGTTTGCAGAAGTAAAGCGCCAGATTGAAGAACTGATGCAGAAGCAATTTATTAGACCAAGCGCTTCGCCGTGGGGAGCCCCAGTATTGCTTGTCAAGAAGAAAGATGGGAAATTGCGGTTGTGTGTAGACTACATAGAGCTAAATAAGTTGAAAGTGAAAAATAAGTACCCTTTGTCACGGATTGATGATTTACTTGATTAGTTAAGGGGAGCCAAAGTGTTTTCAAAGATTGATCTTCGGTCAAGATATCATCAGATCAGAATTAAGCCTGAGGATATTCCTAAGACTGCCTTCAGGAAGTGGTATGGATAGTATGAGTATTTAGTAATGCTATTCAGATTGACAAATGCACCTGCTATTTTCATGGATTATATGAACCGCATCTTCCGGCCTTACTTAGATAAATTTGTGGTGGTCTTCATTAACGATATCCTCATCTACTCCAAGATTCTTGAAGAACATGGAGGACACTTAAGATTGGTGCTAGGAATACTCCGAGAGAAGCAATTGTATGCTAAGTTGGACAAGTGTGATTTTTGGCTAGAAGAAGTTCAATTTTTAGACCATGTGATTAACAAACATGGTGTGGCTGTAGACCCAAGCAAAGTTGAAGTTGTGATGAAATGGGAAAGACCAACCAATATTGCCACAGGAATCCGAAGTATTTTGGGATTAGTAGGATACTACCGGTTCATTAAGGGATTTTCTCAGATTTCCATCCCCTTAACCAAGTTAACAAGGAAGGGTGTTCCGTTTGTGTGGGATGCCAAGTGTGAGGACAGTTTCAGTTGTTAAAGGAAAAGCTGACAACAGTGCTGGTGTTGGTAATTCCTGATCCGACCAAGAATTTTCAGGTGTACTGCGATGCGTCTAAACAAGGCTTGGGATGTGTTTTTATGCAAGAAGGACAGGCAGTTGCTTACACTTCCCAACAGTTGCGACTGCATGAAGTAAACTACCCAACGCCTGACTTGGAGTTAGCTGCAGTAGTCTTTGCGTTGAAAGTTCGGAGGCACTATTTGTACGGAGTTACGTTTGAAGTGTTCAGTGACGATAAATGTTTGAAGTACTTGTTCAATCAGATGGAGCTGAACATGAGACAGAGGCGATGAATGGAATTCCTGAAAGATTATGATTTTTAGTTGAAGTATCATCTGGGGAAAGCTAATGTTGTGGCTGATGCATTAAGCAGAAAATCCTTGCACGTGTCGACTATGATGATTCATCAAATGGAGCTTTTGGAGAAATCCAGAGATCTGCACTTGGATGTGTCTTGCT
The DNA here is from genome assembly GCA_037177725.1 of Cyamopsis tetragonoloba. Lineage (NCBI taxonomy): Eukaryota > Viridiplantae > Streptophyta > Magnoliopsida > Fabales > Fabaceae > Cyamopsis > Cyamopsis tetragonoloba. Next base: position 34,152,944 of record CM074122.1, read on the forward strand.
ACGATGATAGCATCTCTGTGTATAAGGTTGACTTCAAGAATACACTTAGAGACCGAATCCGAGAAGCGCAAAAAAGAGATTATGAATTACAGAAGTTCAAGGACAAGATGATTTCTTTTTAACTGGTGATGGGATGATCTTATTCAGAGAAAGAGTGTGAATTCCAAATGATGCAGAGGTCAAGAAGATGGTACTTGAAGAGAATCACAGTAGCTAGTACTCGGTACATCTTGGAGCTACAAAAATGTACAAAGACATGAAGAAGCTATTCTGGTGGCTTGGAATGAACAAAGGCATTGCAGAATTCGTTTCCAATTGTCTCACTTGCCAGAAAATCAAAGTAGAGCATCAAAGACCCTCTGGACCACTTCAGCCGTTAGACATTCCAGAGTGGAAATGGGAGTCTATAGCTATGGATTTTGTTGTTGGATTGCCTAGGACTCCGACAGGTTATGATTTAATTTGGGTCATAATAGACAAACTGACTAAATCTACTCACTTCTTACCTGTCAAGACTACTTATTCCGTGGAGAAGTATGCCAAGTTATATATTGCAGAGATAGTTTGACTACATGGGTCACCAACTAGTATCATCTCAGATAGAGACCCTAAGTTTACTTCTCGCTTCTGGGGAGCATTACAGAAAGCTTTTGAGACTCGGTTACATCTAAGTACCTCTCATCATCCCCAAACCGATGGACAGTCCGAAAGAACCATACATACTTTGGAAGATATGCTGCGAGCTTGTGTACTAGAAGAAGGCAGTGACTGGGAAAAGTATTTGTCGTTAGTAGAGTTTTCCTATAACAACAACTTTCATTCAAGTATAGGCATGGCGCCCTATGAAGCACTCTACAGGAGAAAATGCCGGTGTCCAGTATGTTGGTTTGAAACGGGAGAAAAGTTGTTATTGGGGCCGGATTTGGTGCAAGAAACAACAGACAAGATTAGGCGTATCAAGGAAAAGTTAGAGAGAGCCCAAGACCGCCAGAAGAGCTATGCAGATCAGCAGAGAAAGCCTGTGGAATTTGAAGAAGAAGATCATGTGTTTCTGAAGTTTACACCCTACACCGCTATTGGTAGAGCAATGAAAACAAAGAAGCTGCAACCTAGATTCATTGGTCCCTATCAGATTCTCTTATCAACCTGCTTTGCAACTTCATCTTTCGAACCTTCACGACATTTTTCATGTATCCCAACTCCGGAAGTACGTGTCTGATCCCTCACACATCCTAGAAGCCGATGACATTCCGTTAAAGCCAAATGTCTCATTTCAGCTGAAGCCTAGGAAGATCTTAGACCGAGGAGAAAAGACACTAAGAAACAAGGTGATTCCATTAGTGAAAGTCCTCTGGGAGAACGTTGACTCCTCAGAGATCACTTGGGAGAAGGAACAAGATATGAGAAGCACATACCCAGAATTATTTACATAGTAGAGGTAATTGCTAATTTTGAGGACAAAATTATTTTAGGGGGTAGAATTGTCACATCCTGAAAATCCATAAAAGAGACTTGGGACTTAAGGGATTTGGTTACAATCTACAAAGAAAATGATGAAGGACTAGTTGCAAGTAGAAAGGTCAAAAGAGGGACAAAGATAACATGAATATTTGAATATGAATTGTCATATTCGAATAGTATTCGAATATGCAATGTAATATTCGAATAGTATTCAAATATGCACAGTAATATTCGAATAGTATTCGAATATGCACAATAATATTCGAATATGTAAGTGAGGAATTGAATACAGGAACCTTATATTCGAATATGGACTCCAAAGTCTATAAATAGGGGTGCCTTGTCTGCAAAACTGGTTGTTCCTCACATTCCTTGCTCTTCACACTCTCAAAACCTCTGTCCCAAACCAACTACACCTCAACTCCTTCACCTTAAGACTTTCATCTCATAGGACTAAGGTTCCAAATGGTTTTATTCAGATTCAGAGGCAACTACAACCAAGGAACCGGAGTAGGAGATTGGATTTGGAAGTGAAGGAGAAAAATATTCAGGGAAGTTCTAGGTAACCCTAAAACCCCAAATCTAAGGCACTTTGAAATAGTTAGAAATATGTGATTAGGGAATATCGACAATATGTTAGGAATTAAGTGAGTTAGGTTAATGTTTGATACTATTTGATGTGTTTGCATGATGTTAGATGATATGATTTGATGAGGCTGTATTGTTTGAATATGTGAACAGATAATGTATGTAACAGACAAGGGTTTCTGGATTATAATTGATAAGAGAACTCTGGATAGATTGTTAAACTATTTTTAAGATATAAGTCTAGAGTTAGTATGAAATCGAATATGTATCTGAATATTGAAGACCATGTTCAAATAGATATTCGAGCGTGACACTGATAATATTATATCATAGGATGATAATGTTTGAATATTATGCTGTGGGAACTCTTGTTTGATTGGTTATGAAATTCAAATGAATGTGTGATGCATGAGAATGTGAAATGTATCTAAAAGGAAAAGTGGAAAAGAAATGATTGGGGGCTACTACCAGAAAGGGGTAGCAGTCCTTGCAGACCTGTAATGGGTGATGACTCTGGGAAAGAGAAATAATTGGGAGCTAGTATCGGAAGGGTATTAGTTCTTGGAAACCTCTATTTAAGGTGAGGCATGGACTCTGGCTAGCGACGCTTACCAGGGTTTGTAGAGAGCTCTATAGTGCTATTGCCACACACATAGTGGACTCCCGCGTGGGTTTTCCGTTAAAAAAGGAAAGAAATGAAAATGGAAAATGATCATGCATGCATATCTATGTAATTGCCAATTATACTTGTTGTGTGTATGTTTGCCAGGAATTGGATTTGGGACAGTTTTCCAGTTAGATTAGCTGTAATATTGTATAAAATTATTTTTACGGCCGATGGGTTACTCAGTTATATGTCGAGCATATAACTGATGGTTATAGTATTGGTGGTGGCTCAGACTCGGAAGGTGTGTGAGAAGTTTTTCATCCCTTTTTGTTACTTAGGTAGTCATTATTGTCGTTGTATGGCTACCTGGATATGTACCTACTCTCTAGACTTTAAAACACTTATGTATATATTCGTATTTTGATATGTATATAGTTTATAAATTACCGTTGTGTTTATGTTAAAAAAAAAAAAAACTACCATAAAAATCTAGGTGTTACAACTTTTGTTATTATTATTATTATTATTTAATTTTACCATTATTTTTATTTATTTTCATTATTATTATTATTATTACTATTTTATTTTATTAATTTATAATTATATTTGTTATTATTATAATTTAATTTTCTTAAAATTACTATTATTATGATATTTTATTATTATTTTTATTTTTATTACTATTATTTTCAAAATATATTATTATTATTTATTTTATTACTACTATAATTAAAAATTTATTATTATCAATATTTATAAATATTATTATTATTATATTATTAATTTTTATAATTAATATTTGTTTTAATTTTTTATTATAAAAATATATGTTAATTTAAGAATATATATTATAAGCCAGGGTAAGGTAGGAAATAAAACTCCTTATCCTATAATGTGATTATATACCTCTCTTTTTCCTTTTAAAAAAAAAATATACTTACCGTGGATCAAATTTTTACTGAGATTCCACCTACCCCAAATCCACCTACCCTAGATTAGATATTTGTTGAGATTCCACCTAGAGGATAATAATTGACATAGAAAAAACCAAAAATACATATCATCAGAAAGACCAAATCGTCACTGTAAAGAAAAAACAGATTCATCATAAATGTATTTTTAATATTGGTGGGACCATTGTTATGACGTGGTTACCATGCATCAATTTCAGCTCATTAGTTTCACATTTTCTTTCATGCACACTTTCGCACCGGATAAAGCTCGCTTTGTTTCCATATTTTCCTTGTTTGGTTCTTTTTATTGCTGACTGGAAACACATGAGCACCTACAAAAAAAATTTGAGAGAGTTGTTGTAGAGAGAAATTGAGAGAGATGAAGATCACAGCTCTCTTGTTTCACGAATTCATAGATGAGTGTTCTGATCCGGTTATTCTAGCGATTGCTTCAAACGTTATTCACTTCGGCTACTTCCCACGTTCGAGCGTCATCCTCTTCATTGGTCACACCGTCGCTAGATGCACCCCATCAATTTGTTCGCCACAAAGGTTAGATTCATATTCTACCATTTCCTTAAAGTTAGCTGTGTTTTACGTTATTTTGTTGTCCACTTAGTAAATGATCTTGGTTAGAATTGAAACTGATCAAATAATAAGAAAAGAATTGCAATTGGGATTTGATTTTCCATATTATAATTTGTTTTGAATTTGATTTCCACTAATGGGTAATTTTTGCTCTCTAGTGTTCAAAGACACCTTTGAAAAGATCAGATATGTTGATGTGATCCTTCTGTTACCCATCCATGAAGATAGAAAACTTTAATTTTATTAATTTATTTTCTATTTGCACAGCACCAATTGGGATACCAACAACAGACCTGACCATCTATGTTATTGGGGAATCGGGGAAAGGGAAAGTGAAATGAGATAGAAGAGAGGTGAATGTTATGCGAAAAAAATGGTAATGGAATTCACTTGCATATCTATGTTATAGAGAGAAAATTTCAAAGTATAACGTCAAAAACTTTATTTAAACGAAAATTTAATTCCCATTGATAGCTCTTATTTTGGGTGACAACTGTCTGGTAGCTAATATGTTGCATTTTAAATGACGAGCATGGTCAACAAGTGCATTAGATTAATTTTTGTAATCATGAGAAACTTGCATATCTCTAAGCTATCAGCTTCAAATTTCAATGCAAATGTAGAGAAATTTTCATTCCACACACAATTTAGAATCCAAAGTCAATGAATTGAGAAGGTATGGAGTCATAGAAGCTTATACTTTTGAAAAGAGTTAACTATCAATTTAGTCCTTCAAAGATTATCATTTCACCAATTTAGTCCTCTAAAGAATTTTGCCACCAAATTTGTCCTTCAAAGATTATCTTGTCACCAATGTGATCCCGCAAATAACTTTGTCACCAAATTAGTCCTTCAAAGGTTTAAAAGTCTATCAAATTAATCCTCAAATTAGTCCTCCATCATGGACCAATATGATATATTTAAATCTTTGAAGGACTAATTTGGTATATTTGCACATCTTTGAACGACTAATTTGGTGACAAAGTTCTTTGGTGGACCAAATTGGTGACAAAGATGAACTTTGGATGACTAATTTGGTGACAAAATTCTTTGAGGGACTAAATTGGTGACAAGATAATCTTTGAAGGACCAAATTGATAGTTAACTCTTTTGAAAATGTTAGGTACTTGTGAGAGGAAAAGAAAATGCTATGACTAGTGGTACTAGTTTCGAAAGACCGTTATCATTATTAAAGAAGTTTTTTCTAACAAGTTTTTTTAAAAAAAAATGCTTCAAAAAAATGCTTCCAAGTAGAAGGGTTGCTTCTATTCATTCATCTACTTCAAGGCAAGAAGAAAGACTAGTAATAACTTTGATGAAATATTTGATCACCCAATTTATGCACCTTAACTCATTACATAGCATCAAAGTCCATCTTGTAAATATTTAAATGCTTCTCAGGAACAAAAACAATCGTTAGAAATTGATTATCTGAAACAATCAACTGAAGATCAAGGAAATCAACATTAGGAGTATTTTTCAACTTTAGCAATGAAAATCTTATTTTTTCTTCGTTTTTAACATTAATCTTGAAGTCCTTATATTCAACTTTCTATGTAACAACACAAACACTAGTTGAAAATTGTGGCGGCCACCCGAGTTTCTCTCAATAGAATCCCACCAAACCAATCATCCTCCTTAGAGCGAAAGATCACTAAAGATAGCTAAAAGCACATAACTTTTAGAGGGTAGTGTTAATGTGAAGATAATGAGGTCATGGAGAATCCTACCTCTTATCAAAGCTATTGTTGCAGACCATATCATCTTTCATATTAACACTACCCCGTAAAAGTTATGCGCTCTTAGTGATCATTATTAGTGATAAGAATGAGCTTCAAGTCTTTTGCTCTAAGGAGGATGATTGGTTCCGTGGGTTTTTGTTGAAGAACCTTTGGGTGGCCATGACAATTTTCAACGGACGTGTTTGTGATGTTATAGACAAAGCTGAATTTGGGGACTTATAGGTAAATGTTACAGATGAAAGAAAAAAAAGATTATCATGGCTAAATGTAAAAAATACTCGTAATGTTGATTCTGTTCATCTTGAGATGGTTGTTTCACATAATCAACTTCTAGTGGTTGATTTTGTTCTTGAGAAGCATTTAAATATTTATTAGATGGACTATGATTCTATGGAATGAGTTAAGGTGGATAAATTGGGTGATCAAGTATTTCTTCTAAGTTACTACTAGTCTTTGTTCTTGCCTTGAATTAGATGAATGAATAGAAGCAACGCTTCTACTTGGAAGCATTTTTTTGAAGCAAAGATGTTCTTCCTTTGTCACAAGTGATCAAGTGGAAGAGCAGCAACTTCTTGCTTTCAAGAACCATTATCTTGATTGACAGAGACAATTGTGTATTACTTAACTATGTCTTTTGTTTGATGTTTTGAGGTCGTCAATGGATTTGGAGATTGTTTTTTAAACCTTTTAATAGTTAAAACATACTTTTTTAACGATCACAATATTATTACCATAAGTATTTTGTTGTCCAAGTGGGTGATATTAACAATGTTATAGTCTTTTCTTTTCTTTGACTTTCAAGTATCGTTATTCTAAGAAACATTTTCAAAAGCAATAGTATTTATATATGGCTCCATTTAGTAACATTCTCAATTATTTCACCTTTTAATTCCTAAAACTTGTGCCCACGTTAGATAACTTTTCTCCAACTTAATTGATTGAGATTTGAAGTTTGGGTTTGGAGATATGCATGTGGTTGCTGATTAGGAGAAATGAAAACCCGTGAGCTGTTTGAATTGGATTGTTAATTAAAACTTAATACATCAGCAAAAAATATATATTGTTTTTCTTATTGTCCAAAAGATAGCAGATATCATTAGGGAATAAAAATCATCACGTTTTTTCTTATAATGTGGTATAGTGACAAATGAAGTGAAATTTACTATCATGGCCACAAGTTTTGGAAATAAATAGGTGAAAGAATTGAAAAAGCTACTGGATGGAGTCATAAAGGACTCTGCTTTAATTTTTAAAATGTATCCAAAAATAAGATACTTCATAGAAGCAAACAAATGTTACTATGTTAGTCTTTTGTTGACTTGCATGTGGTATCTTTATTCTCTTTACGAGCATTTTCAAAGATAACAAACTTTCATGGCTCCATCTAATTACTTTCTCAATTCTTTCTCTTTCTTTTTCTTTACTTTATTTCTTTCCATTGTCTTATGCATGTTATTTATTGATAATAAATATACTATCTTGCATGTGCTAGAGCCTAGATGAATATAAAAAATGATGCTTTCACTCCCAAACTTGTATCCATGGTAGTGAATTTGCTTGCATTTGCATTGATATTTGGAGTTGTTGGCTTCAGATGTATGCATGGGTTAATTATGAATTTTAGGTCATGAGTGTCAATTATTATATCAATGTCAAATCTAGGATAACCCAATGAAATTTGGAGTTAAAAGGAAGTGATCTTTTCATTCTTAAAATTTAAAAATGGATGGATAGTCAAAATGCCTAAGCTTTCCTTTGTGTGAAGAAAAGCTATTTTCGTATTGGTTATTTCGAGAATTTGTCTTTTATGTTTTTTTTATAAGCCCAAAACTTTATTGATATATAAAGAGTACAAGAAGTGCTCTTCTAGGAGTTTGGAAAATTAAACAGAGGGGAAAAAAGGGAAAAAATTACAATTAGGAACTCCTTAGGCACAATACAGGAGTCACACACCAATTTGAGAAATAAAACGCTTTGAAAGGATAAAACCAATTCCATGACTTGATCATAACATTCCAATCACCTCTCTGAGCTGAGTTAAAAATAACTCTGTTTCTACATAACCATATTAACCAGAGATCAGAGTAGCAAACCAGACTACCAATCCTTTCATTTTGACGCCTTTCCCAAAAAACAAGCCTCTGAATTCTAGAAACCAATCGCCTAATGACTATTGCAGCGCGCATTGTAGCCCCATCAAATTCAGAATTGAGCGGCAAATGGTTGGTGCGACATTACAAGAGAGAAAATGGTGTTTGACATCCTCCTCTTCTACGCTACACAGGGAGCATGTTGCAGTACCATTGTCCTGGATAACGCCCCTACTCAATAAATTCCTTTTGCATGCAATTATGTTTCTGAATGCTAGCCTTGAAAAACCAATTACTTTAGAAGGGGAAAAGGGGGACAATAACTTATTGAAAACATGCATCAAATCTGCATATGCTGTAGTTGGAGGTAACCAATTCGATACCACAAAAGAGTATGCAGTACTCACTGTTAATGTGCGTGAAAGTCTAGGAAACACTATGCCAAAATGCATTTAAGATAACTGTATTTTTTTTTTGCGGTTAGTGTTTGAAAAAGCTAAGAAAATGTTTTTTAGCGGTTAAGTATTTCAACCACTAAGAAAAATAACTTTTTATAACGGTTAATTTTTATCCGAGCTAATAAATATAGTAAAAAAAATTTAAATAATAAGTTACTGCTTTATTAGCGGTTCATATGTTGAATAGCTAAGAAAAAAGAATACTTCCTTAGCTTTATAATTTTACAACCGCTAAATTTTTATTTTTTTTGATTGAACCGCTAAAAGAAATTAGAAGATTGACGCGGTCCCTTTCTCCATTTCAGTATATTTTCACTAATTCCTTGCCGCTGCTGCAGCTCTCCTTCGTAGCCCTCTTGGCCTCGTCTTCTTGTTCATCCTCATGCACGTCCTTCTTTGCCGTTGTCGTGTTCTTCCCCAACTGCATGCACTTCTTCATAGTCGACGCCACGTTCTTCTCTTGTCCGCATCTCTTCTCTGTTTGCCTCTCGTTCATCTCAATGATTCCCCAGATTTCTCCATTCTATCATCTCACTCTGTCTCTCAGCCACTTATTTCACTCATCTCTCAATCTCTAAGGTCAAAAGCCTAATCCTTCACTCACTGATTTCATTGCGTTCCCTTTCCTTAGCTCATTGACTTCAAAAAACCCAAATTCATGACAATGTTGTCGTTGTTCCTCACGGCAATGTTGTTTTTCTCTTAGTTACTCTAGCTCGTTTCCATCTTCTCTTAGCTGCACTCAAATCTGAATCTTTTACAATCGAAATCGCTTTGGGTTCAACCCTAACGAACTATCTGAAACCCCAAATTTTGTTTAATTGTCTATTGAATTTACTCAAGGCCTCTTTTACAAGATTGGAAACCCTTGTACTCATTTTGAAGCAACTGTCAATTGATTCAAGCGATTTCACTTCTGAGTATCTATTTACAAATTTTTTTGTTAGCTTTGTATTGATTCAAGCAAGGTAATGTGTTTTCTTCGTATTGATTCATGCAATTTGACTTATTGGTGTTTTTTTATGCTCTTTTCTCACTTTTCTTTTGTTCTAGTAAACCTGATGTTGTTTGAAGAAATGGGATTCTCCAAGGCACAAGTAGCAAGAGCACTTCATTATTTTGGTTAGTTGATTTATTTTGTAAAGATCAGTGGACAGTAAATTATGAGCCATATAACACCATGCTTGTTTATGATTTTGGAGGCAGAAAAAGTGAACCCACTGAATTAGGGTTTTTCATGGCTTTGGAACTATTTAGTTTGAAGTTGGTAACCTCTTGAAGTATTCACAAATTGAAATGTTATTAAGTTGGTAACCTCTTAAAAAGTTTACACCTTATGCAAAATTGAAATTGTAATTAGCTAATTATTTTTTAATTTGATCAAATATTACCATATATTTTTATTTCATTTACAAGAATAAAATCGTAAAAATTATGTCTCAAAATCATTAGTAGTTATGGCTTATGTTCAGGGCTCTTAAATCTCAATGATTGTTATAGCAAAATATGTTGACTCAACCTTGAATCCAAATTAGTCCACAGATTTATGGTTTTTGATTAGTAATTTCTTATGTAGGTAAATGGTGTGAAATTCAACGAGTATTCATCTATTATAGTCTCGAACCGCTATGATCAATCATTGCGTGTTTGGGATTGCAGATGTCAAATTACTGAGCCAGTTCAGGTGGAATTGATTAACCCTCCCCCTCCCGCACTTTTTTGATTTCATGCCTATTATACATTATATGCAATGCATTCTATTAATTTCTGATGGCTTATTGATAGTGAGTTGCAAATTATGTGTGATGTTGCTTGTCTAACAAAAATTGAAATTATTGGAGGAAGTGTTGATGGAAGTGTTCGGACATTTGACATTTGTATTGGCAGGTTTGTTATAAAACTTAATGATCATTTTTGTGAAAGATGAATTTCTATTTACAAAAAATTATCAAGTATGATCAGTAGTTAACTGATATTTCAAAATGAAAGAGATATGATGATATTAGTGCTTTAGGTAGCATTTGATAGGATGCTAGAAAGATGCAGTGCATAATTTGAGTTTTATCCAATGTTACATATGTTCTGAAACTAGAACGGAACGAAGCATGATGTTAAAAAAATTGTACCTTTTTGGAAAATGAATATAAAGGACACACTTGTAAGGTTAGCGTGCAGATACCTAATTCTAATTTAACTGATTTAGCGTTTTCTATTGATCTACAAGTAGCATCATTAATGATATAGGCAAATTGCTGCAACTGTTCATTCATAAAACATTTTTTTAACCGGATAGAATATTTTTCTCTATGTTTTGAGTAACTTTAAAATGTCTGTTACAAACTTATTAATATTCATTTTATGAACTTTGATAATTTCTATTGGACTATTATCAGTCTTACAAATTGGATTGCTGCCTTATCAATACGGATGCTCATGTGGCTAGTAGCTCCGAGGATGGCTTCATCTATTTTTGGAATCTTGTAGATGCATTTGTTGTGTCAAATTCTTGGCCCATACCTCAGTTGTAATTCGTTTTTACTAGTCTGTTCTTTTCTGGGCTATATTTGCAAGAACTTTGTTATTGTATTAACTCAATGCTCCTTATGCAGATTTAGTTCTTTTGTAATTTAGTTGAGGGTTATCATTCTTGTGTTGGATTTGCATTTATTGAATATACTTGCAAAGTAGAAACATTCTTTTCAATACATTTTAATGTTATTAGGTATTTGAGAAGCTTGGGCTAAGCTTATTTTCTTTTTTAGAGAAATAAATAATGACCATTTCTTGTGAATCTTGTTGGGGAATTTGGATGACAACTTTAGGAATCTATAGCATGTCTGTGAATTATTTTTTACCTTCAATTTATTTCTCATGTTCTATACTAATAACTCTTACTTGTCAATCAACTACACTTGTAGTATGTGTGTGGAATGTGGATTATTTTTGACCTTTAGTTTATTTCTCATGTTTTATTATGTGAATTATTCTTGATCTTTATTTTATTTCGTATTTTAATTCTTATTTCTCAAGTTTAAGATATGCATGAATTACACCTAATCCGCACCGACCTGAAGCCAAAAAAATCTTTTGAATATTTAAAGCTTCCTAGCTCTAAGGTATTTAGCATTTTTTCATGCAAAACATAATGACTTTTTGTGGACTCAATTATAAGATATTTAAGAAAAATGATTTGATTGGTGTAGAAAGTTTCCTCATATGAAACACAATTGTGGTTCTTGCTAAAGTCTAGTACTATCGTATAATCATAGCTCCATTGTTTGTGCAAGGAATTATACAAAGGCTTTGAGATTTATTCTTGTATGTAGTTTTTTGTGTATAGTTTTGTAATTGAAGTGCTTGACAATTATTTTAAATGATATGATGTACTTTAGATTTGTTGTACTTTAATAAGTATATTTAACCATGGGTTCTCTATGTGCAGGTGAAATAAATCCAAAAGAGATGGGCTTTTATCATAGAGAATAAATGCAATGTGAGAAAGTTTCAAGTAGATACTACTAATTTCTTTGTATGAGATGGTATTTTCCGTATGAGTTATACTCTTTTCTCAATCAATGAGTTATATGTATATATATTTTAAATTCATGTTAAGTAGGTCACACTTTGATCATTAAACTTTTCTTTGCATCTTAGTGCATTTTTGGATAACATTTGAATTATAAGAAGTCATGGCAGGTTTATTTATATTGAAAATTGTGGTGGTTTATCGGTTTTTTTTCCATATAAACCGTTCTTAAGAGAATAAGTGTAATTTGAAAACTAAAGAAAGTAAATATAATATAGACAAATCTCAAAGAAAGTTAGTGTAATTAACTAATTATCCTTAAATATAAATAACATTCTTTTGACAACAACTAGTACGGTACTCATGTGTTGGCATAGGTTTTCCATGCTTCTGTTTTGAGTGTGACGCATAATTTTGTAAGACACTTACCATCCATTGATATGATTAACAAAAATTACATGGAATCCAAGACACAAAAAATAAAATACTTGATCCAGCCATCGGTAACAAACATTTGTGAAAAATGAATTGACATCGCCAACCAAAAAATAAAAGAATGACAGCTTTATATTTCTCAAAAAATCCAACAACTTACATCAGGAACTTTGAATGGTAAATTCCCATAGATGGAACAATTTGTGAGGTGTAATCTCAAAATTATAGAACATGTTCGCCCGGGTCTTCGATGACGCGTTTGCAAGTTTATAGTAATGTCTTATAATGAATAAACAATAGCACAATCAAAATGATTAAAATATTTAATAAGTTTTATATACTTCAAAATACACATAATGATCAAACTAAAAGAAATAATTCACCTTAATAAACATTGCATTAAGAACCTTTCCAAATTTAAAACTTTTGTATAGACACAATCTCTCCCGTGCCGAACTACAATAAAAAAACACTAAACATAATAAAAAAATTTGATGATATAACGCAGCATCAAACCCAAGAAAAAAACAGTGAACATGTCGTTTTCGTGTTTGTGAGTTAATTTGCTTTTAAATATTTTATAATAAATATACAATATATAACATATATAAATAAGTTTGATGGTACTTATGATAATGATAATAACATTGAAAAGTATCAATTATATATATAGTATACACGTGTATATTTGTATATTATCGATAGATTAATACACTTAAATATATATATATCCCTAAAAAAACTACCAATTATAGTGGAATTGGAGGATATGCTCAAACAATACTTGATCTTGAAATACCAGAGCTTTTCCGGAAGTACAATTATAGTAGTTGTTGCTGCAATGAAGTATAGTGTTAAACATATTTTAGGCCAGCTCCCTAACCTTCGCAGAGATGCAATAAATTCTTGTTTTCATGTATGCTCCATCTCCTCCAATTCCTTTGCATAATCGGAAACTTGAGATATTAAGGGGGAAAAACTGAGTCATGCATGTTAAATAAATGGTTTACAGAAAAGGAACAATGGTATACTTCCAAATCAAATAATACCAAAATAATCATCCATTAATCAGTAAGTTGAATATGAGAAAGAAACATAAGCTAACGTTTAGTGCATGCATCATATCCTTTTTATGATGAGTTTTCCATGTTTTTTTTCAAGAATTAAGTGCAACAAATTTTTGTTAAAAAGTTGTGAAAGATGACATGACTAAGATCAAATAAATTTCTACCTCCAATTTTTCTCCCGTCTCCATAAGCTTGTTTCTTGCTTGTGCATCAACTAAAAAAGCATCCTGCAATAAAGGATTAATTAATATATTTAGCTCAATTAAAATAATATAGTATTAAATCAAACACAAAAAGCATAAATAGCTAATGATTACCCTAGTTTTTTCTGTAAGAAGCTTTAATTTCTTTTGCGGTTCTAAGTCTTGGCTTTCTATCATCTTTCTTTCAAATATCGTGCTATTTTTTCATTTCTCAAAACATTTCTCATGCAAACCTCTCAAAAAACACAAGGAATCAGAATATAGCATAATGAATATTTACATGAATATTAACATAACTAACATAAACAATGATATATAAAGGTGATAATTAACTACTTACATTAATATGCTAGACTGAATAAACAATGCAATGCACAATTCAAATTAATTGGGAAGCATAATGAGTAAAAGGTAAGACACAAAAATTGAATATTCATCCCTCCTTTGGCAAAATCAAGTGAATATCAAATCCATATTGAGACAATTGGAGATAATGTTATATAGGTCATGAATTTATGTTCAAGGAAGACAATTGAAGAAAAAAAGCTGAAAACTGGAAAATATTATTCAAAAATGAAATTGAGACATACCTTGGAGAGAAAATTAAATGAATGCAATATCAAAGTTCCAGGTTCCCGTGGAAACAAAAATAGAGAATAGGGTAACAAAGTTCTGGACCAACTATGAGCCTGTCCTGAAGAAAGAATTTTTGCAACAAAAGGATAAAAAAAATTAACAAGCGCATCTCTATGACATATTTCCAACAACAACACAGCAATTGTGACTAAAAAATTATATTGCCCGTAAACTGTAGAGGTTGTATAACAAAAAAAAAATTAATAATAAAATGAAAGTTGAAAAATAATTCCCTAAGTACATCAAGACTCAACACTCCAAAAGGTAGAAAAGATAAAACTATTGAAAAGAGAAGCAGAAGAAGGTACAACATATGGAGCAGAGGCTAAAAAAATTAGTAACAATCAATTTGCAGTGATCAAAAAAATTGCTGCATCCACACTCTAAAAAATCGATACAAAGGATGAAATAGAAGAGAAATACATTATTAGTCATATCTCAGCTAAGAATACCAAGACAGTATATGAAATCATTCTGTTCCATCTCTGCACTAACCGAGTTCACCCAGATCATTCTGTTCCGTATCATTCGAGATTGACGAACAAACACTCATGGTGACTACTCACTAAGGTCCATGAGTAGGGAAAAAATTTGTGAAAACAATTAGAGCCTACATTATTCAGATGACATTAAACAATAAACAAAACAAAATTAGGTTAGCACAAAGCACAAAAATGGCGAGGAAGGAGAGGGAAGAAGAAAGGATGATGAATGGATGTCACTCCTAGCCTAAGCAAGAAGATAAATCCAATGGTAGAACCGCCACAATGAAATTGGAATCCATTGATAAGGTCATCAAAATTCCAAAGATCACAAAAGAGAATGTTCTCCAAGAAATCTCAATTTCATTTAATGATAAAAAGTTCTCTACAAAAGACCTTAGGTATTTATATTACTCCCTCTAGGGACGAAAAATGTGGAGCAAAAATTAAGTGCAAGGCAGCCCCAAAAAATTCAACAAAACCAAGGGACCTAAAAGAAAAACATTAAAGCAAATGTCTGACATAATGTGAGCTAAGACACTAACTCACACTTAGTACAAAATAATCCAAATCTAACAATTTATTCCTTAAAACAAACTTTTATGTGAAAAGCATTAAAACAAGTTGGAAAAGCATCATTTGAACTAACAAGCTTGGTCATCAACAAATCTTGTGAAAAAGCTTCCAACTTCTTCTTCTTGGACCTAGTTAAAGGACCATCTTCAATGTTGACCTTCTTAGAGGCATCTTCAAGTCCTTCAACCTCTACAAGCTATCTTGCCTCCATGTTCTCATTATAATTAAAGCTCAAATACACCGTTAATAATATATTCAAGATATAAGCATTTATCTAAAAAATAGAGACATACAATACAGATTGAAAAAAAAAGCTAAATTTTAGATTAAAAACAAAATCAAATTTATATCTATTCTAATCTATATGATTTATTATAAAATATAACTTACTTCAATTTCTAATTGCTTCATATCAAACTTTTGATTTGATTGATAAGAGGACATGGTGCCACCTTGATAGAGATAGCACCATAGAAACCACCTTGAATATATTAGTTTATTTAAATATTTAATTTATGCATTAAATTAAACTCTGAACCAATTAATGTTATTGTTTATGAGTAGAATTATGTAATAATTCATGTAGATAATCTCAAAATACAGTAACATTGACTAGCTACGTTCAACCCAAATTAATTTCTTCCTAACATTGAATAGCAATGTTCAACCTTATTAATTTCTTCCTACTATATATAAATACCATTACCTTTTTAAATATTGTATACAAGAAAACCATTACTTTTATCTTTAAATTATTATTTGATGTGCGAAGTTCATACTAAAATTTAATGACTAAGTTGATGTATTTTTATAGTTCAGTAGACTAAACTGATTCACGACGGTTAAATTTGGATAGTAAATATTTTTTTAGTGAATTTTAGTGACTAACTTTATTGTCAATTTCTAATATTCGGGATTGAAACGTATTGTCCATACTTTCTTCATCCAAATTGATCAACCATTTTAAATTTTGTTAATTTTTAACTAATATTAAATATTTATATATTAACTAATTTTGTTAATTTTTATATGCAAGTAGAATATATGCAAGTAGAATAATCTAACAACATATACTACTAAATATGAGTTAAAATATTTTACATTTTGCTTGCCTCAATATCATTTTTTTTTATTTTATCATTTAATGAACCATATAACTTATCACATATACGCCTTACAATCATATTTTACTTAAAATAATTAATTTTTGAATCTCTAAATGTATGTTAAGATCATAATTTTCAAATCAAGATGACCATTCAAGTACAACATAACGATAGATACTCTCGCATGCCTAAATATAATTGAAGATGTTTTACATTTCACTTTTCTTAGTTTTTTTTATTTTCTCATTTTATCATATAAAATTTTAAATCATATTTTGAAATATAGACTAATATTTTAATTATTGAAATTCTCTTTAACTTTGATAAGAAATAGAGGCAAATGGTAGGGATTTCTAATCTTCTAGAAATACATTAGACCACCAAATACACGTGCAAGTACAACATGCCAATAGATACTCTCATATGCATAAATATGAGTTAAGATATTTTTCATTTCAGTCTACTTTGTGTCTTCCTTATTTTGTCACAAATTTTTATAAATTCAATCAATATCTGAATTGTCAAAATTTTCTCCAATTTTTACAAGAAATGGAAGTTGGTGGGAATTTTTAATCTTCTACCGACACCTTAGACCACCTAGATGTTCTCATACCAATAAATACAAGTTAGTATCTTTTTTATTTCTCTTTTGTATGTATCCTTTTTTTTTATTTTCTCATTTAATAATAATATAAAAGTTAAAGTTTTAAAAATTTAATGCATGTTATAAGACGGTCTATTATTAAATGAGAAAACAAATAAAAAAATAGATATAGAAAAATTTAGTCAATATTTCAATTGTTTAATTTCACTTGATTTTTTTCCTCGAAAGGGGGGTTGGTGACAGTTTTAGTCATCTAGAAATATCTTATGCAATAGAAGCGCAATGTAACGATAGGTACTCTCATATGCCTAAATATGAGTTAAGGTGATCTTATCATTTGACTTTTCTCTGTGTTTTTTTTCTCATTTAATGGACCATGGTATCCCATCTAAAATTTTAAAACATATTTCCAGAAAATTAGTTAATTTTTTAATTTTCAATTGCCATTAAATGTTTACAAGAAATGAGATTTGGTGGACATTTCTAATTTTCTAGAAACACGCCTCAGACCACATGGATCAAATATACTACTAACATACACATATGACGATGGGTACTATCATATGCATAAATAAGAGTTAAGATCTTTTTCATGTCATTTTTTGTATGTTTTCTTTACTTTCGCTTTTAATGGATCATCTTATCAGATATAAATTTTTTAATAATATATTTAGAAAATAATTAATAGTTTAATTTTCATAATTCTCTTTAGTTTGGATGAGAAATGGACTACCTCCCACAACTTCAGACACTATACAATTGTAGTTTACTATAGATAATATCATATGCCTAACTACAATTTAACATCTTTTTCATGTCACTTTTCTTTATGTCTTATTTATTTTTTTATATTTCAACAACTATATTATCATAATATTTTAATTGTGAATAAACACTTCACATCAATCACAGAACTAAAAGTTGACCACCAACCACAATTTCAACACTATAAAAACAATAGGATAGCCCTAGGGTTTTTGACACTCTGACATTGAGAAGCAGTTGTATAGTAGAAGGAGTTTTGATCTTCCCCGGAAAAAAGAAATCCATGGATATGCAACTGTGTAGTTGCTATTGTCCAGGATTTCTTCTAATGGAAGTGAAACTTCAGTGCCATTTCATATAAGCTCTCTCTCTCGGTCCCTCTCCTATAATCTTATGTGAGTATAAATTGATCGGAGTTGTATAGTTGTTAGGACGCGCAAATCAAATCAATTGAGTCTGATTTGAAGACAATTATTTGAATCCTTAGATTCATGGGCCAATCCCTCTTAGATTGTGAGTCTCTCACTTTCTCCACAATTCTTTGGATCCTGAGATTCATGCGCCTATCAATCTCAGATTGTGAGTCTCTCTCTCAGTTCAGTTACTTTATTTTTTAATGTGATTCTCACCACATAGATCTACAATGGTTTATTTGAAGGAGCTTGGATCTTCCTAGCATGGAAGCTATGGATCTGCAATTGTGTAGTTGGGTTGTGCGATTGTCTTGGTTTCTTTAGTGGGAGCTATATCTTCATCACCATTTCACTTACGTGTGATCTGTCTCTCTCTATGTTAAATCTTCTATGAGTATAAATGGATAAGTGTTGTGTGGGTAATATTTGTTACAACATGCAAAAATCCAGTGGCCTGTCTGAATTGAAGACAATTTTTTGGATCTAGAGATTCCTGCGCCAATCTAATCTCAACTTGCTGAGTATTTCATCCTCTAGTTTAATTACATTTTTTTTACAACGTATATACTTACAATAACCGTATTATTTTAGAGATTTAGTTATCGTCCAAAGTTGTTCTATCAAGAGACATGTGTATGCAAAATTCTCCGCCAGTTCTCCCCTTTGCTGTGACCAAAATTACTACTACTACAGAGGGTTCCTTCGTGTGCTCTCTCATTCTTTGAGTTTTGTGAGCTTCTCTCTCTGTGTGAGTTTATTTTGTTATTCTCGCTTTAAGGGTATAGCTTCAACAACCATTGTGGTGTATAGTTTGTTTATTTACCATCTTTCTTTTTCTTCGTTCGCACTTGCTATTCTCCCTTATTTTGTGACATTGCAACATTCAACATGGAAGAGATTCAACATCAAGATATGTCATCAAAATTTCTTGAACTGAGATATTTTATTTTTCTTTCAAAAATTTTTAACTCCTGTTTTTAACATTTTTTATGATATTTGTTTGGCAGGAAAATTGTCACTTTCCTTTACTATATCTATGAAGAGGATTTGCTAACAGCAACTCTGAGACAAGTCACTATTGAAGTGGTAAGTTTAAAATTAAATAAGATCTCCCTACATCATTCTATAAGTTCTCTATTTTTCCTATCAAATGTATTTACAGGAAATGGATCTCGCACTTCACAATTTATTGATTGAAATATGGTTGTTTGAAGCCGATTATATGGACCTACTCACCAAATCAGAACATGGGGAGGTAATATATAAAAACTCAAAAATACAAATAGTGTGTTCTATTACTCAACAAATATGGTCTATCTCATATTTTGAAATTGAACCAAACCTATTGAAGCAGTATATCTCAATTTTACAATAGGAAGGAATTAAAAATAGCGGTATTGTGATGCATGTTATTTATTACTTTCTCAATTCTTTCTCTTTCTTTTTCCTTATTCTTATTTCTTACCATTGTCTGATGCATGTTATTTATTGGTAATAAATATACTATCTTGCATGTGCTAGAGCCTAGATGAATATAAAAAATCATCATGTTTTTTCCTTAAAATGTGGTATTGTGACAGATGAAGAGAAGTTTACTATCATGACCACAAGTTTAGAAAATAAAGAGGTGAAAGAATTGAAAAATCTATTAGATAGAGTCCTAAAGGATTCTACTTTAATTTTGAAATTATTTTTAAAATTAAGATACTTGAAAGAGGTGTCTTTATTCTTACCACCATTTTCAAAGATAATAAACTCGTGGCTCTGTCTAATTACTTCCTCAATTCTTTTTCCTTTTAATTTCCCAAACTTGTATCCATGGTAGTGAATTTGCTTGCATTTGCATTGAATTTAGGAGTTGATGGCGTGAGATGTATGCATGGGTTAATTATGAGTATAGGACTTGAGTGCCAATTATTATATCAATGTCAACTCTAGGATAACCCAATAAAATTTGGGGTGAAAAGGCACTTATCTTTTCTTTCTTAAAATTTAAAGATGGATGGATAGTCAAATTGCTTAAGCTTTCCTTAGTGTGAAGAAAAGCTATTTTACCTTTTAGTTATTTCTAAAATTTGCCTTTTATGTTTTTTTTATAAGCCAAAAATTTTATTGATATATAAAGAGTACAAGAAGTGCTCTTCTAAGAGTTTGGAAAATTAAACAGAGGGGAAAACAGTGAAAGAATTACAATTAGGAACTCCTTAGGCACATTACAGGAGTCACACACCAATCTGAGAAAGAAACGGTTCCGCCTTTGAAAGGATAAAACCCATTCCATGACCTGATCTTAACATTTCAATCACCTCATAGACATCAATCTGAGCTGAGTTAAAAATAACTATTTCTAAAGAACCATATTGACCAAAGAGTAGCAAACCAGACTACCAATCCTTTCCTTTTAACACCTTTCCCAAAAAACAAGCCTCTGAATTGTTGAAATCAATCGCCTAATGACTGTGGTAGCGCGCATTGTACCCCATCCTATTCAGAATTGAGCACCAAATGGTTGTTGCGACATTTCAAGAGAGAAACATTTGTTTGACATCCTCCTTTTCTACGCCAGAGAGGGAGCATGTTGCAGTACCGTTGTCCTAGATAACGCCCCTACTCAATAAAATCCTTTTGCATGGAATTCTGTTTCTAAATGCTAGCCATGAAAAAACAATTACTTTAGATGGCGAAAAGGGGACCATAACTTATTGAAAACCAGCATCAAATCTGCATATACGGTAGTTAGAGGTAAGCATTTCGATACCACCAAAGAGTATGCAGAACTCATTGTGAATTTGCTTCAAAGTCCAGGAAACCATTCCTAGGAATCTTCTCTTAGGGGGTGAAGAACAACTCTCTGTAACAGGATTATCAAATCATCATATATATCAAGTTCCCAATGGAAAAAATTCCTCGTCCAAGACCGTCTCCATAACCACAAAGTACCATCCCAAACAACAACATCAAAAATCAAGGAGGTTTTAATGATAGGAATTGCAAAGGTGGTCAAGTTATTGAAAATCTTGCGGGGGTTGGATGAAACAAAAATCTTTCTCATCAGTATTGAGTCTAACTTGCATTACTCTTTAGATTTCAAATAAAGAATAAAGAGAAATCTAAGATTCTAATAATTAACTTTGTTTTTCTATATTAGAATTCATTATTGTTGTTTGATATTTTGAAAATAAGACTTTTAGCATTTGAATTTCAAGTTTTAGATTGAAATTAGTTGTTAAATTTTAATTTTGTCTGCATCCAACAAGCTGGTCGAACTGTTGGGGTTTACTTTGAGTAGCATCTTCTGAGCTTGAATCCATGTGGACTACATTGGCCTATAAAAAAATTAAATTTCATCTAAGATTTAATATTCTTTAGGCCAAATTAGTAATTTCGTCCTCCAACTTATATTTCTTGTTTCGATTTCCTCCTGCAAGTAATAAAAGTTTCAATTTCATCATGTAAGTCCTTTCCGTCAAAAATATAAGTACTTTCTGTTAGTTGGCACAAACGGCGTTAGTAACGGTGCTGACATGACATATTTAAGGGTAAAAAATACGCTGACATGGAAAAACAAAAAAGAAATAAAAGAAAATCGTATGTTTATAAGATATAGGGATTCAATTTGGGGATTTAGGGTTTATTTCATCCCCAAATCCCATCGTCATCTTGTAACTTTGCAGCAATGGCGTCTCGTTGTTCTTCAAGTGCTGGTAGCAGACAATTAAATCGAGGTACAAGATTTCCTCCTTGCTTCGATTGCAGAGAGAGAGCAGTTGTTTGTGTGGTTTCGATGTTCAACGAGAACAGAGGCAAGTGGTTTTGGGGTTGCCCAAATTTCAGGGTTCTTCAAGTGCTGGTAGCAGACAATTAAATCGAGGTACAAGATTTCCTCCTTGCTTCGATTGCAGAGAGAGAGCAGTTGTTTGTGTGGTTTCGATGTTCAACGAGAACAGAGGCAAGTGGTTTTGGGGTTGCCCAAATTTCAGGGTAAATTTCATGAATTTGTTTCTTCAATTAGTTTCATTTAGCTTATTTAAACATGTTGAAGTTGATTTTTGTCCTCGATTTTGTGGATTTGAAAGATGGTGTGAATTTGTCACCACATTGTTATGATTGGCTTTCGCTCATTCTCATTTTCTGATTTATTTGTTTTTTTTTTTTGCATCATGTCAATTTTTAAGTTTTTCCTTGATGGAAGGATATGGAATATCTAGAATTCTTTTGTCATTTATGTAGACTTTAGGGGTGTATTTGTTATTGTTGTTGTTATTATTATTATTATTATTATTATTATTGTTATTATTATTATTATTATTATTATTATTATATTAGTACTATTATTCTTATTTATTGTCTTACTATTATTATTATTATTATTTAATTTTGTCATTATTTTTATTTTTTTTTATATTATGATTTTTATTTCTATTTTATTTTATTAATTTATAATTATTTTTGTTATTATTATTATTTATTTTTCTTCAAATTACTATTATTATGTTTTTTTATTATTATTATTTTTTTTTAATTTTTATTAATATTATTATTATCAAAGTTTATTATTATTATTTATTTTATTACTATTATTATTATTATTATTATTAAAAAAATTTATTATTATCAATAATTGTAAATATTATAACTATATTATTAATTTTTATAATTATTATTTTTTTAATTTTTTGTTATAAAAATTTATGTTAATTTAAGAATATATATTATAAGCCAGGGTAAGGTAAGAAATAAAAATCCTTATCCTATACTGTGATTATATACATCTCTTTTTTCTTTTAAAAAAAATCTACCTACCCTAATCAAATTTCTATTGAGATTCCACCTACCCTAAATCCACGTAGCCTAGATTAGATATTTGTTGAGATTCCACCTAGAGGATAATAATTGTCGTAGAAAAAACCAAAAAAATATATTAGAAGGACCAAATCGTCAGTGTAAAACGAAAACAAATTCATGAGTAATGTATTTTTTATTATTGGTGGGACCATTGTTATGACGTGACCACCATGCATCAATTTTAGCTCATTAGTTTCACATTTTCTTTCATGCACACTTTCGCACCGGATAAAGCTCACTTTCTTAGCATATATTCCTTGTTTGGTTCTTTTTATTGCTCGCCGGAAACACATGAGCACGTACAAAAAAAATTGAGAGAACTGTTGAAGAGAGAAATTGAGAGTGATGAAGATCACAACTCTCTTGTTTCAAGAATTCATAGAAGGGTGATCCGATCCGGTTATTTTGGCGATTGCTTCAAACGTTATTCACTTCGGCTACTTCCCACGTTCGAGCGTCATCCTCTTCATCGGTCGCACCGTCGCGAGATGCACCCCATCAATCTGTTCGCCACAAAGGTTTGATTCATGTTTTACCATTTCCTTAAAGTGAGCTATGTTTTAAAGTTATTTTGTTGTCCACTTAGTCGATGATCTTGTTTAGAATTGAAACAGATCAAATAATAAGAAAATAATTGCTTTTTGGATTTGATTTTCGATATTATAATTTTTTTTAATTTGATTTCAAGTGATGGGTAATTTTTGTTCTCTAGTGTTCAACGACACCTTGGAAAAGATCAGATATATTGATCTGGTCCTTATGTTACCCACCCATGAAGATAGAAAAATTTAATTTTATAAATTTATTTTTTGTTTGCGTAGCACCAATTGGGATACCAACAACAGACATGGCCATCTATGTTATTGAGGAATAGGGGAAAGGGAAAGTGAAATGAGAGAGAAGAGTGGTGAATGTTACAGGAAAAAAAGGGTAATGGAAATCACTTGAATATATTTGTTATAGAGAGAAAATTTCAAAATATAACGGCAAAAATTTTATTTAAACCTAAATTTTATTCCCATTGATATGTCTTATTTTGGGAGACAAATTTTTAGTAGCTAATATGTTACATTTTAAATGACGAGCATGGTTAACAAGTGCATTAGATTCATTTTTGTAATCACAAACAACTTGCAAATCTCTAAGCTATCAGCTTCAAATTTCAATGCAAATATAGAGAAATTTTCATTCCACGCACAATTTAGAATCCAAAGTCAAAGAATTGATAAAGTATGGAGTCATAGAAGCTTATACTTTTGAAAATGTTAGGATACTTGTGAGAGGAAAACAAAATGCTATGACTAGTGGCACTAGTTTCAAAAGACTGCTATCATTATTAAAGAAGTTTTTTCTGACAACAATTTTTTTAAAAAAAAATGCTTAAAAAAATGCTTCGAAGTAGAAGCATTGCTCACAATTTAGAAGAAATACTTGCTCACCCAATTTATCCACCTTAACTCATTCCATAGCATCAAAGTCCATTTTGTAAATATTTAAATGCTTCTCAGGAACAAAATCAATCGTTAGAAATTGATTATCTGAAACAAGCAACTCAAGATCAAGGGAATCAACATTAGGAGTATTTTTCAACTTTAGCCATGAAAATCTTGTTTTTCATTCATTTGTAACTTTTATCTTTAACTCCTCAAATTCAACTTTCTATGTAACAACACAAACACTAGTTGAAAATTGTGGCGGACACCCAAGTCTCTCTCAATAGAATCCCACCAAACCAATCATCCTCCTTAGAGCGAAAGATCACTAACGATAGCTAAAAGCACATAACTTTTAGAGGGTTGTGTTAATGTGAAGATAATGAGGTCATGGAGAATCCTACCTCTAATCAAAGCTATTGTTGTTGACCACATCATATTTCACATTAACACTACCCCGTAAACGTTATGCACTCATAGCGATCATTAGTGATAAGAAGTAGCTTAAGTCTTTTGCTCTTAGGAGGATGATTGGTTTTGTGGGTTTTTGTTGAAGAACCTTTGGGTGCCCACGACAATTTCCAACGGACGTGTTTGTGATGTTATAGGAAAAGCTAAATTTGGGGAGTTATAGGTAATTGTTACAGACGAAAGAAAAACAAGATTCTGTTGGCTAAATGTGAAAAATACTCGTAATGTTGATTCTGTTGATCTTGAGATGGTTGTGTCACATAATCAACTTCTAGTGGTTGATTTTGTTCTTGAGAAGCATTTAAATATTTACAAGATGGACTATGATGCTATGGAATGAGTTAAGGTAGATAAATTGGGTGATCAAGTATTTCTTCTAAGTTACTATTGGTCTTTCTTCTTGCCTTGAAGTAGATGAATGAATAGAAGAAGCACTTCTACTTGGAAGCATTATTTTGAAGCAAAGATGTACTTCCTTTGTCATAAGTGAACAAGTGGAAGAGCAGCAACTTCTTGCTGTCAAGAACCATTATCTTGATTGACAGAGACATTTGTGTATTACTTAACTAAGTCTTTTGTTTAATGTTTTGAGGTCGACAATGGATTTGGAGATTGTTTTATAAACCTTTTAATTGTTAAAACATATATCTTTAACGATCACAAAATTATACTATGATCATTTTTGCTTTCACTATTGATACCATCTAGATATGAATAAATTTAAAAATTGTGATAGTTTGTTTGATCCCTACCATTGTGCTTTATATAACTAAATATTTTTTGAAAATATTACATGCTTGGTATAATCATTCACTAAAAATTTTCTCTATGGCATGATGTCCATGTTTCAGATTTGTCATGATTTCTATTTGACATCATTTTATGATCTTTATTGTGCAAATTATGCTTATCACAAGCACTCTTATATATCTAAAACTACATATATGGGATAGATTGCTATTGAATGAGCACTAATAAACAAGTAGATGGTTTTTTTATAAATGGCCTTTATTCTTAGACATATGATCTTTCTTAATTTAATCATCCATTTCTTTCTATGATGTTTCACATGAGTAGATGATGATAAATGATGTTCATTACTATTGATCTCTCATGTGTGATATAGTCTTGTAGTAAGAAGTAGAAATGCTTAGATTATATATATTTTTGCATGCTTACCCTGCCCACATGCTTTCAAAGAACATCATAATTGATGTTATCTTGCTTACTTGGACACACATTGTCATTCTTGATCCTCTATGACTAAATGAACATATTTGTTTGGCATTGAAGTTTGGCAACTTAAGCTTGGTAATTATATATGCTTTCATGACTCACATGGTACATTGCATTGGTCATACATGTATGTCTTAGGAAAAGGGTGATATACTAGTCTAATTCTTTGACATATCTTCTTACCCTTGTTTGATGTGACTCTTATTAATACATGCCTATGAATATCTTAGACTTGATTTTTAAAAGTGGCAGTTAGTGATTTGAGATTCATACAATATAAGCTTGATTTGTGCTTTTAGATTTTTATCTCCTTAGTCTCTCATTTTGTGCTCTATATATGCTTTAAAGATCATATTCTCTCTTTCTTCCACATGCTTATAAGTTTCTTTTTGATAACATTGAAAGAGGACAACTGACATGCTTAAAAGTAATCTAATAATCATCGCTATGCAAGATTTAGTCAAATCCAACGCAACATATGTTAGCGGTTCCGTGACTAAACTGCTGGCATAAGTTATTTCTTGATCACTACCTGTGGTTCTAGTCATGACCGCAGCTACAAGCTTAATTGTTTTTTTTTTAAAAAAACTTTCCTTTGCGACCCCAAAGCCCTGCTCTCTCGCAAGCTCTCTTTGGAGAAAACTCCCTCGTCACTCGAACCCTTCTCTCTCATGACCATCGTCTATGTTCCGACAATCTGTGAGTTTGTCTCGCCGTTCGTCGTGACCGTTTCCTTCATTTCAGAACTATGCCGTTCTAAGCTAGTTGCCATTGAAGCTCGTTCGTTCTGAGCTCGACGTCACTGCTCGCCATCCCCGCCGCTTCTACACTGTGGAGCTCTGTTCCTTCCAGATGTGGATAATGATTGGATGTAGCTTCAATTGGTAGAAAATTCTCCATGATTAAGCATGGGCAGAACCGAGAGCACAAAGTGGGTTTAAACCCATTTTAGAACACAAAACCGAAAATGGAAGAGGAAAGGAAATAGAAGAAAGGATGAAGGAATGCCACAATCAACCTAGATTGATTGATAAATCCCATTGAGATTCGCCACAAAGGAGCTAGACTCCATTGATAAGAATCAAAGTTCTCAAAGCTTCACAAGCTATGAGCAAAGAGAGAAACTTCTCCCAAACACAATTCAATCTATTTTCAATTCAAGAAAGGTCCTTTTAGTGTTTGTACAAAATGTATTTATACTTTCCAATATCAATGGCCTAAGTGTAGAGAAGCTAAACTATAAGCACCACATAGCAAAAGTCCTTGAACCTAATAAAATTAATAAAACAGCCCCTACATTACTTACTTATTACAATTTGAAACATGTGAAAATATTTGGAAGATATGTCCTTAGCAAGATCCAACTTTGATATCAACATGTCCTTAGCAAAGGCTTCTAGCTTCTTCTTTTCAGACCTAGTTAGAGGTCCATCTCCTAGAGTGTCCTTAGGCTCTTCTTCAAGTTCCTCAACTTCCACAAGTTCTTTAGAAACCGAATCTACATCATCCTCCCCTCCATAAAGATGATTCATCCTCAAATCCAAATCCAAAGTACCTACCTCAAAAGGAGAGAGATCACTAACATTGAAAGTTGAAGATACATGATGCTCACCTTGAAGATCAATCTTGTAGGCGTTGTTGTTGATCTTCTCCACCACTTGGAATGGTCCTCTATCTCTAGGGTGGAATTTAGATTTCCTCTCATTAGGAAACCTCTCCTTCCTAAAGTGAACCCAAACCCAATCACCGGATTAAAAAACCATGGGTTTCTTCTTCTTATTTGCCATCCTTGCATAATGCTCCATCTTTTTCTCTATTTGAGTCTTCACTTTAGCATGTAGCTTCTTAACAGAAGAAGCCTTAGCTTCACCATCCCTATGCAACAAAGACTCATCAAGAGGCAAAGGCAATAAATCCAAAGGGGTTAGTGGATTGAAACCATACACAATTTCAAAAGGAGAATGCTTAGTAGTAGAATTAGGAACCCTATTATAAGCAAACTCTATATATGATAAACAGTCCTCCCAAGACTTCAAGTTCTTAGAGACAAAGGTCCTCAAAAGGGTGCCAAGTGTTCTATTAACCACCTCGGTTTGTCCATCCGTTTGAGGATGACAAGTGGTTGAAAAAGAAAGCTTTGTACCCAAACGGATACAATAGCCCAAAATCACAGCATTTCGAACAGAAAACCCAAATGTGCAATGATCAGAACAACTCATGTTCATGTTCATGTTAATGGACCATTTTATCAGAATCATAGAAACAAAACAACACTAACATATATGAACAACGAACAATGCAAATTTTTACCTGAACATGATGATGATGATGATAAACTTGAGAAATTTGATGAAAATTGAAGAGATTTCGTGTGAGAAAGTGAGGATTTTTCATAACAGTTAAGAGAAAAGAGGGATTTGTGTGAAAAGAAACTACTTCTGCGCTGTTTTTAAAGCCAACGCGTGACTGGCACTCGAGCGCTAGTGCATTGATGAGCATATCAACCGTTTCGCTTTTCTGGCGCTGGAGCGCCAACCCAAAATACATGGCAGTGAAGAAAACCTGACAACTGTCTCTGGCGCTTGAGCGCTGATATTTGCGCTCGAGCGCCAACATCTGACCCAAAATTTTTGAAATTAGCGCCAATTAAATGCCACTGGTGCTTGAGCGCCAAGTCCAAAAACTGGACAGTGAAGAAGCCTTCTTCAAATGCTCAAATTTTCAACTTTCCCACAAAAATTCTTTCAAAATTCATCAAATTTATTTATCCTATTTACACAAAACACAAAAATAAACACACAAAATTGGGTTGCCTCCCAATCAGCGCTTGTTTAACGTCATTAGCTCGACGCCTGTAGCATGGTTATGCTTCCTTCAAACCCATTATGGTGGTGAGCCGCTCGACGTCACCACCAAGGTATAGCTTCAATCTTTGACCATTGACCACCCAGCTTTCATTTTTCAGTGGATCTTGAATCTCCACAGCTCCATAAGGCCTTACATCCTTAACCCTAAAGGGTCCGGACCACTTGTACTTTAATTTTCCCGGGAATAATTTTACTTTAAAATTAAAGAGTAAAACATATTGCCCAGGACTGAAAACCTTTTTGACCAACTTTTTATCATGATACAACTTCATTCTTTCTTTTTATATCCTTGAAGACTCATAAGCTTGGAGTCTCAATTCTTCCAATTCATGAAGTTGTATTTTTCGTTTTTCTCCAGCAGTTGTCTAGTCAAAATTAAAATACTTTAAAGCCCAATATGCCTTATGTTCTAGTTGGACCGATAAGTGACAGGACTTCCCATAGACTAACTGAAAAGGAGTCAATCCTATAGGAGCTTTAAAAGTTGTCCGGTATGCCCACAGAGCATCATCCAGTTTAATGGCCCAATCTTTTCTTGAAGCACTAACGGTCTTTTCCAAAATTCGCTTAATTTCTCTATTCGAGATTTCAACTTGACCATTAGTTTGGGGATGGTATGGACTAGCAATTTTATGTCTCACCCCATAATGTTCCAAGACCCTTTTTAATTGGGAGTTGCAAAAGTGTGAACCTCTATCACTGATGAGTACTCTCGAGGAACCAAACCTTGAGAATATATTCTTTCTCAAAAATGTCACTACCGTCTTTGCATCAGCTCTTGCACAGGGAATTGCCTCTACCCATTTTGAAACATAGTCCACTCCCACCAATATATATTCATTGGTGTAAGAGGGTGGAAATGGACCAACAAAATCAATTCCCCAGCAATCAAAAACCTCTACCTCCTTCATAATTGTAAGAGGCATCTCATTTCTCCTTGTCACTCCTCCGGTTCTTTGGCACTTATCAAACTGCTTCACATAGATGTGAGCATCTTTAAAGATTGTTGGCCAATAGAAACCGGATTGCAATATTTTGGCTGCAGTGCGTTCCCCATTAAAATGTCCCCCATAGGGTGAATTGTGACAATGCCACAATATGCTATTAGATTCTCCACGGGAAACACACCGTCTCAGAAGACCATCTCCTCCAATTTTAAATAGGTAAGGATCATCCCAAACGAAATAAGAAGAGTCTTTTAAGAACTTCTTCTTTTGTTGCCAAGAGAATCCATCCGAAATGATTCCTGCTGCTTTAAAATTTGCCATATTAGCAAACCATGGCCTTTCATGAAGTCGGGAAAGATGATCAGCCACAAAATTTTCACATCCCTTTTTATCCTTGATGACTAGATTGAATTCCTGCAGTAGAATCCAACAAAATTTTCACATCCCTTTTTATGGCTGCATGGTCACTATAGACAATTACTCTCGACCCTATAAGATAAGACCTAAATTTTTCCAACCCATATACAATCGCTAGTAATTCTTTTTCTGTAGTTGCATAGTTCACCTGTGCATCATTAAGTACTCTACTAGCGTAATGTATTGGATGAAAGGTTTTGTCTTTTCTTTGGCCAAATACGGCACCCACCGCATAGTCACTCGCATCACAATTAAGCTCAAAGTCCAAAGACCAATTTGGATCAACTATGATTGGGGCCATAATCAGTTTTTCCTTCAGTCTCTCAAATGCCTCCAAGCACTTAGCATCAAAATTGAAGTCTACATCTTTTACCAAAAGATTACTAAGTGGCTTGGCAATCTTGGAAAAGTCTTGAATAAATCTCCGGTAAAAATCGGCATGTCCTAGAAAACTCCTTATTCCTTTAACATTCACGGGTGGTGGAAGTTTTTCAATGACTTTCACTTTTGCTTTGTCAACCTCGATCCCTCTAGACGAGATCTTATGACCAAGCACCACCCCTTGTTCTACCATGAAATGGCATTTCTCCCAGTTAAGTACTAGATTTTTTTGTACACATCTTCCTAGCACAATATTCAGATTGTTCAAACATTCTTCAAAACTTTTCCCAAAGACAGAAAAGTCATCCATGAAAACCTGAATACATTTCTTAACCAAATCCGAAAAAATGGCGAGCATGCATCTTTGAAAGGTTGCAGGCGTGTTACACATTCCAAACGGCATACGCTTATAAGCAAATACTCCAAATGGACATATGAAGGCTGTCTTTTCCTGATCTTTTGGGTTTACCAAGATTTGGTTATACCCAGAATATCCATCCAAGAAACAGTAATATGCCTGGCCAGCTAGTCTCTTAAGCATCTGGTCCATAAAAGGCAAAGGAAAATGATCGGCTTGATTCAATCTTCTCTAATCAATACACATTTGCCACCCGGTCACCGTCCTTGTAGGAATTAATTCATTTTTTTCGTTCTCAATGACCGTCATCCCCCCTTTCTTCAGAACCACTTGAACTGGACTTACCCATTCGCTATCGGAGATGGGATAAATCATACCAGCTTCAAGTAACTTAAGGACTTCTTTTCTCACTACTTCTTTCATTGTCGGATTTAATCGCCTTTGAGGCTGGGCAACAGGTTTAAAATCCTCTTCCATATGTATCTTGTGCATACAAAAAGAAGGACTTATGCCTTTTAGATCTGTCAATGCCCATCCTATCGCCTATTCATTGGCTCTTAAAACTTCCAAGAGTTGTGCCTCTTGGTCAAAAGATAGTGAACTATTAATTATCACTGGCTTGCCTCCCTCTTCATCTAAAAATGAATATTTCAGATGGGACGACAACACTTTCAGTTCCAGCTTATTTGTTTTTGACTTTTCCTCCTTGGATAAGTCTTCTGGGATAGATGTTATCATGGGGACCTCTTTCAGAGTATCTAGGTCCCTCAAACATTTTTCAACTTCGACTTCCTCCAAGTCATATAAATTTGCACGAGACTGCACTAGAGCTTTTTTTAAAGGGCTAGCACTATACAATTCTTGCTTCCCTAATAGAAATACCTCTTCCATGACATCCACCCTAAAGGCTGACTGTTTTTCCTTTGGGTGTTTCATGGCTTCCAACACATCAAACTTTACCTCATCATCCTCAACTCGTACCTTGAGTTGTCCATTATCTACGTCAATGATGACTCTTTCCGTTTTCATGAAAGGTCGCCCCAGAATTAAAGGCACCTCCAAGTCTTCTTCTATATCCATGATGACAAAGTCAACCGGAAAGACAAATTTATCAACCTTCACTAGAACATCCTCCGCTACTCCATACGGGAATTTTAATGACCTATCTGCCAGTTGGAGGGTCATTCTAGTGGGTTTCACTTCCAGATCTCCAATCCGTTTTAACATGGACAACGACATGAGGTTTATACTTGCACCAAGATCCAGTAATGCCTTCCCTATGGGAAGAACACCAATAGTAACAGGGATAGTAAAACTACCTGGATCTTTGGTCTTATGAGGCAAGGACTTTTGAATTATGGCACTACACCCGGCTTCTAATTCCACAGTTTATCTTTGAACTTTCTCTTTTTCATCAACAAGTCCTTCATGAACTTGGCATATGTGGGCATTTCCTCCATAGCATCCATATATGGTACATTTATCTGAAGTCGTTTGAAAATGTCTACAAACCTAGCATATTGCCTCTCCTTTGTTTTCTTTGATGGATGGAACAGGATAAGGAACCTCCTTCACCTGAGATACTCCATCCATCTTTTCTTTGACCTCAACCTTCTTTTTGATTTTTTGATTTTTTTCTTTTTCAATATTTACATTATTTTCCTCCTTACGTCTTTACCCTTCACTTTCCTTCTCTACTTCCTCCATGGCTAACTTTTCAATTCTTCCTTCCACATCCTCGGGTTGATGCAAATGATCCCCTATTCCTTTACCAATCTCCTTACCACTCCTTGTTAAAATGGACTTGCATTGCTCTTTAGGATTCGTGGTGGTATTAGCGAAGAATGGAGTAGTGGTAAGCTCTGCCAATTGTTTATAGATTTGACCCACTTGCGTTTCAAGGTTCCTGATAGACGCCTCGGTGTTTTTCTGGAAAGCTTCATTACTTTGGTGGTTAGCCAATGAAGCTTTGATAAATTTATCCAAGGTGTCTTCCAATTTAATGGTCCTCTCTACCAATGGAACAAATGGCGGCCTATTAGATGAATTCGTTGAATTTTTCCAGTTCATTTGACCTTGTCCTTGAGGATTCTTCCACCCTTGCATTCCAGCATTGGAAACATTAGATTTAAAGGGCGAAGAAAAGAAATTTCCTCGTGACTGATTATTTACAAAATTCAATTCCTCATCTTTTTACTGGAAGCATGCGAACATTGAGTGTATGAATGACCTTCACCACACAATTCACATGCTCCTATTTGAGCTTGTTGGTTCACTACTTGAACTTGTTGCGGCTTTGGCACCAATTGTGTAATAGCTTGACTCCAGAGCTCAATTTGCTGAGTCATAAGCTTATTCTGTGCCAAAATAGCATCAGAACAATTTAATTCCATGACACCCTTGGGCTTTGAGACTCTGAGTTGATGCCCAGCTCTATCACTTGCTGTCATAGAAGTGATAATTTCCATTGCAGTAGGTACATCAATGGTTTTTAATGACCGTCCAGTAGTTGCAGTGAGATGGATTGTCCATTGATGGTTCAATCCTGCACAAAAAATGTTCAGCTTTGCAACATCGGTCAACCCATGATTTGGGCATCTTCTCAATAACCGTTGATACCTTTCCCAAGCCTCATGAAATGCTTCATCTTGCCCCTACTTAAAAGCAGATATTTCAGATTGCACATGGATCATTTTAGAAAGAGGAAAGAACCTTGTTAAGAAGGCTTCTTCAACCTCACTCCATGTGTTCAAACTTTGACTTGGAAGAGTCTTGAACCATTCCTTTGCATCTCCAATAAGTGCTAAATGAAATAATTTCATATAGGCATCTTCAGCACTTGCTTCATCCAAGCCCATAGTCGCTACAAGATCATAAAAGGTCTCCAAGAAATTATGCGGATCCTCATGATCTTTCCACATGAACTGATTAGTCAAGATGAGATTATACCAATATGGCTTAATCTCCATTTGTTGAGCAGTGGGAGACAAGACAATAACAGACCGATTTCTTGGACCTTGCGGAATCACATAGTCACCAAGGACTACAACCCTCGTCGGATTAGGAACTTCCGCAGCCATATCAAAAGTAACAGAATGTGTAGAGTTACTAGAAAAATCTGAGGAACTTGCTCCCTCCTTTTGTTCACAGTATTTAATTGAAGACTGTGGCCTAGCAAATGCCTCGATTTCGTCAATAAATATTAACTTTTCTCTTTGGCTTTTGCTGCAAGTAAGCATACAACAATACTGGAACAATAGTGAGAGTTAGGTACAAATATACAAATACTTACAAAAAGAAAACTATTCACAGTTTTTACAAATCAACTCAAAACTTAAAAGAAATAAACAACCGTGCTCCTCGGCAACGGCGCCAGAAATTTTGTTAACCTTTTAATGGTGCTGGAAATGGTTAACTCATTTCAGTATAGTGACTATACGTGTATCGTCCACATGGAGCACTTGGATTAATTCGATTAAGAATTAAGTTGACGAATTGTTCAAAAACATATCAAGATTGTGAATGGAAAATAAAATAAACAATAAATTAAGAGATAAACAAATAAGATAACAAGTCACCTGGGATTGAGTTTCATTACTTCACCTTGTTTCTTTCTATTTCGGTTAAATATTATAAGAAAAGATGCGTACTCAATGTCACAAGTGCAAATCTCTTTGATCACTTGATTCTAAGACACTAGCCTCTAGAACCCAATCTCTTGGTACTCTAGCTACCAAGTCTTGCATTAAGTAGAGCACAAAACCAATCATAAGCACTTCCATCTATCTCTAGATTCGAAGGTTTTATGAGAGTTTTTCTCCATATCCATTTATAAACCAGTTTCTTAACTGCGCAGATAAACTAAACCATGGAAAAGGTGATCAAGCTTAAACCAAGAAAAGAAGCACAGAAGAAGAACTTCATTTCATAAATAATATAAACTAATAATTGAAAGAAACAAGAGACGAAGTAATTATATTCAATCCCGGTGGAAAGCTTAGCCTTGCAAGGCCATGAACTTTAAGAACTAAACCTAAGAGTATTAGAACTCTGACTAAAGCCTATACTTTGTGGTTTATTTCTATACAATTCAATATCCTCCCTCCTAACTTTTGAAAGGTTGTATTTATAGGTGTTTTGGGCAGGGGTCTGGTGCTCGAGCGCCCTCCTGGCGCTTGAGCGCTGGCCTGACACATGCGGGTTAATGAGCTTAATTGCCTGGTTAATGCGTTTGGCGCTCGAGCCTTGGTGTAGCGCTCAAGCGCCAGGTTCATAACTCTGGCAGAGAGGATCCAATGTTCTAGCGCTCGAGCCTTGGTGTGGCGCTCGAGCGCCATGCTCATAACTGTTGGCAGAGAGGATCAATGCTCAACGTATTTTGGCGCTCGAGCCCTGGTGTGGCGCTCGAGCACCAGAGCATTTACACTGGCAGAAAGGATCCTATGTTCCTCAGCTTCCAGCGCTCGAGCCTTGGTATGGCGCTCGAGCGCTGGCCTCTTATATGCTCCAGCAACTTGATCTTCTTATTTTGCCTCCAAAAACACGTGAAAATACATTTCTAAGTTAGAAAACCTATTATTACCATTTATTTACTCTTAAACTCACAAAGTAAGGAAAAATGGTGAAATTATGTATAAAAACATGTAATTCCTAGAGAAGATAAGTGCAAATCCTTTATTAAATAAACACACTAATTTGCACTTATCACAAACCAAGCACAAAATCCATAGAAATATGAGTCCAAGGGGAAGAGGGAATAGGCAAATGCATATACAAACCATGTGGCATGAGTTTAGATTTACCTTGTTTACAAACAATACACCTCTTACAAAACTTTTCAACATGTTTTCTCATGTGTGGCCAAAAGAATTTAGCATGCAAGATATCAAAGGTTTTTGCCACACCAAAGTGACTCATTAGGCCACCCTCATGAGCCTCAACAACAAGAAAATTCCTTAGGGAACTATGAGGCACACAAAGCAAGTTACACTTGAAAACGAAACCATCTAAAACATGAAATTCCCCACTAGCTTTGAGGATGTTCCTCTCGCCCATGTGATGCAAATCAACATAAATGGCTCCAAAATTCTTATCACTAGGATACAAGTCTTTCAAGGTATCAAATCCCACAAAATGAGAACTAAGAGAGGATAAGACATTATACCTTCTTGACAAGGCATCGGCCACCTTGTTTGCTTTCCCTTGTTTATGCTTAATGACATAAGGGAATTGTTTTAGGAACTCTACCCATTTAGCATATCTCTTGTTCAACTTTCCTTGGCCTTTAAGGTACTTTAGTGATTCATGATCACTATGTATTACAAATTCCCTAGGAAGCAAGTAATGAATCCAAGTTTGAAGAGCTCTAATTAATGCATACAATTCCTTATCATAAGTAGGATAATTCAAACAAGCTCCACTCAATTTCTCACTAAAATAGGCTATAGGATGCCCCTCTTGAAGTAGGATAGCCCCTATACCTACATTTGAAGCATCACAATCCAATTATAAGGACTTTTGAAAATTAGGCAAAGCTAGGATTGGTGCATTTGTCAACCTCTCTTTCAAGGTAACAAAGGCATCCTCTTGTTTAGAACCCCATTGAAATGTGACACCCTTCTTGACTAATTCATTCAAAGGAGAGGCAATAGAGCTAAAATCCTTAAAAAATCTCATATAGAAACTAGCCAAACCATGAAAACTTCTCAACTCTTTAACACAAGTAGGTCGTGGCCACTCTCTTATGGCCTTGACCTTGGTGTCATCAACATGCACACCATGCTCACTAATCACAAAGCCAAGAAATACTACCCTATGCATACAAAAAGAACATTTCTCTAGATTAGCATATAACTTGGCAATTCTCAAAGTAAGCAAAA
This sequence comes from Cyamopsis tetragonoloba, assembly GCA_037177725.1. NCBI lineage: Eukaryota > Viridiplantae > Streptophyta > Magnoliopsida > Fabales > Fabaceae > Cyamopsis > Cyamopsis tetragonoloba. The sequence goes on from CM074122.1 coordinate 34,190,078, forward strand.
CTTGTTCCACATGCTCTAAATGTTCATCAAAAGTCCTAGAGTAGATAATAATATCATCAAAGTAAACCACCACAAACTTACCCATAAAGTTTCTTAGGACATGATGCATGAGTCTCATAAAAGTACTAGGAGCATTGGAAAGACCAAATGGCATTACAAGCCATTCATACAAACCAAACTTTGTTTTGAATGTGGTTTTCCATTCATCACCCTCTTTCATTCTAATTTGGCGGTAACCACTCCTTAAATCAATATTTTAAAATAAAGTAGCACCACAAAGTTCATCGAGAAGGTCATCCAATCTAGGAATGGGATGTCTATACCTTATTGTAATTGCATTGATGGGTTTACATCACAACACATTCTCCACTTACCATCCTTCTTGGGCACTAGGATCACCGGAACCGCACAAGGACTCAAACTCTCTCTAATCCATCCTTTGCTCATGAGATCATCCACTTGCTTTTCTATCTCTTTACTTTCTTGTGGATTTTCTCTATAAGCCGATCTATTTGGAATGGAAGAGCCCGGAACAAAGTCAATTTGATGCTCAATACCACGGATTGGTGGCAATCCCTTAGGCATGTCTTTAGGGAAGACATATTGAAACCTATCCAACATTTTAGCAAAAACACTAGGCACAACATGGTTAGGATTATTAGAATCAATATGCAAACACATATCATTAGGAACCAACATGTACATAGGCTTTTGAGCAAGAAATAGGCTTTTCAATTCATGTTTAGAAACAAGCAAATTGGAATGAGAAGTGTCCTCATTCATTTGAGGGAGCTCTCGGCCATGCTTGGCTTTAGAGCATTTGGAAGAGCTTTTTGAGCTCTTTTTTCCCTCATCACTACCAAAAGGGTTAGTGAGACCCTTATTGGATTTCTTCAACTCCATTTGTTCCCTTTCCCTCTTCTTTTTCATGAGGTGTTGGTCATGACCAACCTCTTTGGGACTTAAGGGAATTAGAGTATACTTTGAACCCTTAAACTCAAACACATACTTATTGGCATGCCCATCATGTATTGCACTTCTATCATATTGCCAAGGACTTCCCAACAAGATATGCATTGCCTCCATGGGCACAACATCACACACAAGCAATTCACCATTATCATTTAGCCATTGAAGTTTATATGGCTTGGGGTGGGGGGTAGTAGGCAAATTGAGTTTAGAAACCAATCTAGTGCTAGCTACATTAACACAAGATCCACTATCAATGATTAGAGAACATGTAGCATTCCTTACCAAACACCTTGTGTGGAATATATTTTCTCTTTGGATGACTACCCAAAAGTCTTCTCACCACAAGTAGATCTCCTTCATTTGGATACACTTCTTCATCACTACTAGAAGCTTCACAAGAAGAAGAGTTAGAAGAGAATGTATCATTAGAAGAACTAGAAGTAGAATGATAAACACCATCCACACAAATGATGGTCTTTTTTGAAGGGCATTAAGAGGCTCTGTGACCTCTACTCAAGCATTTAAAGCATTTGATTGCACTTGATTTTTCATGCTTTTCTTCCTTACCTACCATGAACAACTTCCTTAGACCTTGAAGTTGAGGGTTTATGTGAGGAAAACCCCTTATGGCCGTGGCCACTATCATGACTTTTGTGACTCTTTTATTCAATCTTTTTTGAAGTTACTTTTCTCATCTTTTTCAAAACCTTTTTTTGTAATCTTTTCTAGAATCATATTATGAAGAATACTTTCCATAAGAGCTAGAATGAGATTTTGAATATTTAGAAGAGTAATATGAGTCGATGATGGAAATAGGTTGACAAACGCACCCATCTTGGCTCTTCCTAACTTTGAAAAATCCTTTGAATTGGAATGTGATGCCTCAAATATAGGTATAGGGGCTGTTCTTCTTCAAGAAAGCCACCCTATAGCCTACTTTAGTGAAAAGTTGAGTGGTGCTTGTCTTAATTACCCCACTTATGATAAAGAATTGTATGCTTTGATTAGGGCGCTTCAAGTTTGGCAACATTATTTGCTACCAAGGGAATTTGTCATTCATAGTGACCATGAGTCCCTCAAGTACCTTAAAGGTCAAGGGAAGCTTAATAGGTGCCATGCTAAGTGGGTGGAATTTTTGGAACAATTTTCATATGTGATTAAGCATAAGCAAGGCAAGGCCAACAAGGTGGCCGATGCTTTATCTAGGAGATATAGTCTCCTTTCCACTCTTGATTCTCATTTTGTTGGTTTTGATTCTATAAAGGACTTGTATGCTAGTGATAAACATTTTGGTCCTATTTTTGGTGATTTATGTGAGTTGGCCACCAAGAATATCATTAAGGCACATGATGACTATTATCTTGTTGAGGGATTTCTTTTTAAGGCTAATTTGCTTTGTGTGCCTCAAGGTTCTCTTAGGTATTTGCTTGTGGTGGAAGCTCATGAAGGAGGTTTGATGGGTCACTTTGGAGTGGCTAAAACATTTGATATCTTACATGCCAAATTTTATTGGCCTCATATGCGCATTCATGTGCAACGGCATTGTAAGAGGTGTATTGTGTGTAAAAAGGCTAAGTCTAGGCTTATGCCTCATGGTTTGTGTCTCCCTCTCCCCATTCCTAATTCCCCTTGGACTCATATTTCTATGGATTTTGTTCTTGGTTTGCCTCGCTCTAAGAGGGGTAAAGATAGCATCTTTGTTATTGTTGATAGATTTTCCAAGATGGCTCATTTTGTGCCTTGTGCTAAATGTGATGATGCTACTCATGTTGCTAACTTGTTTTTTGATAATATTGTGAGATTGCATGGGGTGCCCTTGAATATTGTGAGTGATAGGGATGCTAAATTCTTGTCACATTTTTGGAGAACACTTTGGGCCAAACTTGGTACTGAGTTGTCTTTCTCCACTACTTGTCATCCTCAAACGGATGGACAAACGGAAGTTGTAAATAGAACTTTGGGCACTTTGTTGAGATCTTTTGTTTCTAAAAATTTGAAATCTTGGGAAGAGTCCTTATCTTTTGTTGAGTTTGCTTAAAATAGGGTGCCTCACTCTACTACTAAGCACTCACCATTTGAAATTGTTTATGGATTTAACCCCCTAACCCCTTTGGATTTGTTGCCTATTCCTCTTGATAATTCTTTGTTGCATAAAGATGGTGAGGCTAAAGCTTCTTATGTGAAGAAGCTACATGCTAAGGTGAAGGCGCAAATTGAAAAACAAGTAGCCCATTATGAGAGATTGGCCAACAAGAAGAAAAAGGCCGTGAACTTTGCCCCGGGAGATTGGGTTTGGGTACATTTTCGAAAGGAAAGATTCCCAAATGAAAGAAAATCTAAGCTTCATCCTAGAGGTGGAGGTCCTTTTCAAATTTTGGAGAAAGTGAACGAGAATGCCTACAAAGTGGATTTGCGAGGTGAGCATAATATTTCTTCCACTTTCAATGTAAGTGATCTCTCTTTTTTTGATGTAGGTGATTCTAAAGTGGATTCGAGGACGAATCCTCTCTATGGAGGAGAGGATGATGGAAATAAAGGAGTGGACCCTAACTTGAAGGACTTTGGAGGACAAGCATTAAGGGTAGATGGTCCTATGACTAGGAGCAAAAAGAAGAGACTTGAAGAATTTGCTACTAGCATCATGTTTGGGGAACACTTAGAAGAATTTGGAGTTTTTAATTCTACTTTTAATAATTTTAGTGTAAAGATTTGTAATAAATAATGCCTTGTTAGTAAATGGCATTTTTGGAAGTCTTTTTTATATTTTCATGACATGTATCAATTGGTCAAGGTATGACCAATTTCATGCGCACAAGAGGGGAAAAATAGGCGCTAGTTTTAGGCCTTTTTAGTGATCATGTGGGGTGCACATGTAAGAGGCAAGGAAGGCTTCTATAAATAGCCTTGAATAATCACATTGTAGATACTTTTGGATATAATAGAAATTGGATTGAATCCTTTTGTGAGAGCATTTTTCTCTCTTGAATTCATAGCTCTTTGAGCATGAAGCAAAGGGTCTTATCAATGGAATCAAGTCCATTGTGGCGATCAAACAAGGATTATCAAATTGTCTAGGCAATTTGTGGCTCCCTACCTTTAATTCTTCCATCTTCTTCTTCTTCTCCATTCTTTTATTTTGCGCCATTTATGCCTTACTTTATATTCATGTCTTAATTTTATTCTTGCCTTATGTTCATTTCTTTTATGTTCCTCTTTCAAGCATTTTAAGGAGATTGAAACCCAAGTGAACTAGATCCGTTATGAACATCCCCATCAGTCTCTACCTTGCCTCAAGAGTTGAGATTCAACTCTTTGGCTTTGATGCAATAATGGATGCATGATCATGTAACTCAACAATGTCTCTAATTCTAGGATGGAAACCATCTAAAAATCAAGCCATTGTGGACTCTTCTTGCTCTTGGATATTAGCTCTAGTGAGAGCTATCCACATCTCTCTGTAATATTCTTCCACATCTCTAATGTCTCTTATATGTTTACAAGCTATCCACATTTGGCCGAGGCATATCATGCCTATTTTCAACATGTAAGTCATCATGCACATTTTTATTATTTCTATTCCTATAATGCCTAGGAAACTCATGCAATTCCTCTTCACTATCACTAGAAACATCATGCATATTATGATGGCTATTATGAGTTCTATGTGATGTACTTGCTCTATGTTGTCTAGAAGCATTATTAGCAACCCTAGGATCATGATCATTATATGCATTGAGAAATGGAGAGGAATACCTTCACTTACCCTAGGAGAATGATGCATTTTCTCCTTGCCATGCTTGCGGCTTCTATGTGCTTCTTTGGACTCTTTTATGTTGTCCAACGCATCATACACACCTTCAAGTTTTTTTGTCACAATTTTCTTCAAATGGGATGTTAATTGTTCCAAGAATAGCTTGTTTCCACCCAAGGATGAAGATTCATTTGGATCCTCCATTGAAACAATTACAAAAGAGAACTATACAAGTGTCTAAAAAGGAAAAAACTATGCAAGCCAAGTGGCTCAAACTAAACCAAAAATAAGGAAAAATCTACAACAAATCAAAAATGAAAAAATAAGACCTAAGACTAAGGACCTCACAAACACACAAAGCTCACAAGTATATCACTCAAATCAACTCGTGTATGCACTCTTTTATAAGGCTTTTTCTTTAATAAAAGTCTCTCTTGAAAGTACATAGCAAATAAAGCTTCAAAAGAACAAGAAACTTAGTTTAATGAGACTAGCTTAATGGTTCCCAAGTGGCAAAACTCACAAAGATTTATCAAAAAATCTATGCAACATATGACAAAGGAGTACAAGTGAAATACTCTAAGACAAAACCAAGAGGTCACCAAAAGACAAGCAACAAAAAGCTACTCAATGAAGAAAAGGCTACACTAAATGCAATATGAGACAATGACACAAGAATAGAGACATACTAGGATAACCCACAAGTTCAAGAAAATTATAGGAAGCTAGAATGTCCAAAATGAAATCAAGCACTAAGCATCTCAAACAGCAAGCAAATACACCGATGTTGAGATTGTATTTCCAAATGTAAGTGTCCAAAATGTAATGAGAAGTCAACCAAAGCCTTTAATTCCTCTCTTTTTTTTTTGTTAACCACTATTTTTTTTGTAATATACTGCCCAGATTTTTTTTTGTCACAGTCTCTTTTTTTTTGTTCAGCAGCTAGTTTTTTTTGATTTACTTGACTTTGAAGTTAACTTGGAACAAAACAAATGCAAAGCAATTTGAGGCACTAACACATTTTCTATAGATCAAGGGATAACAACAATGATGCTCACAAGTTTAATATGGACAATTCTAAAAAGAATATATGTAGGCACACAACTAACACCTACTTGACATTGAATTTTCCATGGACCTAATGAAAAATTGTTAAAAGAAAAATTTGAGACTCTAGCTAACAACTAAGAATGACACTTAGACATATTCACAAACACATGGAATGAGACAATTTTCTGCTTTGAGCATTATATTTAATGCTGGTAAAATTTTCAGCCAAAATACACAATTGGACCAATCCAAAGGATCAAAACTGAAACATATGTATGATTGTATCATGAATCAAGTAACTAGCATAATGAAGCAGAACAAGATAGGTCAGAACACAGCAAAAATGGTACTGCAGAAAACAGATCATGAACAGAACATCAAACACTGCAGAATTATTCAGTCCATATCAGTAAAAATTCGCATGAATACTTGAACCTGAATCAGTACAGAACAAGTGCAGGAATCAATCTAAGAACACATGAATTCGCAGCAGCTTAATCAGGATTTCAATTATGCAGAGATTTAACACAATTGCAGAACCAGAATGATTTATGCAGAAACAGAACTGCAGAATTATGCAGAACCAGAACTGCAGAATTCGCAGCAAGAACAGCGCTAAATCGCGAACCAAACAGCAAGCATTAGTGATCAATCAAACATCCAATTGATAGGTTTTGATTTGGATATGGAACTGAACAGATTTCACCGAACAATTTGAATCAATTCAACCAAAATCATCATGAATTATGCAGAACAGCAAGAGCGATAATGCAGAATCAGGAAACTGGAATATGCAGAAACAGAACAGAACTAGAATCGCGAATGTATTTGAACCTAATGATCCAAACAACTATGAAATTGAACCTAATGATCCTCAAATTTGGAGGTTATGTTGCGGACTTGAACTTAAACAGAAAGCACCCATTAATTTCATCAATTCATCAAGAAAAATCAATGATCACAGATATGGAGAATTTGCGCAATTATGCAGCAAGAACAGAAAGCAGAATCGCGATTTGAGATTGCATCAAACAGCATGGAATTGATCGATTTTAATCATCAAATTGCTAGGTTATGATGCGCATGTGATTTGGGACTGATTACACCGATTAGATTGCAACAATTCATCAAAAAAAGTAATGGATCAAGAAACTCAGAATTTGGGCATTTTTGGCGCCAAGAACACAACAGAATTTTGAAAATTCAGTTGAATGGAAACTCACCAATTTGAAGCACCAAGGCTAGCTGATACCAAATGACGTGGATAATGATTGGCTCTAGCTTCAATTGGTAGAAAATTCTCCATGATTAAGCATGGGCAGAACCAAGAGCACAAAGTGGGTTTAAACCCATTTTAGAACACAAAACCGAAAATGGAAAAGGAAAGGAAATGGAAGAAAGGATGAAGGAATGCTACAATCAACCTAGATTGATTGATAAATCCCGTTGAGATTCGCCACAAAGGAGCTAGACTCCATTGATAAGAATCAAAGTTCTCAAAGCTTCACAAGCTATGAGCAAAGAGAGACACTTCTCCCAAACACAATTCATTCTATTTTCAATTCAACAAAAGGTCCTTTTAGTGTTGGTACAAAATGTATTTATACTTTCCAATATCAATGGCATAAGTGTAGAGAAACTAAACTATAAGCACCACATAGCAAAAGTCCTTGAACCTAATAAAATTCACAAAACAGCCGCTAAATTAGTTATTTATTACAATTTGAAACATGTGAAAATATTTGGAAGATATGTCCTTAGCAAGCTCCAACTTTGATATCAACATGTCTTTAGCAAAGGCTTCTAGCTTCTTTTTTTAGACCTAGTTAGAGGTCCATCTCCTAGAGTGTCCTTAGGCTCTTCTTCAAGTTCCTCAACTTCCACAAGTTCTTTAGAAACCGAATCTACATCACTTCCTCCACCAGGTTAGGCATTTCTAAGTTTCATCTCTATCTTTCAATCGTTCTTTTCATTTCTGTTTCTAGGGTTTTGCCTTTGCTTTCTCTAATCTCATCTCGCCTGCACGAACTTGTGTGGTGGTGGTTCGATGGGAAGCAATGAGGCATGGCTCAAAGAAGCTCAGCTTCTCTTGGAATCCAAAGCTCATGGGTTGGGTTGACATCGTTGCAATATTCTAGTTTTGGATTTCCATATCCAATAAACTATTACATAATGTGAGTAGGAAATATTATAATGTTTCATTGTTTGTTGTCTAAATGAGAATTTGATAGAAATAAGGATGCAAAAGCTAAGGCCTTACAAGTTTATCTCGGTAGGCACAAACAAAATTAGTAAGAGTTTTGAAAGTGAGAGTCCAAGAGGGAGGGAGTTAGTTAAAGGAAAGAGAAAAAATAATATGTTTTAAGGAATGATAATCAACATAGAAGGGAAGAGGTGTTAACTTTTCTATTTGCTTGGTTGAATGTTTGACACCAGGTGGTTTCTCCATAGTTTGGAGTTCTTGCTCTTATTCTTTGTATTTGCTTTTCGTGTTTCTTGCTTAATATATCAGTCTTCCATTGAAAGATAGGATTTGTTCGTATGAGAATTGCTAATAGAATGATTTTAGGTACAATGACATTGCCAAGTATGGGCATACTGCAATGGGAAGAACTAAGTTTACTAAGAGAAAGACAAAGACCAGAATAACTCACTAAATATACAAAATGCTTATAATGTAAAAAGACTATCTGGCCTGGGAGGGTAAATTTTTAATTAATAGTTACTTTATGTTTTTATGTATTTCTTTTTCCAATTATGAAGCGATCAATTCTTACCGGGTAAATTGGTAATAAAAGGTTCTCTTGGTTTTTTTTGAAGAAAATAGGAAACTAATGAATATAAATTGAAATATTTGGTTGAGACTTTTCTAATGAACAGAGGGAATTCATTTTATTAATTAATCAACACTTACATTTATACTACTAGGAACTAACAAACTTCTTAATCACTAAATCAAAACAAACTTATCCTAATCTAAAAAAAACAACTTATTCAAACCGACTCATCTAATAACAACTAATTGACTCAGTCTAATTTTAAATTAAACTGAAACTACTTTTAGAGAATTCAAAGGCACATTATCTTAACACTCCTCCTTGCCTTGGAGGCTCTTCAAAATTTCAAATTTGTTGGGTAAACAAAATTTTGGTTAAACAACTTCATCTTGAATAAAAATTTTCTCACTTGATGTTGTTGACTCAGTAGACTTCTTTTAAGTATGATGACCCATCTGCTCATTTTTAGTTAGATCAAAAGAAATGCTTTTAGCTTTCATTTTAATGTTTAAGATCTCCTTCCCAACTAAAATGAAAATATGACAACATTGATTTGCAAATAATAATTTAAATCTATTTCCTAATAATTGAGCAACGGTAAGTAAATTCCGGTCAATACTCGGAACATAAAGAACACAATGTATTGTCTTTGCCCGGAACTCGTTGGAATCACAATTGTTGCTTTCCCTTTTACTGGGATGTAGTCACCATTTTCTATTCTGACTTTGGTGATATCAAATGGTTTTAGATCCTTGAAATTTTTTATATAGTTGGCCATATGGTTAGTGCAACCACTATCAACTTTGTAAAACAAGTAGCCACGAATAATTGGTCCTCCTCCTCCTCCTCTTGCTTAACAACTCAAGCGTCTTCATCTTCACCATCTTTTTTTCTACAAATTATTGCTTCGTGCCCAGTTGATTACACTTGCTACATTGTGCATCTGGCCTAATCCAGCATTTGAATAGTGAATGTCCTTGCCACAGTGCTTACAGGAAGGAAAATTTCTGTTTAACTAGTGCCACTACAACAAATTCGGGTTTTTGCGTAGGCCAAAAGCGGACGCAAACAATCAAAAAGCTGACGCAAATATAGTTTTGCGTCGGATTTGTGTCGGTGTCGAATGGGACGCAAAACACCCTGATGCAAAGCATTTGCGTCCGTTCCAAAAGCCGATGCAAATTTGCGTTCGTTAGAAGCCTACGCAAAGACCTACGCAGACAAGCAGGCCTACGCAAAATAGCGAAGATCCATAGCCAACACAAATTTAAAAAAAAACGACGCAAATCAATAAAGATGAAAGCCAATGCAACGTTTAAAAAGCCGACGCAAATAAATCAAAAGATTTTTCGACATATATTCTGAAGGATGGCCCGACTATTCTACACATTGATGCCTTTCATCAATTAAATCTACTTATCTTTGTAGTTTGTAATCATCCTCTGCTTTTCTATTAAATTTATTCTTTAATCAACCACAAATAATAACAAGTGAACAATGACAATGACAATAATTAAATCTACCATGAGACAGAGAATTATCCCCTACATTTCTAGTTAGATTTGCAAGACTGAGTACCAGTGGCATTCATAAACCTATTTCTGTAAAGGGCAAAAAAGAAGACCAAAAATCACAGTCACTTCTCACTGGATTTCAATGTATAATCAAGTGAATTTATTGTACACCTGATCTTTTAATATTAATATAAAATATATAACTTAGAAAGGTTTCTTTAAAATACCTAAAGGGCATGCAAAATATTGATAAACTCCTGGTCTAGCAACTCATTTCCCCTCACTAGGCGCACTGGCTTCACAGGTAATTCAGAGACATCAGAGTCACCGCTACCATTTTCAGAAATATATACTTCATATCCTAGAACATGCAGTCTACCCCAACATATATTAAATCCAAACTGGTTGTTGGAAGCTTGCTCCTGAGAAAACCAGTACATTTTGCTGGATGCAGGCAAAGGTAGGTATGAATCAGCCAAGTTCTCATGCAATAGGTGTTGTGAAAGAAGAGAAACAAGCTTCGCATCCTCGTATGGGAACCATCACGACTGAACCATAAAGCAAGTGTGAGCCTTTCTCCATCAGTTATATGTCAAAGACAACTTCATATCATAAAGATTAATAATTGCCATATATTTATAGATGATTGAACTAAAATGATTTTGCACCAATTTAGTTCTCCAACAAAAATTCTATAACTATTGCCACTAATCTTGAAATATTTAATCTCCATTAATCATCAAGAGAGTAGATGGCAGTTTTCCATTTGCATATTTTGTACATAATGAAACAAACGGGGCTTTATTTTATTATCATGTTTTGTTAAAATGATTAACAAAAGAAGTGAGGTTTGAAATGTGTTAGTAATCGCAAGGTTGAGAGAGAAACTTAGAGATGAAAATCATTATTCTGTGATTATGATCAACACAATTTACAAAGGGATTACAAGTGCCTATATATACAAGGCTGGAAGCAGAAAACTACCTAACAAACTCCAACACAAGAAGCTATATTAGAACTGGCATGAGTAACAGCAATAACTAACTGTACAAAACAGAAAAACTTTCCCTAATGAAAATGCATAAAGTTATGATATGGTAATAAAATGTGATTAAATTTTTCAACAGAATAAAAAGAGCAGATAGATACCTAAAGCCTACTTACTCTTTACACTTCATTTTTAACTAACTCCTCTCACTTTTTCTTTTATATTTAACCACCACATTCAAGAGGGGGAAAATTTAGTCCTTCAAAGATTGGATTTACATCAATTCAATACTTGCAAATTAATTTTTGAGGACCGAACTAACAAAACTGATCTTTCAAAAATCAAAATGAGAATGAACTGTATAAAAAAACAACCACAATGGGAGGAGATATAAGAAAAGGTGCTTATATATACCTAACACTATGTCCTTGAAAATGCAAAGTTCAAAGTAACAAACCAATACTCCATGAAATTTCAATGACTGCCTCCTTGTAAATTATCAATAGTTACAAGAAATTTGAAAAGATCAATAACATTTGAATATTATGTATCCCTCAACGCAGGTAGATTTCTCATTAAAAAAGAAAAAAATTGAATTTCCTTTGCTGATATAACAGTTTGCATTGAATGATGTTGTTCTGTGTATTATAATCATATGAAAACTCTAGGAATAAGCACGGTTCTAAAGTTGATAAAGCTATACAAGAAAACAAGTAGGCGCATGATAGAAAAAGAGTGCACCCGAATATACCTCATCAACAGAATGAATGTTACGGTCATCGGCTATGTACATCACAACATCCTGTCAGAGAAGCATGGACCATGAACAAGACTAGCAGCAAGAGAAGTATCAGATTTCATCTGATATCAGAAATATCATAATGCTAAGGTTTGTCCCATTGACTTGTGAGACCAGGCTAATAGTTCAATAAATATCCTAAAAAGGAAACGTTGAAGACACAGAAACGATCATGTTACTTTCTAAAATTTTAATGATATAGTATTTCACAAGCAACTCAAGGTGAACTGAGATCTCCACAACAATCAAACAGTACTCCCATACCATTTTAGTGATGAAATACTTTTTGACTTCTTAATGTATTGACATCTTAGTTACAATGTTGATTTGAGTTTACATGAAGTAGTTCCTACAACTAGAATGTACCAACTATAACAAAACTCCAAATGACAATTTGCAATAACAATCATTCTGACTCAGAAGTTTCAGAACCTTAAGTGCAGAGATTCAAGGCATTCTTCCACACTAACCAACAAAAAATTATGTATTTATATGATTATGTAGTTTTTCATTTCACATTATCATCAAAAACTACACAGTGCACACCAATAATGTGCGGGGAATACGATGTTCCAATACACACAGCCAATGAACATACAAAGAATCATATTGATAAGCTTCTAGAAGGAAAAGTATGAACTAGGGTTTCTACAAAATAAATCTAAGCTACTGAATATTTGGACGAAGGGGGTGTTATCGCTTGTGTGCCTGGACGAATTTGGAAACTACGCGCATCTTCTTCTGCGCAGCGCAAATTTACCAGTGAGACCAAGGGAGAACTTGTGATGTCCGTTCTGGTGATGGTGAATCCAACGTAAAAGGGTAATTTCGCTTCCAGTGAGTCTAGAATCGGAGTTGTGGTCGGAGATAGATGGTTTACGGCGGCGATTTGGGGCGGAGGTGCAGCAACGTTTGGGACAGTGATTTGGGGTCGGAGGAGATGCGAAGGGTTTGTTGAAAAAGGGCTTGAATAATGCATGAATGAGGATGTCATGCGCAGGGCAAAGTTTGGAAAGTGTATTGGGATTAATTGTAGCGTAGGCCACGGCGGACGCAAAATTCACTAAAAGAATTGCGTCCGTCAAAACCTACGCAAACTATAATGGCATCCGACGCAAAAATAAGAAAAAAATAAAAAAATAATACATCTGATTGCGTCGCCTTATTGTCGGCTAAGGCCTACGCAAACAACAAAATTTTGCGTCGGTGTCGAGGGCCTACGCAAAAAATTGACGCAAAAACACCATTTTCTTGTAGTGTGCTTAGCTGCTAATGCACCTTCAACTTTATGATCTTGATCATGTCTCAGTAGCCTTTGTTGCTCTTGGGCCTGCAAAGCATGTAAAACTTCAACCAAAGTGACCTTATACAGATCCTTTGTATTCTCCAAGCTAGTTAAAGACGCTTCCTGATTCTCAGGCATAGTAACGAGAATTTTTTCTAAAATTCTAAAATCAATGAATTCAGTGCCTAGCAACCTATCTGAATATTCTTTAATCGTCCCTGACTCTTTAATTTTTTGCAACTCGAATTCCTTAAACAAATTAATCACTTGCATGGCTCTAATTCTTTCGTTTCCTGCATACTCTTTTTCCAAATAATCGCATATTTCTTTTGGAGTTTTTAAACTCATAATTCTTGTGAACATGGTTATTGACACACTAGCAAAAAGACATGATTTTTACTTTGCTTTTTGGGTCTTCCCATCCTTGTGACTTTTTAGTTGCTCCATGGTAGGATCTTGTAGCAGCGGAGTTACAACGTAATCCTCTTCCATAGCTTCCCACAAATCCAAAGCCTCTAGATAGGACTCCATCTTTATTGCCCAAAGGTCATAATTCACTTCATCAAACACCAGAGGAGCAACATGAGAAAAACTATCCATATCAAAAATCTCGTAAGAAGTTGGCTCTAGATACCAATTGTTGGTTTTTTTGAAGAAAATAGGAAAGTAATTAATATAAATTGAAATAATTTATTGAGACTTTTCGAATGAACAGAGGGAATTCATTTTATTAATTGATCAGCACTTACATTTATACTACTAGGAAATAACAAACTTCTTAATCACTAAATCAGAACAAACTTATCCTAATCTATAAGTAACAACTTATTCAAACTGACTCATCTAATAAAAACTAATTGACTCAGTCTAGTCTTAAATTAAACTCAAACTACTTTCAGAGAATCCAAAGGCACATTATCTTAACCGGTTCAGCTATTGTGCTTGCTTAACTCAGGCTCATGATTGGAAAAGGACAGTAGGTCTACTCCATACTACTTTTGTGTGTTTTCTTTTAGAGGTAATAAAATCATTTAATTTATGGTCCATATTTATGAGATTTATATATATGCCCTTATATTCAGCAAACTAGATTTTGCTTCATTTAGTCCTTATTATTAGTTAGGTAACAACCAATAAATCACTTTCTGATGTTATATGTAGGTCTATGCAACCGGGTTCATACCGTTCATTGGGAAGTTGCTAAAATTTGTACTCCTTTAATGGATGTATGCATACTGCTGTGTCGACTAAGTGCTCCATATATACACCGTAGTTTTATATCCTTCGATAATAGTTGGGTGAATGCACAAAAGTATGCTTTTACTAGGTATAAATGGAACTTCAATGAAGTGCCTCTTGATAGAAGTCTTGAGTACTTTGAGTCTTATTAGGCATTTTTTGCTGGTTTTTGTAAGTTTTTTCGTTGACTTAATTATGTCAACTTTTTTAAGTATACCATTTTGATTTGTAAGAGAAAATTCATATGTTTAGGCCATGTGGCTTCATTTTATGTTTTTATTGGTACTCCTGAGAATAAAACAATGTTTCCTGAATATTTTCCGGTGAAAAAAAGTAAAACGTTAATTAGTTTCTGAACACATGTAAGAGACAAAGTTATGCTAATTAGTGAAAGGATAATTGAGAAATAAGGATGAGGATGGAAGATTTTCATGTTCGTCAACTGTGGCAAAATGGCAAAAAATTTCATGTGATGTTACCTTCTTCACCTGCCAAAGTTTAATATTGTCTCCGAGCCAATTTTCTTTTGTGGAACGTTGAATTATAGAACAAAATATTGTATTATGTAAAATGCTTCATCCTCTGACTTAGTTCATGCTTGAGATTAATAACTAATTTATGTCCTTTCAGGACGTCCTTGCGTTCTGGCCATATTCTTTTTCTTTCCCCTTGTGAGCTATTGGATTATGGCTATATTTTTTTCACGGGTAAGTATGACTATGTTGTTTGTTTCCGTTCTATTTCTTCTTTCTTTCCCCTTATTGAATTTGATTTTCTTGTTGCCTTTTTTGGCATTTACTTTTGATATTCAAAACTAAAATATCATGCTAAATTATTGTGTACCTATGCTATTACATCCGTAACATATCGTTGTATATTTTAGTTTGTTCTAACTACAACTGGGTCAGAGGCTAAGCGAGAAATATGCTTTGAATTAAAGTAAAGTAGCAAGATTAATTAATTAGTTAATATTATATTGTACTACAACGACTTTGTGATCAAATTAATTAGACTTGACTTAACTAACTAACAAACTAACTGCATATATTACCAGGTTACTTCCTGTTTCATCCTCCAGATGCATAATTGACCCATGTTCATATGCTGTTATTTTAAACTAATTTGTTTCAGATTCCTTAACTAATTGATGTGCTTGAGTGATTTAAAAACTGGAATAGGTGAATTATGTACAATGAGTTTCTATAGGTTTGTATTTGGAAGAAATTTCTTTGGTGGTTATAAATCTTTATTTTAATTTTTTGACGTGTACTAGATTGTAAATCGCCCTGGAGTTTTGAGCAAATTTATTGGTGAAACTTTAAAGAAAAGTTGGTGGATTTAAAGGTAAACTTTCTAAAAGAAAGCTTTCTCGTGAATTATTTATCAAATTACAATTACATTAGGAATCTCAATATGATGTTCAAAAAAATTTTGTTTAGAAATTATTTTTTGTCTATGTTCAATGTATTTATAATATGCGTTTTTAGTTACTTATAAATTATTATTGTGTTTCTAGAAACAAATTTATTAATTACTTTTATCAATGGGTGTTTTGTCTAGTGGTATGATTCTCACTTTAGGTGCGAGTTCGATTATCGCAACACCCTTTATGTAGCAAAATATTTTATAGAAATTAACGGGAAAAAAGAAAAAAAAGACTATCCCATCAGTTCTTATTTAGAATCGCTAGCATAGGGTGACTGATCCCAAAAAAAAACAAGGCCTTTGCCGGCGGTTGTGGATTGAACTGCTGCTATATGGTGACTTTTGCCAGTGTTGAATAACCACCGCCAAAGACTGGTGCACCAATGGCAGCGGTGCAATTAGCAGCAGTTGGGAACTGCCATAGGTGATTTTTGGTGTAGTGCATAGGCATAAGTGGTTTTGAAAGGGGAGAAGAAAGTTGTGATATATGCTATAATCTTTGAAATTTGCAAAAGGGAATGAATATATTGAAAGTTGATGTTTTGACAATGGTGCATACATTGTTTTTGAAAGGAGGAGTGCTTATAGTAAGGGGGAGTTAGCTTACATCATATATTGCAATATGCATTTTGCCTCTTATAATAAAAAGTCTTCATATTTCTCCTAAATTAAGCTTTATAATCCTTTCTGCTAATGTCAACGGGGGGAGACATTAAGTGATGCTTGAAAGTTTGCAAAGCTTGTTTGAAAAGTTGCTTATGCATTGTCTTGAGCTTGAAATGATATCTTTTGGAAGCTTGTGTTAACCTTGGAATATCTTTCAACTTGTTATGGGGATTTTTAGTTTATTTTTTGATACTCTCTATTAT
Source organism: Cyamopsis tetragonoloba (assembly GCA_037177725.1). NCBI lineage: Eukaryota > Viridiplantae > Streptophyta > Magnoliopsida > Fabales > Fabaceae > Cyamopsis > Cyamopsis tetragonoloba. The sequence continues at coordinate 34,206,747 of CM074122.1, forward strand.
CTAGTTTTGACTTAAAATGATTATGCAAGTATTTCTCTTTGTGCTTTCAAAAGTATAGGTGGTTGAATATCTATTATAAGAACTTTCAACACATTGTTTGTCATCATCAAAAAGGGGGAGATTATTGACCAAAAGGTCAAGGTGTATGTTTTGATTTGACAAACCTTCAAGTGCTTTTAGGGAGATTGCTTGTCAAAGGTGAAGAAGTGTTTTGTTAAGACAAACTTTCAAGGCAAGTGACAACCTTCAATGAAAGCAAAGAAGCAACAAAGGGTCTCAAGATGATTTATAAAGCTTTAGTGATCAAGACCTTTCAAAATGACAAAGTTATTAAAGAGAAACAATAAAGATAAAGGAGATTCAAGTATCAAGTGCACTCATGGAAGATGAAGATTTGTTTGGTTGCGTGCTCCTGTGTTCTAGAGTTTCTTAGCTTGTGTTCCTAGTTTATCTTTTGATATATTTGGTGTTCATGTGCTATGTGTTGATTGCTTTCTTGATAAGTAAGTTAGAATAACTTTAAGAGTGTTGAATGAACTCCAATCAACCATATCTTACATGTATTGCATCATATCAAAAGGTTTTGAAATTCCTTTATGCATTGCATCTTAGCTAGAGCATTTTCAATCGTTTGAACAAAGATTTTTAAGTTGTTCTTAAAGTGTTTTAAAAGGGTTATGATCATTGATTTTATCTTAGAACATGTTACCCTTGTTCAAAGTGTTTTTTGAAGTTTTGCAAGGATTTTCAAGCATTACATCGATGGACAAAGGGAGTAGATGCATGTACATAGTTCAAATTTTTCTTTTTTTGAGAAGTTGTGTGTAGGAGGGAAAAATTGCACTATGTACATTGATGCAGTGAAGGTGTACATTGGCCAAAAATTTCTATTTTGGTTGTTCTGCACCCAATGGGAGAAAATACACTATATACATCGATGCAAGAATGTTATAAACGATGTACAACTGTCAGAAATCCTATTTAAAGAGGTTTTGGGTTTTGGAAATTTAAGAGAATGAATCATTTTTATTTTGCACGATTTTTGTGAGATCAAACACTTTCAAAATGCTCTTCTAGGGTTCTTAGTTCTTCAAGTTCATGAGGGTTTCATCTACATTGCTTGATTGATTCATGAGGGATTAGGGTTTCTTCAAGATTCATAATCATCATGCATCATTCATCAAGTTCCTTTGTCGGGTTGATTCAATTGCTCAAGGCTATCAATTCTAACAAGTTTAATTGATCAAGTAGGCATCATTGGAGAGCAATTGAAGATCAATTAGGTGTATTCATTCCTTGCTTGTGAATTGCGTTTTGTTTATGGTTTTGATTCATTGTAATTTTGATTCTTTGATTGGGTTTTGTGAGAGTGCAAGTGGGTCAAATGCTTGACACCTCTAACCCATAAATCTTGTTTCTTAGTGAATCAAAGGAGATTGGGGGGCAATAGACTTTCCCAAAAAGGTTTACCTTGTGTGCTGTACATAAGGTGTTTGATTGAAATCCTAAGAGGTGTCTTAGGTGCTTTTTGGCGTGAATCTTAAGGGGAGACCTTAGTGGTGGCTTGTACAAGAAATAAATATTTGAGTTGATTGTGAAAATCACTAAAGTGGGATCTTTAGGTGGAAATCCAAGAGAGGGAGTCTCTAGGTGGAAAATCCAAAGAAGTGAGTCTTTGGTGGTAGCGTAAATCCTGAGGGGAGCTCAGGTGGCTCGGAAAATCCTAAAGGGCTTTTAGTGATTTTTCAAATCTATTGAGAAGGTGTTTTCTTGCTCAAATAGTTGTTTGGGTAGAGGTTACCTAGGGTTGGGTGAATCTTGTATCTAAAAACTATTGTAATTGACATTGTGTGATAGTAAAAAAAAAATCCAAACTAGTGGTTGGCTAGGCCTAGGACTGGATGGAGATGTGTTAGAACGCCAAACAAGTATAAATCGCTTGTGCTTTGCCTCGTTTAGGCTTTCTAGCTTATTTGCATTACACATGTGTATCACACATATATTGGCTATTTGGTGTATTGTGAATTGAACCTAAGAAAGGGGAAACATATTAAAACTAGCACACTACATTTGAGTGATCTCAATACCAGACTATTTCCATCATTTGTTATCTCTAAGCATATCGTCACATCACATCATTAAAACAGATTATCAAATTTGAAATAGCTTCCGCACGTTGTTTTTAAAATCCTAACTCTACCTAATTCACCCCCTCTTAGGTAGACTACACACTATCCTACCCTATAGTCTAAGGCAACGGTTTTCAACAAACCGTTGCAAAAAATGCCACAATAGCCAACAGTTTTTGAGTTCCACAATAGGCAATATTTTCTTCTATGGTTGCCGTTGACTAAAGGCAACAATTATGAAATGTAAGTAGATAAGGAAAATAGCATAAGAAAACAATTATACACTATGGTGGTTCAAACCCCAAAACTTGTAGTTATAAGGATGTGTTAGTACCACTAAGCTAAGGATATTTTATTAGTATATTTTGCACGTCATATAAACTAATACCATTCCCTACGTTCTTGTAGCCACAAATATTACAATTTTGAAAATGTTGCCTAATCTTTTAACATGCCCACAATTATAAAAGTGTGACCTATTACATAACTACGGTTTTAAAAGTGTTGCCTAAAATTGAAAAGTAACAATTTTACTTAGTAGGTTAAAATTAAAGAATATTGAATGTTTATATTATTAGCTACGCTTTGAAATGTGTAGCCTAAATGGATTTTTTAGAACAGTTTTATGAGTGTTGCCATGATTATATTATTAGCCAAAATTTTAAAGATGTAGGCTAATCTTTTTATGTAACTACGGTTTAAAAATCGTGGCCTTAACCTACCAACGATTTTAAATGTGTTGCCTAAAATAAAAAGGCAACAGTTTTTCTTCGTAAAGTTTTAAAGAACACAAAATATTAATATTATTGCCCACAACCAAATAATCATTGCCTAAAGGTCCTTTTGGGAATGGTTTTCTATTTGTTGGCATTAATAATGTTGTCTAAAGTAAAAAATGTTGTAGTGAGTAACCCAGTTTGATCGGCACTAGAGTGCCAGATTTTTTGACACCATCAACCACACTTAAATGCATGAGTAAATCACAATTTCTCGCATCACTTTTTCCGGGTTTAAAGATTCTGCAAATATTGCGAGTTTCAAAAGAAATTAAGAGCAAAAGAAAAGGGGTTAGAAGTACTCAATCATATGTAAAATTTAGTAATAAAATGAGAGAGAAAGTTATCTTCCATAAAATTAACTTTCAATTCCTCCTTAATTTCTTTCTCACCCTAGGACTCTATGAAATGTGCAAGTAACCCTCAGCCATTTTTGTTTGCATGACCAACGACGACATCAAGACTAACACCTGCATGATTTATTATATTAGACCATCATGTTTAATATAATGTTTATTATGCCTAAAAAGTTTCTTTTTACCTCCATGAATTTCACTCGAATCAAAGGACATTTGAGAATTAAAATGAACTTGTATGTCGGGCTTCAACATCCTTTGGCCTCCAACCTACAATAGCCTGATAAGGAAATTAGGAAATTAAACGATGAGTTAATGGCTTACCTCTGTCTGGGTTACCAATTCCTTACTCCACTCATCTATAGACAAAAACATAAAAACCCAAAAAACATAGTAAAAACCTCAAAAACATAACCCAACAAATTTAATTAAAACCCCAAACACATAAGAACCCCACAAACTAAGTAAAAATCCTAGAAACATTAATTCCCCACAAAAATTCGGAGTCCCACGAACATATGTACCCCACTAGTAACAACCCCACAAACATTTAACAAAAAAAAAATTGATAAACCCCGAAAACATAAAATCCCACAAACATATTTAATAACTCCACGAACATTAGTTTCTCACACGCTTAGTAAAAATGGACAAACAATAATACCAAAGAAATATAAAAACCATTAGAAACATAAGAAACCACACAAACATAAACACCCAAAAACATATAAAAAACATGAAAACAGAAGAACCTGACAAACTACAAAATCATACCACAAACGCCGGAGAACATCCACAAAAAAAGCTTTCTTGTCGGTCTTTATTTTACCCACCACTTCAAGAAAGGATTCCAAAGTAGCTTCATCCCAATTTGTCGCTTCAAATTCCTTAAGTCTTCCACATACTTCTACAAAAATTGTCTATTATGTAGTACTGGACCAAGTGTTTGAAGGTCTTTTTTTATTTTATTTTTTACTTTCCTCATTTTCAATCACTATGCCACAAAAGCTCTACGATAGAGGTATTTTTAAGCCTACAGTAGCAGTTCCTAACCACTACCACTGAATCCGCTACTAAAGACCTAAAGCCTTACGGTAGCGATTGTCAACAGCTACTAAAAGTTCACCTACGCCAGCAGTTCCACAAACAAATGCTAGCATATGTTATCTTACAACAGCAGTTTTAGCAAACAACCGCTGAAATAAGTCTATCCAATAGTAACGGTTATACATAACAACCGCCCTTGTAGGTCTTTTTTTTTTCAAAAAAAAGCCACATCCACTTTTTCCTTCCCCTAACATTTTTATTACTTTATGTTACATAAAGAGTGTTGCGAGAATCGAACTCAGGACCTCTGAGATTCAAAGCGAGAACCATACCACTAGACTAAACACCCAATGATGCAAACAATATGTATTAGTTGCCAACAAAAAAATTTTCCTTGTATACCCTTAATTAATTATGAAAGAATATGACACTCATCAACTCCCATATAAGTGGGAATATTAATTATTGGGACGAACTAATTTATCACTTAATTAAGTGAAAAAGCATCATTCACTACTAAAAAAATGCCTTTTAGAGATGGAAATTTGGGACGAACTAATTTTTGTGCAAAACGCTTTAGAATTTAGGATGGATTTTCCACGGTTTTTAGACAGTTTATATAAAAAAATATTTCGTCCAAAATCTATCACTTTTACGTCCCAACTTTTCCCGCCATCTTGCTGCCAAAATATCACAAACAAATTTGGAACGCATTTTGCACAAATTCAAATTAATGACATATCATTGATATTTTAAAATAAAATCCGTCGTGTTTTAGTTTATTCTGTCACAAAGTCATGTGTAACTTGCACACGCGACATGGACAGATTATATTTTCTCTTCAATTATTTTGTACTATGGGTTTCTTTGTCTCAAATCCGTGTGAATCGTTCAATGAAATAAGAGACGAATTTTACTTGTACAGATTTGACTTTGCCTCAAATTTGTGAGAATTATTCATACAAACTAGAGACTTACTATCATTTATAATTAAAATAAAAAATTGTTTCGGAGATAATTCTTTGGGGGCCGTAAAAAGAAAAAAATACAACCGTGTTCTCTGTTGCTACCTGCATGGTGATGCACTAAGCAATGTGCCAATATCCAAATTAGTTTTTGGGGCCTAAATTTTCTTTTCAGTCAAGAATGTAGCTCTAAGTGAAGGCTGAGTAATTTTGGCACCTCACATTGTTCTCAGTACACCATATATTTATATATATTATTAAATTCTAATTGAAAGTTCGTTCAAATTTTGAAAATCAGTCAAAATATGATGGCCTAAAAAAATTATAGTGCTCAAAGTGTTAACCCTAAATGTCTGCAAAATTAGACATCAGGCCCAATTTGAAACCTGAAGCTCAATGTAGAAAAAAAGGAAAAATAGATGCGAGTTAGTTAATTTTGCCTTAAAAAATAAATTAGGGCCTCTTTGCATAAGTTGTAATAAAACATTTTTTAGAAAAATATTATATAAAAATTTGTAAATAATTAAGTATATTAATAATAGTTTTGGGCATTGTTCTACGTAATAATAAAAATCTAAATTTAAAAATTCAAAATTTGTAAAAATTAAGAAATCAAAATTCAGTTAATGTTGCCTCATATCCTTTTTTTTTCTTATAACCACAGGTTTCTCCACCCAAAGGATCAAACTAATCTCGTTTGTGTTGCGTGATTTGCGCTTGCCCCTGGAAATTTGGCATAGGTGAGATTCAAACACGGGTTCTCCCACTTGATCGTCCCTCCTATAAACTTAATGGGGCTTTACACCGCTGAGCCAACCCTTAAGGTTTGTTGCCTCACATCTTTCCAAAACACGTTTTCGCACCATGAATTAAAAATAATATTTCCACTTAAATAATTCATGCAATTCCTTTTACACTACAAAAGAAGTTGGCTTTGGGTTTAATTTTGGCTTTTCTGGGGGTTAAAACCCCAAGTATTGTTTTTACCTTCATTTGACCAAACCCCCATTAAAGCAATTGTTGCAAACTGATTCATGGGGCTTTTATGCAAACTCCAGAAGCTACAAGGTTTTCCTGATGTTGAATTTAACCCCCAAGAATTGCTTGGGGTTACTTTGAACCCCAGGAAATACCAAGCACAACTTCTAAAATGATGCATACAAACCCCTTTCTTGGTCAACCCTAGTAGCTTTTCTATGTAAATTTTTGTAATTCATTTATTAAATGCAGTAAATTATATTGCACTAAATATCAAATTGTCAATAATAATTGTAGGGGTGTTGCGAGAATTGAACTCGCGACCTCTCGCACCCAAAGCGAGAATCATACCACTAGACCAAATACCCTATTTTAAAAGTTTGAGACAATCATATTTAAATAAATATCTTCTGATATTTGCTAACATTGTGATAGACTAAGTTAGTGACAAATGCAAAGTGCAACCAAGCATAGTTAACAAAAAGAAACAGATGTTGCATGAAACAAGAATAGTTGTAATTGAACTTAAAGAAGCAAAGTTATTAACTTAGTTTGCATAATCAGGTTGAACATGAAATGAATATAGGCCTAACCTACCTAGTTAACATACTGAAGATGAAAATCTGAAGGAGAGAACGTTAAGGAATTGCAATCTTAAATATGCTATACCAAAACCTAAAACACTAGAGCACTAACAAGCAGCCAAATGCTAGCAGAAGTAAATGTGTATCATACTTGATATGCTAGGATCTCTAAGAAATATCTTACCTGTTTGATCTTGCTTCATTCAAGTTCAAAGGATCGGAATTACTTGTTAGCCACCAAAACACTTGATGAAAACTAAACCAACAGAGACAAAAAATCAATTAAGAAAATAAGACAGTACCTGAGACGAGATAGATTTTTATAATTAAGAATTTAAAAGCAAAAGCAATTGAGAAAATGAAACAACGCAGATTAGGTAAGAACAACTTACATGTCTTAAAACTTTTACCTACCATAGCAACTAAGCAAAAATGACTCTGCATATCGATTATTAGCTCATCCCTCTGCACTACAGGCCAAACGAAAATTCTACTTCAAAGAAGAACGTGTGCTTTCTTCCCACCTTTCACATTTAATTTTTCATCCTTGGCCCGAGAATCTCATCATCTCTCACCAGACAATAGATACACAACCAAAGAATTTTAGATATAAAGCAATTTGATGAACTTGTACTTTCTTAGTATTTATCTATAACAACGGACTTGTACAAATGGATCGAAATTATTCTATGCACATGTAAGCAATGGATAAGATTAAACTAAAACTCAAAAACCTAACTACCAAGGAAAAATATTCAAGTAACATTAGATAAGATAAGAATTAACTAATAATTAGTCTAAAAATATTTAGCTAATATCAAACATTACAATTTAGAAAGACAGGAGTAGCGACAACCCTCATTATTTGGCTTCATCTTTGCATTTCCTCGTCTTAAAATCATAAACTTACTTCCAAAACTTATATAATCAACTATAGAAAATATTAATAAAACTTACTTGGATCTTTCGACAATTGTCTTTTGGCATTTAGTGTTGTTGCTAACTATTGTTCCTACCATCAAAGAACAGAAAGAAGAGTACACGATGAAACAGGGGAAAGAAGTTATTAGAGGAATAAAAGTGATCAAATCTGGAACTTTTACCTGTAGTGCAATTTTAGAGGGGTAACATACATAGTGGTGCACAATGAATGTACTCATTGACCTACAATACACACATAATGGCTCTACCTCTGTATACCTCAATTTTTATTTGGTTGAACCTAAGATATGGATACTTCATGGCTAAAGATTTTCTACCTATTTTATCCTTCTAAAGAAGTTAACTGTCTGCAAAATAAGGTCATGATGGACAAGACTGTTTTTCCCACTAAATATAAAGTGTCAAATTAATGTCTATTTGGCAACATCACTTTGTAATATCAAAGAAGACGAAACAAAATAATTTAATGATTGAGCACAAACTAACCAAATACTCAATGTAAGAAACAAAACACAAGCAACATAAGAGATGCAAAAGTGGCAGTCAAAACTCCATTAGCAAACAAATATATATGTCGAGAGGAATGCCCTGCTACATAAATTAAGTAAATTTGTTAATAACTACAAGGGTCTGAAACAAAAACGCATAGAAAAAGAGAAGACCACATGCAAGGCTTGGTCATTGTATATACATTTAGATCTAATTAATTCTTCAATGAATTGGAAGAATGAATACTGCAGAAATCAATTGATATAAGATCTCAGTAAATAAGAAAATAAATGATGATGAAATTAGAGGTTTGTGATAGGAGACACAAAGAACATACCATCATCGTCAGAACCATTCGCAGTGGAAGATCGAGCAGGTGATTCCATGTGATTTCTAGGATGACCACCAGAAATGAAATTGCAAAAAACAAAAATCAACAATGTCAAATCGAAATACCAATCACATCTTACGCGTTACTGAAAACTCATACCAATCACATCCCCAGGTCGTCGGGTTACCGTATGATAAGCCGGCGAGTTGTATGTCACATGTTCATTTGCTTCAAGGTATTATTGATTGAAAACTCATACCTTTCTCAGTTATAACGTCGGGTGACGACGGTTGATCTTCGATTGGGGGCGCGTGAGCACACGCGCCTTCATGGAGTAACGTGCGTTATGATTGCATTCAGACTTGAGCCATTCGCTCATTAATGCGAACAAACAGTTACGTTTTCTCCCCCCTTTTTAGCTCTTCGACAAAGATTTTCTTTTTTCCTTTAACATTTGAAAAATTTCTTACTTCACAACAGCAAGACATTTCCTCATTTTCGTTTCTTCTTCTCTGTTGTACTACAGTACTCCCCCATTCATCTTCTTTTGCTTTGGCAAATGCCATTTTAGTCCAAGGGTTTCTTCAACCGTCCTGTTCAAGTCTTACAATCGATCAGGTATTGCGTTCTCTTTTCTCTGCTCTGCTCTATCATATATTTACTCAATTCTTCCAGTAATGTGTGCTTAAATATGCTTCTTAGGGATTGAATTCTTTTTTTTTTTCTAGTGTTCCGTCCCCTTTCAATGGAAGGCCAAATCATAGTCCTTTCCAGTAGTTCCTCTTCTGCCTCCTGTAACACCGAGGATCTTAGGGTTTTTGAGAATAGGATTTCAAAACCCTTGAGAATTCCAAACCCTCACTTGGTGAGAGAGATGTGCTCTGCTAATACTCTTCATTTTTCTGAACCTCAAGCTATTTGGTTGTATACGCCCCAACATTCTGATAGTGGAAACTCATTTACCCAACATGTTAGTGGTTCCTTCAGTCCCTAAACCCTGAGCCCCCGGTTTACATAATTGCCGCTAGGAAATCTTGAGAAGATCTGGCTGAAGAGGATCCTGCTAATGGTCAGTTGTTAATAAAAGTCGATCCCGTCCGCCAAGATCCCGGAAGTTATCCAAAAGACCCTAACGATTTGTCGTTTTCTGAGACCAACTCTTTTACTTTTCTTCATTCTTTTCTTTATGACAATGTGTTTTTCAATATATGCTAATATTCCATTTTCTTTCCGCTCGCTTAGATGCTAAGGCCGTCAAGGATGCCAAGGGTAAGGGAAAAGTCAGCCCGCCCAGTTCCCTTTCACTTGGCGGAACTAAAGCTATCCCAAGGAAAACCTCTAATGCGGCCGGGCCGACATCGGCTGCCAGGGGTTCCCCACTTGGGGCTAAAGCCCCTGCTATTTCCGGGACGAAGAAGGGTGGTGAAAACCGACAAATCAAACGACAACGTGTGCTTCAAGGTCAAATTTGTCTAATGTTTTATTACTTTATAGTCTTGTGCTATTTATATCTTAAATTGTCTCATTTCTGAGATATTGATTTTCGATACACCCTCTGAGATTGAAGGTGGCTCATCCCACGCTCTGATCCCAACTGTGAATAACCTGCCCTAGGTATGGCAAAGCTTCTTGTCCCCCACCAGTTCAACCATGGCGACTTCTTCCAGGAGGGGAATGCCGAGACGAGGAATGCGAGCTTTCTCTGCCATTTTTGAGAGACTCAATTGTCATTGTTTCTATGTGTTATATTAATTCTCTTTCTCTTCATTACTGGGCCAATTTCAATTCCTCATGGGCTGGATGGCCATGAATCTGGCCATTCTTCAGAATGTTTACGAAGAGGCCGAGAGTTTGGAGCGGATATCCCAGTTGAAGGGTGAGCTACGAGATGCCAATGACGACCTTGAGCTGCGAGAAACAATGCTCAAGAGCTCCAAAGAGACCGTTAGCCAATTGGAAGGTTAGTTGAAAGACCTGAAGAAGGACTTTGAGAAGAAGGCCAAGTCCTTGTCGGAGCAGGATGACCTTCTTGCTGCCGAAAAAAAGAAAGCGGCTTTTCAAACCGTTAAGTTGAAAGAGGCAGAAGATGAGGTTGCCCAACTCAAGGGTCAATTGCTTGAGCTCAAATCTGCTTTGGACGCGAATAAGGAGGGCAGGATTGCTGAGCTCACGGAAGCCGGGTATGACACCTATCGCGAGGCTGTCAAGTCAATCAAATTCCTTAATACCGGTGTATAGCTGAATCTTCGCGGGTTGGACCCCTTCCATGGAGTTAAGGATGGGCAATTTTGGGATTTCCATAATCACCAGAATCTCGTTCTCCTAGATCCCAACTCCGTGGAGCTTTGTAATTGTGATTCCCCTCCTCCTGTTGTTGATGAGGAAACCAATGCTGCCGATGATGCCAACGATGGTGTTGAGGCTTAGCTTTTATTTTTCTTTTTCTGTTGTTGTTCCTTGTATTTCTGCGGCGTTTGCTGTTGCCGCCTAATTGGCACTTGTAATTTGACAATTTTGAATTTTGGCTTTGTTGAATGAATGTTGCTTTTCTGCAATCCTTATCGTCTTTACGTTATCATTTGTTGGTTGATATTTGTCTTGTGATGCCAGCATTTTCTTGTGTCTTCATCCCTAAGGAGGGCCTTAGATGTCAATATTGGTCGCTGTTCAAGGTTGTTAAGACCTTTGTTGTCTTCGTTATGAAGAAACCTTGGTCGTCGGCATTGGTCGTCATTTAATGTCGCTATGACCTTTGTCATCTTCGTTATGAAGAAACCTTGGTCGTGGGCATTGGTCGTCGTTTAATGTCGCTATGAACTTTGTTGTTTTCGTTATGAAGAGACCTTGGTCGTTGGCATTGGTCGTTGTTTAATGTCACTATGACCTTTGTCGTCTTCCTTATGAAGAGACCTTGGTCGTCGGCATTGGTCATCGTTTAATGTCGCTATGACCTTTGTCATCTTCGTTATGGAGAGACCTTGGTCGTCGGCATTGGTCACCATTTAATGTCGCTATGACCTTTGTCATCTTCGTTATGAAGACACCTTGGTCGTCGGCATTGGTCGCCGTTTAATGTCGCTATCCCGATTGATTTTTGCTGAATGCTTTTTTGATTTAGTCTCGTTCGTGTGTTTATTCCGAGATATTAGTGTTGAAATCATTCGGGTTCCTGCATTTGAGAAATAAATATATTATACATAATATACTGCTACTAGTAATAATTATTGAAGCCAACCCCTTCTTACATTAAAATTACATGATTGTTCAACTATAATACCGCCGTAGATCGGCGACATTGAGAGTCCTTGGTAATTCCTTGCCCTTCAAAGTTTCCAGATGATATGCTCCCTTTGTGGTAGGACTTTTAACCTGGTATGGGCCTTTCCAATTTTCCTTGAGTTTGCCATATTTAGCATTTCGATTCCTAATACTGGCTCTTCTCATCACTAAATCGCCGGCTTGGAAATTTCTTTTAACCACCTTTAAGTTGTATCTCTGGGCTACTTGTTGTTTTCGGGATAATTATTTTATCCTGGCTATCTCTCAGACTTATCTATCAAGTTGGAGTCTTCTTTGAGTAACTGCTCATTATCCTTAGCGGGATACATAACTCGCCAAGAAGGCTAGCCAATTTCCACCGGGATGACTACATCAGTCCCATACACCATTCTAAAAGGCGTTTCTAAAAGGTATAGATTTTCTGTCCACTTCGCTTCGGCTTTCTCAAAACGCTTCCTCAAGCCGGTCAGAATAACTTTTGTGAGCCGATTCTGCCTATCCATTAGATTACGGATGTTCTACACTAGCAAAATATGGATTAATATGGAGCCCTGCTAGCATTTCTCGAAACCCCTTATCAGTAAATTGAGTCACATTATCACAGATCACCTCTGCTGGGATACCAAAATGACATATAATTTGGTGGAAAACAAAATCCTGAACTTTCACAGCAGCTATGCTAGCCAAAGGTTCCAATTCAATCCATTTAGTATAATAATCAACAGCAAAAATTAAATGTTTCAACTGACCTATTGCAGGAGTGAAAAGTCCCAGAAGATCTAAGCCCCAATTATGAAGGGCCATGGTGTCGATATATTCTGCAAATCTTCAGCGAGAACGCGAGTGAGAGGACTGTGTTCTTGGCATTTTTTACATTTCTTGACATAGTCTGTTGCATCTGTATTCATAGTAGGCCAGAAATATCTTGCTCGCAAAGAATTTCTTGCTAAGGACTTCCTGCCAATGTGATGGCCACAGCTACCCTCGTGCACTTCAGCCAAAAAATACCAAGTTTCAGAAGGCCCAATGCATTTGAGGAGTGGTGTATACAATCCCCCTCTGAAAAACTGACCTTCAATAACAACATGCCGGGGTGATTTCTGAACTATCTGCTCGGCTTCTTTCTAGTCATTGGTCAATATTCCTTTGTAGATGTAGTTCTTTAGCAGAGTCCTCCAATCCTCATCGTCTATTTGAAGAATAGCGCAGGGTGTTAGGATGACTTCCTCTACAAGTGAATGCAGAGCATAGGCCGACTTTGTACTTGCCAATTTCGACAATAAGTCAGCTTTACTATTTTCTTGTCGAGGGACATGCCTAGTTTTAAATTTAGAAAGCCTAATCAGACTTTCCTTAACCAAGGCGAGATACTTCTGCATCAAGGGTTCCTTTGCTTGGTAATCTCCCTTTATTTGAGATACCACTAACTGAGAATCAGAACAGAGTTATTGCGGTAGCCCCTAATTCCTTTGCTGCTGCCCTGATCCCTACAAAACATGCCTCGTATTCCGCTTGATTGTTTGAAGTTGGGAATTCAAATTTAAGGGAATATTCAACCGCTACTCCTTCATCGTTTTCTATCAGTATCCCTGCACCAAAACCCTTTATATTTGAAGACGCGTCAACATGTATCGTCCAGGAATCCAGATTTTGTTCTCTGGGATAAGTCATCTCAGCGAGCAATTTCGCTAAAACTTGCGCTTTTATCGCTTCCCTCGGTTCGTAAGATATATTGTACTGCGAAAGCTCAACAGTCCAAGCCATCATCCTCCCAGCGGGATCAAGCTTGTGCAAGACTTGCTTGATTGGCTGGTTAGTGCGCACTGTGATTGGTGGCACTGGAAATAGGGACGCAATCGCTTGGATGCTAAAAGCATGGTGTAAGCAACCTTCTTGAGCCTTTGGTAATTCAACTCTGAGCCTTGTAGCGCCTTGGAAACGAAATACATCGGGCTTTGGACACGGGATTCTTCTTTAACCAGGGCGGCACCCACAACTATGGGTGGCCAATTATGACATTGTATGCAGATGGACAATCAACCACAATAAATCTGGCCATCACTGTCTTAGAGCTCGACTTTTTCCCAAAGAGGACCTTTAAGTCTACATATTCCTTTGGCATTATGGTATCTTCTGTGAAGCCAATTAGGCTCCCCTTATGGGGGATAAAATCTTTAGAACCTAAGCCTATCTTATCGAACAAGGTCTAGAACATAATGTCTGTCGAGCTTCCTAGGTCAATAAAAATGCAATCGACCTCATATCCCCCCAAGTCCGCAGCCATCACCAATGGTTCGTTATGCCTAACCTATTCATGTGGCAAGTCAGCATCAGAAAAAGATAATACCGGGTTAGTTACCCGTGCGACTTGTGAACAAGAGTCCCTGGCATCCCGGGTCATTTTTCTGTCTTCTAGACCCTTCAAACTTGCTCCTCCAGCCATAACCTGAATCACTTCCCTAGGAGGGAACTCCTGGTTTCATCTTGGGCTTCAGGATCTGTTGCGGGTTTCTGGCCCCTAATGCCGGGTATTTTGCGGTGATCTCGGTCGTCGATCCCGAGGAGATGGAATTCGCCGACGGTCTCTTCTGTCATTGGAACGATGTGTATAACTCCTAAGTTGGCCTTGTCTGATCAACTTCTCAATGGCATCCCTGAGTTGAATACATTCGTTCGTAGCATGCCTCTTTTCTAGGTGATAGTGGCAGTATCTTTATTGGTACCGCCCGGGAGTTCTAAGGGGTGGTGGTCTATCCCATAGCTTTGAATTCATAACTTCTTTGTATATCATCGCGGGTGATACCGTCAAAGGGGTGTATGTTGTGAACAACCCTCGGGGTCCCTTTGGTGGTTTGTCTTGCGACTTATCTTTTTTGCCCCGAGATTCAGAATTTTTAGGGTTTTTGCCTTTATCCTCTTTTTAAGTCGTTTGGGCAGCTTGGGCCTTCTCCTATTCCTTGATTCTTATCCATTTCTATGCTCTGGCCTTCAAGTCGTCCATGGACGTCGGCTTCTCACCCGCCAAGGCTTTGGCAAAAGTGCCTGGCTTCAGACCTTTGACAAAGAAATATAGCACTAGGTTAGGTTCAACATTCCTAACTTCTAGTACTTCATTGTTGAAGCGAGTTATGTACTCTCTTTGAGATTCATCTTTCATTTGTTTAATTGTTTCCAAATGAAACTCAGACTTCAACTGTCGTTTACTACTAGTTAAATGTAAATGTAAGACAAACTTATCTTTTAAGGTCTTCCAGTTGTTAATGGATTGTGGCGGGAGATTTGAGAACAAGCGGCTTGCGGCTTCTGACAAAGTCGAGGGGAAAGCCCGACATACGATCGCTTCATTGAATCCCTGGAAGTACATGGCCCTTTCAAATGTACTCACGTGCAAGGTAGGGTCTTTGTCCCATCTTACTCCTTCAGATGCTTTCCAAATAGAAATCCATGAGGCAAGGCGTGGGACATAATCCAGGGGGTGAACGAGTTGTCTATCTAGCCAAATTCCGGGATGTTTTCCACTATATGCTCCTGTTGGAGGGCGTGCTGGCCCCTTGGGGCACCGGTGGCGGGTTACCACTCCCAACCCGGGATGCTGCCCGTAAATTCTGATGAAGGATGTCTTCTCTCTGTCGGCTAACCCTAATCTCCACCTGTTTCTCTGCATTATTTGGATCAGGGTCACCCTTTCCCGCATTATTGGCATCATTCTATTGCTTGTTCCCAAGGTTTCCCCAATCTTGTCAAGGCTGTTTCTCTATCTCATGGACAGGGTCATCCTCGACTACCTTTCAGACTTGTTCTCTCTTTTTCAGGGTTGCAATCTCCTTGGCCTGTGCTTGCACTAATTTTTGCAACTTGTGAAAATCTACCTCTAGATTAAAAGGCGGATGGGATCCTCCATGCTGATTAGAGCCCTCATCATGTTGCCTGTCTCCCAGGTCTTGAACACTGGGATCATTGTACTCCCTGTTCCAAATGGAAAATACCATCGTTGACAGTAGAGGTAAACGAACTTTTTGTTGCATTCCTCACTGATGGCGCCAATGTTGTGATCGTACCTGGCGGAGATATCGAGCAAATAATGTTGATGAGGTTCTGGACCAGTAGAGAATGGAGAGCACGGTGTCCAAGCTCCAACGGCGGCGGTGTGGCACCTACAAGGACTTCGATGCTCAAGTCAGTGTTGGAAGTAGGTTATTGTAGTATATGTGAATTTTGCGTACCTTGCATTGTGTGTATTTATTTCAGGTGCCTTAGGGCTGACTGTGAGTCGTAGTGGGCTTGGAATATCATGCCTCGAACCAGCCCATAGTCTTTGATGTGACTCGGTGATCATCTGGTATCCCATTAGCCTGGTGGGATGCTAAGCGGGTTGTTCTCTGTTATGCCTGTGGCGACATGTGTCTCAGGACCGGGTTACCGTAAATCCGGTCCATAACAATTAAAAATTAGTTAATTGAAGTTCAATTTACCTTTTTCATTCATTAACTACCATACTTTGACCAATATTAAAATATATTTTGTGGCATTTGATGTAGAGATAAAGAAGCTTTTCTTTTTAGATTTTTTTTTGAAAGGTAAAAATGAATTATAGGTGCACACAGGGTGCACAACCAGATACATGAGGATCATAGTCTTGGCACCTTACTAGAAGAAGGAAAAGGTGCCAGTACTGAGTCAATAATAAAAAGCAGAACACTGCTCCAACCAGAACAAACTACATACCACGTTACATAACAACTCAAGACAATTAAGAACCACAATCTATACAGATAAATGGACAATTACACCAGCTTGAGAAAGATAGCCCTGCTACATCGAGTTTGGAATTATAGCGCGGCCAATCCCATGAACGACGTTTAATACTGTCAAGAACAAGATCAACATCAAAGCCTACATTCTGGAATCTAGCATTGTTTCTAGCCATCCAAATTTCCCACAGAGTTGCAATTTTTCTTTTTAGATTAAAAAAAGGAAGAGAAACACAAGTCCATGCATTTCTTTTTTTTATTTTATTTGTAATTCAAAGTCATTTTATAAATTCCAGAATCGTTACTCCTTGCATGTTAGCCACCCCAGATCAAAAAGTAATGATAGAAATTGAAAAGGAATAACGGTAATAATTTCAATTTTGGAAATGAAAAAGAAGTAAATCTAATTATTATTCGGACTATTTACTGCATTTCAGGTATATTTAGGTAGTTTAGATGGGATAATAATGAAATTATAAATCTACACTTTCAGGAATTGCCACCAAATTTGACACTAGACGGCCACCGAATTTACGATTTGCCACTAAATTTGACACTGGAAACATTATTTGCCATAAAATTAGTCACTGATTTAGCCACTAAATTATATAAATAACCACTAAATTGAAGTAAAAATTGCAATAGACTTTGCGATCAAAATTTCAGAGGCTAGATTTCTCTCGCTAATGAAGTTTGCCACTGCGTTTGCCACCAATATATCGGTCACAAACCACCACCGAATTATATTTCAAAGGCAAACTAGATTGCAACCAAGGAATCTGCCACCAAACCAATTCGGTGACGAATTACTGGTGCATTTTGCCACCGATTTTAATTGATCGGCCACCGAATTTTCGGTGGCTATTTTTATTTTTTCTTGTAGTGATTGAGTAATTTCTTATAGTTGAATTTTTATTATTTGATTTTTGATTTTGAACATTTTTTAAAAAAAATTATTCTTCAATTTTTAAAGACATAACTTAAATTTTTTTTTTCAGTATTTATTAATATATATGTTTAATCTCTAACTTTTTAACAATGATTCTTAAAAAAATTTCATTTTTATTTTTATTATTTATGCAAATTGGACAGTCAACCAATTAAAAAATGAGGCAAGTGGCCACTTCGAGCGTTTCATTCTCTTCGATCTTATCTTTGATTTCTATTTATGAAGTCGCATTGCTGACGATCTAATGTTCCCTCTTAATTACAAAAGCCATGCTTTGATTTCAATGCCCTAGAAATTGATGAAACCATAGTAAGATCGGACTGTTTCATTCCTCCTCCCTTTCAAACCACCTTTGAAAACGGGTCGACCTGCCTTACTCGGTATATTTTGGACGGTTGATATTGTAGCGGGTTGTCTCGGTTTGTCATCTCTGCTAATATTGTAGCTGTCTAAAAGGGTAAGTTTTTTGGTTTGCATCTAAAACTCTGAAGTTCGACAACACTTAATCAAACTTTTTTAATTTAATTTTCATGCTCGAGTCAAAACTGAACCAAAACAGTGAAATTTGATTTTCTTATATTTGCTCATATTCGTAATATAATCAATTTTGATTAAAATGGACAAATATTTGAAATATCAAATGAGTTTACCTATTTTCCTATCTTTACTTTATAATATAGCTATATATGTAGGGATGATAGCGAGGATGGATGTCCTTGAGTCCTACATGATCCTATCCAGGTATTTGATCCCCGACTTCCTCTTCATCTTTCGATTTACCCTAATTCACTCTTCATCTTCCAATCTGTTAGAGTTGAAAAACTAAACTAAATCAATTAAATTGATTTTCATATTTGGATCAAAACCTTAACCCAAATTCAATACAAGTAGAACAAATTTAACTTGAGTATTTAATTTGTTTAGATATGTATTACCCTTTGACCTATCGTGCAAACCGATTAGTATAAACTTTCTTTTTTTTTTTGTTTTTTTGATTTTGCAATGTTGTATTATTTGATCTCATTTTTCATATGTTTGATATCATTTTGACTAAAATTGATGGTTATCTAAATTAGTTAATTGAAATTTCTACGCATTATACTTTTCTAGTCATATGCACAAAATTTCATTTTAGTTAGCCATGTATCAAATACCTTAGATCTAGTCAGGATGAGTTTCTCCGTATGTATTTATATAAGTTGAACAAAAACCATAAGTTATTTTTACATGCATTTTGAAGGCTAACTAGTTTCTCAACTAGGGATAGCGAAAGTTGAGATAAAAGGTTATTCAAGAAGTTAACAATATGACTCCTATAAACATTTGTTGAGAGATCTAAACACGTTCAGATTCCTAAACTGATTTTTGTATTTGTATATATAACTTACTTAACTATCTCGATTGTTATTTTATTTTGCAAAAAGAACAAGAGAAGGACTTAAACTAAATCAGTTGTAAAAACAAAAACAAAAAAAAAAAACAACAAAACAAAACACTAAAAAAAAGGCAACCATTATTAATAAATTTAAAAATGAATTCAAAATCTTTTCTATGTTTTACCACATATAACTGTCGACTTTGGTGTGCAAATGTTTGCACCATTAAATATCTATATTTTAACAACAACAAAAACCTAAAAAAAATTATTTAATTCATTTGTTACTAGCTAACAACAAACTTGTTGTGCTTATAAATTGGGAGTTGCTCAGCGACAATAGAACCATATGACAACTAAGTTCATTTTTCAATTGGAAAATTAAACATTCATGGAAATTGAAATTCCTGTTGTGATTGTGGGTGTTGGGCCTGCTGGCATAGCAACCTCGGGATGCCTTAACAAACTTTCCATCCCAAACAATGTCTTAGAAAGTGACGATTGCCTTGCACCTCTTTGGAGGAAAAGAACCTATGACCGCTTGAAACTTCATCTAGGCAAAGATTATTGCCACCTTCCTCACATGCCTTTCTCACTAGATTCACCCACCTTTGTCCCTAGGGTCGATTTCCTTCATTACTTAGACACTTATGTGACCCATTTCAACATTTGTATCCGCTACAATAGATTTGTTGAGACCGCATTTCTTGATGACAATGGGAAATGGCGGCTCAATGTGAAAAACACCTCGTCAAATGTTAACGAGATTTATGTTGCAGACTATCTTTTGGTCGCATCTGGGGAGAATAGCAAAGGCTACATTCCTAAGGTTGATGGACATGAAAAGTTTGAGGGAATTTATATGCATTGTAGCATGTATCTTAATGGAAGAGAATGGTATGACAAAAATGTCCTTGTTGTTGGTTCTGGAAATTATGGCATGGAGATCGCTTATGATCACTTCAATTGGGGTGCAAATACCTCCAATGTTATTAGAAGTCCGGTAAGTCTTTTCTATCTGATCTTTTGAGATATCCTTTAAATCACGTGTATAAAATATTAATTTAACTGTCAATTAACTTGAACAATATAACAATTTTGGAAATTTTCTTTATATTCCGAAAATAATATCAAAACAAAATATCAAACTTTGTGTAATAACACATAGGGCTGATTTCCGTTCACGTTCTTTTATTTTGAATTTTCTTTAATTTATCATTCAACAATTAATTAAATAGAAATTACATGTTAAAAAATTAAATTATTTTTTTTATGATAAAATAAATAAATAAATTTTATGAATAATCGCTATGATTTTCGTGTGAAATATTTCGCATTAAATAGCATAGCTGATTTTTTTTAATTCATCACAGGATAAAATAATCAATATTCAATAAGAAGCTTTTAAGTAAAAGAGATAATGGATATCCATGGCTACTAGTCCTTTTTTTTTTAATTTTAAAAAAGTCCGTGTTTAATAGGCAACTCTGATGAATGAGTTATTTATTAGTCCAACTTCAATTAATAACTTAACTATGATCATATTATTTTTATTATGGCAAAAAAATATTTATATTATTTAATGATAATTGTGAATAGTTTATAATTATTTTGGTAACTCTAGTACTGTTGTCAATAAAATCATTTATTGTTGATTGAAGAATAATAAATGTGACAAATAAATACATAATAAAAGTTATGTTGAAAAATTGATGCATTATTGTTTCCTTAAAGAGATAACTTTTTGGTAATGCTTAGGTGCATTATTTCACTAAAGAAATGGTATTCATAGGAATGTGTTTGCTAAAATTCCTAAATGTTGTCCTGGTGGACAAGCTCATGGTGTTTATGAGCAAACTCAAATATGAAGATATGTCTAAGTATGGCTTGACTAGACCAAAGGACGGACCCTTCACTATGAAAATCAAGGGTGGTCGCACACCTACCATTGATGTGGGTTGTGTTGATAAGATAAAGGAAGGCAAAATTAAGGTATCAAACTAGCTAAACACAGTACACTTGAACTATATATATTATTATTGTTATTAATTTATAATTAGGTTTTACCCGCCATTGCACGCATTAAAGAAGACAATGTCATCGAGTTTGAGAATGGACAAAATGGTCAATTTGATGTCATAATCTTTGCTACTGGATACAACACTAATGTGCTCAAGTGGCTTAAGGTGCATGAGTAACAAAATTGAGGATTGTTATTTTTGTTTCGTGGAATATATTGAAAAAAAAATTGTTTAGAGAAAATGCTAATTTCGGTGATATTTACACCATAAAATGGATTAATGTTACTTTTGGTGCATTAAATAAACTGTCCTACAAAAGAAGATTCAACTTTAGAATTTGTCTAATTAATTGTGACTCTAATTAGTAATTATTAATTGTTAATTTGATTTATAATCAGGATTACAAAGAAATGTTCACGGAAGAAGGAATGCCCAAATCAAAGTATCCAAATCATTGGAAAGGTGAAAATGAGATATACTGTGCTGGATTTTCTAGAAGGGGATTAGAAGGCATTTCTTATGATGCACAACAAATAGCAAATGACATCAATCGTACCATTAATTCAAGGAATGATATTCCTAATGCTAACACCAACTATGCCTACTTCAAGATCTAAATCATGAATATGTGTTATTTTTATAGTAATATATATATTGTCAGTTGAACTAATTAAAAATTTTCCGTTTGTGGACTTTATGTGTATGATTAATTAACTAAGTTTCTATAATATGGTATCACAGGATCCACATACGAATTGATATATTTTTTATGCATGATAGAAAACATAAAAAAAAAAAAGTTGAAGCTAGCTAGTTTTTAATATAGACCATCTTATTAAAATATTTAATATGTTTTACCAAAAAAATATGTTAAATATATTTATGTTTATGTAGAGTCTTTAGTTGCTTTGTCTTTTTATACCTTCTTCCTTTCTTTCCGCTTAAATTTTGTTCAACATTAACTTTTTTCTCAATTGAAGCATATATATAAATAAATAAAATGCTTCAAGTAAATAAGAAAGTTGACTAAATATGAAACTTCTTTTCACTTCTGTAAGAGTTACATTAACAAAATTTGACCGTATATTTCTTATCTCCCTTAATTATCTGTTGTCGTAAGAAAGTAAAAATTGCGATAAACGTTTTCTGATTTTTTGACTTGTAAAGATCTTGTATCTTTTAATAGCTTGAAAATTAAACCTTCTTGATTTTCTTGCACGGTAAATTTTCAGTATCGTCTAGCTAATAGCATTATGTATAGGAATCGTTGAATATGTTGATCAAATCATACGAAGTTATTGCAGTTTAATAGTTTTGGCTTTGAGTTTTGAATATACAACGCCATAAATTATTCGAATATAGAGCTTTGCCGCCTACTCGGCCTGAGTTATTTGTCACCGATAAAAAAACACGTGTTTTTATATAAAGAATAATAATAATAATAATAATAATAATAATAATAATAATAATAATAATAATAATGAGTTAAATATCAATTGAACATCCACCAACCACCATAGTCACGGCCGGACCGCTGTCCTCTGCCACCGGTCAACAACTTTTTTTTAAAAATTATAAAATATAAAATGAGTTAACTATCAATTTGGTCCTTCAAAGATTATCATGTCACCAATTTGGTCCTCCAAAGAATTTTCCACAAAATTAGTCCTTCAAAGGTTACGTTGTCACCAATTTGATCCTCGAAATATAAGAATGAATTGTTTTTTCTAAATAATAATAACAATAATAATTACAAACTATGTTGAAAATAGTTAATAGGCGGAAACTACAGTCTAGCAATGCTCACTACAAAAAAATTACCATTTACTGACGCTTTGTTTTGGCTTCCGTTGGATTAGTCACCGTTGGTATAGACTTTGTCTAACGAAATTAATCCGTTAATATAGGTTGATAATATCTATACTAATGAAAAAATTAACAATTACTAACAAATTAAATATGTTACTATATAAATATTTAGTTAGATAGGGATTAGGATTATGACTTATTTTATATTTATGTTGACATTGTTATTTTTTTATTTTGATATTATATTATGTAAAAACTTATTATATTTTATTTATATTTGAATAATAGTTTATTTAGATTATATTTGAATACTTTATTATAATTGAATAATATTTAATTATATTATATTTAAATATTACTTAAGTATTATAAATTAATCATAGGAAATAGTTTTAAAATTTAAAATAATAACCCCACCTGAAATTTAGTGGCGGCTTTAGCCGCCGCAAATTGGTCCACGTGGTAGCGGCCGATTCTACCGCCGCTAATTAGTGGCGGCCCCCACCCCCGCTAGACCAACTGCTTTGCGTAGGCTAAAACCGTTGGGAATCAGCTGCGACCTTCACTACCGCAAAATAGCGGCGGCCTTCATCGCTGCGAATTAGCGGCTGCCTTGGATTCCTTTTAGAATTACTTAGCCATGGTTTTAACAACGATCAGGCCAACACTACTTATCGGCGGTTTACTTATAGCCATCGCTACCAGTTAGCGATGCCCAAATAAGCGACAGTCCGATGGCCGTCGCTAAGGGTGCCACGAAGTTTGCATAGTGGCAGTTTTTATTAGTGTAGTGGCGCAATAAACCGCCGCTAAAAAACGTATTTCTTGTAGTGTTTTATTAAAAAAATTACTAGTCTCTCTTTTTATTTATTTCCACACTTAAGGATAAAATACGCATATTAAAAAAAATTAATTAATATATTTATTTTCATCAAAATAACTTTTGAAATTCAAAAGTGACAAACAAGGGTGTTGGCATAGTGGTAGAGAAACACTATAATATAATTGAAGGACCATGTGCGATTTGAACCTAGCAAGAACAAGAGTTGAAAGGGACAATTTGTCTAGGCCCAATGAATTAATCTTATATGTTAATTGTGTGAGTGAGTCAATGTTATTAAACTCGGTCCGGTCATTGACTCGGCTGAGGTACTAAGTCAGAGTCAATGGGTCACTCGCTGAACGCCTAAACCAGATAATTTATACATAATTATATATATATATATATATATATATATATATATATATATAAATCTAAGATTAAAAAAAATATAAGAAATTGACATCTCCAATTTGTTAGTTTAAAAAAAATAATCATCACACCAATTCGAAATCACAAAAATACAACTTCTTTAAGATGTTATTGATAAATTTATTTTTTATTTCTAAAAATTAGGATTTATTTTTAATTTGGAATTTTTTTATGATTATTTTCAATTAAGATCTAAGTTTTTTTGGACAGTGGAATTTTTTATAGTGAATTATGTTTTATTTTTAACTAATAACTAATCTTTAGATGTGATGGCCCAAAAAAATAATGCCTCCAAGTCCAACAACAATTAAAGAACAAGCCCAAAGAAAACTCTAGTTCCTTAGAAGTCTCCATTTAAATTGAAGATTCAGTCTCATGGTGTGCACTCATTCAACAAGATTTAGTCTCTCATGCATAGGGATTGGGGCATTGTGCTCCAACACACGTTTTGTGAAGGTAACGCTCTAGCTGACTAGTTAGCAAAGGAAGGATCGAAGTCGGGTTCTCCTCCTCAGGTTGTTAATAAATTTTAGATGTACTAGAAAGATTGAAGATGTTAACCCTTGGTCTCCGTGGTACATCCGCACACCCACTCTAACTTCTATGGGTGTGTTTGGTTTGGAGTTTGCAAGTCAAGGTTATGTCTAACGGAAAAGCAACCTTTTTTTACTTTTGTCCAAATCATGGTTTGAGGTCCTAAATTACATTGAAAAATAACTCAACGTGATTTTAGCCAAACATGATATTTTCATTAAAACCTAACCTTACCTACTTCAAACCATGGTTTGGGACATCCCAACTATAAACCAAACAAGCACTATGTCTCTGTGTATGTTTTTTGCAATAACTCCCGTGGATGCCAATTATGATGATGGTAGCATGGCTAAGGAAGGGAGAGGAACAATGGGTTTAACACTACTGGTCGATCCAATAAAACACAAAATTGCAGCTAGCAGAACTTGAACCAAGTCCTCGAGATTTGACAAAACAAACTTTGCGAACTGAGCTATTTGGAAACTCTTATATAACATGTTTTATGTATGTATGTATGCATGTATGTATGTATTGCGTCTAGTGATAGGAATCTTTCATGTAGCGCTGTTTTTTTTTAAAAAAAAGGGGCTGCCACTTGGCGACGCCCTTGTCTTTTTTTTTTTTATAGCATGAACAGAAGATTATCCCAATTTGATACATATTTTTTAACCCTAATTTAATAAGTAATTTTAAAATTTATATTATTTTGTTAAAATTTCCATATTTTTATCCTTGTGCTTAAATGCAAGCATTTTCCCTCTTTTTTTTTTGTGTGTATAGAAGGAGGAGGCACTCGTGTCTCTTAATTTGATTTCTGATACACGCACTCATATATGGGAAAAACTCTATAGTGCTCCTTTAGTACATATAACACTATCTTAAAAATTTGACAAGTGTCATGTAATTTGAATAAATTCAAATAATTAAAAATTATACTAATCACCCACCATGTATTGTATGTAGAGTTGGGTACGTGGACGGTCCATCTGGCATCGCCTTGGTCCGCGGACTTAATGAGCAATCCGTCTAAGCCTGTATTATAAATGGACCAACAAAAATGAAGCCCAAGTCCACCCACAATGTCCGTGGACATCCGCGACCATACAAATATTACTTCCTTCCTTTTATTTTATCTATTTTAATTACTTGCATTTCTTAAAGAGATGATTATATTTAATCGTTATTATTATTTCCATTTCTAAATCAAAATATTTCATCACATATTCGCACATATTAAAAACTAATTGATAAATTTAGTAGTCTTAAATATTAATTGCACCATACCATTTTAGTTATATATTAGTTAGCATGCCCGTGCGTTGCACGGGTTATTATCTTAAGTAAACACTCCGGCTATTTTTTAATAGGGTTTTGCTATTAATTTCCCTAAGACAATGTTTAAGCAACTCATGAATGAAAACTTGGTGTTGGAATGTGTAGAGTATTTAAGGCTATGAAATTATTTTCCATTTATTTTAAATGCAAAGTTTCCATTCATGGGTTGCTTAGGGCAATAAATAGCAAAACTCAATATATTATTATAAGATCTAATTTATAAGAATTTCAATTAATAAAATTAAGGGTAAATTGCACTCCACCCCATTCTTGACGTAAAATTGCACTCCACCCCATTTCATTAACTATGTTTATTAGGAGTTCAGAGAGGATGAAAGAAAACTCTACATTGAATTCTCCATTAATCAACTAAATTCAGAAGTGCTCATTGAATGAGCATTTATACAAGAACAAAAATGTAACTACAGTAACTACCGAAAGGTAGTTATGAATCAGAAAATGTAACTACTGAATATAACTTAATATTATTATCTTTATCTCTAATACTCCCCCACAAGCTAGAAGTACGTTTTACATCATCAACTTGCAAAGGACAGGAACAATATAGAAATCCTAATGGTAACGGTCGAATTTGTAGCCCTCAAGTCTTTGACCTTCTGTTGGGCCTCGTCGATTTTGTTTCAACGTCTCCTTGAGTCTCGTTCCAAAAGGTTAATAAACGGAAACAGCTGGGTTCATAGCTCTCTAGATGTCTTCGACCTTCTCTTTGGCTTCGTTGATCTTCTTTAGCATCTCCTCCATCTCGTTCCAAACCATAGATAACAATCTCGTGAAATATGTGAAGTATTAAAAATAAATGAAAGTTGGATAAAGAGCTTTGGTGAAGCAATCAACAAGTTGGTTGTGAGAAGGGACAAAGAATAAATGAATCAGACCCTCTTGAATTTTATGTCGGATGAAATGACATTCAACTTCAATGTATTTGGTTCTTTCATGGAATGGGGAGTGTTTTGCAATCTAAATAGCGATTGGCTGTTTGAAAAAGTTGTGCAAAATGCAACGAGGAATGATTGCCAAATTCCCTCTCTTGTTGGAGAACGAGAGCAAATGACTTGACAATCGAGAGAAAAGACACAAGCATCATAATATGAGAACGAACTTGCGCAAAATGCGACGAGGAAGGATTGCAAAATTTCCTCTCTTGTTGGAGAATGAGAGCAAATGACTTGGCAATCGAGCAAAGAGGCACAAGCATCATAATCCGATAACGTACTTGTGCAAATTCCTCAATAAGGTCGCGTAAGAAATTAATCACATGATCATCACCGCATTCTTTTTGCAGTTTGACTAAGACTCCACAAGAACACGTAGTAGAACAATTCCATACTTGTTTAAGGAGTTGAAATTCTTCTTGCAAATTAGCGATATGAAAGACATCTCCATGAGGATTTAGTGCGGAAGCATCAGAGCTAGAAGAATTTTGGCCGCGAGACGCCATAGTCAATCAATGTTAAGAGAATCAAAGGAGTTTAAATTCCAAAATTTTCTGCTCTGATATAATATTAAGAGTTTAAAGAGGATTAAAGAAAACTCTACATTGAATTCTCCATTAATCAACTTAATTCAGAAGTGCTCATTGAATGAGCATTTATACAAGAACAAAAATGTAACTACCGTAACTGCCAAAAGGTAGTTATGAAATGGACAATGTAACTACTCAATATAATTGACTATTATTATCTTTATCTCTAATAATGGATAGTTTCATTTCTTTTTTTTTTGTTTTTTATGATAGTTAATTGATTATTTTCTATATTAAAATTGTTAGTTTTTAGGTTTGTATATGTTTATAGTCCCCAACAATTTTTGCTTTTCATTTTAATCAAACTTAACTCAAAAAAATTACTTTTAGCTCTTACTAATGTTAAATTTTTTATGACATTTTTTAGGGGACGAAAACAAAATTAAATAATAGGATTAAAGTTGAAAAATTAAATTACTGAAAATTAAAATTAAAAAAATTCAAGGGACTAAATAATTTTTTTTTGAATTAATTCAGTTCTTAATTGATTTTTTTTGGTACATTATAGTGGTTAGTTTTTAAGTTTAAATAAACTTTTAGTCCCAACAATTTTTATTTTTATTTTTAATACAACTTAATTCAAAACTTTTATTTTTAGTCTCTAATAATGGTGGATGAAGACAAATGTTGTATATTCTTATATAGTGGATAGGTTTTATGCTCGGTTGAAAGAGTAGTCATTATGGCAATTTATGAATTATGCTATGGAATATGGATGCATCAAATTAAAAATGACTGAACATTTACATGTAGTACATGCCATTCTGATATTATTTTTTTCATGATTATATTAACATTTCGAAGAATGTCAGTTGAACATTTATGAATAAGCATTCGAAATGGTTCATATACTTCAACTTTTTCAATTCTAAACGTATATGAAATTATTATAATCATTTTTTCACCTTTAATGGTATTTAATCAATAGTCAAAGTCATAAAATTAATTTCGGACTCGTTTGTTGAGCTCCTGAGCTGAAATAACATCATCCATAATTAACAATAAAAGGATATAAATTATTGAATAATGATTCTCAATTTCTCTTCCTTTATCTTTTATTATTATTATTATTATTATTTAATTATTTAATATATATTAAAATCGTGTCCCACCTAGAGTAAATGGAGCACTAACTATCCACTATTTCTTCTACACAAGGAAGTGGTCTTTTTTTTTCATGATCACCCAAGGATTAACCAATGAACCTAGAATGTTTATAAAAAATATTTTAAAAACATTTTAAGCTCAATTTTTATTATCGACAATATATATATATATATATATATAGAGGGATAGGATCCATTGACACCATTTTGACTTACATTAATTCTTATATATAGATCATGTTTACAAAATTTCACTTCAATCCGAAATCGTCTAGTACTCCATGAACACACTTGTTACTAAAAGATTTCGGATTAATATGAAATTTTGTACACATCATCTATCAGATAAAATAGTTTCAATCTAACGGTGAATTTCGTGAAAAAACAACTTGGACAAAATGTTTTTAAGAGGTGTAAGAATTGGTGTAAGTGAAAGTGTTGTCAATGAATCCTAATTCATATATTTCAAATTAAGATTCTTATAAAAAGGAATGCTAATTTTAGATTCATTTATCAAATTAAGCTACTAAAATGTAATGGTTATTATTTTTAAAATCAAAATATATTTTAAATTTTTACCCTTTATTTCTATTTATTTTATAGAATTAATAGTAAAGTATTAATTATTACCCCAATTGAAAATGATGGTAGAATTGAAAAAATTGTAATTAATATTTTCTTGAAAATATTAGTTGACAATTTAATAAGAATAAATTTTTATTTTATAAGTGAATACCTAAAGTTGAATGGATTGAATATGATTCTGAATGTTTCCCGATTTTTTAACTCACTCAAGTGAATTTTTCAAATTCGACCAAATTTTCTTATTCAAAAATAAATATTTTTATTATAATGTAGCAAAGCAAATCTTTTATTATTCAATTTTATTGTGAAGTCTAGGGACTCAGAAAAATTAGTTTAAAAAAATTAACACAGTAATAATAGGTATAAGATTAGCATAAAAACATAATTAACTAATGAAAAAATATTAAAATTCAATGTTTGAATTTGGTATTAAACGACTTTTAACACATCAAATTACTCCCTAAAAAATCTAAAATACTATTAAAATAGTCTCTTAGAGATTTGAAAGAATATCAAATTAGTGCTCTTATTATTAAATTTCCTTATCAAGTCTTGGGACTCATAAAATTAGTTCAAAAAATTTAAAACACTAATACGTATTGTAACATTTCGGAAATCCCTAAGAAGACTTAGGATTTAAGGGATTACAAAGAAGAGGAAAAATGGGGACTAATTTTCAGTAAAGAGGCCAAAAGAAGGGCAAAAAGACTTGTATATTTGAATATACATTCGAATATGGACATGTCATATGTGAATATATATTCGAATATAAAAGCTATATTCGAATATACATTCGCATATATATTCGAATATAAAAGTGGACAGAAGCTTATATTCAAATATATATTCGAATATGAGAGTGAGAAAAAGAACACAGGACCCTTATATTTGAATGTACATTCGAATATGGACCCTAAATCTATAAATAGGGGACATGGCCTCCTCATTTGACAATTTCCCACTTCCTCACTTTATACTCTTCTTTAACATACCTCACTTAACTCTATTATGAACCAACTACGCCACAACTCCTTCCCCTTAAGACCTTCATCTAAGACTAAGGATCCAAACGGTTCGGTTCAGATTCGGAGGCAGCTACAGCAAAGGAACCAGAGTAGGAGATTTAAATTTGTAAGAGAATGAGAAAAAGATTCAGGGGAAGTTCCAGGTAACCCTGAAAACCCCAAATCCATAATACTTTGAATTTAGGAACATGTGACTAGGGGATGCTAAGAACATGCTGTAAGGAAATCAAACTAATGTGTTAGACATTGTTTTGGTTGAGGATTTGATGTATGTTTGAACTATGCATGCTATGATTGATATTCGTATGAATTTGACATGCTTTATGTTGACTAGGAACGCTTTATGTGATATTGTGAAAAATAATAAATGCATGAAGTTGCATAAATAAGGTATTCCAGAATTATATGACGCTAACTGGGAATTTGATATCGAGATGGTTACAAAATGGATTTGGAAAAGATTATGTCACAATATTAGTATATTCAAATTTGTATTTGAATATGGAATGCCATGTTCAAATAGATATATGAATATAACACTTCTGTCATGTAGTATATTGGAAATCCTTGTTGTATGCTATATGCTTGATATGAATGTGTGATGCATTAGAACTAAAAATGGAAATGTTGAAAGATGCTCTTCCCCATCAACAGAGATTGAGTAAGAGGGTTAAGTTCCACCAGAAGTAGACCGGGTAAGAGGACATAGCAGGAAATGGAAAGATGAGAATGTAGGGTTATCCCGAAAGGGGCAGATAACCTGAAGTGCTACGCTATCCCGAAAACGGGGTAGATAGTCTAGTACAAAGGGGACTATGTTCACGAGGTAGGTAGTTCCCTGGGCTAGCCCGAGAGAGGGTTGGTAGACCGTCAGGAGGATCCTAGGAGGACGCTCGCTAGGACCATGATGATGATGAGCTCAATTACGCGGTACTGCCACGCGTTTTGGTGGATTCCCGCTGCATAGGGTTTCCCGGTAAAAAGGAAAGAAATGGAAAATGGAAAAGACTTCATGACATGCATACATGTTATATTGTCATTGCATACATTCTGTGTGCGTTTGCTAGGGATTGGATTTGGGGCAGTTTTCCAGTTAGACTGGTTGCAATACTATAAAATGTTTTTAATTAGACCTGGGGTTACACGGTTATATGTTTTACATATAACTGACGGTCTCAGTATTGTAGGTATTGGAAGACTGTGGATCTAAAGCAATGGATGAGATAAAGCTTTAGGCTTTGCTTAGGTATAACCACACTTGGTGAACCTAAGCCTTCTGTTCAGAGAGTATATGGTTCAGCTGTATAGGAAATTGTAATTTAAATAAAGAAATGTTTCCGTTGTATTTTAAATATAAATTGTAATTTAAATAACCTTTTTTGTAACTACTATTTTCAAAAATTAAGGTGTTACAATATGGTATTAGAGCAGTTTGATCCTTCGGACTGCTATTAGTTGATAGTCAGCTGAACAATTAATATTCTGAACAAATCTATTAGGCATGTGATAAGCTTCAAAGGAATATGCAACCAATATTTAGTCTGATCAACTAAATATTGGTGCATAAGAGTAGAAGTTATGACTTCTAATGGATAAGAATGATCTTTAAGGATTGTTCTTCTATTAGAAACTTTCATTGAAAGTAGGATGAGTCATAGGGATAAATGTACTAGTGTTTGTGATCATAAGATATTGAGCCTGGCCAGTTCAGTACTTTACTCACAGCATTAACGCATTTGCAGCCAATGGATTCAAGTCACTAGCCTAGAAATCAAATTCTTTCAGAAATTCACCAAGCCCAGATTCGAGTAGACATTGTGACTGAAGAACCTTTATTGGAAGGATTTAAGCATCAACTCTAATTAGACGGTCATGTATTCTTAGAAAAGTTCGATAACTCATATTGTATAATAACCTTTTTCTTTTCATAATGGTAGCATAACATCGTATCGAGAAATTTGTTCTACCACAAGTTCTTATAGATAAAATTAAAAGGAGTCGTTAGGGTCAAGATTTAGAAATTCTTTTTGCTTGAAGATTTATTAAGTTAGTTTCATCAACTTAATCTTAGAGAGACTCATGTCCCACATCTTGCTCTATCCCAATTCTAAAATAAATTCTTTGAAGGCACTCTATCTCAATCCTGGTCTAAATCTAATCATGAGAATTCAAATAGTATTGTTTTACGCATAATGACTTTAGAAATAAGTCTTTCTTTTCTTAAGTTAATCACGAAAATCTTAGTATACAAATCCTCAAGTTCTAACAATAATTTTAAATCACAACCTTAGGTGCTTTTACACAAAGATTTAGAAAGATCGTAAGATGAAGAATCCCATTTTGGATGCCATTTCAATTTAGTCAAAGATCATTCCCAACGATCTTCTAAAGTTCTATTTCCACTCGAATTATTTCATCTTCCTGAGCGTGAACCCTTTTTGATTCGAGGGAGTAATCAGCTATTGGAATCTTTCTATGTAAATCATTATAAGAGACAACTACTAGGGAAACTTCAAAATCTCGAAACCACGTTATGAGATTTTCTAGCAATCTTGGTAGGCGAACGTACCTATCTCCTAGTTACTTGTATTAACTTCTCGTGTTATTCCAAAAACACAAATTCTGAATTCCTCAATTCTAATCATCTTGAATTCTCTAGTAAATCATTCAGAAATTGGTTGACAAGAATCATATGAGATTCAGGTCGTAAGTAAATTAGAATTTGTACTATAGGAGTATAAGCATATTCAATTCCAAAGAACCCAAATTTCTCCAAGGTTAAATCACACTAGCAAACTTACCTAAACAGGCTACACCTATTTCTTCTATGAGAATATACACATCGAGGGTAAGACGATATTAAGCTTATTCCATCTATTTCGGATTCTACGGTTTGGAACTTTACTGCACATGATTCCAAATTCTGAGGTTCTAATTAGCATAAGAAACTATTTCCAAACTTTAGAGCAATATCACAGTTAAAAGATTTCTTTGGTAATCTTAGCTCATAAAACCATTTTCAACAGTTATCAAATTATCTTTGTTGATATTCGAGTTTAAAATCTTAGATTCGAGTTACTAGAACCGCCCAACAATAGCGTTAGAAGAATTCTGAAAATCTTTATTCAAATTCTGAAGATTCGAATCTTCCTAAAGTTTGAACCCATATAAGTTTCTATCTAAGCTATTTACTATCGATCATTAAGGGAATCTCCTTGGTTTTCGAATATTTCGAGAAACTCAAAATACTTCTATCAATCACCTAAATTCCAATTTTTCCTCAGAGATTCCTAGAGACTTGAACAACTCCGGTTTTCATACTCCCGAAATCCGGCTAAGCACCCGACTACCTTGTAAATTCATTTACTCAGAACATAAGTTAAAAATAATTTTTGACTCACCTTAATTCTCTAAATTAAATCCTTGTAAGGTTACGAGAGTACGCCATCATTATAGCCATCAACTATAATACTCCCACTAAAATAAATATCTGGACACTCGAATCAGTTCTTGATTTTTCTCCCACCCAAGTTCTGACCTAAGTAAAGAAACAATGCACCCTTTCATGTAACCATTATTTCCGCCATTCTCTTTATATCATACCAATAAAGTCATAAACTACTAATGTTGAGAGCCACGTGCTGATCGCATTCTAATCCACTCTAACTCACATCAACAACTTGGAATAATTTAAATCATTTCTTAGAATTAAAGTATTATCCCTGAGGAAGAACAAGGAGACACTTTGATCCAAGTAGTCTTTCAAGACACGACTAAGAACCCTATGCTTCTTGTAATCAATGTCATTCCACCTTTTAACAAAGAAATAGAATATACCGACTAGAACCAACTTGTGCTCAAAAGATCAAGAATTGTGAATTGTAACCCTATCCTAAAACTAATGTCTTGGTGGACAACCTAAAACTTTCTTCAAAGATTTCAAAATATTAGAAAGAGATTAAGTCAAGACGATATTATGCCTCTTATTCCATTGAGTTTTAATTTCAAACTAATGGCCACCTAGGGTTATTTTCTACCTAATTCAAGTTTTCACAAGTTGAAGGATTAACCTTCGTGTTAACTTTGTAAGATCTTCTTCTTCTGTTCACTAAGTCTATAGAATCCTATTAAATTACTTAATGATCATACTCATCAAGTCTAGAGTTACCCAAATTTTTCAATATCTCATTGACTTATATCAAATATCTAAGTAAAATGCAGGGCAAGTTTCAAGGGTAGACCCTGATTTCTCAAATTGAACTAGAAATCCAAATTACACTTTTATCCAACCTCTTTTAAACCTATGATTATGGAAATCACAATCCTAAAACCATTTTCTCCCAAATAGTGTACGTAATCACTCTATCAAATTAGGTCTTTTTACAATTATATGAGACGCGATATGGACATATTATATTTTCTCTTCAATTATTTTGTAGTATAGGTTTCTTTGTCTCAAATCCGTGTGAATCGTTCATTGAAATAAGAGACCAATTTTACTTGTACAAATTTGACTTTGCCTCAAATTTGTGGAAATTATTCATACGAACTAGAGACTTACTATCATTTATAATTAAAATAAAAAATTGTTTCGGAGATAATTCTTTTGGGGCCGTAAAAAGAAAAAAATACAACCGTGTTCTCTGTAGCTACCTGCATGGTGATGCACTAAGCAATGGGCCAATATCCAAATTAGTTTTTTGGGGCCTAATTTTTCTTTTCAGTCAAGAATGTAGCTCTAAGTGAAGGCTGAGTATTTTTGGGGAGGATGGGATTAACACCATCTTTATTGGGAGTGGCACCATCTTTTTTATATGTAAGAATGATAAATTTATATACTAAAAAGGATGGTGCCACTCCCAATAGAGATGGTGCTAATCCCATCCACCATTTTTGGCACCTCACATTGTTCTCAGTACACCATATATTTGTATATATTATTAAATTCTAATTGAAAGTTCGTTCAAATTTTGAGAATCAGTCAAAGTATGATGGCCTAAAAAAATTATAGTGCTCAAAGTGTTAACCCTGAATGTCTGCAAAATTAGACATCAGGCCCAATTTGAAACCTGAAGCTCAATGTAGAAAAAAAGGAAAAATAGATGCGAGTTAGTTAATTTTGCCTTAAAAAATAAAATAGGGCCTCTTTGCATAAGTTGTAATAAAACATTTTTTAGAAAAATATTATATAAAAATTAGTAAATAATTAAGTATATTAATAATAGTTTTGGGCATTGTTCTACGTAATAATAAAAATCTAAATTTAAAAATTCAAAATTTGTAAAAATTAAGAAATCAAAATTCAGTTAATGTTGCCTCATATTTTTTTTTTGTTATAACCACGAGTTTCTCCACCTAAAGGATCAAACTAATCCCGTTCGTGTTGCGTAGTTTGCGCTGGCCCCTGGAAATTTGGTATAGGTGGGATTCAAACACGGATTCTCCCACTTGATCGTCTCTCCTATAAACTTAATGAGGCTTTACACCGCTAAGCCAACCCTTAAGGTTTGTTGCCTCACATCTTTCCAAAACAAGTTTTCGCACCATGAATTAAAAATAATATTTCCACTTAAATAATTCATGTAATTCCTTTTATAGTTGCATAAAAATAATTCATGAAATGATTTGTGGATTGTTAATTGAAGTCATACACCAATCATAGTATTCTATTCAAGAATTTTAAGAAAATCTAACTAAAATTCCTTAAATAATTCACTACGTCTCACATTGAACTTACTTATTTAGTTAAATAAGGTGCATGTTTGCATGTTGTGGGTAACTCATAGAGGATTGTAACACTGTTACACACTACAGTGGAATTTTGATTTTTTTTAAAAAAACTATTTTATTTTGTATAAGCTTTTAGTCATTGCTACCAGAAGTTCACAAAAAAGATAAATTATTTTTCCTTCGAATGAATATGCATCGGGAAGCGTAAATTTATTTTTGTCTTGGATGAATATAATACAAACCAAAATATTAGATATTATGCATAATTTAAAATTTTATTAACGTAATAAAAATAAAATAAAATTAGATTATGTTGTGTGTTAAATCAAAATACTTATAAATCATATATATATAAAATAATATATATATAATAGCAGTAAGCACAGTCAAAAAGTGTAGTAAAGTAAAATAAATGTTAATTTAAGTGTAAATTAGACTTTTGTTCAAAATATCAACTATTAGACATATGTAAAAGTTTAATTATAGTTTTGAACAAAATATTAACTATCATATATAATATATTTTTCAGAGTATAAATTATTATTGTTGTAATCGTACATGGCGGAGATATCGAGTAAGTAATGTTGATGAGGTTCTAGACTAGTAGAGGATGGAGGGCACGACGTCCAAGCTCCAACGGCGGCGGTGTAGCACCTGCAAGAACTCGAACGCTTAAGTCAGTGTTGGAATTAGGTTATTGTAGTATATCTCAGTGTTACATACTTTGCATGGTGTGTATTATATCAGGTGCCTTAGCGTTGAATGTAAGTCGTAGTGGACCTGGAATATCATGCCTTGGCCCATCCCACAGTCTTTGATGTGACCCAGTAATCATCCGTTATCTCGTTGGCCTTGCGGGATGCTAAGCGAGTTGCTCCCTGTTATGCTTGTGGCAGCATGTGTCTCAGGACCGGGTTACCGTAAATCCAGTCCATAACAGTTTCTTCCCAAGTCGTCGGGTTACCGTATGATAAGCCGGCGAGTTGTATGTCACATGTTCATTTGCTTCAAGGTATTATTGATTGAAAACTCATACCTTTCTCAGTTATAACGTCGGGTGACGACGGTTGATCTTCGATTGGGGGCGCGTGAGCACACGCGCCTTCATGGGGTAACGTGCATTATGATTGCATTCAACCTTGAGCCATTCGCTCATTAGCGAACTAACAGTTACGTTTTCTCCCCCCTTTTTAGCTCTTCGATAAAGATTTTCTTCTTCTCCTTTAACATTTGAAAAATTTCTTACTTCACAACAGCGAGACATTTCCTCATTTTCCTTTCTTCTTCTCTGTTGTACTGCAGTACTCCCCCATTCATCTTCTTCTGCTTTGGCAAATGCCATTTTAGTCCAAGGGTTTCTTCAACCATCTTGTTCAAGTCTTACGAACGATCAGGTATTGTGTTCCCTTTTCTCTACTCTATCATATATTTACTCAATTCTTCCAGTACTGTGTGCTTAAATATGCTTCTTAGGGCTTGAATTCTTTTTTTTTTCTAGCGTTCCGTCCCCTTTCAATGGAAGGCCAAATCATATTCCTTTCCAATAGTTCCTCTTCTGCCTCCTGTAACACCGAGGATCTTAGGGTTTTTGAGAATATGATTTCAAAACCCTTGAGAATTCCAAACCCTGACTTGGTGAGAGAGATGTGCTCTACTAATACTCTTCATTTTTCTGAACCTCAAGCTATCTGGTTGTATACGCCCCAACATTCTGATAGTGGAAAGTCATTTACCCAACATGTTAGTGGTTCCTTCAGTCCCTAAACCCTGAGCCCCCGATTTACATAATTGCCGCTAGGAAATCTTCAGAAGATCCTGCTGAAGAGGATCCTGCTAATGGTAAGTTGTTAATAAAAGTCAATCCCGTCCGCCAAGATCCCGGAAGTTATCCAAAAGACCCTAACGATTTGTCGTCTTCTGAGACCAACTCTTTTATACGCCCCAACATTCTTTATGACAATGTTATTTTCAATATATGCTAATATTCCATTTTCTTTCCGCTCGCTTAGATGCTAAGGCCGCCAAGGATGCCGAGGGTAAGGGAAAAGTCAACCCGCCCAGTTCCCTTTAACTCGGCGGAACTGAAGCTATCCCGAGGAAAACCCCTAATGCGGCCAGGCCGACATCTGCTGCCAGGGGTTCCCAGCTTGGGGCTAAAGCCCCTCCTATTTCCGGGACGAAGAAGGGTGGTGAAAACCGACAAAGCAAACGACAACGTGTGCTGCAAGGTCAAATTTGTCTAATGTTTTATTCTTTTATAGTCTTGTGCTATTTATATCTTAAATTGTCTCATTTCCTAGATATTGATTTCAGATACACCCTCTGAGACTGAAGGTGGCTCATCCCAGGCTCTGATCCCAACTGTGAATAACCTGCCCTAGGTATGGCAGAGCTTCCTGTCCCCCACTGTCCAGTTCAACCATGGCGACTTCTTCCAGGAGGGGAATGCCGAGACGAGGAATGCAAGCTTTCTCTACCATTTTTTGAAAATTCAATTGTCATTGTTTCTGTGTTATATTAATTCTCTTTCTCTTCGTTACTGGGCAAAGTTTAATCCCTCATGGGCGGGATGGCCATGAATTTGGCCATGCTTCAGAATGTTTACAAAGAGGCCAAGAGTTCGGAGCGGATATCCCAGTTGAAGGGTGAGCTCCGAGATGCCAACGATGACCTTGAGCTACGAGAAACAATGCTCAAGAGCTCCAAAGAGACCGTTAGTCAATTGGAAGGTCAATTGAAGGACCTGAAGAAGGACTTTGAGAAGAAGGCCAAGTCCTTGTCGGAGCAAGATGAGCTTCTTGTTGCCGAAAAAAAGAAAGTGGCTTTTCAAATCGTTAAGTTGAAAGAGGCAGAAGATGAGGTTGCCCAACTCAAGGGTCAATTACTCGAGCTCAAATATGCTTTGGACGCGAATGAGGAGGGCAAGATTGCTGAGCTCACGGAAGCCGAGTATGACACCTATCGCGAGGCTGTCAAGTCAATCAAATTCCTTAATAACGGTGTATAGCTGAATCTTCGCGGGTTGGACCCCTTCCATGGAGTTAAGGATGGGCAATTTTGGGATTTCCATAATCACCAGAATCCTCCTGGATCCCAACTCCGTGGAGCCTTGTAATTGTGATTCCCCTCCTCCTGCTGTTGATGAGGAAACCAATGCCGCTGATGATGCCAACAATGGTGTTGAGGCTTAGCTTTTATTTTTCTTTTTCTGTTGTTGTTCCTTGTATTTGTGCGGCGTTTGCTGTTTCTGCCTAATTAGCACTTGTAATTTGAAAATTTTGAATTTTTGCTTTGTTGAATGAATGTTGCTTTTCTGCAATCCTTATCGTCTTTACTTTATCATTTCTTGGTTGATATTTGTCTTGTGATGCCAGCATTTTCTTGTGTCTCACTTCATCCCTAAGGAGGGCCTTAGATGTCAACATTGGTCGCTGTTCAAGGTCGCTAAGCCCTTTGTTGTCTTCTTTATGAAGAGACCTTGGTCGTCAGCATTGGTCGTTGATTAATGTCACTATGACCTTTGTCGTCTTTGTTATGAAGAAACCTTGGTCGTGGGCATTGGTCGTCGTTTAATGTCGCTATGAACTTTTTCGTTTTCGTTATGAAGAGACCTTGGTCGTCGGCATTGGTCGTTGTTTAATGTCACTATGACCTTTGTCATCTTCCTTATGAAGAGACCTTGGTCGTCGGCATTGGTCGCCGTTTAATGTCGCTATGACCTTTGTCATCTTCGTTATGGAGAGACCTTGGTCGTCGGCATTGGTCGCCGTTTAATGTCACTATGACCTTTGTCATCTTCGTTATGAAGACACCTTTGTCGTCGGCATTGGTCGCCATTTAATGTCGCTATCCCGATTGATTTTTGTTGAATGCTTTTTTGATTTAGTCTCGTTCGTGTGTTTATTCCGGGATATTAGTGTTGAAATCATCCGGATTCCTGCATTTGAGAAATAAATATATTATGCATAATATACTGCTACTAGTAATAATTATTGAAGCCAACACTTTTATTATGTGAACTTTGTTGTTTGGGGCCTCGTTAAATCCTCTAGGAGAAAAACCCTACTTAGAGATAAAACCCGCTACAAGAAAAAAGAGTACCCCTTCTTACATTAAAATTACATGATTGTTCAGCTATAATACTGTCGTAGATCGGCGACATTAAGAGTCCTTGGTAATTCCTTGCCCTTCAAAGTTTCCCGATGATATGCTCCCTTTGTTGTATCACTTTTAACCTGGTATGGGCCTTTCTAATTTGCCTTGAGTTTGCCATCTTTAGCATTTCGATTCCCAATGCAGGCTCTTCTCATCACTAAATCGCCGACTTGGAAATTTCTTTTAAACCACCTTTAAGTTGTATCTCTGGGCTACTTGATGTTTTCGAGATAATTATTTTATCTTGGCTATCTCTCGGACTTCATCTATCAAGTCGGAGTCTTCTTTGAGTAACTGCTCATTATCCTTAGCGGGATACATAACTCGCCAAGAAGGCTAGCCAATTTCCACCGGGATGACTACATCAATCCCATACACCATTCTAAAAGGTGTTTCTACGGTGGTGCTATGAGGTGTGGTTCTGTAACTCCAAAGCACTTGGTATATATTTTCTGTCCACTTCGCCCCAGCTTTCTCAAACCGCTTCCTCAAGCTGATTCTGCCTATCCATTAGAATACGGATGTTCTACACTAGCAAAATATGGCTTAATATGGAGCCCTGCTAGCATTTCTCGAAACCCCAGATCACCTCTGCTGGGATACCAAAATGACATATAATTTGGTGGAAAACAAAATCCTGAACTTTCACAGCAGCTATGCTAGCCAAAGGTTCCAATTCAATCCATTTAGTATAATAATCAACAGCAACAATTAAATGTTTCAATTGACCTGTTGCAGGAGTGAAAGGTCCCAGAAGATCTAAGCCCCAAGTATGAAAGGGCCATGGTGTCGATATATTGTGCAAATCTTCAGCGAGAACGCGAGTGAGAGGACTTTGTTCCTGGCATTTTTGACATTTCTTGACATACTCTGCTGCACATAGTAGGCCAGAAATATCTTGCTTGCAAAGACTTTCTTGCTAAGGACTTCCTGCCAATGTAATGGCCACAGCTACCCTCGTGCACTTCAGCCAAAACATACCAAGTTTCAGAAGGCCCAATTTATTTGAGGAGTGGTGTAGACAATCCCCTTCTGAAAAGCTGAACTATCTTCTCAGCTTCTTTCTAATCGTTAGTCAATATTCAATTGTCAATGTAGTTCTTTAGCGGAGTCCTCCAATCCTCGTCGTCTATTTGAAGAATAGCGCAGGGTGTAAGGATGACTTCCTCTACAAGTGAATGCAGAGCATAGGCCGACTTTGTGCTTGCCAATTTCGACAATAAGTCAGCATTACTATTTTCTTGTTGAGGGACATGCTTGATTTTAAATTTAGCCCAATCAAACTTTCCTTAACCAAGGCGAGATACTTCTGCATCAAGGGTTCCTTTTCTTGGTAATCTCCCTTTATTTGAGATAGCACTAATTGAGAATTAGAACAGAGTTATTGCGGTAGCCCCTAATTCCTTTGCTGCTGCCCTGATCCTTGCAAAACATGCCTCGTATTCCACTTGATTGTTTGAAGTTGGGAATTCAAATTTAAGGGAATATTCAACCGCTACTCCTTCATCGCTTTCTATCAGTATCCCTGCACTAGAACCCTTTATATTTGAAGACGTGTCAACATGTATCGTCCAGGAATCCAGATTTTGTTCTCTGGGATGAGTCATCTCGGTGAGCAATTTCGCTAAAACTTGCGCTTATAATGCTTGCCTCGGTTCGTAAGATATATTGTAGTGCGAAATCTCAACAGCCCAAGCCATCATCCTCCCATCGGGATCAAGCTTGTGCAAGACTTGCTTAATTGGCTGGTTAGTGCGCACTGTGATGGGGTTGCACTGGAAATAGGGACGCAATCGCCTTGGAAACGAAATACATCAGGCTTTGGACACGGGATTCTTCTTTAACCAGGGCAGCACCCATAGCTTCGTCTGTCACAACCAAGTATAAATACATCATCTGACCGGGATTTGGTCAATGGTATAAGACTTGTCGCAAGGCTAAAACCCCTTTAATTCTTGAAAATCTTGTTTACATTCTGGATCCCAGTCAAAAGTCTCCCTATTGCGCAGCGTTTTGAAGAATGGTAGGCATATTTGAGCTGAAGCCGGTAGGAAACGGGTTAACGCAGCGATTCTTCCTGTCAATTGTTGGACCTCTTTAATGGTCCTGGGACTATGCATATTTAAAATAGCACTTCACTTGTCTAGGTTTATCTCAATCCCATGTTTAGTTAGCATGAAACCAGAAATTTTCCTACTTCAACACCGAAAGTACATTTATTAGGATTCAATCTAAGATCATTCCTGCGCAATTGGTCGAAAGTTTCCTGCAAATCCGCCATTGGGTCTTTGTTTTGTGGAGTTTTGACTATCATGTCGGCAATATCCTACAAATCTGCCAGCATTGTTCAAACCAAACAGCATCATATTATAGCAATAGACACCCATACCGGTAATGAAGACGGTTTTTTCTTGGTCTTCAGGATGCATGGGGATCTAGTTGTATCCAGAGTAGGAATCCATGAAAGACAAGTACTTGTAACTGGCCGAGTTATCAACTAACTTATCAATGCAAGGTAGCGGGAAAGGATCTTTTGTGCAAGCTTTGTTTAGATCTGTGTAATCTGTACACATTCTCCATTTCCCGTTGGTCTTCTTTACCATAACAACATTGGAAAGCCATTCCTCATAACGAATCTCGCAAATGAACTCAGCATCTAGGAGCTCCTTCACTTGTTTTTCAATAGCTTCTGTCCTTTCTGGGCCTATTCTTCGCTTCTTCTGGGAAACGGGGATGTATCCCGGTCGTATGGCCAAGCAGTGGCAAGCAAGATCTGGATTCAATCTCGGCATATCGGAAGAGACCCAAGTAAAAAGGTCTTTGTTTACCTTAAGAAGCTCGATAAGTCGCCCTTTGATAGCTAGAGGTAAATTTTCTCCTACCTTAACGTTTTGACCTTCTTTTGGCCCAACCTGGATTAAAATCTGATCTCCCTTGGGTTGGGGCCAGCTCTTGAAAGTCTGCCTAGGGGTCCAGGTTGGTCATCATAATCCTGGCATCATGTGACAAATCTTGGCGCTCCATTTCCTTCTTTCCTTTTCCTTCATGGGTATCTGGAGGGATGGGCGGCGACTTAGTGATTTTCAAGCTCTCCTGATAGCATCGCCTTGCGTCACTGCTCTTCCTTCTTATGGTAATGATGGAGCCGTCTTCTCTGGGAAAAATTAAAGCTAGATGTATGGTCGACACAATGGCGCCTAGGTGGTTTAATCTCGGCCGACCAATTATGGCATTGTATGCAGATGGACAATCAACCACAATAAATCTGGCCATCACTGTCTTAGAGCTCAGCTTTTTCCCAAAGAGGACCTTCAAGTCTACATATTACTTTGGCATTG
Organism: Cyamopsis tetragonoloba; assembly: GCA_037177725.1. Lineage (NCBI taxonomy): Eukaryota > Viridiplantae > Streptophyta > Magnoliopsida > Fabales > Fabaceae > Cyamopsis > Cyamopsis tetragonoloba. The sequence continues at coordinate 34,250,131 of CM074122.1, forward strand.
TGGTATCTCCTGTGAAGCTAATTAGGCTCCCCTTATGGGGGATAAAATCTTTAGAGCCTAAGCCCATCTTATCGAACAAGCTCCAGAACATAATGTCTTTCGAGCTTCCTTGGACAATAAAAATGCAGTCGGCCTCATATCCCCCCAAGTCCGTAGCTATCACCAACGGTTCGTTATCCCTGACCTGTTCATGTGGCAAGTCAGCATTAGAAAAACATGATACCTGGTTAGTTACCCGTGCCACTTGTGAACAAGAGTCTCTGGCATCCCGGGTCATTTTTCTGTCTTCTAGAGCCTTCAAACTTGCTCCTCTAGCTATAACCTGAATCACTTCCCTTGGAGGGAACTCCTAGTTTCTTCTTGGGCTTCGAGATCTGTTGCGGGTTTCTGGCCCCTAATGCCGGGTATTCTGCGGTGATCTCGGTCGTCGATCCCGAGGAGATGGAATTCACCGACGGTCTCTTCTGTCATTGGAACCATGTGTATAATTCCTAAGTTGGCCTTGTCTATTCAACTTCTCAATGGCATACCTGAGTTGAATACATTCGTTCGTAGCATGCCCCTTTTCTAGGTGATAGTGGCAGTATCTGTTCTGGTACCGCCCGAGAGTTCTAAGGGGTGCTGGTCTATCCCATAGCTCTGAATTCATAACTTCTTTGTATATCATCGTGGGTGATACCGTCAAAGGGGTGTATGTTGTGAACAACCCTCGGGGTCCCTTTGGCGGTTTGTCTTGCGACTTATCTTTTTTGCCCCGAGATTCAGAATTTTGGGGGTTTCTGCCTTTATCCTCTTTTTTAGTCGTTTGGGCAGCTTGGGCCTTCTCCTATTCCTTGATTCTTATCCATTTCTCTGCTCTGGCCTTTACGTCGTCCATGGACGTCGGCTTCTCGCCCGCCAAGGCTTTGGCAAAAGCGCCTGGCTTCAGACCTTTGACAAAGAAATATAGCACTAGGTTAGGTTCAACATTCCTAATTTCTAGTACTTCATTGTTGAAGCGAGTTATGTACTCTCTTTAAGATTCATCTTTCATTTGTTTAATAGTTTCCAAATGAAACTCAGACTTCAACTATCGTTTACTACTAGTGAAATGTAAGACAAATTTATCTTTTAAGGTCTTCCAGTTGTTAATGGATTGTGGTGGGAGATTTGAGAACAAGCGGCTTGCGGCTTCTGACAAAGTCAAGGGGAAAGCCCGACATACGATTGCTTCATTGAATCCCTTGAAGTACATGGCCCTTTCAAATATACTCACGTGCAAGGTAGGGTCTTTTGTCCCATCGTACTCCTTCAGATGCTTTCCAAATTGAAATCCATGAGGCAAGGTGTGGGACATAATCCAGGGGGTGAATGGGTTGTCTGTCTAGCCAAATTCTGGGATATTTTACGCTATATGCTCCTGTTCGAGGGCATGCTGGCCCCCTGGGGCATCGATGGCGAGTTACCACTCCCAACCCGGGATGCTGCCCGTAAATTCGGATGAAGGATGTCTTCTCTCTGTCGGCTAACCCTAATCTCCACCTGTTTCTCTGCATTATTTGGATCAGGGTCACCCTTTCCCGCATTATTGGCATTATTCTATTGCTTGTTCCCAAGGTTTCCCCCATCTTGTCAAGGTTGTTTCTCCATCTCATGGACAAGGTCATCCTCGACTAACTTCTCTTTGCCCTTTCGGACTTGTTCTCTCTTTTTCAGGGTTGCAATCTCCTTGGCCTGTGCTTGCACAAATTTTTGCAACTTGTGAAAATCTACCTCTAGATTAAGAGGCAGATGGGATCCTCCATGCTGATTAGAGCCCTCATCATGTTGCCAGTCTCCCAGGTCTTGAACACTGGGATCATTGTACTCCTTGTTCCGAATGGAAAATACCATCGTCGACAGTAGAGGTAAACGAACTTTTTGTTGCATTCCCCACTGATGGCGCCAATGTTGTGATTGTACCTGGCGGAGATATCGAGCAAATAATGTTGATGAGGTTCTGGACCAATAGAGGATGGAGAGCACGACGTCCAAGCTCCAACGGCGGCGGTGTGGCACCTGCAAGGACCCCGATGCTCAAGTCAGTGTTGGAAGTAGGTTATTGTAGTATTTCTGAATGTTACGTACCTTGCATGGTGTGTATTTATATGATAAGGGCAAATAGGTGTGTTTTTATAATAAAGGATTTGCACTTATCTTCTCTAGAAATTACCTGTTTTACACATAATTTCACCAGTATTCCTTACTTTGTGAGTTTAAAAGTAAATAAGTGGTAATAATAAGTTTTCTAACGTTAGAAATGTATTTTTAGATGTTTTTGGAAGAAAAATAAGAAACTCAAGTTGCTGGAGCATATAAGAGGCCAGCGCTCGAGCGCCATACCAAGGCTCGAGCGTTGGAAGCTGAGGAATATAGGATCCTTTCTGCCAGAGTTATGAGCCTAGCGCTCGAGCACTAGAATACGTTGAGCATTGGATCCTCTCTGCCAGAGTTATGAGCCTGGCGCTCGAGCGCCACACCAGAGCTCGAGCGCCATACACATTAACTAGGCAATTAAGCTCATTAACCAGCACGTGTCAGGCCAGCGCTCAAGCGCCAGACCCCTGCCCAAAACACCTATAAATACAGCCTTTCAGAAGTTAAGAGATATCATATTGAGTTGTATAGCAATAAACCACAAATTTTAGGCTTTAGTCAGAGTTCTAATACTCTTAGGTTTAGTTGTGAAGTTCATGGCCTTGCTAGGCTAAGCTTTCCGCCGGGATTGAATGTAATTACTTCGTCTCTTCTTTCTTTCAATTGTTAGTTTATATTATATATGAATTGGAGTTCTTCTTCTGTGCTTCTTTTCTTGGTTTAAGCTTGATCACCTTTTCCATGTCTTAGTTTATTAGCGTAGTTGAGAAACTCGTTTATAAATGGATATGGAGAAAAACTCTCATAAATTCTTCGAATCTAGAGATAGATGGAAGTGCTTATGATTGCTTTTGTGCTCTGCTTAATGCAAGACTTGGTAGCTAGAGTGCCAAGAGTTTGGGCTCTAGAGGCTAGTGTCTTAGAATCAAGTGATCAAAGAGATTTGCACTTGTGACATTGAGTACGCATATTTTCTTATAATATTTAACTAAAATAGAAAGAAACAAGGTGAAGTAATGAAACTCAATCCTAGGTGAATTGTTATCTTATTTGTTTATCTCTTTTTCTATTGTTTATTTTATTTTCCATTCACAATCTTGATATGTTTTTGAAAAATTCGTCATCTTAATTCTTAATCGAATTAATCCAAGTGCTCCCTGTGGACGATACACGTATAGTCACTATACTGAAACGAGTTAACCATTTCTTGCACCATTAAAAGGTTAACAAAATTTCTGGTGCAGTTGTCGGGGAGCACGGTTGTTTATTTTTTTTAAGTTTTGAGTTGATTTGTAAAAACTGTGAATAGTTTTCTTTTTGTTAGTATTTGTATATTTGTACCTAGCTCTCACCATTGTTCAGTATTGTTGTATGCTTACTCGCAACAAAAGCCAAAGAGAAAGGTTAATATTTATTGACAAAATCGAGGCATTTTCTAGATGACAGTCTGCAACTAAATACCGTGAACAAAAGGAGGGAGAGAGTTCCTCAGATTTCCCTAGTAACTCTACACATTCTGTTACTTTTGATATGGCTGCGGAAGATCCTAATCCGACAAGGGTTGTAGTCCTTGGTGACTATGTGATTCCGCAAGGCCCAAGGAATCGGTCCGCTATTGTCTTGTCCCCTACTGCTCAGCAAATGGAGATTAAGCCATATTGGTATAATCTCATTATGACTAATTAGTTCAAAGGGAAAGATCACGAGGATCCGCATAATTTCTTTGAGACCTTTTATGATCTTGTAGCGACTATGGGCTTGGATGAAGCAAGTGCTGAAGATGCCTATTTGAAATTATTTCATTTAGCACTTATTGGAGATGCTAAGGAATGGTTCAAGACTCTTCCGAGTCAAAGTTTGAACACATGAAGTGAGGTTGAAGAAGCCTTTTTAACAAGGTTCTTTCCTCCTTCTAAAATGATCCAAGTGCAATTTGAAATATCTGCTTTTTAGCAGGGGCAAGATGAAGCATTTCATGAGGCTTGGGAAAGGTATCAACGGTTGTTGAGAAAATGCCCGAATCATGGATCGACCAATGTTGCGAAGCTTAATATATTTTGTGCAGGATTGAACCATCAATGGACAATCCATCTCACTGCAACTGCTGGACGGTCATTGAAAACCATTGATGTACTTACTGCAATGGACATTATCACTTCTATGGCAGCAAGTGATAGAGCTGGGCATCAGCCCAGAAGCCAAGTCTCAAAGCCCAAGGGTGTCTTGGAATTAAATTCTTCTGATGTTATTTTGGCACAAAATAAGCTTATGACTCAACAAAGTGAGCTCTTGAGTCAAGCTATTACATAATTGGTGCCAAAGCCACAACAAGTTTAAGTAGTGAACCAACAAGCTCAAATAGGATCATGTGAATTGTGTGGTGAATCTCATTCATACACTCAATGTCCACATGCTTCTAGCCAAAAAGATGAGGAGTTGAATTTTGTAAATAATCAGTCAAGAGGAAATTTCTTTTCTTCACCCTTTAAATCTAATGTTTCCAATGTGGGAATGCAAGGGTGGAAGAATCCTCAAGGACAAGGTCAAATGAACTAGAAAAATTCAACGAATACATCTAATAGGCCGCCATTTGTTCCATTGGTAGAGAGGACCATTAAATTGGAAGACACCTTGGATAAATTTATCCAAGCTTCATTGGCTAACCACCAAAGTAATGAAGCTTTCCAGAAAAACACCGAAGCGTCTATCCGGAATCTTGAAACGCAAGTGGGTCAAATCTCTAAACAATTGCCAGAGCTTACCACTACCCCATTCTCCGCTAATACCACCACGAATCCTAAAGAGCAATGCAAGTCCATTTTAACAAGGAGTGGTAAGGAGATTGGTAAAGGAATAGGGGATCATTTGCATGAACCCGAGGAGGTGGAAGGAAGAATTGAAGAAGTCACCATAGAGGAGGTAGAGAAAGAATGTGGAAGTGAAAGAAGTGAGGCAAAGAATAATGTACATATTGATAAAGAAAAAAAATAAAAAAATCAAAAAGAAGGTTGAGGTCAAGGAGAAGATGGATGGAGTACCTCAGGTGAAGGAGGTTCCTTATCCTGTTCATCCATCAAAGAAGACAAAGGAGAGGCAATATGCTAAGTTTCTAGACATTTTCAAACGGCTTCAAATAAATGTACCATTTATGGAAACTATGGAGGAAATGCCCACATATTCCAAGTTTATGAAGGACTTGTTGACGAAAAAGAGAAAGTTCAAAGATGAAACTATGGAACTAGAAGCCGGGTGTAGTGCCATCATTCAAAAGTCCTTGCCTCATAAGACCAAAGATCTGGGTAGTTTTACTATCCCTGTTACTATTGGTGCTCTTCCCGTGGGGAAGGCATTACTGGATCTTGGTGCAAGCATAAACCTCATGCCGTTGTCCATGTTAAAACGAATCGGTGATCTGGAAGTGAAACCCACTAGAATGACCCTCCAGTTGGTAGATAGGTCATTAAAATTTCCGTATGGAGTAGCGGAGGATGTTCTAGTGAAGGTTGATAAATTTTTCTTTCTGGTTGACTTTATCATTATGGATATAGAGGAAAATTTGGAGGTGCCTTTAATTCTAGGGCGACCTTTCATGAAAACGGCAAGAGTCATCATTGACGTGGATAATGGGCAACTCAAGGTACAAGTTGAGGATGATGAGGTAAAATTTGATGTGTTGGAAGCCATGAAACACCCAAAGGAAAAACAGTCAGCCTTTAGGGTGGATGTCATGGAAGAGGTATTTCTATTAGGGAAGCAAGAAATGTATAATGCTAGCCCTTTAGAAAAAGCTCTAGTGCAGTCTCGTGCAAAATTATATGACTTGGAGGAAGTTGAAATCGAAAAATGTTTGAGGGACCTAGATACTCTGAAAGAGGACCCCATGATAACATTTGTCCTAGAAGACTTATCCAAGGAGGAAAAGTTAGAAAAAAATAAGCTGGAATTGAAAGTGTTGCCATCCCATCTGAAGTATGCATTTTTAGATGAAGGGGGAGGCAACCCAGTGATGATTAACAGCTCACTATCTTCTGACATTGAGGCACAACTCTTGGAGGTTTTGAAAACCAATGAAGGGGCAATCCGATGGGCATTGGCAGATCTCAAAGGAAAGAGTCCTTATTTCTGTATGCTCAAGATACATATGGAAGATGATTTTAAACCTATGGCCCGGCCTCAAAGGCGATTAAATTCGACAATTAAAGAAGTAGTGAGAAAAGAAGTACTCATGTTACTTGAAGCTGGTATGATTTATCCTATCTCTGATAGCAAGTGGGTAAGTCCAGTTCAAGTGGTTCCGAAGAATGGGGGGATGACGGTCATTGAGAACGAGAAAAATGAATTAATCCCTACAAGGATTGTGACCGGGTGGCGCATGTGCATTGATTATAGAAGATTAAATCAAGCCACCAGGAAAGATCATTTTCCCTTGCCTTTTATGGACCAAATGCTTGAGAGACTAGTTGGCGAGGCATATTACTGTCTCTTGGATGGATATTCTGGGTATAACCAAATTTTGGTGAACCCCGAAGATCAAGAAAAGACAGCCTTCACACGTCCATTTGGAGTATTTGCTTATAAGCGTATGCCGTTTGGACTGTGTAACGCGCCTGCAACCTTTCAAAGATGCATGCTCGCAATTTTTCGGATTTGATTGAGAAATGTATCGAAGTTTTCATGGATAACTTTTCTGTCTTTGGGAAAAGTTTTGAAAAATATTTGAACAATCTGAATATTGTGCTAGGAAAATGTGTTCAAACAAATCTAGTACTTAGTTGGGAGAAGTGTCATTTCATGGTGGAAGAAGGGGTGGTGCTTGGTCATAAGATCTCGTCTAGAGGGATCGAGGTTCACAAAGCAAAAGTGGAAGTCATTGAAAAACTTCCACCACCCGTGAATGTTAAAGGAATCAGAAGTTTCTTAGGACATGCCGGTTTTTATCGGAGATTTATAAAAGACTTCTCCAACATTGCCAAGCCACTTAGTAATCTTTTAGTAAAAGATGTAGACTTCAATTTTGATGCTAAGTGCTTGGAGGCATTTGAGAGACTGAAGGAAAAACTGATTATGGCCCCAATCATAGTTGCTCTAAATTGGTCTTTGGACTTTGAGCTTAATTGTGATGCTAGTGACTATGTGGTGGGTGCCGTATTAGGCCAAAGAAAAGACAAAAATTTTCATCCAATACATTACGCTAGTAGAGTACTTAATGATGCACAGGTGAACTATGCAACTACAGAAAAAGAATTACTAGCAATTGTATATGGGTTGGAAAAATTTAGATCTTATCTTATAGGGTCGAGAGTGATTGTCTATACTGATCATGCAGCCATAAAATACTTGGTGACTAAGAAAGAGTCGAAGCCAAGATTGCTTCGTTGGATTCTTTTGCTGCAGGAATTCAATCTAGTCATCAAGGATAAAAAGGGATGTGAAAATTTTGTGGCTGATCATCTTTCCCGACTTCATAACACAGAGGGGACCAACGAAACAGAAGAGATTGTCGAGGAATTCCCGAATGGACGTTTGCTGCTCATTCAAGAAAGGCCATGGTTTGCTGATATTGCAAATTTTAAAGCGGCAGGAATCATTCCGAATGAATTTTCTTGGCAACAAAAGAAGAAGTTCTTAAAAGACTCTTCTTATTTTGTTTGGGATGATCCTTGTTTATTTAAAATTGGAGGAGATGGTCTTCTGAGACGGTGTGTTTCCCGTGGAGAATCCAAAAGCATATTGTGGCATTGTCACAATTCACCCTATGGGGGACATTTTAATGGGGAACGCGCTGCAGCCAAAGTATTGCAGTCCGGTTTCTATTGGCCAAAAATTTTCAAAGATGCTCATGTCTATGTGAAGCAATGTGATAAGTGCCAAAGAACTGGAGGAGTGACAAGGAGAAATGAGATGCCTCTGACAGTTATGCAGGAAGTAGAGGTATTTGACTGCTGGGGAATTGATTTTGTTGGTCCATTTCCACCCTCTTTCATCAATGAATATATATTGGTGGGAGTGGACTATGTTTCAAAATGGGTAGAAGCAATTCCCTGTGCAAGAGCTGATGCAAAGACGGTAGTGACATTCATGAAAAAGAACATATTCTCAAGGTTTAGTTCCCCGAGAGTACTCATCAGTGATGGAGGTTCGCACTTTTGCAACTCCCAACTAAAGAAGGTCCTGGAACATTATGGGGTGAGACATAAAATTGCTAGACCTTACCATCCCCAAACTAATGGTCAAGCTGAAGTCTCGAATTGAGAAATTAAGCGAATTCTAGAAAAGACCGTTAGTGTTTCAAGGAAAAATTGGGCCATTAAACTAGATGATGCTCTGTGGGTGTACCGGAAAAATTTTAAAGCTCCTATAGGATTAACTCCTTTTTAGTTAGTCTATGGGAAGTCCTGTCACTTACTGGTCGAACTAGAACATAAGGCATATTGGGCTCTAAAGTATTTTAATTTTGACTAAACAACTGCTGGTGAAAAACAAAACTACAACTTCATGAATTAGAAGAATTGAGACTCCAAGCTTATGAGTCTTCAATGATATACAAAGAAAGAATGAATTTGTATCATGATAAAAAGTTGGTCAAAAATGTTTTCAGTCCTGGGCAATATATTTTACTCTTTAATTCTAGAGTAAAATTATTCCCGGGAAAATTAAAGTCCAAGTGGTCTGGACCCTTTAGGGTTAAGGAATTAAGGCCTTATGGAGCTGTAGAGATTGAAGACCCAGTGAAAAATGAAAGCTGGGTAGTCAGTGGTCAGAGATTGAAGTTATACCTTGGTGGTGACGTCGAGCGGCTAACCACTATAATGGGTTTGAAGGAAGCATAACCATGCTACAGGCGTCGAGCTAAAGAAGTTAAACAAGCGCTGATTGGGAGGCAACCCAATTTTGTGTGTTTATTTTTGTGTTTTGTGTACATAGAATAAATAAATTTGATGAATTTTGAAAGATTTTTTGTGAGAAAATTGAAAATTTGAGCACTTGAAGAAAGCTTCTTCACTGTCCAGTTTTTGGACCTGGCGCTCAAGCGCTAGGATGGCGCTCAAGCGCTAGTGGCATTTAATTGGCTCTATTTTCAAAAAATTTGAGTTAGATGTTGGCACTCGAGCGCCAATATCAGCGCTCAAGCGCCAGAGACAACTGAAAGGTTTTCTTCACTGCCATGCATTTTGGGTTGGTGCTCGAGCGCCAGCTGTGGCGCTCCAGTGCCAGAAAAGCGAATCGGTTGATCTGCTCATCAATGCATTAGTGCTCGAGCGCCAGTCACGCGTTGGCTTTAGAAAGTGTTTGGGATTTTTGTTCATCATCATCATCATGTTCAGGTAACATTCATTACATTGTTCATTGTTCATATGAGTTTGTGTTGTTTTGTTCTTATGATTCTGCTAAGAAAGTCCATGAACATGAACATGAACATCTGAGGCATTCTTAGTACATTGTAAATTTGGGTTTTTTGTTCAAAATACTGTTATATTGGGCTATTTTATGTGTTATTAAAATTCTGAAAGTGTGAAGGAATGGAGGAACTATGTTGAAATTCTAAATGATTTTCTGTATGTAACGAAATTCTGAGTTATGTTCTTCATTTGGAAATTAAGTTATCTGTGATGAATATTCCATTTTTGAAACCCAAAATATACATTGTATTAGTGAATGTGATGATGATGATGATGATTTTGTGTGTTTGTTACTAATTTTAGAGTTTTTTGAATAATATACCGGAACCGAGGAAAGGCACCCGCCCATGAGCCCGAACATGCTTCCAAGAAAAGGAAGGAAGGACCCCAAAGGAGAAGAGGAGGTTCCTCATCCCAAGGTGGTGGTTCTGACCACCCCCACCAGTTCATTGACCGGGAACTGGCTGAGAGGTTCCGGGTCATTGATGACTGGAACTTTATCGCGGAGCGCCGAGTTGAGTTGCGAGATGGAGAATGCCAAAGAGTTCACCAGCATGCTCACTCTCCGCAACTGGTGGTCTATTGCATCGCTCCCGGAGAAGTTCGACCCGGAGATTTTCAAGGAGTTCTATGCCAATGCCTTTGGGGGTAAAGACACAAAGACCCGTGAGAAGGTGTCCACTGTCCGCGGGATACGAGTACCATATGATGCCGACTGGATTAATGAGAAGATCGGCGGCGGAGTCATTTCACCTATCTCAGCCTATGAGAGAAGTGAAGGAGTAGTTGATGACTTCACAAGAATGAGGAATCAGGGAGATTTGGACCTCCAAACTACTTTGGAGAGGATTTGTTATGAGGACCGGAGGATTGTGGAGACGACTAGGAACGGAGTTCCTCACAAGGTTCTCCGGGGCAACATGACTGTGGTCTCCAAATTGTGGATGACCTTTATTCTCGCCAACCTCCGGCCAAAGTCCCATCCCTCTGATCTTCCACTTGAAGAATGCCATCTCCTAGGGTGTATCAAGACTCCCGGCGTCATGGTCGACCTGGCACGGATTATTTCTGACATGATATGGGCCAATGTGCACAAGGGAGGTACGAAACAGAGTTTGGCGTTCCCGTCTCTCATCACTAGTCTATGTGAAGACGCAGGGGTTCTAGTTGTTCGTAGCCAGAAGATTATAGAGCCCATTGACAAGAAGTATTTTCGGAACTATTGTGCGGATAAGGATCCGAATACACCACCTGCACCACCAGCACAAGTTCCCCCGAGAACAATGGAGGATTTGTGGGGCCGTATCAGCACGAGGCTTGATCACCATGACAAGCAGTTTGCTGCCCTACATCGTGGGATGACTAGTCTTCACCTCTCCCACTACTCTATGGCCCAGCACACTATGTCGGGCCAAACATTTTTCCAGCCACCGAAGGCGTTTGCCACACATTTGGATTGGCCTGAGGACCAGCCAATTCCACCAGAGGAGGCAGCTGGAGAGGGTGGTGAAGGAAGTGGTGGTAGTAGTGGTAGCGGGGAAGATGATGGGTCTGGTGGCAATGGGGACATCGACATCAATGTTTTCTTGGAGGAGGATGACCCATTGATTTGATAGGGAAGTTTCTGTTGGTATCTGTTGGTTTCTTCTCATTAAACTTGTTTGTTTTTGTTCTTTCTTTTATTTTTATTGTAGTTTTCGTTTTTCTTTTTATGAAAAAAAATGAAATGTGAAAAATACTGATTTGAAAGTTAACCGATCATGAGATGATTTTTGTGCATTGGGAGTTGTGAAAAATTATTTTCAAGGTTAAAGCCTTTTTAGCCTTGTATGTTGAGTGAATCCCACAAAAATGTATGAGAGTCTTCTTTGTTAACTTGAATGGATTTTGTTTGATTTTGTAATTGCCATGATCAATTGAGACTTGAAAATGATAGAGGCATAGTTTTCTTAATTGAGTTTGAGCCAAAAAGATTACCTGTGAAATTACATCTTTTGTTGGTACCCACTTTGAGCCATGAATTCTTTCTTAAACCCTAAGACACTTATGTGAATGTTTTATACTTACCTTTGAGTTAGAGAAAAATATTAATATGTTCAGGGGGAAATAATGGGTATTCAAATGATATATGACTCTGTTGGTTTAGACAAATGAATCAAGTGTTTCTGGTATGAATGCAAATCCTTGGGCAGCCTTGTGTATATATGTGGGAAAAAGGAAAAGAAAAGAAAAGAAAAGAAAAAAAGTAAATAAATAAAGAAAAAGAGAAGGTGTCTTGGAAAATAAGAAACAATTGAAAGGAAGTATGAAGTGAGCATGTTTTGTAGAATAGGTTGGGGGGAAATTTGTAAGTATATGAAAATATTTTCTCCAATTCATTTTGCATAACCAGAAAAGCAAAGATTCTTTGTAGCCCAGCCTCATTACAATCTTTTGAAAAGACCTCTTGATTTACTGTTCGATTTTGTGAAATGGTTTGATGGCAAATGAAAAACAAAATTCAAATTAAGTGACTTTGAGGAATGAGCGAAATTGACACCATGTAAGGTTTGAGAGTAAACCTTTGTTAATGGTTGATTACAATTTCCTTTGCACTTAAGTCGTAAACTGGTCCGTTGCTTCTGTAAATTAGGTGATCACAAAGTTTCTCTTAACTCTTTCCATGCATATCATGAGGATTGAAGTTTGATACACTTGCTCTAACCCATACTTGCCATGTTTTCTTTTGTTGTTTTTCTTTGTTTTAGGATACATTGCTTGAGGACAAGCAAAGTCTTAGGTTGGGGGGAGTTTGATAAGTGCAAATAAGTGTGTTTTTATAATAAAGGATTTGCACTTATCTTGTCTACAAATTACATGTTTTATACATAATTTCACCCGTATTCCTTACTTTGTGAGTTTAAAAGTAAATAAGTGGTAAAAATAAGTTTTCTAATTTTAGAAATGTATTTTCAGGTGTTTTTGGAAGCAAAATAAGAAAGTCAAGTTGCTGGAGCATATAAGAGGCCCGCGCTCGAGCACCATACCAAGGCTCGAGCGCTAGAAGCTGAGGAACATAGGATCCTTTCTGCCAGAGTTATGAGCCTGGCGCTCGAGCGCCAGAATACGTTGAGCATTGGATCCTCTCTGCCAGAGTTATGAGCTTGGCGCTCGAGCGCCACACCAGGGCTCGAGCGCTAGACGCATTAACCAGGCAATTAAGCTCATTAATCAGCACGTGTCAGGCCAGCGCTCAAGCGCCAGGAGGGTGCTCAAGTGCCAGACCCCTGCCCAAAACACCTATAAATGCAGCCTTTCAGAAGTTAAGAGATATCATATTGAGTTGTATAGAAATAAACCACAAAGTTTAGGCTTTAGTCAGAGTTCTAATACTCTTAGGTTTAGTTCTTGAAGTTCATGGCCTTGTTAGGCTAAGCTTTCCGCCGGGATTGAATGTAATTACTTCGTCTCTTGTTTCTTTCAATTGTTAGTTTATATTATATATGAATTGGAGTTCTTCTTCTTTGCTTCTTTTCTTGGTTTAAGCTTGATCACCTTTTCCATGTGTTAGTTTATTTGCGCAGTTGAGAAACTGGTTTATAAATGGATATGGAGAAAAACTCTCATAAAATCTTCGAATCTAGAGATAGATGGAAGTGCTTATGATTGCTTTTGTGCTCTGCTTAATGCAAGACTTGGTAGCTAGAGTGCCAAGAGATTGAGCTCTAGAGGCTAGTGTCTTAGAATCAAGTGATCAAAGAGATTTGCACTTGTGACATTGAGTACGCATCTTTTCTTATAATATTTAACTAAAATAGAAAGAAACAAGGTGCCAGTACTATAAAATTTGTAATTATTTGAGAATATCTTCTGCCTTTTTATCAAAATGGATGTACAGATATATACAAAATTCCTCCGAGGCTCTAGTGCCATCAGCTCCTTAAATCATGCTAACAATAATCTCCTATGATATTTCCTAAGTTAGCTAGTCAAGGATATCATAAAGATATGGTACAATCAGAGGTAATTACATATCAATTATTTACATGAAATGCAATATTAACTAATCACAAATTGATTGACATCGTAAATTGATTGACATAGTATCACCCCTCTAAGTGGAGCATGAAGATTCTGAATGCCCAACTTGCTAAGTAAATAGGAAAATGGTGCTCGTCCCAAGGCTTTGGTGAAGATGTCTGCCAGTTGCGTTTTAGTGGGGACATAAGAAGGTCGTAAGGTGCCACGAAGGATTTCATTGCGAATAAAATGAGAATCTACTCCAATGTGTTTAGTGCGTTCATGGAAAACGGGATTTCGGGCGATGTGCAAAGCGGCCTGAATGTCACAATAAAGTCGTAATGGATCAGAGTGAAAAATCCCAAGGTGAGAAAGAATCTCTTTCACCCACTTGAGTTCACAAGTTGTAGTAGCCATAGAGCGGTATTCTGCTTCAGCAGAAGATCAAGACACAATAGACTACTTCTTAGTCTTCCATGAGATAGGAGAGGCTCCCAAAAAAATAACCCATCCGGTAAGAGAGCGACGAGTAAGAGGGCAAGCTGCCCAATCCACATCACACCACCCAGAGATGCGCAAATCACATTTGCTATCTAAGAGTATACCTTGGCCAGGGTTTCCTTTGAGGTATCGAACCAATCGTAAGGCTGCATTCCAATGCTCAGCCCGAGGAGCGTTCATGAATTGAGAGAGAATATGAACACTATAAGACAACTCTGGACATGTAAAGCAAAGGTAAATAAGGCGTCCAACGAGTCGACGGTACCGCTCAGGATTAGTCAGAAGTTGCCCTTGAGCAAGCCCAAGATGATGGTTTTGCTTAAGTGGGGTGGCTACAGGTTTTGCTCCAAGTAATCCAGCTTCTGTAATGATGTCTAAGGCATACTTTCTTTGACAAAGAAATATCCCAGAAGGTGATCGAGCAACTTCCACTCCCACGAAATATTTCAACTTGCCCAAGTTCTTCATATGAAAACACCAACCCAAGTACTGCTTAAAACATTGGATGGCATTTGAATAATTTCCTGCAATAACTAGATCATCCACATACACCAACACTACAAGTTGAATGTCATGATTAACAATTGTGAACAATGAGTAGTCTGATAAGGATTGCCGAAAACCATAATTCTTTAGAGCGGAAGACAATTTTGAAAACCAACAGCGAAGAGCATGCCGCAAGCCACATAAAGACTTATGAAGTTTACAAACCCACCCAGGTTGAGAAGAACGGAAACCAGGAGGAAGTTTCATAAATACCTCTTCGTGGAGATCACCATGAAGAAACGCATTATGCATGTCCATTTGATGAAGCTCCCATCCTTTAGCGGCTGCCACCGCTAAGACAATTCTAACGGTGACCATTTTTGTGACAGGGGCAAAGGTCTCAGTGTAATCAACACCTTTAACTTGATGATTTCCAAGGATGACAAGCCGAGCTTTGAAACGTTCAATTGTACCATCAGAATGGTACTTGATTTTATAGATCCACTTACACCCAAGGGCCTTTTTATTAGGTGGCAGTGGGCATATAGTCCAAGTACGATTGTTCTCAAGAGCATCGATCTCATTTTGCATAGCATATCGCCATCGCGCATCTTTAACAGCATCACGAAAGAGAGTGGGCTCCTTCTCGACATTGACGGCAGCAAGGAACCTACGATGATTCAAAGAAAATGTTTGACAACTCAAATAATGTGCAATGGATATGCTGAGGGATGTCGTGGAGGAGGTGAACTAGAAGATAGGCTGGTGACTTTGACGGTATTGAGCACAAAATCACGAAGCTTCACGGAAGGTGCCTTAGCACGCTTTCCTCGGCCAAGTTCTTCGTTGTAATCTTGCTGGGAGTGAGTGAGATGGGGGGTTTCTACTTCAGGTGCAGTAGCAGGCAGTGAAGATTCTTGGGTAGAGGCCCCACTAGTGTCATGGACAGGATCATCCTCAGGACATATGGAATTGATTATGTCCTCAACACTATCTTCCGTGTCACTAGCATCCGTAGACACAATAGAGGGTACATGAGATGGTGGAGATGTTGTAGACATCTGGGCAAAGGAAATTCAATTTCAAAAAAATCCACATCTCTAGACACAAAATAAGAGTTCTTGTCAATATCATAGAGCTTCCATCAACTTTGAAAGCTTTCTGCTGGGAAATTCCTCTATAATAATAAAGCCTATCTTTTCGTTCACCCGCTCCAATCAGCATCCTCGAAGTGCGGTCCTATATGACACAAAGTGAATTAGTAAATTGAACAACACAATTAGCTTCATCTGTCAATTGTGATACAGATATGAGATTGCAAGTCAATTTCGGCACATATAAGACATGGTGAAGCTCTAAGACTCCTGTAAGCTTGATTGTGCCTTCACTGTTGGCTGTGACTTGTTGTCCATCTGGTAGTCCCACAGCACATGCACGCACAGTTTTCAAATCATGGAAGAGTTTCAAATTTCCAGTCATGTGATTAGAAGCCCGTGTCAATGATCCACGTTAATTTGTTACCTGTCATTCGTTCAGTTGAGTTTCCTTTGTGAGAACTTAAAAGATCCACTAAGGTTTGCCATTGCTCAGAGCTTAGACCAACCAATCCCCCTGTTTCTGCATTTGTAGAGGCTGCGGATGTCGCAACAGATGTGATTTGAGCAGCATTCGCATGCACCAGCGTGGGTTGGGTTATATCTCGCCCACGTCCTCCGGAGTTTGTTCCTCGTCCTTGCTGTTGTCCCTTTGCTCGACCTCCTTTGGTAGAATCGTTGCGGGGCCTCTCACCCCACCAATCTGGATATCCCACAAGTTCAAAGCAAGAAGAGGCGTCATGTCCTGCCCTTTTGCAATGGGAGCACACAATAGCCTTTTCTTTTCCTTCACTTCGTCCTCGTGACCGATTGCCAGTTTGAACAGCGAAGCTCATGACTTCTCCTCTGTCTTCCTTAGTCCATGTAATCATCTTCATGCGCTCTTCCTGCACAAGAGTAGCATACACTCTATTCAAAGAGGGCAGTGAATTAGTGGCAAGAAGGTTTGAGCGCACCGTCCCGTATAAGTTGTCATCTAGTCCCATTAAGAACTGATGAACTTTCTCTTCCTCTCGACGCTTCTCTAGCTGTCCAGCGATGTCGCACTTACAGCCTCCACATGTGCACATTGGCAACTGCTAGTAATTAGCAAGCTCATCCCATAAAGTTTTGAGCTTTCCATAGTAACTCACCATGGTCATGCCAACTTGCTTGCACTCGGCAAGTTCAAATTTCAGTTGCTGAATCCGGGGTCAGTTTATAACAGAGAAACGCTCTCGAATATCATCCCACAACTCTTTTGCTGTTTCTGTATAAGAGATGGTAGAGCGTAGTGTTGGTTCCACAGTGTTTAGGATCCATGAAACCAACATGGATTGGACCGTCCACCAATCCTCCATCTCAGAAGTTCCTTCATTGGGTGGCTTTACGGTTCCGTCAATGAATCCCCACTTTCGTCGTGCACGCAGTGAGGTTCTCATGGCTCTAGCCCATTCTGCGTAATTTTCACCCTTCATCTGCACTTGCGTGATGATATTTCCAGGATTGTCACTTGTGTTCAGGTCATATGGAGATGATGTCTTCTTTGCCATCTCTGGTTGTTTCTGTTCGTTTTCAGCAGCCATGTGTACAGCTTCAGTGTTTGGCCCTTGTTCTCCACAGAACCAAAGAGCTCTGGTACCATATAAAATTTGTAATTATTTGAGAATATCTTCTGCCTTTTTATCAAAATGGATGTACAGATATATACAAAATTCCTCCGAGGCTCTAGTGCCATCAGCTCCTTAAATCATGCTAACAATAATCTCCTATGATATTTCCTATGATATTTCCTAAGTTAGCTAGTCAAAGGATATCATAAAGATATGGTACAATCAGAGGTAATTACATATCATTTATTTACATGAAATGCAATAATAACTAATCTCAAATTGATTGACATCGTAAATTGATCGACATCGTATGAAGTACTGAGTCAATAATAAAAAACAAAACACTACTCCAACCAGAACAAACTACAGACCACGTTATATAACAACTCAACACAATTAAGAACCACAATCTATACAGATAAGTGGACAATTACACCAGCCTGAAAAAGATAGCCCTACTACATCGAGTTTGGAATTATAGCGCAGCCAATCCCATGAACGACGTTTAATACTATCAAGAACAACATCAACATCAAAGTCTTCATTCTGGAATATAGCATTGTTTCTAGCCATTCAAATTTCCCACGGAGTTGCAATTTTTCTTTTTAGATTAAAAAAAGGAAGAGAAACACAAGTCCATGCATTTTTTTTTTTTATTTGTAATTCAAAGTTATTTTCTAAATTCCAGAATCGTTACTCCTTGCATGTTAGCCATCCCAGATCAAAATGTAATGATAGAAATTGAAAAGGAATAACAGTAATAATTTTAATTTTGGAAATGAAAAAGAAGAAGTAAATACAATTATTATTTGGACTATTTACTACATTTCAGGTATATTTAGGTTGTTTAGGTGGGATAATAATGAAATTATAAATCTACACTTTCAGGATTTGCCACCAAATTTGACACTAGACGGCCACCGAATTTACGATTTGCCACTAAATTTGACACTGGCAGCATTATTTGCCATAAAATTAGTCACTGATTTAACCACCGAATTATATAAATAACCACTAAATTGAAGTAAAAATTGCAATAGACTTTGCGATCAAAATTTCAGAGGCTAGATTTCCCTTGCTAATTAAATTTGCCACTGCGTTTGCCACCAATATATCGGTCACAAACCGCCACCGAATTATATTTCAATAGCAAACTAGATTGCAACCAAGGAATCTGCCACCAAACCAATTCGGTGACGAATTCAGTGACTGGTGCATTTTGCCACCGATTTTTATTGACCGGCCACCGAATTTCCGGTGGCTATTTTTGTTTTTTCTTGTAGTGATGAAGTAATTTGTTATAGTTGAATTTTTATTATTTGATTTTTGATTTTCAACATTTTTTAAAAAAATTATTCTTCAATTTTTAAAGACATAACTTTAATTTTTTTTTCAGTATTTATTAATATATAGGTTTAATCTCTTTAACTTTTTACAATGATTCTTAAAAAAAATTCATTTTTATTTTTATTATTTATGCAAATTGGACAGTCAACCAATTAAAAAATGAGGCAAGTGGCCACTTCGCGCGTTTCATTCTCTTCGATCTTATCTTTGATTTCTATTTATGAAGTCGCATTGCTGACGATCTAATGTTCCCTCTTAGTTACAGAAGCCATGCTTTGATTTTGATGCCCTAGCCAATGATGAAACCATAGTAAGATCGGACTGTTTCATTCCTCCTCCCTTTCAGTCCACCTTTGAAAACGGGTTGACCTGCCTTACTCGGTATATTTTGGACGGTTGATATTGTAGCGGGTTGTCTCGGTTTGTCATCTCTGCTAATATTGTAGCTGTCTAAAAGGGTAAGTTTTTTGGTTTGCATCTAAAACTCTGAAGTTCGACAACACTTAATCAAAAATTTTTAATTTAATTTTCATGCTTGGGTCAAAACTGAACAAAAACAGTGAAATTTGATTTGGGTATATTTGCTCATATTCATAATATAATCAATTTTGATTAAAATGGACAAATATTTGAAATATCAAATGAGTTTACCTATTTTCCTATCTTTACTTTATAATATAGCTATATATGTAGGGATGATAGCGAGAATGGATGTCCTTGAGTCCTACATGATCCTATCCACATATTTGATCCCCGACTTCCTCTTCATCTTTCGATTTACCCTAATTCACTCTTCATCTTCCAATCTCTTAGAGTTGAAAAACTAAACTAAATCAATTAAATTGATTTTCATATTTGGATCAAAACCTTAACCCAAATTCAATACAAGTAGAACAAATTTAACTTGAGTATTTAATTTGTTTAGATATTATTACCCTTTGACCTATATATCGTGCAAACCGGTTAGTATAAACTTTCTTTTTTTTTTGTTTTTTTGTTTTTGCAATGTTGTATTATTTGATCTCATTTTTCATATGTTTGATATCATTTTGACTAAAATTGATGGTTATATAAATTAGTTAATTGAAATTTCTACACATTATATTTTTCTAGTCATATGCACAAAATTTCATTTTAGTTAGCCATGTATCAAATACCTTAGATCTGGTCGGGATGAGTTTCTCCGTATGTGTTTATATAAGTTGAACAAAAACCATAAGTTATTTTTACATGCATTTTGAAGGCTAACTAGTTTCTATACTAGGGTTAGCGAAAGTTGAGATAAAAGGTTATTCAAGAAGTTAACAATATGACTCCTATAAACATTTGTTGAGAGATCTAAACACGTTCACATTCCTAAACTGATTTTTGTATTTGTATAAATAACTTACTTAACTATCTCAATTGTTATTTTATTTTGCAAAAAGAACAAGAGAAGAACTTAAACTAAATCAGTTGTAAAAACAAAAAAAAAAAACCAACAAAACAAAACACTAAAAAAGGCAACCATTATTAATAAATTTAAAACAAATTCAAAATCTTTTCTATGTTTTACCACATATAACTGTCGACTTTGGTGTGCAAATGTTTGCACCATTAAATATCTATATTTTAACAACAACAAAAACCTAAAAAAAATTATTTTATTCATTTGTTACTAGCTAACAACATACTTCTTGTGCTTATATATTGGGAGTTGCTCAGCGACAATAGAACCATATGACAACTGAGTTCATTTTTCAATTGGAAAATTAAACATTCAAGGAAATAGAAATTCCTGTTGTGATTGTGGGTGCTGGGCCTGCTGGCATAGCAACCTCGGGATGCCTTAACAAACTTTCCATCCCAAACAATGTCTTAGAAAGTGACGATTGCCTTGCACCTCTTTGGAGGAAAAGAACCTACGATCGCTTGAAACTTCATCTAGGCAAAGATTATTGCTACCTTCCTCACATGCCTTTCTAACCAGATTCACCCACATTTGTCCCTAGAGTCGATTTCCTTCGTTACTTAGACACTTATGTGACCCATTTCAACATTTGTATGCGCTACAATCGATTTGTTGAGACCGCATTTCTTGATGACAACAGGAAATGGCGGCTCAATGTGAAAAACACCTAGTCAAATGTTAACGAGGTTTATGTTGCAGACTATCTTGTGGTCGCATCTGGGGAGAATAGCAAAGGCTACATTCCTGAGGTTGATGGACTTGAAAAGTTTGTGGGAATTTATATGCATTGTAGGATGTATCTTAATGGAAGAGAATGGTATGCCAAAAATATCCTTGTTGTTGGTTCTGGAACTTATGGCATGGAGATCGCTTATGATCTCTTCAATTGGAGTGCAAATACCTCCATGGTTATTAGAAGTCCGGTAAGTTTTTTCTATCTGATCTTTTGAGATATCCTTTAAATCACGTGTATAAAATATCAATTTAACTGTCAATTAACTTGAACAATATAACAATTTTGGTAATTTTATTTATATTCCGAAAATAATATCAAAACAAAATATCAAACTTTGTGTAATAACACATAGGGCTGATTTCCGTTCACGTTCTTTTATTTTGAATTTTCTTTAATTTATCATTCAACAATTAATTAAATAGAAATTACATGTATAAAAAATTAAATTATTTTTTTTTATGATTAAATAATAAATAAATTTTATGAATAATCGCTATGATTTTCGTGTGGAATATTTCGCATTAAATAGCATAGCTGATTTTTTTTTTAATTCATCACAGGATAAAATAATCAATATTCAATAAGAAGCTTTTAAGTAAAAGAGATAATGGATATACATGGCTACTAGTCCTTTTTTTTTAATTTTAAAAAAGTCCGTGTTTAATAGGCAACTCTGATGAATGAGTTATTTATTAGTCCAACTTCAATTAATAACTTAACTATGATCATATTATTTTTATTATGGCAAAAAAATATTTATATTATTTAATGATAATTGTGAATAGTTTATAATTATTTTGGTAACTCTAGTACTGTTGTCAATAAAATAATTTATTGTTGATTGAAGAATGATAAATGTGACAAATAAATACATAATAAAAGTTATGTTGAAAAATTGATGCGTTATTATTTCCTTAAAGAGATAACTTTTTGGTAATGCTTAGGTGCATTATTTCACTAAAGAAATGGTATTCATAGGAATGTGTTTGCTAAAATTCCTAAATGTTGCCCTGGTGGACAAGCTCATGGTGCTTATGAGCAAACTCAAATATGAAGATATGTCTAAGTATGGCTTGACTAGACCAAAGGACGGACCCTTCACTGTGAAAATCAAGGGTGGTCGCACACCTACCATTGATGTGGGTTGTGTTGATAAGATAAAGGAAGACAAAATTAAGGTATCAAACTAGCCAGACACAGTACACTTGAACTATATATATTTTATTATTTGTGTACACAAGTACCATTTATGTTATTAATTAATCCTTAATAGTGAGCGTTATATACTTATTTGACTATTAATTATTATTGTTATTAATTTATAATTAGGTTTTACCCGTCATTGCACGCATTAAAGAAGACAATGTCATTGAGTTTGAGAATGGACAAAATGGTCAATTTGATGTCATAATCTTTGCTATTGGATACAACACTAATGTGCTCAAGTGACTTAAGGTGCATGAGTAACAAAATTGATGATTGTTATTTTTGTTTCGTGGAATATATTGAAAAAAAAAATTGTATAGAGAAAATGCTAATTTCAGTGATATTTACACCATAAAATGAATTAATGTTACTTTTGGTGCATTAAATAAACTGTCCTACAAAAGAAGATTCAACTTTAGAATGTGTCTAATTAATTGTGACTCTAATTAGTAATTATTAATTGTTAATTTGATTTATAATCAGGATTACAAAGAAATGTTCACGGAAGAAGGAATGCCCAAATCAAAGTATCCAAATCATTGGAAAGGTGAAAATGAGATATATTGTGCTGGATTTTCTAGAAGGGGATTAGAAGGAATTTCTTATGATGCACAACAAATAGCAAATGACATCAATCGTACCATTAATTCAAGGAATGATATTCCTAATGCTAACACCAACTATGCCTACTTCAAGCTCTGTGATATGAATCATGAATAAGTGTTATTTTTATAGTAACATATATATATATATATATATATATATTTTTCAGTTGAACTAATTCAAAATTTTCCGTTTCTGGACTTTATGTGTATGATTAATTAACTAAGTTTCTATAATATGGTATCACAGGATCCACATATGAATTGATATATTTTTTATGCATGATAGAAAACATAAAAAAAAAAAGTTGAAGCTAGCTAGTTTTTAATATAGACCATCTTATTAAAATATTTAATATGTTTTACCAAAAAAATATGTTAAATATATTTATGTTTTTGTACAGTCTTCAGTTGCTTTGTCTTTTATACCTTCTTCCTTTCTTTTCGCTTGAATTTTGTTCAACATTAACTTTTTTCTCAATTGAAGCATATAAATAAATAAATAAAATGCTTCCAGTAAATAAGAAAGTTGACTAAATATGAATATCTTTAAAAAAGCATGCGGTTTATAAATGCATGACATTAACTTCTTTTCACTTCTGTAAGAGTTACATTAATAAAATTTGACCGTATATTTCTTATCTCCCTTAATTATCTGTTGTCCTAAGAGAGTAAAAATTGCGATAAACGTTTTCTGATTTTTTGAACTTGTAAAGATCTTGTATCTTTTAATAGCTTGAAAATTAGACCTTCCTGATTTTGTTGCACAGTAAATTTTCAGTATCGTCTAGCTAATAGCATTATGTATAGGAATCATAATAAATGCATGACATTAACTTCTTTTCACTTCTGTAAGAGTTACATTAATAAAATTTGACCGTATATTTCTTATCTCCCTTAATTATCTGTTGTCCTAAGAGAGTAAAAATTGCGATAAACGTTTTCTGATTTTTTGAACTTGTAAAGATCTTGTATCTTTTAATAGCTTGAAAATTAAACCTTCCTGATTTTCTTGCACAGTAAATTTTCAGTATCGTCTAGCTAATAGCATTATGTATAGGAATCATTGAATATGTTGATCAAATCATAAGAAGTTATTGCAGTTTAATAGTTTTGGCTTTGAGTTTTGAATATACAACTACATAAATTATTCGAATATAGAGCTTTGCCGCCTACTCGGCCTGAGTTATTTGTCACCGATAAAAAAACACATGTGTTTTTATATAAATAATAATAATAATAATAATAATAATAATAATAATAATAATAATAATAATGAGTTAAATATCAATTGAACATCCACCAACCGCCATAGTTAACTATCAATTTGGTCCTTCAAAGATTATCATGTCACCAATTTGGTCCTCTAAAGAATTTTACCACAAAATTAGTCCTCCAAAGATTACCTTTTCTAAATAATAATAACAATAATAATTACAAACTATGTTGAAAATAGTTAACAGGCGGAAGCTACAGTCTAGCAATGCTCACTACAAAAAAATTGCCATTTACTAACGCCTTGTTTTAGCTTCCGTTGGATTATCCACCGTCGGTATAAACTTTGTCTAACGGAATTTAATATAGGTTGATAATATCTATACTAATAGAAAAATTAACAATTACTAACAAATAAATCTGTTACTATATAAATATTTAGTTAGATAGGGATTAGGATTATGACTTATTTTATATTTATGTTGACATTGTTATTTTTTTATTTTGATAATATATTATGTAAACACTTATTATATTTTATTTCTATTTCATTTATATTTAAAAAATAGTTTATTTATATTATATTTGAATACTTTTTTATAATTGAATAATACTTGATTATATTGTATTTAAATATTACTTAAGTATTATAAATTAATCACAAGAAAATAGTTTTAAAATTTAAAATAAAAACCCTACCTGAAATTTACTGGTGATTGTAGCCGCCGCAAATTGGTCCACGTGGTAGCGGCCGATTCTACCGCCGCTACTTAGCGGCGGCCCCCACCCCCGCTAGACCAGCTGCTTTTCGTAGGCTACGGCCATTGGGAATCAGCTGCGACCTTCACTACCGCGAAATAGCGGCGGCCTTCACCGGTGCAAATTAGCAGCGGCCTTCGATTCCTTTTAGAATTACTTAGTCATGGTTTTAACGACGATCAGGCTGCCATTACTTATCGGCGGTTTACTTATAGCCGTCGCTGTGACATCCCGAAAATCTATAAAAGAAGATTAGGACTTAAAGGGATTAAAAAGAAAAGGAAAGAAGGATTAATTGTAAATAGAAAAGTCAAAGAAAAACAAAGATAAAGTAAATATTTGAATATGAACTGTCATATTCAAATAGTATTCTAATATGCATGTTCATATTCGAATAGTATTCGAATATGCAGGTGAGGAACTGAATACAGGAGCCTTATATTCGAATATATATTCATATATGGACCCCAAAATCTATAAATAGGGATGCCTTGACTCCAAAGGGGCTGTTCTTCAGATCTCCTCACTTTTCACACACCAAAAATCTCTGTTCCCAAACCAACTACGTCACAACTCTTCGACCCTATGGCTTCCATCTCAAAAGACTAAGGTTCCAGACTGTTTGATTCAGATTCAGAGGCAACTACGGCAAAGGAACCGAAGTAGGAGATTGGATCTGGAAGCTAAAGGATAAAGGATTTAAGAGTTCCAGGTAACCCTGAAAACCCCAAATCTCCAATACTTGGAATTTAGGAACATGTGATTTGGGAATGATAGGAACATGTTATTAGGGAAATCAAACTGTTATGTTTTGCTTAAGTCTGATAAACGATGCATACTATGTTTGAAATATGCATGATATGGTTGATATTGTATGATTTTGATAGGCTTTGTGTTGATGAATGATGTATGTGATGTTGGGAAACATGTTAAAGGTATAAATAAGGTTTTCCAGAATTGAATGTGACACTAACTAGGAATCCGATATTGTAATGATTTCAAATTGGTTTGAAAAGGATTGAGTCCAAGTAGTAGTATATTCAAATATATATTTGAATATGGAATGTTATGTTCAAATAGATATATGAATATAACATCTTTGTCACATAGGATCCGAATGTGGTGTATTTGTAATCGGATAAGAGTATACTGGAAACCCTTGTTTATATGCTATATGCTTAATATGAATGTGTGATGCATTAGAACTGTATATGGAAATATTAAAAGAGGCTCTTCCCACTCAATAGAAATTGAGCAAGAGGGTTAAGTTCCGCCTGAAGTAGACCGGGTAAGAGGACCTTTCCCATTCAATAGATATTGAGCAAGAGGGTTAAGTTCCACCGGAAGTAGACCAGGTAAGAGGACAGAGCAGAACATGGAAAAGATTTGAATGTAGGGTTATCCTGAAAGGGGGAAAATAACCTAAAGTACTTGGCTATCTTCACGAGGTAGGTAGTCTAAGTACAAAGGGTACTATCTTCACGAGGTAGGTGGTTCCCTGGGCTAGCTTGAGAGAGAGTTAGTAGCCCGGCAGGAGGATCCTTGGGGGGACGCTCGCCAGGATCGTGAGGATGATGAGCTCAATACGCGTTACTGCCACGTGTTTTGGTGGATTCCCGTTGCACAAGGTTTCCCGTTAAAAGAGGAAAGAAATGAAAATGGAAAATGATCATGCATACATATCTATGTGGTTGGTATTATACTTGTTGTGTGTATGTTTTGTAGGGATTGGATTTGGGACGATTTTCCAGTTAGATTGGCTGTCATACTGTATAAAACTGTTTTCATGGCCAACGAGTTACTCAGTTATATGTCGAGCATATAACTGACGTTACAGTATTGCAGGTGGCTCGGACTCAGAGGGTGTCAACACGTGAGCTGTTTTGCAGCCCTTTTCTGATACTTAGGTAGTCATTTGAGTCTTTGTATGGCTACCTTAGCTGGACATATGTAGATTCTCTGGACTGTAGACAAACACTTGTATTTTGATATATGTATATATATTTTATTAAATCCCGTTGTGTTCTGTTTTGTTAAAAAAAAAAACTACCCTAAAAATCTAGGTGTTACAATTTGGTATCAGAGCAGTTTGGTCCTATCCAGACTTTGTTATCCCAATGCGTAACTTAGATAAAAGTCCAGAGAAATAAGTCCTATCTTAACCTGAGATGTTGACTATATGCGGTTCATTATATTGAGCCTGATCAACTAAGTGTGGTGCGTTGTATGCAAGAAGACATGGCAGGTAGACCACCCGGTAGACCTCGCACTAACACTAATGCGACACCAACTCCGAGTGATTCTCCGTTAATACAGCAGATGGCATAAGCCATGACTTAGATGATGGAGGCGCAAGGACGGGTAGACCGATATCGCAGTTTTAATAGACACGACCCACCCATTTTCTCTGGTGGAAGAGACCCCATGATAGCAGAAGAGTGGCTAGATCAGTTGGAGGAGATATTTAGAATAACTAGATCTGCCGATCAAGACAGGGTGGAGTTAGCTACCTAT
This sequence comes from Cyamopsis tetragonoloba, assembly GCA_037177725.1. NCBI lineage: Eukaryota > Viridiplantae > Streptophyta > Magnoliopsida > Fabales > Fabaceae > Cyamopsis > Cyamopsis tetragonoloba. The sequence goes on from CM074122.1 coordinate 34,277,147, forward strand.
AGACTGAGAGGAGAAGCGGCACAGTGGTGGAAACGGTATCGTGAACATATGGAGGCAACAGGAGGTAATGTTACATGGGAAGGATTTAACACTCTGTTCCTGAACAAATATTTTCCCTCTAATGTGAAGGATCGGAAGGAGATAGAATTTTTGACGCTACAATAGGGGGACATGACAGTAGATAAATATGTTGCCAGATTCGAGGGTTTAGCCAGATTTTTGAATAACCTTTAGAACCAACCTGATGAGGCGTGGAAATCCAAGAGATTTGAACAAGGACTTAGACCGGAGGTCAGGAACTTGGTGATTACTCATCAAATTCGGGAGTACCAGACTTTTTTAATATTCTGTTTGATTCTGGTGCAACTCACTCATACATATCAGTAGATTGTTCAAAGCGAATTTATTTACCTATGTCTAAGCTACCTTACAAAGTGTTAGTATCTACTCCCTCCGAAGAGAACATCTATACGACAACCATGTGTTCCCCAGTGTTCTTGGACTTTCAAGGCAAGACATTCTGCATAGATCAGTACTGCCTACCGATGAAGGGGCTGGATGTGATTTTAGGCATGGACTGGCTCAAAGCTCACAAGGTCAGAATCGATTGTGCCACCAAGACTGTGCATATTCCTGACAGAGGCTTGGAGATTTACTGTACGCATCATCCTACTTCTGATTTTCCTAATCTGCCTAAGTATGATATTGGCTCAAAGTATTTGATTGTTTGTATGAGCAATGTTAAGAATTCGGTGCGTGTTGATTCTCTCCCTATAGTCCGAGACTTTCCCGATGTATTTCCCGAACACATAGAATCCTTACCACCCGAAAGGGAAGTAGAGTTCTCGATTGAGCTAATTCTGGGAGCTGGACCTGTCTCTAAGGCACCATTGGAGTTGGCAGAAGTAAAGCGGCAGATTGAAGAACTTATGCAGAAGCAGTTCATTAGACCAAGCGCTTCGCCGTGGGGAGCAACAGTATTACTTGTCAAGAAGAAAGATGGGAAATTACGATTGTGTGTAGACTACAGAGAGTTGAACAAGCTGACAATGAAGAATAAGTATCCTTTGCCGTGGATTGATGATTTACTTGATCAGTTAGGGGGAGCCAAGGTGTTTTCAAAGAATGATCTTCGATCTGGATATCATCAAATCAGAATCAAGCCCGAGGATATTCCTAAGACTGCATTCCGGACGTGGTACGGTCATCATGAGTACTTGGTGATGTCGTTTGGATTGACAAATGCTCCTGCTATCTTCATGGACTACATGAACCGGATTTTCCGACCCTACTTGGACAAGTTTGTTGTAGTTTTCATTGACGACATTCTCATCTACTCCAAGACTGCAGAAGAGCATGAAGAGCACTTGAGATTGGTGCTAGGAATACTCCGTGAGAAGCAACTATATGCTAAGTTAGACAAGTGTGATTTCTGGCTAGAGGAAGTTCAATTTCTTGGCCATGTGATTAACAAAGATAGTGTGGCTGTGGATCCAAGTAAAGTTGAAGCTGTGATGAAGTGGGAAAGACCAACCATTGCCACAGAAATTCGAAGTTTCCTAGGGCTAGCAGGATACTACCGGCGATTCATCAAGGGATTCTCTCAGATTGCCATTCCCTTGACTAAGTTAACAAGGGAGGGTGTTCAGTTTGTGTGGGATGTCAAGTGTGAAGACAGCTTTCAGATGTTGAAGGAAAAACTGACAACAGCGCCGGTGTTGGTAATTCCTAATCCGAACAAGAATTTTTAAGTGTACTGCGATGCGTCTAAGCAAGACTTGGGGTGTGTACTTATGCAAGAAGGACAAGCAGTTGCTTACACTTCCTGACAGTTACGACCGCATGAAGCAAATTACCCAACACTTGACTTGGAGTTAGCTGCAGTAGTTTTTGCGTTGAAGGTTTGGAGGCACTACTTGTACGGAGTCACATTTGAAGTGTGTAGTGACCACAAAAGTTTGAAGTACTTGTTCAATCAGAAGGAGCTGAACATGAGGCAGAGGCGATGGATGGAATTCATGAAAGATTACGATTTTGAGTTAAATTCATCCAGGAAAGGCTAATGTAGTGGCCGATGCCTTAAGCAGGAAATCCTTACACGTGTCGACTATGATGATTCATCAGATGGAGCTCTTGGAGAAATTCAGAGACCTGCACTTGGATGTGTCTTGCTACGATGATAGCATCTCTGTGTATAAGCTTGACATGAAGAATACACTCAGAGGCCGAATCCGAGAAGCGCAACAACGAGATTATGAGTTACAGAATTTCTAGGAGCAAGATGATTTCTCTGTAACTGGTGATGGGGTGATCTTGTTCAGAGACAGAGTGTGTATTCCGAATAATGCAGAGGTCAAGAAAATAGTGCTTGAAGAGAGTCACAGTAGCCAGTACTCTGTACATCCTGGAGCTACAAAAATGTACCAAGACATGAAGAAGCTATTCTGGTGGCCTAGAATGAAGAAAGAAATTGCAGAATTCGTCTCCAAGTGTCTTACTTGCCAGAAAATCAAAGTTGAACATCAAAGACCCTCTGGACCGCTTCAGCCATTGGATATTCCAGAGTGGAAATGGGAGTCAATAGCCATGGACTTTGTTGTTGGATTACCCAGAACGCCAGCAGGACACGACTCAATTTGGGTTATCATTGACAGATTGACTAAGACTGCCCACTTTTTGCCCGTCAAAACCACTTATTCCGTGGAGAAGTATGCCAAGTTGTATATTGCAGAGATAGTCCGACTACATGGAGCACCGACTAGTATTATCTCAGACAGAGATCCTAAGTTTACTTCTTGCTTTTGGGGAGCATTGCAGAAAGCTTTTGGGACTCGGGTACATCTGAGTACTTCTCACCTTCCCCAAACCGATGGACAGTCCGAAAGAACAATACAGACCTTGGAAGATATGTTGCGGGCTTGTGTACTAGAAGAGGGTGGTGACTGAGGAAAGTATTTGCCGTTAGTTGAGTTTGCCTATAACAACAGTTTTCATTCAAGTATAGGCATGGCACCCTATGAAGCACTCTATGGGAGAAAATGCCGGTCGCCAGTATGTTGGTTTGAAACCGGAGAAAAGTTGTTATTGGGCCGAATTTGGTGCAAGAAACAACAAACAAGATTGGGCGTATCATGGAAAATTTAAAGAAAGCCCAAGACCGCCAGAAGAGTTATGCAGATCAGCGGAGAAAGCCTCTGAAATTTTATGAAGGAGATCATGTGTTTTTGAAGGTCACACCTTACACCGTTGTTGGCAGAGCAACGAAAACAAAGAAGTTGTAACCCCGATTCATTGGTCCTTATCAGATTCTCCGGAGAGTAGGACCTGTTGCTTATCAACTCGCTTTGCCACCTCATCTTTCGAACCTTCATGACGTTTTTCATGTATCCCAACTCGGGAAGTACGTGCCTGATCCATCACATGTTTTGGAAACTGATGACTTCCGTTGAAGCCCAACATCTCGTATAAGTTGAAACCTATGAGGATTTTAGACCGAGGAGAGAAGACACTAAAGAACAATGTGATTCCTTTAGTGAAGGTCCACTGGGAGAACATTGATTCGTCGAAAATCACTTGGGAGAAGGAACAAGATATGAGAAGCACATATCCAGAGTTATTTACATAGTTGAAGTAATTCCTAATTTTGAGGGAAAAATTATTTTAAGGGAGGTAGAATTGTGACATCCCGAAAATCTATAAAAGAAGATTAGGACTTAAAGGGATTACAAAGAAAAGGAAAGAAGGATTAGTTGTAAATAGAAAGGTCAAAGAAAAACAAAGATAAAGTAAATATTTGAATATGAACTGTCATATTCGAATAATATTCGAAATGCCTTGTCATATTCGAATAGTATTCGAATATGCAAGCTAATATTCAAATATGCAGGTGAGGAACTGAATACAGGAGCCTTATATTCAAATATGTATTCGAATATGGACCCTAAAATCTATAAATAGGGGTGTCGTGACTCCAAAGAGGTTGTTCTTCAGATTTCCTTGCTTCTCACACACCAAAAACCTCTGTTCTCATACCAACTACGTCACAACTCTTCGACCCAAAGGCTTCCATCTCATAAGACTAAGGTTCCAGACTGTTTGATTCAGATTCATAGGTAACTACGGCAAAGGAACCGGAGTAGGAGATTGGATCTGGAAGCTAAAGGATAAAGGATTCAGGGAGTTCCAGGTAACCCTGAAAACCCCAAATCTCCAATACTTGGAATTTAGGAACATGTGACTAGGGAATGATAGGAACATGTTATTAGGGAAATCAAACTGTTATCTTTTGCTTAAGTTTGATAAACGATGCATACTATGTTTGAAATATGCATGATATGGTTGATATTGTATGATTTTGATAGGCTTTGTGTTGATGAATGATGTATGTGATGTTGGGAAACATGTTAAGGGTATAAATAAGGTTTTCCAGAATTGAATGTGACACTAACTGGGAATCCGATATTGTAATGATTTCAAATTGGCTTGAAAAGGATTGAGTCCCAGTAGTAGTATATTCAAATATGTATTTGAATATGGAATGCTATGTTTAAATAGATGTATGAATATAACATCTCTGTCACATAGGATCCGAATGTGGTGTATTTGTAATCAGATAAGAGTATAATGGAAACCCTTGTTTATATGCTATATGCTTAATATGAATATGTGATGCTTTAGAACTAGATATGGAAATGTTAAAAGAGGCTCTTCCTAATCAATAGAAATTGAGAAAGAGGGTTAAGTTCCGCCAGAAGTAGATCGGGTAAGAGGACCTTTCCCACTCAATAGATATTGAGCAAGAGGGTTAAGTTCCACCGAAAGTAGACCAGGTAAGAGGACAGAGCAGAAAATGGAAAAGATGTGAATGTAGGGTTATCCCAATAGGGGGAAAATAACCTGAAGTACTTGGCTATCTTCACGAGGTAGGTAGTCTAAGTACAAAGGGTGCTATCTTCACGAGGTAGATGGTTCCCTGGGCTAGCTCGAGAGAGAGTTAGTAGCCTGGAAGGAGGATCCTTGGGGGACGCTCGCCAGGACCGTGATGATGATGAGCTCAATACGCGTTACTGCCACGTGTTTTGGTGGGTTCCCGATGCACATGGTTTCCCGTTAAAAGAGGAAAAAAATGAAAATGGAAAATGATCATGCATACATATCTATGTGGTTGGTATTATACTTGTTGTGTGTGTTTGGTAGGGATTGGATTTGGGACGGTTTTCCAGTTAGACTGGCTGTAATACTGTATAAAACTATTTTCATGGCCGACGGGTTACTCAGTTATATGTCGAGCATTTAACTGAAGGTTACAGTATTGCAGGTGGCTCAAACTCGGAGGGTGTCAGCGCGTGAGCCGTTTTGCAGCCCTTTTCTAATACTTAGGTAGTCCTTTGAGTCTTTGTATGGTTATCTTAGCTGGACATATGTAGATTCTCTGGACTGTAGACAAACACTTGTATTTTGATATATGTATATATATTTTATTAAATTCCGTTGTGTTCTGTTTTGTTAAAAAAAAAAACTACCCTAAAAATCTAAGTGTTTCAGTCGCTACTAGTTAGCGATGCCCAAATAAGCGACAGCCTGATGGCCGTCGCTAAGGGTGCCACTAAGTTTGCATAGTGGCAGTTTTTTTTAGTGTAGTGGCGCAATAAATCGCCGCAAAAAAACGTATTAAAAAAATACGCATATTAAAAAAATTAATTAATATATTTATTTTCATCAAAATAACTTTTGAAATTCAAAAGTGACAAACAAGGGTGTTGGCATAATAGTAGAGAAACACTATAATATAATTGAAGGACCACGTGGGATTTGAACCTGGCAAGCACAAGAGTTGAAAGGGACAATTTGTCTAGGCCCAATGAATTAATCTTATATGTTAATTGTGTGAGTGAGTCAATGTTATTAAACTCGGTCCGGTCATTGGCTCGGTTGAGGTACTAAGTCAGAGTCAATGGGTCACTCGCTGAACGCCTAAACCAGATAATTTATACATATATATATATATATATATATATATATATATAATTCGAAGATTAAAAAAAATATAAGAAATTGACATCTCCAATTTTTTAGTTTAAAAAAAATAATCATCACACCAATTCGAAATTACAAAAATACAAGTTCTTTAAGATGTTATTGATAAATTTTAGGAATTAGGATTATTTTATATTTCTAAAAATTAGGATTCCTTTTTAATTTGGAATTTTTTTATGATTATTTTCAATTAAGATCTAAGTTTTTTTGGACAGTGGATTTTTTTATAGTGAATTATGTTTTATTTTTAACTAATAACTAATCTTTATATGTGATGGCCCAAGAAAATAATGCCTCCAAGTCCAACAACAATTAAAGAACAAGCTGAAAGAAAACTCTAGTTCCTTAGAAGTCTCCATTTAAATTGAAGATTCAGTCTCATGGTGTGCACTCATTCAACAAGATTTAGTCTCTCATGCATAGGGATTGGGGCGTTGTGCTCCAACATACGTTTTTGTGAAGGTAACACTCTAGCTGACTAGTTAGCAAAGGAATGATCGAAGTCGGGTTCTCCTCCTCAGGTTGTTAATAAATTTTGGATGTACTAGAAAAAAATTGAAGATGTTAACCCTTGGTCTCCCTAGTACATCCGCACACCCACTCTAACTTCTATGGGTGTGTTTGGTTTGGAGTTTGCAAGTCAAGGTTATGTCTAACGGAAAAGCAACCTTTTTTTGCTTTTGTCCGAATCATGGTTTGAGGTCCTAAATCACATTGAAAAATAACTCAAGGTGATTTTAGCGAAACATGATATTTTCATTAAAACCTAACCTTACCTACTTCAAACCATGGTTTGGGACATCCCAACTATAAACCAAACATGCACGATGTCTCTGTGTATGTTTTTTGCAATAACTCACGAGGATGCCAACTATGATGATGGTAGCATGGCTAAGGAAGGGAGAGGAACAATGGGTTTAACACTACTGGTCGATCCAATAAAACACAAAATTGCAGCTAGCAGAACTTGAACCAAGTCCTCGAGATTTGACAAAACAAACTTTGCCAACTGAGCTATTTGGAAACTCTTATATAACATGTTTTATGTATGTATGTATGCATGTATGTATGTATTGCGTCTAGTGATAGGAATCTTTCATGTGGCGCTGTTTTTTTTTAAAAAAAAGGGGCTGCCACGCGGTGACGCCCTTGTCTTTTTTTTTATAGCATGAACAGAAGATTATCCCAATTTGATACATATTTTTTAACCCTAATTTAATAAGTAATTTTAAAATTTGCATTATTTTGGTAAAATTGCCATATTTTTATCCTTGTGCTTAAAAGCAAGCATTTTCTCTCTTTTTTTTTTTCTGTATAGAAGGAGGAGGCACTAGTGTTTCTCAATTTGATTTCTGATACACGCACTCGTATATGGGAAAAACTCTATAGTGCTCCTTTAGTACATATAACACTATCTTAAAAACTTGACAAATGTCATGTAATTTGAATAAATTCAAATAATTAAAAATTATACTAATCACCCACCATGTATTGTATGTAGAGCTGGGTACGCGGACGGTCCATCTGGCATCGCCTTGGTCTGCGGACTTAATGAGCAATCCGTCTAAGCCTGCATTATAAATGGACCAACAAAAATGAAGCCCAAGTCCGCCCACCATGTCCGTGGGCATCCGCGACCATACAAATATTACTTCCTTCCTTTTATTTTATCTATTTTAATTACCTGCATTTCATAAAGAGATGATTATATTTAATCGTTATTATTATTTCCGTTTCTAAATCAAAATATTTCATCACATATTCGCACATATTAAAAACTGATTGATAAATTTAGTAGTCTTAAATATTAATTTCACCATACCATTTTAGTTATATATTAGTTAGCATGCCCGTGCGTTGCACGGGTTATTATCTTAAGTAAACACTCCAGCTATTTTTTAATAGGGTTTTGCTATTCATTTCCCTAAGGAAATGTTTAAGCAACTCATGAATGAAAACTTGGTGTTGGAAAGTGTAGAGTATTTAAGGCTATGAAATTATTTTCCATTTATTTTAAATGCAAAGTTTCCATTCATGGGTTGCTTAGGGCAATAAATAGCAAAACTCAATATATTATTATAAGATCTAATTTATAAGAATTTCAATTAATAAAACTAAGGGTAAATTGCACTCACCACCCTTGAAGTTAGGCTAAATTGCACTCGACCCTATTCTTGAGGTAAAATTGCACTCCACCCCATTTCATTAACTATGTTTATTAGGAGTTTAGAGAGGATGAAAGAAAACTCTACATTGAATTCTCCATTAATCAACTAAATTCAAAAGTGCTCATTGAATGAATATTTATACAAGAACAAAAATGTAACTACAGTAACTGCCGAAAGGTAGTTATGAATTAGAAAATGTAACTACAGTAATTGCCGAAAGGAAGTGCCTTTTACAACATCAGCTTGCTTAGGACAAGAACAATATAGAAATCCTAATGGTAACGTTCGAATTCGTAGCCCTCAAGTCTTTGACCTTCTCTTGGGCCTCGTTGATTTTGTTTCAACGTCTCCTTGAGTCTCGTTCCAAAAGGTTGATAAACGGAAACGGCCGGGTTCATAGCTCTCTAGAAGTCTTCAACCTTCTCTTTGGCCTCGTTGATCTTCTTTAGCATCTCCTGCATCTCGTTCCAAACCATAGATAACAATCTCGGGAAATATGTGAAGTATTAAAAATAAATGAAAGTTGGATAAAGAGCTTTGGTGAAGCAATCAACAAGTTGGTTGTGAGAAGGGACAAAGAATAAATGAATCAGACCCTCTTGAATTTTATGTCGGATGAAATGACATTCAACTTCAATGTATTTGGTTCTTTCATGGAATGGGGAGTGTTTTGCAATCTGAAGAGCGAATTGGCTATCTGAAAAAGTTGTGCAAAATGCAACGAGGAATAATTGCCAAATTCCCTCTCTTGTTGGAGAACGAGAGCAAATGACTTGACAATCGATAGAAAAGACACAAGCATCATAATATGAGAACGAACTTGCGCAAAATGCGACGAGGGAGGATTGCCAAATTTCCTCTCTTGTTGGAGAATGAGAGCAAATGACTTGGCAATCAAGCGAACAGGCACAAGCATCATAATTCGATAACGTACTTGTGCAAATTCCTCAATAAGGTCGCGTATGAAATTAATCACATGATCATCATCGCATTCTTTCTGCAATTTGACTAAGACTCCACAAGAACACGTAGTAGAACAATTCCATACTTGTTCAAGGAGTTGAAATTCTTCTTCAAAATTAGCAATATGAAAGGCATCTCCATGAGGATTTAGTGCGGAAGCATCAGAGCTAGAATAATTTTGGCCGTGAGACGCCATAGTCAATCAATGTTAAGAGAATCAAAGGAGTTTAAATTCCAGAATTTTCTGCTCTGATATAATATTAGGAGTTTAGAGAGTATTAAAGAAAACTCTACATTGAATTCTCCATTAATCAACTTAATTCAGAAGTGCTCATTGAATGAGCATTTATACAAGAAGAAAAATATAACTACCGTAACTGCCGAAAGGTAGTTATGAAATGGACAATGTAACTACTCAAATTAAAAATGACTGAACATTTACATGTAGCACATGCCATTCTCATATTAATTTTTTAATGATTATATTAACATTTCAAAGAATGTCAGTTGAACATTTATGAATAAGCATTGGAAATGGTTCATATACTTCAACTTTTTCAATTCTAAACGTATATGAAATCATTATAATCATTTTTTCTCCTTTAATAATATTTAATCAATAGTCAAAGTCATAAAATTAATTTAGCACTTGTTTGTTGAGCTCCTGAAATAACATCAACCATAATTAATAATAAGAGGATATAAATTATTGAATAATGATTCTCAATTTCTCTTCCTTTATCTTTTTTATTATTATTATTATTATTATTATTATTTAATTATTTAATATATTTTAAAATCGTGTCCCACCTAGAGTAAATGGAGCACTAACTATCCACTATTTCTTCTACACAAGGAAGTGGTCCTTTTTTTTTCATGATCACCTGAGGATTAACCAATGAACCTAGAATGTTTATAAAAAACACTTTAAAAAATATTTAAGCTCAATTTTTATTATCGACAATATATATATATAGGGATAGGATCTATTCACACCACTTTGACTTACATTAATTCTTACTTATAGATCATATTTACAAAATTTCACTTCAATCTGAAATCGTCTAGTACACCATCAACACACATGTTACTAAAAGATTTCAGATTAATGTGAAATTTTATACACATCATCTATCAGATAAAATAGTTTCAATCTAACGGTGAACTTTGTGAAAAAAAAACTTGAAAGAGGTGTAAGAATTGTTGTAAGTTAAAGTGTTGTCAATGAATCCTAACTCATATATATCAAATTAAGATTCTTATAAAAAGAAATGCTAATTTTAGATTCATTTATCAAATTAAGCTACTAAAATGTAATGGTTATTAGTTTTAAAATCAAAATATATTTTGAAGTTTTATCCTTTATTTCTGTTTATTTTATAGAATTAATAATAAAGTATTAATTATTACCCCAATTGAAAATGATGGTAGAATTGAAAAAATTGTAATTAATATTTTCTTGAAAATTTTAGTTGACAATTTAATAAGAATAAATTTTTATTTTATAAGTGAATACTTAAAATTGAATGGATTGTATATGATTCTAAATTTTTCCCTTAATATTGATTTTTTGACTCACTCAAGTGAATTTTTCAAATTCGACCAAATTTGCTTATACAAAAATAAATATTTTTATTATAATGTAGCAAAGAAAATCTTTTATTATTCAATTTTATTGTGAAGTCTAGGGACTCAGAAAAATTAGTTTAAAAAATTTAACACAGTAATAATACGTATAAGATTAGCATAAAAACATAATTAACTAATGAAAAAAATATTAAAATTCAAAGTTTGAATTTGGTATTAAACTACTTTTAACACATCAAATTACTCCCTAAAAAATCTAAAATACTGTTAAAATAGTCTCTTAGAGATTTGAAAGAATATCAAATTAGTGGTCTTATTATTAAATTTCCTTATCAAGTCATGGGACTCATAAAGTTAGTTCAAAAAATTTAAAACACTAACACGTATTGTAACATCCCGGAAATCCCCAAGAAGACTTAGGATTTAAAGGATTACAACGAAGAGGAAAAATGGGGACTAATTTTCACTAAAGAGGCCAAAAGAAGGACAAAAAGACTTGTATATTCGAATATACATTCGAATATGGACATGTCATATTTGAATATATATTCGAAAATAAAAGTGGACAGAAGCTTATATTCAAATGTACATTTGAATATGGACCCCAAATCTATAAATAGGGGACTTGGCCTCCTCATTTGACAATTTCCCACTTCCTTACTTTATACTCTTCTCTAACACTTCCTAATGTGTTAGACATTGTTTTGGTTGAGGATTTGGTGTATGTTTGAACTATGCATCCTATGATTGATAAATTTGACATGCTTTATGTTGATTAGGAATGCTTTATGTGATATTGTGAAAAATGATAAATGCATGAAGTTGCATAAATAAGGTATTCCAGAATTAAATGTGACGCTAATTGGGAATATGATATCGAGATGGTTTCAAAATGGATTTGGAAAAGATTAAGTCACAGTATTAGTATATTCAAATATGTATTTGAATATGGAATGTCATGTTCAAATAGATATATGAATATAACATTTCTGTCATGTAGTATCCGAGTATGGAGTGTTTGTAATCGGATAAGAGTATATTGGAAATCCTTGTTTGTATGCTATATGCTTGATATGAATGTGTGATGTATTAGAACTAAAAATGGAAATGTTGAAAGATGCTCTTCCCCAGAGATTGAGTAAGAGGGTTAAGTTCCACTGGAAGTAGAGCGGGTAAGAGGACAGAGCAGGAAATGGAAAGATGAGAATGTAGGATTATCCCGAAAGAGGCAGATAATCTGAAGTTCTAGGCTATCCCGAAAACAGGGTAGATAGCCTAGTAAAAAGGGGACTATGTTCACGAGGTAGGTAGTTCCATGGGCTAGCCCGAGAGAGGGTTGGTAGCCCGACAGGAGGATCCTAAGAGGACGCTCGCTAGGACCATGGTGATGATGAGCTCAATTACGCGTTACTGCCACGCATTTTGGTGGATTCCCGGTGCACAGGGTTTCCCGATAAAAAGGAAAGAAATGGAAAATGGAAAAGACTTCATGACATGCATACATGTTATCTTGTAATTGCATACATTCTGTGTGTGTTTGCTAGGGATTGGATTTGGGGCAGTTTTTCAGTTAGACTGACTGCAATAGTGTAAAATGTTTTTAATTACACCGGGGGTTACTCGGTTATATGTTTTACATATAACTGACGGTCGCAGTATTGTAAGTATTGGAAGACTGTGGATCTAAAGCAATGGATGAGACAAGCTTTAGGCTTTGCTTAGGTATAACCACACTTGGTGAACCTAAGCCTTCTGTTGAGAGAGTATATGGTTGAGCTGTATAGGAAATTGTAATTTAAATAAAGAAATGTTTCTGTTGTATTTTAAATATGAAACCAAGTAGACAGATTTGTATTTTCAAGAAAAGTTTTTAAATGTCATATTTTCAAAATTAACCTTTTTAGTAACTACTATTTTAAAAAATTAAAGTGTTAAAATATGGTATCAGAGTAGTTTGATTCTTCGGACTGCAATGAGTTCATAGTCAGCTGAACAATTGATATTCTGAACATATCTATTGGGCGTGTCATAAGCTTCAAAGGAATATGCAACTAATATTTAGTTTGATCAACTAAATATTGGTGCATAAGAGTAGAAGTTATGACTACTCATCGATAGGAATGATCATTAAGGTATAATAACCTTTTCCTTTTCATAATGGTAGCATAAAATCGTATCGAGAAATTTGTTCTACCACAAGTTCTTATAGATAAAATTAAAAGGAGTTGTTAGGGTCAAGATTTAGAAATTCTTTCTGCTTGAAGATTTACTAAGTTAGTTTCATCAACTTAATCTTAGAGAGACACATGTCCCACATCTTGCTCTATCCCAATTCTGAAATAAATTCTTTGAAAGAACTCTATTTCAATCCTAGTGTAAATCTAATCATAAGAATTCAAATAGTATTGTTTTACGCATAATGACTTTAGAAATAAGTCTTTCTTTCCTTAAGTTAATCACGAAAATCTTAGTATACAGTTCCTCAAGTTCTAACAATATTTTAAATCACAACCTTAGGTGCTTTTATACAAAGACTTAGAAAGATCGTAAGATGAAGAATCCCATTTTGAATGCCATTTCAATTTAGTCAAAGATCATTCCCAACGATCTTCTAAAGTTCTATTTCCACTTGAATTATTTCATCTTGCTGAGCGTGAATCCTTTTTGATTCGAGGGAGTAATCAGCTATTGGAATCTTTCTATGTAAATCATTATAAGAGATGACTACTAGGGAAACTTCAAAATCTCGAAACCACGTTATGAGATTTGCTAGCAGTCTTGGTAGGCGAACGTGTTCCAGAACCTATCTCCTAGTTACTTGTATTAACTTCTCGGGTTATTCCAAAAGCACAAATTCTGAATTCCTCAATTTTAATCATCTTGAATTCTCCAGTAAATCATTCAGAAATTGGTTGACAAGAATCATATGAGATTCAGGTCGTAAGTAAATTAGAATTTGTACTACAGGAGTATAAGCATATTCAATTCCAAAGAACCCAAATTTCTCCGAAGTTAAATCACACTAGCAAACTTACCTAAACACGCTATACCTATTTGTTCTTTAAGAATATACACGTCGAGGGTAAGACGATATTAAGCTTATTCCATCTATTTCGGATTCTACGGTTTGGAACTTTACTGCACATGATTTCAAATTTTGAGGTTCTAATTAGCATAAGAAACTATTTCCAAACTTTAGAGCAATATCACAGTTCAAAGATTTCTTTGGTAATCTTAGCTCATAATACCGTTTTCAACAGTTATCAAATTTTCTTTATTGATATTCGAGTTTCAAACTTAGATTCGAGTTACCAGAACAGCCCAACGATAGCGTTAGAAGAATTCTCAAAATCTTTTATTCAAATTCGGATGATTCGAATCTTCCTAAAGTTTGAACCCATATAAGTTTCTATCAAAGTTGTTTACTATCGATCATTAAGGGAATCTCCTTGGTTTTCGAATATTTCCAGAAACTCAAAATACTTCTATCAATCACCTAAATTCCAGTTTTTCCTTAGAGATTCCTACAGACTTGAACAACTCCAATTTTCATACTCCCGAAATCCGACTAAGCACCCCGACTACCTTGTAAATTCATTTATTCAGAACATAAGTTAAAAATAATTTTTGACTCACCTTAATTCTCTAAATTAAATCCTTGTAAGGTTATGAGAATACGCCGTCATTATAGCTATCAACTTTAATACTCCCACTAAAAAAATTATGTGGACACTCGAATCAGTTCTTGATTTTTCTCCCACCCAAGTTTGACCTAAGTAAAGAAACAATGCACCCTTTCATGTAACCATTATTTCCGCCATTCTCTTTATATCATACCAATAAACTCATAAACTACTAATGTTGAGAGCCATGTGCGGATCACATTCTAATCCACTCTAACTCACATCAACAACTTGGAATAATTTAAATCATTTCTTAGAATTAAAGTATTATCCCTTAGGAGGAACAAGGAGACACTTTGATCCAAGTAGTCTTTCAAGACACGACTAAGAACCCTATGCTTCTTGCAATCAATGTCATTCCGCCTTTTAACAAAGAAATAACAGAATATACCGACTAGAGCTCAGAACCAACTTGTGCTCAAAAGATCAAGAATTGTGAATTGTAACCCTATCCTAAAACTAATGTCTTGGTGGACCACCTAAAACTTTCTTCAAAGATTTCTAAATATCAGAAAGAGATTAAGTCAAGACGATATTATGCCTCTTATTCCATTGAGTTTTAATTTCAAACTAATGGCCACCTAGGGTTATTCGCTACCTAATTAAAGTTTTCACAAGTTGAAGGATTAACCTTCGTGTTAACTTTGTAAGATGTTCTTCTGTTCACTAAGTCTATAGAATCCTATTAAAATACTTAACGATCATACTCATCAAGTCTAGAGTTACCCAAATTTTTCAATATCTCATTGACTTATATCAAATATCTAAGTAAAATGCAGGGCAAATTTCAAGGGTAGATCCTGATTTCTCAAATTGAACTAGAAATCCAAATTACACTTTTATCCAACCTCTTTTAAACCTATGATTATGGAAATCACAATCCTAAAATCATTTTCTCCCAAATAGTGTACGTAATCACTCTATCGAATTAGCTCTTTTTACAATTATATGACATGCTGACTTTACGAAAGCCGCACTACATTTGATATAGTTTACCTATTAAATCCTCAAATTTAGTCAAGAATCCCGTTAGTTTTAAATGTGTTAGCTTTCTAACCTATAAGTCTCTCAAGATATCTCAAATATGAATGTTCCTTTGATCCGGGAATTAAAGTAAATTGTGAGCACACAATTCTTTTAAGAGGGGTAGAATTGTAATATCCCGAAAATCCCTAAGAAGACTTAGGATTTAAGGGATTACAAAGAAGAGGAAAAAGGGGGACTAATTTTAAGTAAAGAGGCCAAAAGAAGGACAAAAAAAACTTGTATATTCAAATATACATTCGAATATGGACATGTCATATTCGAATATATAGTCGAATATAAAAGCTACATTTGAATATACATTCGAATATATATTCGAATATAAAAGTAGACAGAAGCTTATATTCGAATATATATTCAAATATGGGACTGAGGAAAAGAACACAGAACCCTTATATTCGAATGTACATTCGAATATGGACCCAAGTCTATAAATAGGGGACTTGGCCTCCTAATTTGACAATTTCCCACTTCCTCCCTTTATACTCTTCTTCAACATACTTCGCTTCACTCTATCACGAACCAACTATGACATAACTCCTTCACCTTAAGACCTTTATCGAAGATTAAGATTCCAAATGGTTGGGTTCAATTCGGAGGCAGCTACAGCAAAGGAACCAGAGTAGGAGATTTAGAATTGTAAGTGAAGGAGAAAAAGATTCAGGGGAAGTTCCAGGTAACCCTGAAAACCCCAAATCCATAATACTTTAAATTTAGGAACATGTGACCAGGGGATGCTAGGAACATGCTGTTAGGAAATCAAACTAATGTGTTAGACATTGTTTTGGTTGAGGATTTGGTGTATGTTTGAACTATTCATGCTATGATTGATATTCGTATGAATTTGACATGCTTTATGTTGATTAGGAATGCATGTGATATTGTGAAAAATGATAAATGCATGAAGTTGCATAAATACGGTATTCTAGAATTAAATGTGACGGTAAGTGGGAATTTGATATCGAGATGGTTTCAAAATGGATTTGGAAAAGATTAAGTCCAAGTATTAGTATATTCAAATATATATTTGAATATTTAATGCCATGTTCAAATAGATATATGAATATAACACTTCTGTCACATAGTATCCGAGTATGAAGTGTTTGTAATCGGATAAGAGTATAATGCATTAGAACTAAAAATGGAAATGTTGAAAGATGCTCTTCCCATCAACAGAGATTGAGTAAGAGGGTTAAGTTCCACCGGAAGTAGACCGATTAAGAGGACAGAGTAGGAAATGGAAAGATGAGAATGTAGGGTTATCCCAACAAGGGCAGATAACCTGAAGCGATAGGCTATCCTATAAACGGGGTAGATAGTCTAGTACAACTTCACGAGGTAGGTAGTTCCCAAGGCTAGCCCGAGAGAGGGTTGGTAGCAGAGCAGGAGGATCCTGGGAGGACGCTCGCCAGGACCATGGTGATGATGAGCTCAATTACACGTTACTGCCACGCGTTTTGGTGGATTCCCGGTGCACAAGGTTTCCCGGTAAAAAGGAAAGAAATGGAAAATGGAAAAGGCTTCATGACATGCATACATGTTATATTGTCATTGCATACATCCTGTCTGTTTGCTAGGGATTGGACTTGGGGGAGTATTCCAGTTAGACTGACTGCAATACTGTAAAATGTTTTTAATTAGACCGGGGGTTACTCGGTTATATATTTTACATATAACTGACGGTCGCAGTATTGCATGTATTGGAAGACTGTGGAGTTAAAGCAATGGATGAGAAAAAGCTTTAGGCTTTGTTAGGTATAACCACACTTGGTGAACGTAAGCTTCTGTTCAGAGATTATATGGTTCAGTTGTATAGGAAATTGTAATTTAAATAAAGAAATGTTTTCGCTGTATTTTAAATATGAAACCAAGTAGCAGATTTCTATTTTCAAGAAAAATTTTTAAATGTCAGATTTTCAAAGTTAACCTTTTTAGTAACTACTATTTTCAAAATTTAAGATGTTACGCGTATAAGATTAGCATAAAGCTTTAATTTAATAATGGAGAAAATTTGTTAAAATTCAAGGGTTGAATTTGGTTTTTCACATCAGTTAGTACTTCATAGATACAATATTTTTATTAAATTAGTTAAAAAACTTTTAATACTATCATATTATTTTCTGAAAGATTTAAAGTACTATCAAATTAGTCTCTCAAAACATCAAATTGATATTTTTATTTCTGAAAAGTATATTAAATTAATCTTTTAAAAATTTAAAATACTTCAAAATTTATTGGTTAATGATTTAAAATAATATCAAATTATCTTTGAAAACACCAAATTGTATTTTTTCTTTAGTAATGGAGAAAATTATTAAAATTCAATGGTTGAATTTTTTTGGGATAACCACAGGTTTTCCCCCTTAGAATGAGACTAAATCCGTTTGCGTTACCTGGCTGGCGCTGGCCTCCGAGAATTTGACATAGGTGGGATTCGAACACAGGTTCTCTCGCTGTGAATCGTCCCTCCTATGAACTTAGCGGGGTCTTGCACCGCTAAGCTAACCCTTAGGGTTAATTCAAGTGTTGAATTTGGTTTGTCACCTGAAATTAGTCCCTCATGGATTTCATATTTTATTAAGTTAGTTTTAAAAAATTTAAAATACTACCAAATTAATCACTTAAAGATTTTAAATACTAACAAATTGTCACAATCATATAGCTCAGTTGGTGAGCGCATGACATGGGGACATGTGTGTATGGGTATGGGGTTTGATCCCCGGTTGTAATAATTTCCTATATACCAAAAAAATATTATCAAATTAATAACTTAAAGATCTTAAATACTATCAAATTAATAACTTAAAAGATTAAAACACTACAAAATTAGTCCCTTTAAAATATGAAACAATATCAAATTTGTCCCTCATAACATCAAACGTGATATTTTTCTTTTTTAATACATTATTAAATTTGTCTTTTAAAGTTTTAAAATACTACCAAATTAGTCCATAAAAGATTTAAAATAATATTCAAATAGTCGTTGAAAACACCAAATTGTTTTTTGTTTGTTTCTTTTTAAAAAAAAAAGATAAAATAAATATAGATGATGTTAGTAATAACTGGGAGTAAATAATATATAACCACCGATTTTATTGAATTATTTTAGAAAACTTTAAATACTACCAAACTAATCTGTTAAATATTTAAAATACTATTAAATTAGTCCCTTAAAGATTTAAAATACTAAATATTAGTCCTTTAAAAATTTGAGACAATATCAAATTAGTTCTCAAAACATGAAATTGATATTTTCATTCTATAAAATATTATTAAATTAGTATTTTAAAGATTTACAATAATATCAAATTAGCCTTGAAAACACCAGACTGTTTTCTTTTCTTTATTAATGGAGAAAAGTTATTAAAATTCAAGCGTTGATATTTTTCTTGGTAAATATACAAGGGTTGAATTTGGTTTGTCATATCAAATTAGTTCCTCGTAGATTTAATATTGAGTTAAATATGTTTTTGGTCCTTGAAGTTTAGCGAGAATTTGTTTTTATTCTTTGAACTCTAAAACGTCGATTTGTTGTCACTCAATTTTCAAAACGTTCACAATCCCTCCATACATTTTTTTGATGACATGGCAAATTGAGGATCCTTCATCAAGTTCACATGTCAGTAGATTAGTTTTGCAACGTCACCAAAAAAAGTATGAAGGGACTAAAAGTTAACTTTTTCAAAGTTCAGGGACTAAAAACCGACATTTTAAAGTTTAAGGACTAAAAATAGATTCTCGCAAAAGTGCAATGACCAAAATCATATTTAACCTTTTAATATTTTACTAAATTAGTTTAAAAAAATTAAAAATACTACCAAATTAATCTTTTAAAGATTTAAAATACTTTCAAATTGTTTTTTCTTTCTTTTTTAAGAAAAGAGAAAATTAATATAGACTAAGGTACCGTTTAGCCCATTTTATTTTTCTCTTCAGAGCCACTTTTAAGTTTAAGGTACATATAAGAGGCTTTAAAAAAATCCATAAGCTGTTTGGTAGTTTCATTTTCTTTAATTTAGTATAAGCTACTTTGAAACGTTTTTATTTATAATAATAAATAGTAGTATATATTTTATGTTTTATAATATTTTTCAAAAAAAATTGTTTACTGGTGGCGGAGGACAGCGGACGGCGAAGGACAGCGTCCGGCGGTAACTATGGTAGTTGGTGGATGTTCAATAAAAATAATAGGTTGAAAACATAAGAAAAAGGTCCTATTTGGGAATTATTTTAAAGCTCTTTTTTTTTCATTTCATCATTAAAAAAAAGCCATTTAAAAATTTTTATAGCTTATTAATATTTCTATTTCACCAGACTTTTGCTTATAACTAGAAGATAGGCCCAAAGTAAGCTGGGTCAAACAATGCCGATGTTAGAAATTGGGATTAAATAATATACAACAACTGATTTTAAAATATTTGCACCTTGCAATTGCAATTTATGTTTTTTTGATAGGCAACAACAAATTTATTACGGGGAGTACAATGGGTACTCCAACCCATTACATCCAAAGAAGCAATTGCAATTTATAATATCTATATAATTATACTTCATAGGAATAATTTTATGAAAACTTTTAAAAGATGAATAACTTCAATGAAAGAATATAGATTATTTTTTTATTATGAGGCAAATTTTAGGCCACATCTTCATCTTCACCATCAGAAGGAGGAAGTTCATTGAGGTCAAAGTTCAAAATCATCCTTGTACCCTCAACTGCAACATTCGAGTTTACCTCTTCATAAGAGGATTCCAATTCATCCTTCTTTGCAGATTTTTCTCTGCAAGCTCTTCAGTTTTCCCATCAACAGTGGGCTGCGGCAGTAGCAGATAACTTCTCTGTCTCTATGATATGATGATCATTCCATTCCATATCATTAAGTCCTTCACTTGGTAGATTCTTGTTCTTAATTTGTTTTGCTTTCTCATGAATAGCTTCAGCTTCAGCTTACATCACTTAACACACAGACAGAAGATCAAAATTAAAGATTCGTCTACATACAAATCATCAAATAATTTTTATCCCATGTACAATTAATAAAATCCAGAAGTTTAAACATCAATGTAATCAAATCCAAATCTATATATATCAGCACCAACGATTTATTAGTGAATGTCTTTAATTTATATAGAAAGATGACATATGTTTTTATTTCTTGTGTTTCCAAAAATATTTTCATATAGATACATAGATGTTATGATGCAGATTAAGAAATGTCATTGTATTCAATAAAAACTTTCATATTAAGGCTTACCTTCATCAAGAGGGGACTATAATTTAGGTCAAAATCAAGGACAACAACATTTCTCTATTCAATCGGAAGAACAACCTGCTGGTTGTTTTCTTCATCTGCAATTGCCTCCTGTGCTTCATTATTTCCCATTGTAGCAGCATCATAATCAAGCGGTGAGAGCCTATACTTGCATGTTGCCTCACTAGTGACCTCATCATCCCCTGAAACTATATACATAAATAACAACACACATTATCATTAAATAAATTATAAGATATATAGTAAACAAAATTATGTGTGCCACAAAGTGAACTAAATTAACATAGCTTCTATGCAAGCAAGCAACAATGGGAATGTCTAGTACAAGCATAATAGTTGAGTTCTTCACTTGAGTTTTTTGTTTAGAAAAATTAAATAATTATAGATAGGAATCTTCTCATGTTACATGAGAGTCATTTTATATGAGAGGATCATAATTTAATAATTATTTTTTTGTCAAACAAATATTACTTTATATATTTATATATATATTATTGTGTACGGCAATACTGTTTGGTCACACTATTTATATATATATATTATTGTGTACTGCAATACTTTTTGCTCACAGTATTTAAGTCTATCATCTTTTAGTCATTGGAGTTTTCTTCCTAACCGAATAAACTCTGCTTTTAAAACAATTTAAAATTAATTGTCTCTTAAATAAGTTGGTCATGTAAACCAAACGAATGGGGATTCTCTTTATTTTCATTAAGAGATGAAGAACATTTTCACCATTAAACTTATATTTATAACTTATAAAATAAAATTATAAATTGTTATATTACAACCATTATGTAAAACTTAAAGTATCCGATTATTTTCTAAACCGGAGAAGAACTTGACCCAAATTCAACCATATTCCAACACAATTAGGTCTCACCTCTTTCTATTGAGTTAAGATCCTCTCCAATTTCTAGTCAATTGGACAATTCTAGTCTCGATTTGAAGGCTCATAAACATTCATTGAATATTATAATTTATTTTATATAAAAATAAAAAATATTTAAAAAATCAGATTGTGTCATGTACTTTTTAGGATCGAAGAGGATTCTATTTCCTTGTTGTTTTCCACGTCCCATCTTCTTCTTTTATCAAGTTTTCTTGGTCCCATCTGAACTTACCCCTAACAGTACAATTTACCCAAGTCGGGCCATTCTCTGCCGAAGGTATGACCCAATTTTTTTAATCAATGTTATGGGGTTACCCATATCATGATTGTTATCGATCCTTTTTTTTCAGATCTAGAATCAAACAAAAAATGTTTACGTCTGCCTCATAATAGGATTTTTAATCTTGAGAAGTTGACGAAAATTCAATGGAAAGAGTAGACAAAAAGACCCTGAAAAATAAAAATTCGCTTTAGAATTACAAATAGTGATTTGGGCATAATCTTCACAAATTAAAAATGGTTAATTAAATGTTGAATTGATGTCAAAAATTGTTGATTTAAGGTTTTGGCATGGAACATAAATTGTCATGGAGTATAAATGTGACTAGACACATGAAGGGGTCATAGACTTAAGAATAAGGATAGTGTACCTTGCGAAATTTTTTGCTTGTGACCTATAATTTTAGCACCAACTGAATCTGAGCCCTTTGAGGAATACTCATCAACAGTAGTGACCTCAAATGAATCAACCCAAGCCTTTGGATTTGAAGAAGGTTGATTGATGCTCCCACTCTCAATATTAGTGACTTTGAGCACTTTCTTCAATTCTCTTAGTCACATCAATTTCAATGGTGCTACTGTTGGTGCCTTTGAGTACTTTTTATATTTTAAATGATAGAATTCTTGGCCATGGCATAAATAGAAGTAATTACGTTTAGTTTAGAACATCTATATTATGATTAGACTAATTTTCAAGAGAATTTTTTTTTCATTCACAGGATTCAAATTTGAAATCGTATTTAAAGGTTACTATTTTTTTTCATTTTTGTCAAGCAATAAATACTTTTATTTTATTTTTCATTTTGGGATTTTGTTTGTTTGTTATTAATGCTATTTGGCATTAGTGTTCAGATTCAAAGAAGTTACTAATGCAATTTATTATAAGAATTAAATGGTTTTAAATTTTATATTAATTTTGTTAAGGTTATGAGTGTAAAATTGAGAGACTATATTAAATGAAAGGTCAAATATATTTATTTTTTTTATATATAATTTTAATATTAGAAAGTGATAAAATTGACACAATTGTTTTTGCTTAATTTTGGAAAACAATAACAATTGGAGTTAAGGACAAAATAAGTAATCAAACAACTTGCAATTCAACTAAAGCCTGCAGCACTTTATAAAAATTCCGAAAATCGAACTTTACACATGTATAACCTTTGCTGATTCTAGTCATTCATAAAGATCAACGAAGATTCCTTTAACTTTAGTGGCTCTTCGCTGATAAGATTCAGTAATCTGTGAATAAAATTTAAAGCCAGAAATTGATGTCATAGTCTAAAAAATGAAAAATCTTGCTTATATCTATCTAAATTTAAGGTGAAAAGTGGAGATTAGAATCTATAACCTATTAAATAGGAGATAATATCATGATCTTCACTATATTAACCGCTTATTATTTTCCTAAGATATTTCCTTTTATATCTTTAGGATTGGACCTCACACATGCTAACAAAGAATGAAAGGTATTTTGTTTATTTTGTATTTTCATTTCTTATTTTCTTATTTTAGATTTTATTGCAAATATTAGAAATAAGTGACAACAACAAGCCTTATCCTACTATGTGAGGTTGGTTACATGGATCACACGACGTTATTGTGCCCAATCAAAAATCAGATTTTCAGAAGTTTTAACAAGCAAAAAATTTGTTTAATGAGTTCTCATAGTGCCCTTTTAAGTCTTTAGCCTGTGCTTGACATTCATATAAAGCTACAAATGTTGTTCCTTGTGATTCAAAACGACTTTCCACTTTGTCAAAGAGAAGATACAAATAAAAGAAGTAAAAATATATAATTTTATAGCTTGATAAGATTTTCTTTCTATTTCAAGTGTTCTCTCTTGTTGAGCAAGCTAAACTGTTTATTTGTTGAAACGTTGTTTCGCTTTTTGGGATTGTAAATCTATTTGTAGCGTTGTTTAGGTTGGCTTATTATATTCAAAATATTAAACCACAAAATAGTTTTTTTTTTGGGGTTGTATTGATGTTCAAATAATTGTTGGATGGAAAACTAATCATACATCATACATGGGACACCCCAATGAGATTTACAAGGTAGAAAAAAAACTCATTTTTTTTCAAATAAAGTAAATTAGTTCACACAACATCCTAGCATTTGAAATTTAACCGCTAGTCTCTCATGTCCTTCCCACTTGCCAAATCAATAATTATGGAGTCATAAAAATCAACAATTACCAATCAATTCAAATGAATAATGTATAGAATAGTACATAATAATTGTATAAAAATCCACTTGGAAACATTCAAGGTTACCAGCTGCACCTAAAACTAGTTTTAACTTTAAAGTATATGTAGATGAAGAAAATGGGACCATCAGAACTCAGAGAGGGTGGGAGAAGAGAAGGAAGACCCCAGTGAAATGTATATAACCTACACAATTTCACCTTTGACCACTATAATTTGGATAGATCTCTGATTTTATTCAAATACACAACAAGGCGCTTGAATGCTACTGATTTCAAAGTGAGCAACTATAAATGCATGAACATTCCCCGATGTGGCTATAAGAGCCCTTATGTTCACTTGTGTGTCAAAGAATCCCATCTCTTGAAGCTGTGTAAGCTGGGTGGCATACAATTGCTCTAGTGGTTCTGAGAAGACAAACAATTTAGTGAGAACAATAAGGAATCTAGGTTACATTAATATGCAAGTCTCCATGTTTGGGGACTTTTTCCTAGGTCCCATGTTTCTAAAAATGTTTATACTATACTCTAGTACCAAGAAAAAATTTCGAAATGTTTCAAACTACTAGGACCAAATTACAAACCTTAGATTTGAGCAGAGTAACTGTAAATAGATCGATACTTGAACCATATGATCAATAATATATACATATTATTTTTTATATTTTAAAAATAATATTTCATATGTCTAAAGAATACATGTTTTTTCTTTAGCTTATAATTTGCCTTTAAGTAAAAAGTTGTTTCTTCAGAAATTATTTTAGAGCTTTTCATCACTAAAAGCCTTATATTAGTTAAAAAAATTGAAAATAAGAGAAGCAAAAGCTCAATAATTTAACTAATAGTTTTAGAGTTTTTCTTAAGCAAAGATAAGCTGCTTATTATTTGAAGAGGTTTTTTTTTTTAAAAGAAACAATATTTGGCTCAACTCCGCTTTTAAGAGGAAGAGAAGGCAAAATAAATAAATAAATAAACTGAGTCAAACATACACTAGGCAGAAAAACTATAAATAGATACTTGAACCATATGATGAAGAATATATACATATTATTTTTTATATTTTAAAAATAATATTTCATATGTATGAAGAATACATGTTTTTTCAAAAGTCAATAATATTATTTAAAAAATATTGAATACTTTATAATATATACATATCTATTGTAATTATGAAATTCAAGTGAAAAGAGCATAAATAATAGCAAATAAAAAAAAGTTGAAAGAACATTAAATGCTTAGTTCAAGTCAAGTTTACATATAGATATAGATATCCTAATCAAAATTAAATTGAAATTTCTCGTATTAATGGTATTATTTTTAAATTATTAAATTAAATAGGAGTATACTTAAAAAAAAAGTAATGCTCATAATGTTTTATATTGTGGCTTATATTATGAACCATGTGTGTGCTCATAATTATATATAGGGTTGGGTAATTTGGGTTCAATTGACACCTTGGTGTCAAACTTAGTAAATGCTGGCACCGATCATAACATGTTATAAATATTGAAGTTTACTAATCCGACGGTCTAAATGAAATTTTATATAAAGTAGATCACTGTAACAAAATTTTATATCATTTGAACATTGACCGATACTTCATTTGAAAAATATATGTTGATGTAAAGCATGTTATTTAAAGTATAAGTGAATTTGTACTTCTAGATCACACACAAGCACGCACACATGCAATTAAAAAAAATATAAGAAATTCCATCTCCATTTTTTTAGTTTAGAAAAAATAATCACCAGATCAATTCAAAATCACAAAAATACAAGTTTTTTAAGATGTTATTGATAAATTTTAAGAATTAATTAGGATTTGTTTCTAGGAGTTAGGATTTTCAATTTTCACGTTAGTGATAGATTTTAGGAAGTGGGATTTTTTTTTTTTGAAAATTAGGATTCATTTTTAATTAGGAATTTTTAATGATTATTTTCAATTAAGATCTTTTTTTTTACAATCGATTTTTTTTATTGTGAAGTAAGTTTTATTTTTAACTAATAACTAATGTAATATTTACATGTGATGGCCCAAGAAAATAAAGTCTCCAAGTCCAACAACAATTAACGAACAAGCCCAAAACAAAATCCTAGTTCCTTAGAAGCCTCCAATTAATTTGAAGATTCAATCTCATGGTGTTCACTCATTCAACAAGATTCAGCCTCTCATGTGTAGGGATTGGCGCGTTGTGCTTCAACACACGTTTTGCGAAGGTAACGCTCAAGCTGACTGGTTAGCAAAGGAAGGAATGAAGTCGGGTTTTTTTTCCTCAAGTTATTGATCTGTTGCATGCCCTTGTGTTGGTTGATGCTTCAAGGTCCCTTGTTGTAACGCCCTAGGCCCTTGTTTTAAATTTCAGATGTACCACAAAAAATGAAGATGTTAAACCTTGGTCTCCCTAATACATCCGCACACCCACTCTAACATCCATGTCTCTATGTATCTTCTTTGCGATAAATAACTCACTAAGATGTGCTAACTATGATGATGGTAGCATGGCAAAGGAAGGGGGAGGAACAATGGGTTTTACACTGGCCGATCCAATAAAACACAAAATTGCAGCTAGGGAAACTTGAACAAGTCCTCGAGATTTGACAAAACAAACTTTGCCACGTGAGCCATTTGGAAACTCATATATAACATGTTTTTTTATATTATATATATATATATTGCGCCAAGTAACAGGCGTTTGCCACGTGACACTGTTGATTTTTTTTGAAAAAGGGGTTGTCACGTGGTGGTGCCCTTGTCTTTCTTATTCAAGGGATGAATCGTAGATAACCCAAATTTGATACATACTTTTTTTCAACACTAATTTAATAAGTCATTTTAAAATTTGCATTTTTTTGTAAAATTGCCATATTGTTATCCTTGTGCTGAAATGGAAGCATTTTCTTGGGTTTTTTTTTTTGTGTGTGTATAGAGGGAGGCACTAGTGTCTCTCATTTTGATTTCTGACATGCACTCGTATATGGGAAAAACTCTATAGTGCTCCTGTAGTATAGACAACATCATCTTAAAAATTGACAAGTGTCAATTATTTTGAATAAATTAAAATAATTAAAAATTATACCAAGCACCCACTATGTATTGTGGGCTCACCACTAACTATATGAAAGGGAATATGTACAACATGAGTACTACAAATTTGCTACATATATGGCCATAACATGCGGAGGATCACGAATCAAAGATAGAGGATCCCAATGTATTTAGCTTTCATTTTTCCCTATTGTTTAGAACAAAGAGAATAAAAATATGAATAATGATGTAATATATTATGTTTGGTTGAAGAGAAAATAGAAGGAAAAATTGACTTATACAAAAAAAAATTGTTATATGTTCCTACTTATCCTCCTATATATCATCTTATTATCTTGTAGTTAAAATTATTAGCTGTATGGCTAAATAATTAGATGAGATACTATAACAAATATAAATATTATCGTAATGATGACAATTAATGTTGCATTGTTTTTAGTTGACAAATAAGTGTTAAAAAAAGACTAATTTATAGTTGGTCCTCTAACTTTCTTAATTAGGGGAGTTTAGTTTTTTAACTTTTAATTGTATGAATTTAGTCCTTAATTTTGCTAAAAATATAAGTTTGGTCCCTAAACTTTTAATTGTGTGATTTAAATATATCCCTTAACTTTATTCAATTGTGGATTATGGTCATTTTGTTAATCTTTTGTAAAGAAGGTAATGGTTAATGCAGTCACACCAATATAATCAAGTGTGTGAGGACATCAAACTCGCATAATCAAAAAAATTTAAGACCAAAATCACACAATTAAGAAAATTAAGATGTTAAAAGCTCCCAAATAAAAGTAGGTTATATGAACATAACCGTGTTAACCATTAATTTCCTGACAAAAAATGGCTAGGAGGACCAAAATTAAGAAATTAAAAAATTAAGACACAAAAATTACGCAATTTAAGTTAAGAATTGTTGGTTGTAGAAGGACAAATACATTCTTGGTCATTTCTAAAACAACGATGGCAGATGTCATCATGTGTATAAGATATTAATTATGAAAAATTGTAAATGTATATCTCACTTTTAGAGTGTAAAAAGATATAAAACAAAGATAAACAATAAGAAAATTAAAAAAAATAAGAAAAAATCATATTAAATTAATATGATTGATAAAAAGGATAGAGATAAAAAATGATTAAATAGATAAAAGATAAATAGTATTCCATCACTACTCATTTTTAGGGATGGCAAAGCATGTCAACCCAGCTCATTTAGCCCGTAAAAAAAGGATTTGGCCAGGACAGCCGGTCAAAGCTTTGTGGGTTCATTCTGCTGGTCTAGCCATCTACTGTATGAATTATGCGGGTTGCAAGTTGGCCTGCCAACTTGTCATACCAATTAAAAAACAATTAAAAAATTCTGTTTTTGTTTTCTTGCCTTTTGTTTTTTTAAAACAATAATAACTTGTCCTTTGTTTTTTTTCACCATGCAAAAAGCTATCAATTTTTTTTCAACAAAATTATTTTTAACTATGAATCTAAGTTTATTTTATTTTTTTTGGACCTTTGTTTGCTAGGCTTTATTAGTTTTTTTTTTATAAACTCTCATCCCAATCATTAATCTACAGAGAAAAACAAAATTTGCTCGACGAAATAATAGGTGATGTGGGCTGAACAATATCGCCCACCAATCTGCCAGTCCCCATCAACCGACAACAATCAGCCACAATATTCAACCCATCATTCCTTTTTTCATTTCTCACATATTGTTATTAAACTACAGTTGAACCGGCTGGTCCGAGTGGTTGACACGGGACCATGAGCGGCTCAATCCAAGAATTGGATCGATTTTGCATTTGACTCGGTATTTTGGTAAAATTGTCATATTTTTATCCTTGTGCTGAAATGGAAGCATTTTCTTGTTTTTTTTGTTGTGTATAGAGGGAGGCACTAGTGTCTCTCAATTTGATTTCTGACACATGCACCCACCATGTATTGTATGTAGATAGAGCTGGGTACGCAGACAGTCGGTCCCGCCGCGTCTTGGTTGGTGGACTTAACGGGCAATCCGTCTAAGCCCGCGTTATAAATAAGCCAACAAAAATGAAGCCCAAGTCCGCTCACGATGTCTGTGGGCATCCGCATATATATTTTTTATAGACTTTTTTTTTATACATTTTTTTACCATTTTTTTTGGCTTTACACTATAACATGACTTTAAAAAAGTCCATAAAAACTTTTTTTTTACTTTAGACTATAACTTTATTTTTTTAAAAAAAAAAAGTGCATAAAAAGGTTTAAACACTTAGATAAAATATTTTTGTAAAACTGCATAAAAAGGTTTAAACACTTATATAAAATGAGTTAACTATCAATTTGGTCCTTCAAAGATTATCATGTCACCAATTTGGTCCTCCAAAGAATTTTGCCACAAAATTAGTCCTCCAAAGATTACCTGGTCACCAATTTGATCCTCCAAATATAAGAATGAATTGTTTTTTCTAAATAATAATAACAATAATAATTACAAACTATGTTGAAAATAGTTAATAGGCAGAAGCTACAGTTTAGCAATGCTCACTACAAAAAAATTGTCATTTACTAACGCTTTGTTTTAGCTACCGTTGGATTAGCCACCGTTGATATAAACTTTGTCTAACGGAATTAATCCATTGATATATATGTTGACATTGTTATTTTTTTATTTTGATAATATATTATGTAAACACTTATTATATTTTATTTCTATTTCATTTATATTTAAAAAATAGTTTATTTATATTATATTTGAATACTTTATTATAATTGAATAATACTTGATTATATTATATTTAAATATTACTTAAGTATTATAAATTAATCACAGGAAAATAGTTTTAAAATTTAAAATAAAAACCCTACCTGAAATTTAGTGGCGGCAGTAACCGCCGCAAATTGGTCCACGTGGTAGCGGCCAATTTACACCCGCCACTTAGTGGCGGCCCCCACCCCCGCTAGACCAGCTGCTTTGCGTAGGCTACGGCCGTTGGAATCAGTTGCGACCATCACTACCGATAAATAGCGGCGGCCTTCACTGGTGCAAATTAGCGGCGGCCTTGGGTTCCTTTTAGAATTACTTAGTCATGGTTTTAACGACGGTCAGGCTGCCACTACTTATCGGCGGTTTACTTATAGCCATAGCTGTGACATCCCAAAAATCTATAAAAGAAGATTAGGACTTAAAGGGATTAAAAAGAAAAGGAAAGAAGGATTAGTTGTAAATAGAAAGGTCAAAGAAAAACAAAGATAAAGTAAATATTTGAATATGAACTGTCATATTTGAATAATATTCGAATATGCCTTGTCATATTCGGATAGTATTCGAATATGCATGTCCATATTTGAATAGTATTCGAATATGCAAGCTAATATTCGAATATGCAGGTGAGGAACTGAATATAAGAGCCTTATATTTGAATATATATTCGAATATGGACCCCAAAATCTATAAATAGGGGTACCTTGACTCCAAAGGGGCTGTTCTTCAGATTTCCTCGCTTCTCACACACCAAAAACTCTGTTCCCAAACCAACTACGTCACAACTCTTCGACCCTAAGGCTTCCATCTCAAAAGACTAAGGTTCCAGACTGTTTGATTCAGATTCAGAGGAAACTACGGCAAAGGAACCGGAGTAGGAGATTGGATCTGGAAGCTAAAGGATAAAGGATTCAGGGAGTTCCAGGTAACCCTAAAAACCCCAAATCTCCAATACTTGGAATTTAGGAACATGTGATTTGGGAATGATAGGAACATGTTATTAGGGAAATCAAACTGTTATGTTTTGCTTAAGTCTGATAAACGATGCATACTATGTTTGAAATATGCATGATATGGTTGATATTGTATGATTTTGATAGGCTTTGTGTTGATGCATGATGTATGTGATGTTGGGAAACATGTTAAAGGTATAAATAAGGTTTTCCAGAATTGAGTGTGACACTAACTGGGAATCCGATATTGTAATGATTTCAAATTGGTTTGAAAAGGATTGAGTCCCAGTAGTAGTATATTCAAATATGTATTTGAATATGCTATGCTATGTTCAAATAGATATATGAATATAACATCTTTGTCACATAGGATCCGAATGTGGTGTGTTTGTAATCGGATAAGAGTATACTGGAAACCCTTGTTTATATGCTATATGCTTAATATGAATGTGTGATGCATTAGAACCGTATATGGAAATGTTAAAAGAGGCTCTTCCCACTCAATAGAAATTGAGCAAGAGGGTTAAGTTCCGCCAGAAGTAGACCAGGTAAGAGGACCTTTCCCACTCAATAGATATTGAGCAAGAGGGTTAAGTTCCACCGGAAGTAGACCGGGTAAGAGGACAGAGCAGAAAATGGAAAAGATGTGAATGTAGGGTTATCCCGAAAGGGGAAAATAACCTGAAGTACTTGGCTATCTTCATGAGGTAGGTAGTCTAAGTATAAAGGGTACTATCTTCACGAGGTAGATGGTTCCCTGGGCTAGGTCGAGAAAGAGTTAGTAGCCCGGCAGGAGGATCCTTGGGGGGACGCTCGCCAGGACCGTGAGGATGATGAGCTCAATACGCGTGACTGCCACGTGTTTTGGTGGATTCCCGGTGCACAGAGTTTCCCGTTAAAAGAGGAAAGAAATGAAAATGGAAAATGATCATGCATACATATCTATGTGGTTGGTATTATACTTGTTGTGTTTATGTTTGGTAGGGATTGGATTTGGGACGATTTTCCAATTAAATTGGCTGTCATACTGTATAAAACTGTTTTCATGGCCGACGGGTTACTCAGTTATATGTCGAGCATATAACTGACGCTTACAGTATTGCAGGTGGCTCGGACTCGGAGGGTGTCAACGCGTGAGCCGTTTTGCAGCCCTTTTCTGATACTTAGGTAGTCATTTGAGTCTTTGTATGGCTACCTTAGCTGGACATATGTAGATTCTCTAGACTGTAGACAAACACTTGTATTTTGATATATGTATATATATTTTATTAAATTCTGTTGTGTTCTGTTTTGTTAAAAAAAAAAAAACTACCCTAAAAATCTAGGTGTTACAATTTCGTATCAGAGCAGTGTGGTCCTATCCAGACTGTGTTATCCCAATGCGTAACTTAGATAAAAGTCCAGAGAAATAAGTCTTGTCTTAACCTGAGATGTTGACTATATGCGGTTCATTATATTGAGCCTGATCAACTCAGTGTGGTGCGTTGTATGCAGGAAGACATGGCAGGTAGACCACCCGGTAGACCTCGCACTAACACCAATGCGACACCAACTCCGAGTGATTCTCCGTTAATACAGCAGATGGCACAGGCCATGACTCAGATGATGGAGGTGCAAGGACGGGTAGACCGATATCAGAGTTTCAATAGACACGACCCACCCATTTTCTCTGGTGGAAGAGACCCCATGATAGCAGAAGAGTGGCTAGATCAGTTGGAGGAGATATTTAGAATAACTAGATTTGCCAATCAAGACAGGGTGGAGTTAGCTACCTATAGACTGAGAGGAGAAGCGGCACAGTGGTGGAAACGGTATCGTGAACATATGGAGGCAACAGGAGGTAATGTTACATGGGAAGGATTTAACACTCTGTTCCTGAACAAATATTTTCCCTCTAATGTGAAGGATTGGAAGGAGATAGAATTTCTGACGCTGCAATAGGGGGACATGACAATAGATGAATATGTTGCCAGATTTGAGGGTTTATCCAAATTTTCGAATAACCTTCAGAACCAACCTGATGAGGCGTGGAAATCCAAGAGATTTGAACAAGGACTTAAACCGGAGGTCAGGAACTTGGTGATTACTCAACAAATTCGGGAGTACCAGACTTTGTTAATATTCTGTTTGATTTTGGTGCAACTCACTCATTCATATCAGTAGATTGTGCAAAGAGAATTTATTTACCTATGTCTAAGCTACCTTACAAAGTGTTAGTATCTACTCCCTCCGAAGAGAACATCTGTACGACAACCATGTGTTCCCCAGTGTTCTTGGACTTTCAAGGCAAGACATTCTGCATAGATCAGTACTGCCTACCGATGAAGGGGGTGGATGTGATTTTAGGCATGGACTGTCTCAAAGCTGACAAGGTCAGAATCGATTGTGCCACCAAGACCGTGCATATTCCAGACAGAGGCTTGGAGATTTACTGTACGCATCATCCTACTTCTGATTTTCCTAATCGCCCTAAGTATGATATTGGCCCAAAGTATTTGATTGTTTGTATGAGCAATGTTAAGAATTCAGTGCGTGTTGATTCTCTCCCTATAGTCCAAGACTTTCCCGATGTATTTCCCGAAGACATAGAATCCTTGCCACCCGAAAGGGAAGTAGAGTTCTCGATTGAGCTAATTCCGGGAGCTGGACCTGTCTCTAAGGCACCATATCGAATGGCACCATTGAAGTTGGCAGAAGTAAAGTGTCAGATTGAAGAACTTATGTAGAAGCAGTTCATTAGACCAAGCGCTTCGCCGTGGGGAGCTCCAGTATTACTTGTCAAGAAGAAAGATGGGAAATTACGGCTATGTGTAGACTACAGAGAGCTGAACAAGCTGACAGTGAAGAATAAGTATCCTTTGCCGCGGATTGATGATTTACTTGATCAGTTAGGGGAGCCAAGGTGTTTTCAAAGAATGATCTTCGATCTGGATATCATCAAATCAGAATCAAGCCCGAGGATATTCCTAAGACTACATTCCGGACGCGGTACGGTCATCATGAGTACTTGGTGATGCTGTTCGGATTGACAAATGCTCCTGCTATCTTCATGGACTACATGAACTGGATTTTCCGACCCTACTTGGACAAGTTTGTTGTAGTTTTCATTGATGACATTCTCATCTACTCCAAGACTGCAAAAGAGCATGAAGAGTACTTAAGATTGGTGCTACGAATACTCCTTGAGAAGCAACTATATGCTAAGTTAGAAAAGTGTGATTTCTGGCTAGAGGAAGTTCAATTTTTAGGCCATGTGATTAACAAAGATGGTGTGGCTTTGGATCCAAGTAAAGTTGAAGCTGTGAAGAAGTGGGAAAGACCAACCAATGCCACAGAAATTTGAAGTTTCCTAGGGCTAGCAGGATACTACCGGCGATTCATCAAGGGATTCTCTCAGATTGCCATTCCCTTGACTAAGTTAACAAGGAAGGGTGTTCACTTTGTGTGGGATGTCAAATGTGAAGACAGCTTTCAGATGTTGAAGGAAAAGCTGACAACAACGCCGTTGTTGGTAATTCCTAATCTGAACAAGAATTTTCAAGTGTACTGCGATGCGTCTAAGCAAGGCTTGGGGTGTGTACTTATGCAAGAAGGACAAGCAGTTGCTTACACTTCTTGACAGTTGCGACCGCATCAAGCAAATTACCTAACACATGACTTGGAGTTAGCTGCAATTGTTTTTGCGTTGAAGGTTTGGAGGCACTACTTGTACGGAGTCACATTTGAAGTGTTTAGTGACCACAAAAGTTTGAAGTACTTGTTCAATCAGAAGGAGCTGAACATGAGGCAGAGGCGATGGATGGAATTCCTGAAATATTATGATTTTGAGTTAAATTCATCAAGGAAAGGCTAATGTAGTGGCCGATGCCTTAAGTAGGAAATCCTTACACGTGTCGACTATGATGATTAATCAGATGGAGCTCTTGGAGAAATTCAGACACTTGCACTTGGATGTGTCTTGCTACGATGATAGCATCTCTGTGTATAAGCTTGACTTGAAGAATACACTCAGAGACCGAATCCGAGAAGCGTAGCAACGAGATTATGAGTTACAGAAGTTCAAGGAGCAAGATGATTTCTCTATAACTGGTGATGGGGTGATCTTGTTCAGAGACAGAGTGTGTATTCCGAATAATGCAGAGGTCAAGAAAATAGTGCTTGAAGAGAGTCATAGTAGCCAGTACTCTATACATCCTGGAGCTACAAAAATGTACCAATACATGAAGAAGCTATTCTGGTGGCCTGGAATGAAGAAAGACATTGCAGAATTCTTCTCCAAGTGTCTTACTTGCCAGAAAATCAAAGTTGAACATCAAAGACTCTCTGGACCGCTTCAGCCATTGGATATTCCAGAGTGGAAATGGGAGTCAATAGCCATGGACTTTGTTGTCGGATTACCCAGAACGCCAGCAGGGCACGACTCAATCTAGGTTATCATTTACAGATTGACTAACAATGCCCACTTTTTGCCCGTCAAAACCACTTATTCCGTGGAGAAGTATGCCAAGTTGTATATTGCAGAGATAGTCCGACTACATGGAGCACCGACCAGTATTATCTCAGACAGAGATCCTAAGTTTACTTCTCGCTTTTGGGGAGCATTGCAGAAAGCTTTTTGAACTCGGCTACATCTGAGTACTTCTCACCTTCCCCAAACTGATGGACAGTCCGAAAGAACAATACAGACCTTGGAAGATATGTTGCGAGCTTGTGTACTAGAAGAGGGTGGTGACTGGGGAAAGTAATTGTCGTTAGTTGAGTTTGCCTATAACAACAGTTTTCATTCAAGTATAGGCATGGCACCCTATGAAGCACTCTACGGGAGAAAATTCCGGTCGCCAGTATGTTGGTTTGAAACTGGAGAAAAGTTGTTATTGGGCCGAATTTGGTGCAAGAAACAACAAAAAAGATTGGGCGTATCAAGAAAAAGTTAAAGAAAGCCCAAGACCGCCAGAAGAGTTATGCAGATCAGCGGAGAAAGCCTCCGAAATTTGATGAAGGAGATCATGTGTTTTTGAAGGTCACACCTTACACTGTTGTTGGCAGAGCAATGAAAACAAAGAAGTTGTAACCCTGATTCATTGGTCCTTATCAGATTCTCCGGAGAGTAGGACCTGTTGCTTATCAACTCGCTTTGCCACCTCATCTTTCGAACCTTCATGACGTTTTTCATGTATCCCAACTCCAGAAGTACGTGCCTGATCCATCACATGTTTTGGAAACTGATGACATTCCATTGAAGCCCAACATCTCGTATAAGTTGAAACCTATGAGGATTTTACACCGAGGAGAGAAGACACTAAGGAACAAGGTTATTCCATTAGTGAAGGTCCTCTGGGAGAACATTGATTCCTCGGAAATCACTTGGGAGAAGGAACAAGATATGAGAAGCACATATCCAGAGTTATTTACATAGTTGAGGTAATTCCTAATTTTGAGGGCAAAATTATTTTAAGGGGGGTAGAATTGTGACATCCCGAAAATCTATAAAAGAAGATTAGGACTTAAAGGGATTATAAAGTAAAGGAAAGAAGGTTTAGTTGTAAATAGAAAGGTCAAAGAAAAACAAAGATAAAGTAAATATTTGAATATGAACTGTCATATTTGAATAATATTCGAAATGCCTTGTCATATTCGAATAGTATTCGAATATGCATGTCCATATTCGAATAGTATTCGAAAATGCAAGCTAATATTCGAATATATAGGTGAGGAACTGAATACAGGAGCCTTATATTCGAATATATATTCGAATATGGACCCCAAAATCTATAAATAGGGGTGCCTTGACTCCAAAGGGGTTGTTCTTCATATTTCCTCGCTTCTCACACTCCAAAAACCTCTGTTCCCAAACCAACTACGTCACAACTCTTCGACCCTAAGGCTTCCATCTCATAAGGCTAAGGTTCCAGACTGTTTGATTCAGATTCAGAGGCAACTACGGCAAAGGAACCGGAGTAGGAGATTGGATCTGGAAGCTAAAGGGTAAAGGATTCAAGGAGTTCCAGGTAACCCCGAAAACCCCAAATCTCCAATACTTGGAATTTTGGAACATGTGACTAGGGAATGATAGGAACATGTTATTAGGGAAATCAAACTGTTATGTTTTGCTTAAGTCTGATAAACGATGCATACTATGTTTGAAATATGCATGATATGGTTGATATTGTATGATTTTGATAGGCTTTGTGTTGATGAATGATGTATGTGATGTTGGGAAACATGTTAAAGGTATAAATAAGGTTTTCTAAAATTGAATGTGACACTAACTGGGAATTCGATATTGTAATGATTTTAAATTGGTTTGAAAAGGATTGAGTCCCAGTAGTAGTATATTCAAATATGTATTTGAATATGGAATGCTATGTTCAAATAGATGTATGAATATAACATTTCTGTCACATAGGATCCGAATGTGGTGTGTTTGTAATCGGATAAGAGTATACTGGAAACCCTTGTTTATATGCTATATGCTTCATATGAATGTGTGATGCATTAGAACTAGATATAGAAATGTTAAAAGAGGCTCTTCCTAATCAATAGAAATTGAGCAAGAGGGTTAAGTTCCGCCGGAAGTAGACCGGGTAAGAGGACCTTTCCCAGTCAATAGATATCGAGCAAGAGGGTTAAGTTTCACCAGAAGTAGACCGGGTAAGAGGACAGAGCAGAAAATGGAAAAGATGTGAATGTATGGTTATCCCGAAAGGGGAAAAATAACCTGAAGTATTTGGCTATCTACACGAGCTAGGTAGTCTAAGTACAAAGGGTACTATCTTCACGAGGTAGATGGTTCCCTGGGCTAGTTCGAGAGAGAGTTACTAGCCCGGCAGGAGGATCCTTGGGGGACGCTCGCCAGGACCGTGATGATGATGAGCTCAATACGCGTTATTGCCACGTGTTTTGGTGGGTTCCTGGTGCACAGGGCTTCCCGTTAAAAGAGGAAAGAAATGAAAATGGAAAATGATCATGCATACATATCTATGTGGTTGGTATTATACTTGTTGTGTGTGTTTGGTAGGGATTGGATTTGGGACGGTTTTTCAGTTAGAGTGGCTGTAATACGGTATAAAACTATTTTAATGGCCGACGGGTTACTTAGTTATATGTCGAGCATTTAACTGAAGGTTACAGTATTGCAGGTGGCTCAGACTTGGAGGGTGTCAGCGCGTGAGCCGTTTTGCAGCCCTTTTCTGATACTTAGGTAGTCATTTGAGTCTTTGTATGGCTATTTTAGCTGGACATATGTAGATTCTCTGGACTGTAGACAATCACTTGTATTTTAATATATGTATATATATTTTATTAAATTCCGTTGTGTTCTGTTTTGTTATAAAAAAAAAAAAACTACCCTTAAAATCTAGGTGTTTCAGTCGCTACCAGTTAGCGATGCCCAAATAAGCGATAGCCCGATGGCCGTCGCTAAGGGTGCCACTAAGTTTGCATAGTGGCAGTTTTTGTTAGTGTAGTGGCACAATAAACCGCCGCTAAAAAACGTATTTCTTGTAGTGTTTTATTAAAAAAATTACTAGTCTCTGTTTTTATTTATTTCCACAATTAAGGATAAAATACGCATATTAAAAAAATTAATTAATATATTTATTTTCATCAAAATAACTTTTGAAATTCAAAAGTGACAAACAAGGGTGTTGGCATAGTGGTAGAGAAACACTATAATATAATTGAAGGACCATGTGCGATTTGAACCTGGTGAGAACAAGAGTTGAAAGGGACAATTTGTCTAGGCCCAATGAATTAATCTTATATGTTTATTGTGTGAGTGAGTCAATGTTATTAAACTCGGTCCGGTCATTGACTCGGCTGAGGTACTAAGTCAGAGTCAATGGGTCACTCGCTGAACGCCTAAACCAGATAATTTATACACACATATATATATATATATATATATATATATATATATATATATATAATTCGAAGATTAGAAAAAATATAAGAAATTGACATCTCCAATTTTTTAGTTTAAAAAAAATAATCATCACACCAATTCGAAATCACAAAAATACAAGTTCTTTAAGATGTTATTGAAAAATTTTAGGAATTAGGATTATTTTTTATTTCTAAAAATTAGGATTTATTTTTAATTTGGAATTTTTTTATGATTATTTTCAATTAAGATCTATGTTTTTCTGGACAGTGGATTTTTTTATAGTGAATTATGTTTTATTTTTTACTAATAACTAATCTTTACATGTGATGGCCCAAAAAAATAATGCCTCCAAGTCCAACAACAATTAAAGAACAAGCCCAAAGAAAACTCTAGTTCCTTAGAAGTCTCCATTTAAATTGAAGATTCAGTCTCATGGTGTACACTCATTCAACAAGATTTAGTCTCTCATGCATAGGGATTGGGGCGTTGTGCTCCAACATACGTTTTGTGAAGGTAACACTCTAGCTGATTAATTAGTAAAGGAATGATCGAAGTCGGGTTCTCCTCCTTAGGTTGTTAATAAATTTTAAATGTACTAGAAAAAATTGAAGATGTTAACCCTTGGTCTCCCTAGTACATCCGCACACCCACTCTAACTTCTATAGGTGTGTTTGGTTTGGAGTTTGCAAGTCAAGGTTATGTCTAACGGAAAAGCGACCTTTTTTTGCTTTTGACCAAATCATGGTTTGAGGTCCTAAATCACATTGAAAAATAACTGAAGGTGATTTTAGCCAAACATGATATTTTCATTAAAACCTAACCTTACCTACTTCAAACCATGGTTTGGGACATCCCAACTATAAACCAAACATGCACTATGTCTCTGTGTATGTTTTTTGCAATAACTCACGAGGATGCCAACTATGATGATGGTAGCATGGCTAAGGAAGGGAGAGGAACAATGGGTTTAACACTACTGGTCGATCCAATAAAACACAAAATTGCAGCTAGCAGAACTTGAACCAAGTCCTCGAGATTTGACAAAACAAACTTTGCAAACTGAGCTATTTGGAAACTCTTATATAACATGTTTTATGTATGTATGCATGTATGTATGTATTGCGTCTAGTGATAGGAATCTTTCATGTAGCGCTTTTTTTTTTAAAAAAAAAGGGCTG
This sequence comes from Cyamopsis tetragonoloba, assembly GCA_037177725.1. Classification (NCBI taxonomy): domain Eukaryota; kingdom Viridiplantae; phylum Streptophyta; class Magnoliopsida; order Fabales; family Fabaceae; genus Cyamopsis; species Cyamopsis tetragonoloba. The sequence goes on from CM074122.1 coordinate 34,317,074, forward strand.
GCACGCGGCGACGCCCTTGTATTTTTTTTATAGCATGAACAGAAAATTATCCCAATTTGATACATATTTTTTAACCATAATTTAATAAGTAATTTTAAAATTTGCATTATTTTGGTAAAATTGCCATATTTTTATCCTTGTGCTTAAAAGCAAGCATTTTCTCTCTTTTTTTTTGTGTATAGAAGGAGAAGGCACTAGTGTTTCTCAATTTGATTTCTGATACACGCACTCGTATATGGGAAAAACTCTATAGTGCTCCTTTAGTACATATAATACTATCTTAAAAACTTGACAAGTGTCATGTAATTTGAATAAATTCAAATAATTAAAAATTATACTAATCACCCACCATGTATTGTACGTAGAGCTGGGTACGCGGACGGTCCATCTGGCATCGCCTTGGTCCGCGGACTTAATGAGCAATCCGTCTAAGCCTGCATTATAAATGGACCAACAAAAATGAAGCCCAAGTCCGCCCACCATGTCCGCGGGCATCCGCGACCATACAAATATTACTTCCTTCCTTTTATTTTATCTATTTTAATTACCTGCATTTCTTAAAGAGATGATTATATTTAATCGTTATTATTATTTCCGTTTCTAAATCAAAATATTTCATCACATATTCGCACATATTAAAAATTGATTGATATATTTAGTAGTCTTAAATATTAATTGCACCATACCATTTTAGTTATATATTAGTTAGCATGCCCGTGCACTGCACGGGTTATTATCTTAAGTAAACACTCCGGCTATTTTTTAATAGGGTTTTGCTATTCATTTCCCTAAGGCAATGTTTAAGCAACTCATGAATGAAAACTTGGTGTTGGAAAGTGTAGAGTATTTAAGGCTATGAAAATATTTTTCATTTATTTTAAATGCAAAGTTTCCATTCATGGGTTGCTTAGGGCAATAAATAGCAAAACTCAATATATTATTATAAGATCTAATTTATAAGAATTTCAATTAATAAAACTAAGGGTAAATTGCACTCACCACCCTTGAGGTTAGGCTAAATTGCACTCCACCCAATTCTTGAGGTAAAATTGCACTCCAACCCATTTCATTAACTATTGTTTATTAGGAGTTCAGAGAGGATGAAAGAAAACTCTACATTGAATTCTCCATTAATCAACTACATTCAGAAGTGCTCATTGAATGATCATTTATACAAGAACAAAAATGTAACTACAGTAACTGCCGAAAGGTAGTTATGAATCAGAAAATGTAATTACTGAATATAACTTAATATTATTATGTTTATCTCTAATACTCCCCCGCAAGCTCGAAGTGCATTTTACAACATCAGCTTGCAAAGGACAGAGACAATATAGAAATCCTAACGGTAACGGTCGAATTCGTAGCCCTCAAGTCTTTGACCTTCTCTTGGGCCTCGTCGATTTTGTTTCAACGTCTCCTTGAGTCTTGTTCCAAAAGGTTGATAAACGGAAACGGCCGGGTTCATAGCTCTCTAGAAGTCTTCGACTTTCTCTTTGGCCTCGTTGATCTTCTTTAGCGTCTCCTCCATCTCGTTCCAAACCATAGATAACAATCTCAGGAAATATGTGAAGTATTAAAAATAAATGAAAGTTCGATAAAGAGCTTTGGTGAAGCAATCAACAAGTTGGTTGTGAGAAGGGACAAAGAATAAATGAATCAGACCCTCTTGAATTTTATGTTGGATGAAATGACATTAAACTTCAATGTATTTGGTTCTTTCATGGAATGGGGAGTGTTTTGCAATCTGAATAGCGGATTGGCTATCTGAAAAAGTTGTGCAAAATGCAATGAGGAATGATTGCCAAATTCCCTCTCTTGTTGGAGAACAAGAGCAAATGACTTGACAATCGAGAGAAAAGACACAAGCATCATAATATGAGAACGAACTTGCGCAAAATGCGACGAGGGAGGATTGCCAAATTTCCTCTCTTGTTGGAGAATGAGAGCAAATGACTTGGCAATCAAGCAAAGAGGCACAAGCATCATAATTCGATAACGTACTTGTGCAAATTCCTCAATAAGGTCGCGTAAGAAGTTAATCACATGATCATCATCGCATTCTTTCTGCAATTTGACTAAGACTCCACAAGAACACGTAGCAGAACAATTCCATACTTGTTCAAGGAGTTGAAATTCTTCTTGAAAATTAGCAATATGAAAGGCATCTCCATGAGGATTTAGTACGGAAGCATCATAGCTAGAATGATTTTGGCCGTGAGACGCCATAGTCAATCAATGTTAAGAGAATCAAAGGAGTTTAAATTCCAGAATTTTCTGCTCTGATATAATATTAGGAGTTTAGAGAGGATTAAAGAAAACTCTACATTGAATTCTCCATTAATCAACTTAATTCAGAAGTGCTCATTGAATGAGCATTTATACAAGAACAAAAATGTAACTACCGTAACTGCCGAAAGGTAGTTATGAAATGGACAATGTAACTACTCAATATAATTGACTATTATTATCTTTATCTCTAATAATGGATAATTTCATTTATTTATTTTTTGTTTTTTACGATAGTTAATTAATTATTTTCTATATTAAAATGGTTAGTTTTTAGGTTTGTATATGTTTTTAGTGCCCAATAATTTTTGCTTTTCATTTTAATCAAACTTAACTCAAAAAATTTACTTTTAGCTCTTCCTAATGTTAAATTTTTTATGACATTTTTTAGGGGACGAAAACAAAATTAAATAATAGGATTAAAGTTAAAAAAATTAAATTACTGAAAATTAAAATTAAAAAAATTCAAGGGACTAAATAAATTTTTTTGAATTAATTGAGTTCTTAATTGATTTTTTTTTGGTACATTATAGTGGTTAGTTTTTAAGTTTATATAAACTTTTACTCCCAACAATTTTTATTTTTATTTTTAATAGAATTTAATTCAAAACTTTTATTTTTAGTCTCTAATAATGGTGGATGAAGACAAATGTTGTATATTCTTATATAGTGGACAGGTTTTATGCTCGGTTGAAAGAGTAGTCATTATGGCAATTTATGAATTATGCTATGGAATATGGATGCATCAAATTAAAAATGACTGAACATTTACATGTAGCACATGTCATTTTAATATTATTTTTTTAATGATTATATTAACATTTCAAAGAATGTCAGTTGAACATTTATGAATAAGCATTGGAAATGGTTCATATACTTCAACTTTTTCAATTCTAAACGTATATGAAATCATTATAATAATTTTTTCGCCTTTAATAGTATTTAATCAATAGTCAAAGTCATAAAATTAATTTAGCACTTGTTTGTTGAGCTCCTAAGCTAAAATAACACCAACCATAATTAATAATAAGAGGATATAAATTATTGAATAATGATTCTCAATTTCTCTTCCTTTATCTTTTTTTTTTATTATTATTATTATTATTTAATTATTTAATATATATTAAAATCGTGTCCCACCTAGAGTAAATGGAGCACTAACTATCCACTATTTCTTCTACACAAGGAAGTGGTCCTTTTTTTTTCATGATCACCCGAGGATTATCCAATGAACCTAGAATGTTTATAAAAAATACTTTAAAAAACATTTAAGCTCAATTTTTATTATCGACAATATATATATATATAGGGATAGGATCTATTGACACTACTTTGACTTACATTAATTCTTACATATAGATCATGTTTACAAAATTTCACTTCAATCTGAAATCGTCTAGTACTCCATCAACACACATGTTACTAAAAGATTTCGGATTAATGTGAAATTTTGTACACATGATCTATCAGATAAAATAGTTTCAATCTAACGGTGAACTTCGTGAAAAAACAACTTGAACAAAATGTTTTTAAGAGGTGTAAGAATTGGTGTAAGTGAAAGTGTTGTCAATGAATCCTAACTCATATATATCAAATTAAGATTCTTATAAAAAGAAATGCTAATTTTAGATTCATTTATCAAATTAAGCTACTAAAATGTAATGGTTATTATTTTTAAAATCAAAATATATTTTGAAGTTTTATCCTTTGTTTCTATTTATTTTATAAAATTAATAATAAAGTATTAATTATTACCCCAATTGAAAATGATGGTAGAATTGAAAAAATTGTAATTAATATTTTCTTGAAAATATTAGTTGACAATTTAATAAGAATAAATTTTTATTTTATAAGTGAATACTTAAAATTGAATGGATTGAATATGATTCTAAATTTTTCCCTTAATATTGATTTTTTGACTCACTCAAGTGAATTTTTCAAATTCGACCAAATTTGCTTATACAAAAATAAATATTTTTATTATAATGTAGCAAAGAAAATATTTTATTATTCAATTTTATTGTGAAGTCTAGGGACTCAGAAAAATTAGTTTAAAAAATTTAACACAGTAATAATACGTATAAGATTAGCATAAAAACATAATTAACTAATGAAAAAAATATTAAAATTCAAAGTTTGAATTTGGTATTAAACTACTTTTAACACATCAATTTACTCTCTAAAAAATCTAAAATACTATTAAAATAGTCTCAGAGATTTGAAAGAATATCAAATTAGTGGTCCTATTATTAAATTTCCTTATCAAGTCATGGGACTCATAAAATTAGCTCAAACAATTTAAAACACTAAAACGTACGGTAACATCCCGGAAATCCCCAAGAAGACTTAGGATTTAAGGGATTACAAAGAAGAGGAAAAATGGGGACTAATTTCACTAAAGAGGCGAAAAGAAGGACAAAAAGACTTGTATTCAAATATATATTCGAATATGGGAGTGAGAAAAAGAACACAGGACCCTTATATTCGAATGTACATTCGAATATGGACCCCAAATCTATAAATAGGGGACTGGACCTCCTCATTTGACAATTTCCCACTTCCTCACTTTATACTCTTCTTTAACATACCTCACTTAACTCTATCACGAACCAACTACGCCATAACTCCTTCATCTAAGACTAAGGATCCAAACGATTCGGTTCAGATTCAGAGGTAGGTACAACAAAGGAACCAAAGTAGGAGATTTAGATTTGTAAGAGAAGGAGAAAAAGATGCAAGGGAAGTTCCAGTAACCCTGAAAACCCCAAATCCATAATACTTTGAATTTAAGAACATGTGACTAGGGGATGCTAGGAACATGCTGTTAGGAAATCAAACTAATGTGTTAGACATTGTTTTGGTTGAGGATTTGGTGTATGTTTGAACTATGCATGCTATGATTGATATTCGTATGAATTTGACATGTTTTATGTTGATTAGGAATGCATGTGATATTGTGAAAAATGATAAATGCATGAAGTTGCATAAATAAGGTATTCCAAAATTAAATGTGACGCTAACTGGGAATTTGATATCGAGACGGTTTCAAAATGGATTTGGAAAAGATTAAGTCACAGTATTAGTATATTCAAATATGTATTTGAATATGGAATGCCATGTTCAAATAGATATATGAATATAACATTTCTGTCACGTAGTATCCGAGTATGGAGTGTTTGTAATCGGATAAGAGTATATTGGAAATCATTGTTTGTATGTTATATGCTTGATATGAATGTGTGATGCATTAGAACTAAAAATGGAAATGTTGAAAGATGCTCTTCCCCATCAACAGAGATTGAGTAAGAGGGTTAAGTTCCACTGGAAGTAGAGCGGGTAAGAGGACAGAGCAGGAAATGGAAAGATGAGAACGTAGGGTTATCCCGAAAGGGGCAAATAACCTGAAGTGCTAGGCTATCCCGAAAATGGGGTAGATAGCCTAGTAAAAAGGGGACTATGTTCACGAGGTAGGTAGTTCCCTGGGCTAGCCCGAGAGAGGGTTGGTAGCCCGGCAGGAGGATCCTGAGAGGACGCTCGCTAGGACCATGGTGATGATGAGCTTAGTTACTTGTTACTGCCACGCATTTTGGTGGATTCCCGGTGCACAGGGTTTCCTGGTAAAAAGGAAAGAAATGAAAAATGGAAAAGACTTCATGACTTGCATACATGTTATCTTGTCATTGCTGTGTGTTTGCTAGGGATTGGATTTGGGGCAGTTTTTCAGTTAGACTGACTGCAATAGTGTAAAATGTTTTTAATTAGACCGGGGGTTACTCGGTTATATGATTTACATGTAACTGACGGTCGCAGTATTGTAGGTATTGGAAGACTGTGGATGTAAAGCAACGGATGAGACAAAGCTTTAGGCTTTGCTTAAGTATAACCACACTTGGTGAACCTAAGCCTTCTGTTTAGAGAGTATATGGTTCAGATGTATAGGAAATTGTAATATAAATAAAGAAATGTTTTCGTTGTATTTTAAATATGAAACCAAGTAGCAGATTTGTATTTTCAAGAAAAATTTTTAAATGTCAGATTTTCAAAGTTAACCTTTTTAGTAACTACTATTTTAAAAAATTAAGGTGTTACAATATGGTATTAGAGCCGTTTGATCCTTCGGACTGGAATGAGTTGATAGTCAACTGAACAATTGATATTCTGAACATATCTATTGGGCATATCATAAGCTTCGAAGGAATATGCAACTATTATTTAGTATGATCAACTAAATATTGGTGCATAAGAGTAGAAGTTATGACTGCTAATGGATAGGAATGATCTTTAAGGATTGTTCTTCTATTAGAAACTTTCATTGAAAGTAGGATGAGTCATAGGGATAAATGTACTAGTGTTTGTGACCATAAGATATTGAGCCTAGCCAGTTCACTACCTTACGGCATTGACGCATTTGCAGCCAATGGATTCAAGTCACTAGCCTAGAAATCAAATTCTTTCATAAATTCACCAAGCCCAGATTCGAGTAGACATTGTGATTGAAGAACCTTTATTAGAAAAATTTAAGCATCAACTCTCATTAGACGGTCATGTATTCTTAAAAAAGTTCGATAACTCATTGTATAATAACCTTTTCCTTTTCATAATGGTAGCATAACATCGTATCGAGAAATTTGTTCTACCACAAGTTCTTATAGATAAAATTAAAAGGAGTTGTTAGGGTCAAGATTTAGAAATTCTTTCTGCTTGAAGATTTACTAAGTTAGTTTCATCAACTTAATTTTAGAGAGACACATGTCCCACATCTTGCTCTATCCCAATTCTGAAATAAATTCTTTGAAGGCATCTATTTCAATCCTAGTCTAAATCTAATCATGAGAATTCAAATAGTATTGTTTTATGCATAATGACTTTAGAAATAAGTCTTTCTTTCCTTAAGTTAATCATGAAAATCTTAGTATATAGTTCCTCAAGTTCTAACAATATTTTAAATCACAACCTTAGGTGCTTTTATACAAAGACTTAGAAAGATCGTAAGATGAAGAATCCCATTTTGGATGCCATTTCAATTTAGTCAAAGATCATTCCCAACGATCTTCTAAAGTTCTATTTCCACTCGAATTATTTCATCTTGCTGAGCGTGAATCCTTTTTTATTCGAGGGAGTAATCAGCTATTGGAATCTTTCTATGTAAATCATTATAAGAGATGACAACTAGGGAAACTTCAAAATCTCGAAACCACGTTATGAGATTTGCTAGCAGTCTTGGTAGGCGAACGTGTTCCAGAACCTATCTCCTAGTTACTTGTATTAACTTCTCGGGTTATTCCAAAAGCACAATTCTGAATTCCTCAATTTTAATCATCTTGAATTCTCCAGTAAATCATTCAAAAATTGGTTGACAAGAATCATATGAGATTCATGTCGTAAGTAAATTAGAATTTGTACTACAGGAGTATAAGCATATTCAATTCCAAAGAACCCAAATTTCTCCGAAGTTAAATCACACTAGCAAACTTACCTAAACAGGCTACACCTATTTGTTCTTTAAGAATATACACGTCAAGGGTAAGACGATATTAAGCTTATTCCATCTATTTCAGATTCTACGGTTTGGAACTTTACTGCACATGATTTCAAATTTTGAAGTTCTAATTAGCATAAGAAACTATTTCCAAACTTTAGAGCAATATCACAGTTCAAAGATTTCTTTCGTAATCTTAGCTCATAATACCATTTTAAACAGTTATCAAATTATCTTTGTTGATATTCGAGTTTCAAATCTTAGATTCGAGTTACCAGAACAGCCCAACGATAGCGGTAGAAGAATTCTCAAAATCTTTTATTCAAATTCGGATGATTCGAATCTTCCTAAAGTTTGAACCCATATAAGTTTCTATCTAAGTTGTATACTATCGATCATTAAGGGAATCTCCTTAGTTTTCGAATATTTCCAGAAACTCAAAATACTTTATCAATCACCTAAATTCCAGTTTTTCCTCAGAGATTCCTACAGACTTGAACAACTCCGATTTTCATACTCCCGAAATCCGACTAAGCACCCCGACTACCTTGTAAATTCATTTATTCAGAACATAAGTTAAAAATAATTTTTGACTCACCTTAATTCTCTAAATTAAATCCTTGTAAGGTTATGAGAATACGCCGTCATTATAGCTATCAACTTTCATACGCCAGATTTGTATTTTTAAGAAAAAATTTTAAATGTCAGATTTTCAAAAGTTAACCTTTTTAGTAACTACTATTTTCAAAATTTAAGATGTTACGCGTATAAGATTAGCATAAAGCTTTAATTTATTAATGGAGAAAAAATGTTAAAATTCAAGGGTTGAATTTGGTTTTTCACATCAGTTAGTCCTTCATAGATACAATATTTTTATTAAATTAGTTAAAAAACTTTTAATACTATCATATTAATTTCTTAAAGATTTAAAGTACTATCAAATTAGTATCTCAAAACATCAAATTGATATTTTTATTTCTGAAAAGTATATTAAATTAATCTTTTAAAAATTTAAATACTTCAAAATTTATTGGTTAATGATTTAAAATAATATCAAATTATCCTTGAAAACACCAAATTGTATTTTTTCTTTAGTAATGGAGAAAAATTATTAAAATTCAAAGGTTGAATTTTTTTGGTATAACCACATGTTTTCCCCCTTAGAATAAGACTAAATCCGTTTGCGTTACGTGGCTGGCGCTGGCCTCCGAGAATTTGACATATGTGGGTTTCGAACACGGGTTCTCTTGCTGTGGATCGTCGCTCCTATGAACTTAGCGGGGCCTTGCACCGCTAAGCTAACCCTTAGGGTTAATTCAAGGGTTGAATTCGGTTTGCACGTGAAATTAGTCCCTCATGGATTTCATATTTTATTAAGTTAGTTTTAAAAATATTAAAATACTACCAAATTAATCTCTTAAAGATTTTAAATACTAACAAATTGTCACAATCATATAGCTCAGTTGGTGAGCGTATGGCATGGGGACATGTGTGTATGGGTATGGGGTTTGATCCCCGGTTGTAATACTTTCCTATATACCAAAAAAATACTATCAAATTAATAACTTAAAGATCTTAAATACTATCAAATTAATAACTTAAAAGATTAAATCACTACAAAATTAGTCCCTTTAAAATATGAAACAATATCAAATTTGTCCCTCATAACATCAAACGTGATATTTTTCTTTTTTAATACATTATTAAATTTGTCTTTTAAAGTTTTAAAATACTACCAAATTAGTCCATAAAAGATTTAAAATAATATCCAAATAGTGGTTGAAAACACCAAATTGTTTTTTGTTTGTTTCTTTTTTTAAAAAAAAAGATAAAATAAATATAGATGATGTTAGTAATAACTGGGAGTAAATAATATATAACCACCGATTTTATTGAATTATTTTAGAAAAATTTAAATACTACCAAACTAATCTCTTAAATATTTAAAATACTATTAAATTAGTCCCTTAAAGATTTAAAATACTAAATATTAGTCCTTTAAAAATTTGAGACGATATCAAATTAGTTCTCAAAACATGAAATTGATATTTTTATTCTATAAAATATTATTAAATTAGTATTTTGAAGATTTACAATAATATCAAATTAGCTCTGAAAACACCAAATTGTTTTCTTTTCTTTATTAATGGAGAAAAGTTATTAAAATTCAAGCGTTGATATTTTTCTTGGTAAATACACAAGGGTTGAATTTGGTTTGTCATGTCAAATTAGTTCCTCATAGATTTAATATTGAGTTAAATATGTTTTTGGTCCCTGAACTTTAACGAGAATATGTTTTTTGTCTCTGAACTTTAAAACGTCGATTTGTAGTCACTAAACTTTCAAAAGGTTCACAATCCCTCCATATATTTTTTGATGACGTGGAAAACTGAGGATCCTTCATCAAGTTCACATGTCAGTAGATTAGTTTTGCAACGTCACCAAAAAAAGTATGAAGGGACTAAAAGTTAACTTTTTCAAAGTTCATGGACTAAAAACTGACATTTTAAAGTTCAAGGACTAAAAATAGATTCTCGCAAAAGTGCAATGACCAAAATCATATTTAACCTTTTAATATTTTACTAAATTAGTTTAAAAAAATTAAAAATACTACCAAATTAATCTTTTAAAGATTTAAAATACTGTCAAATTATTTTTTCTTTCTTTTTTAAGAAAAGAGAAAATTAATATAGACTAAGGTACCGTTTAGCCCATTTTATTTTTCTCTTAAGAGCCACTTTTAAGTTTAAGGTACAAATAAGAGGCTTTAAAAAAAATCCATAAGCTGTTTGGTAGTTTCATTTTCTTTAATTTAGTATAAGCTACTTTGAAACCTTTTTATTTATAATAATAAATAGTAGTATATATTTTATGTTATTTAATATTTTTCAAAAAAAATTGTTTACTGGTGGCAGAGGACAGCGTCCGGCCGTAACTATGGTAGTTGGTGGATGTTCAATAAAAATAACAGGTTGAAAACATAAGCAAAAGGTCCTATTTGGGGATTATTTTAAAGCTCTTTTTTTTTCATTTCTTCATTAAAAAAAAGCCACTTAAAATTTTTAGAGCTTATTAATATTTCTATTTCACCAGACTTTTGCTTATAACTAGAAGATAGGCCCAAAGTAAGCTGGGTCAAACAATGCCGATGTTAGAAATTGGGATTAAATAATATACAACCACTGATTTTAAAATATTTGCACCTTGCAATTGCAATTTATGTTTTTTTTGATAGGCAACAACAAATTTATTACGCGGAGTACAATGGGTACTCCAACCCATTACAACCAAAGAAGCAATTGCAATTTATAATATCTATATAATTATACTTCATAGGAATAATTTTATGAAAACTTTTAAAAGATGAATAACTTCAATGAAAGAATATAGATTATTTTTTTATTATGAGGCAAATTTTAGGCCACATCTTCATCTTCACCATCAGAAGGAGGAAGTTCATTGAGGTCAAAGTTCAAAATTATCCTTGTACCCTTAGCTGCAACATTCGAGTTTACCTCTTCATAAGAGGATTCCAATTCATCCTTCTTTGCAGATTTTTCTCTACGAGGTCTTCAGTTTTCCATCAACAGTGGGCTGTAGCAGTACCAGATAACTTCTCTGTCTCTATGATATGTTGATCATTCCATTCCATATCATTAAGTCCTTCACTTGGTAGATTCTTGTTCTTAATTTGTTTTCCTTTCTTGTGAATAGCTTCAGCTTACATCACTTAACACACAGACAGAAGATCAAAATTAAAGATTTGTCTACATACAAATCATCAAATAATTTTCATCCCATGTACAATTAATAAAATCTAGAAGTTTAAACATCAATGTAATCAAATCCAATCTATATATATCAGCACCAACGATATATTAGTGTATGTCTTTAATTTATATAGAAAGATGACAGATGTTTTTATTTCTTGTGTTTCCAAAAATTATAAAATATATAGTAAACAAAATTATGTGTGCCACAAAGTGAACTAAATTAACATAGCTTCTATGCAAGCAAGCAACAATGGGAACGTCTAGTACAAGCATAATAGTTGGGCTATTCACTTGAGTTTTATGTTTAGAAAAATTAAATAATTATAGATAGGAATCTTCTCATGTTACATGAGAGCCATTTTATATGAGAGGATCATAATTTAATAATTATTTTTTTCAGTCAAACAAATATTACTTTATATATTTATATATATATTATTGTGTACGGCAATACTGTTTGGTCACACTATTTATATATATATATATATATATATATATATATATATTATTGCAATACTTTTTGGTCACACTATTTAAGTTTATCATCTTTTAGTCATTGGAGTTTTCTTCCTAACCGAATAAACTCTGCTTTTAAAACAATTTAAAATTAATTGTCTCTTAAATAAGTTGGTCATGTAAACCAAACGAATGGGGATTCTCTTTATTTTCATTAAGAGATGAAGAACATTTTCACCATTAAACTTATATTTATAACTTATAAAATAAAATTAAAAAATTGTTATATTACAACCATTATGTAAAACTTAAATTATCCGATTATTTTCTAAACCGGAGAAGTACTTGACCCAAATTCAACCATATTCCAACACAATTAGGTCTCACCTCTTTCTATTGAGTTAAGATCCTCTCCAATTTCTAGTCAATTGGACAATTCTAGTCTCAATTTGAAGGCTCATAAACATTATTGAATATTATAATTTATTTTATATAAAAATAAAAAATATTTAAAAAATCAGATTGTGTCATGTACTTTTTAGGATCGAAGAGGATTCTATTTCCTTGTTGTTTTCCACGTCCCATCTTCTTCTTTTTTCAATTTTTCTTGGTCCCATCTGAACTTACCCCTAACAGTACAATTTACCCAAGTCGAGCCATTCTCTGCCGAAGGTATGACCTAATTTTTTTAATCAATGTTATGTGTTACCCGTATCATGACTATTATCGATCCTTTTTTTTTTCAGATCTGGAATCAAACAAAAAATGTTGACGTCTGCCTCATAATAAGATTTTTAATCTTGAGAAGTTGACGAAAATTCAATGGAAAGAGTAGACAAAAAGACCTTGAAAAATAAAAATTGGCTTAGAATTATAAATAGTGATTTGGGCATAACCTTCACAAATTAAAAATGGTTAATTAAATGTTGAATTGATGTCAGAAATTGTTGATTTAAGGTTTTGGCCTGGAACATAAATTGTCATGGAATATAAATGTGACTAGACACATGAAGGGGTCATAGACCTAAGAATAAGGATAGTGTACCTTGCGAAAATTTTTGCTTGTGACCTATAATTTTAGCACCAACTGAATCTGAGCCCTTTGAGGAATACTCATCAACAGTAGTGACCTCAAATGAATCAATCCAAGCCTTTGGATTTGAAGAAGGTTGATTGTTGCTCCCACTCTCAAGATTAGTGACTTTGAGCACTTTCTTCAATTCTCTTAGTCACATCAATTTCAATGGTGCTACTGTTGGTGCCTTTGAGCACTTTTTATATTTTAAATGATAGAATTCTTGGCCATGGCATAAATAGAAGTAATTACGTTTAGTTTAGAACATCTATATTATGATTAGACTAATTTTCAAGAGAATTTTTTTTTCATTCACAGGATTCAAATTTGAAATCGTATTTAAAGGTTACTATTTTTTTTCATTTTTGTCAAGCAATAAATACTTTTATTTTATTTTTCATTTTGGGATTTTGTTTGTTTGTTATTAATGCTATTTGGCATTAGTGTTCAGATTCAAAGAAGTTACTAATGCAATTTATTATAAGAATTAAATGGTTTTAAATTTTATATTAATTTTGTTAAGGTTATGAGTGTAAAATTGAGAGACTATATTAAATGAAAGGTCAAATATATTTATTTTTTTATATATAATTTTAATATTAGAAAGTGATAAAATTGACACAATTGTTTTTGCTTAATTTTGGAAAACAATAACAATTGGAGTTAAGGACAAAATAAGTAATCAAACAACTTGCAATGCAACTAAAGCCTGAACACTTTATAAAAATTCCGAAAATCGAACTTTACACATGTATAACCTTTGCTGATTCTAGTCATTCATAAAGATCAACGAAGATTCCTTTAACTTTAGTGGCTCTTCGCTGATAAGATTCAGTAATCTGTGAATAAAATTTAAAGCCAGAAATTGATGTCATAGTCTAAAAAATGAAAAATCTTGCTTATATCTATCTAAATTTAAGGTGAAAAGTGGAGATTAGAATCTATAACCTATTAAATACGAGATAATGTCATGATCTTCACTATATTAACCGCTTATTATTTTCCTAAGATATTTCCTTTTATTTCTTTAGGATTGGACCTCACACATGCTAACAAAGAATGAAAGGTATTTTGTTTATTTTGTATTTTCATTTCTTATTTTCTTATTTTAGATTTTATTGCAAATATTAGAAATAAGTGACAACAACAAGCCTTATCCTACTATGTGAGGTTGGTTACATGGATCACACGACGTTATTGTGCCCAATCAAAAATCAGATTTTCAGAAGTTTTAACAAGCAAAAAATTTTGTTTAATGAGTTCTCATAGTGCCCTTTTAAGTCTTTAGCCTGTGCTTGACATTCATATAAAGCTACAAATGTTGTTCCTTGTGATTCAAAACGACTTTCCACTTTGTCAAAGAGAAGATACAAATAAAAGAAGTAAAAATATAGAACTTTATAGCTTGATAAGATTTTCTTTCTATTTCAAGTGTTCTCTCTTGTTGAGCAAGCTAAACTGTTTATTTGTTGAAACGTTGTTTCGCTTTTTGGGATCGTAAATCTATTTGTAGCGTTGTTTAGGTTGGCTTATTACATTCAAAATACTAAACCACAAAATAGTTTTTTTTTGGGGTTGTATTGATGTTCAAATAATTGTTGGATGGAATACTAATCATACATCATACATCATACATGGGACACCCCAATGAGATTTACTAGGTGGAAAAAAAACTCCTATTTTTTCAAATAAAGTAAATTAGTTCACACAACATCCTAGCATTTGAAATTTAACCGCTAGTCTCTCATGTCCTTCCCACTTGCCAAATCAATAATTATGGAGTCATAAAAATCAACAATTACCAATCAATTCAAATGAATAATGTATAGAATAGTACATAATAATTGTATAAAAATCTACTTGGAAACATTCAAGCTAACCAGCTGCACCTAAAACTAGTTTTAACTTTAAAGTATATGTACATGAAGTAAATGGGACCATCAGAACTCAAAGAGGGTGGGAGAAGAGAAGGAAGTCCACAGTGAAATGTATATAACCTACACAATTTCACCTTTGACCACTATAATTTGGATAGATCTCTGATTTTATTCAAATACTCAACAAGGCGCTTGAATGCTACTGATTTCAAAGTGAGCAACTTTAAATGCATGAACATTCCCCGATGCGGCTATAAGAGCCCTTATGTTCTCTTGTGTGTCAAAGAATCCCATCTGTTGATGTTCTGTAAGCTGGGTGGCATGCAATTGCTCTAGTGGTTTTGAGAAGACAAACAATTGAGTGAGAACAATAAGGAATCTAGGTTACATTAATATGCAAGTCTCCATGTTTGGGGACTTTTTCCTAGGTCCCATGTTTCTAAAAATGTTTATACTATACTCTAGTACCAAGAAAAAATTTCGAAATGTTTTGAACTACTAGGACCAAATTACAAACCTTAGATTTGAGCAGAGTAACTGTAAATAGATCGATACTTGAACCATATGATCAATAATATATACATATTTTTTTTTATATTTTAAAAATAATATTTCATATGTCTAAAGAATACATGTTTTTTCTTTAGCTTATAATTTGCCATAAAGTAAAAAGTTGTTTCTTCACAAATTATTTTAGAGCTTTTCTTCACTAAAAGCCTTTTATTAGTTAAAAGAATTGAAAATAAGAGAAGCAAAAGCTCAATAATTTAACTTATAGTTTTAGAGTTTTTCTTAAGCAAAGATAAGCTGCTTATTATTTGAAGAGATTTTTTATTTAAAAAAAAAAACAATATTTGGCTCAACTCCACTTTTTAGAGGAAGAGAAGGCAAAATAAATAAATAAATAAACTGAGTCAAAAATACACTAGGCAGAGTAATTGTAAATAGATACTTGAACATATGATCAAGAATATATACATATTATTTTTTATATTTTAAAAATAATATTTCATATGTATGAAGAATACATGTTTTTTCAAACGTCAATAATATTATTTAAAAAATATTGACAAATTTATAATATATACATATCTATTGTAATTATGAAATTCAAGTGAAAAGAGCATAAATAATAGCAAATAAAAAAAAGTTGAAAGAACATTAAATGCTTAGTTCAAGTCAAGTTTACATATAGATATAGATATCCTAATCAAAATTAAAGTGAAATATCTCGTATTAATGGTATTATTTTTAAATTATTAAATTAAATAGGAGTATACTTAAAAAAAAAAGTAATGCTCATAATTATTTATATTGTGGCTTATATTATGAACCATGTGTGTGCTCATAATTATATATAGGGTTGGGTAATTTGGGTTCCATTGACACCTTGGTGTCAAACTTAGTAAATGCTGGCACCGATCATAACATGTTATAAATATTGAAGTTTACTAATCCGACGGTCTAAATGAAATTTTATATAAAGTAGATCAGCGTAACAAAATTTTATATCATTTGAACATTGATCGATACTTCATTTGAAAAATATATGTTGACATAAAGCATGTTATTTAAAGTATAAGTGAATTTGTACTTCTATATCACACACACGCACGCACACATGCAATTAAAAAAAATATAAGAAATTCCATCTCCATTTTTTTAGTTTAGAAAAAATAATCATCAGATCAATTCAAAATCACAAAAATACAAGTTTTTTAAGATGTTATTGATAAATTTTAGGAATTAATTAGGATTTGTTTCTAGGAGTTAGGATTTTCAATTTTCACGTTAGTGATAGATTTTAGGAAGTAGGATTTTTTTTTTTTGAAAATTAGGATTCATTTTTAATTAGGAATTTTTAATGATTATTTTCAATTAAGATCTTATTTTTTTTACAATCGATTTTTTTTATGGTGAAGTAAGTTTTATTTTTAACAATAACTAATGTAATATTTACATGTGATGGCCCAAGAAAATAAAGTCTCCAAGTCCAACAACAATTAACGAACAAGCCCAAAACAAAATCCTAGTTCCTTAGAAGCCTCCAATTAATTTGAAGATTCAATCTCATGGTGTTCACTCATTCAACAAGATTTAGTCTCTCATGTGTAGGGATTGGCGCGTTGTGCTTCAACACACGTTTTGTGAAGGTAATGCTCAAGCTGACTGGTTAGCAAAGGAAGGAATGAAGTCGGGTTTTTTTTCCTCAGGTTATTGATCTGTTGCATGCCCTTGTGTTGGTTGATGCTTCAAGGTCCCTTGTTGTAACGCCCTAGGCCCTTGTTTTAAATTTCAGATGTACCACAAAAAATGAAGATGTTAAACCTTGGTCTCCCTAATACATCCGCACACCCACTCTAACATCCATGTCTCTATGTATCTTCTTTGCGATAAATAACTCACTAGGATGTGCTAACTATGATGATGGTAGCATGGCAAAGGAAGGGGGAGGAACAATGGGTTTTACACGGGATGATATAAAACACAAAATTGCAGCTAGGGAAACTTGAACAAGTCCTCGAGATTTGACAAATCAAACTTTGCCACGTGAGCCATTTGGAAACTCATATATAACAATTGGTGTAATTTGATGTCAACCCTATATATGGGTTAGGATCAAATGACACCAGTTGGTTTAACACCAATTCTTACACCAATCATTAACGATAGATCGAAGCTTTTATTTTCTGAAAGCTACCGTTAGATTGAAACTACTTATCATAGATCATCTGAACAAAATTTGATATCAATCCGAGATCGTAATATGGGTTAGGATCAAATGACACCAGTTGGTTTGACACCAATTCTTACACCAATCAATAACGATAGATCGAAGCTTTTATTTTCCGAAACATACCGTTAGATTGAAACTATTTATTGTATAGATCATGTGTACAAAAATTCACATAAATCCAATATCATTTAATACTCCATCAACACGCTTGTTTTTTTCACGATTTTTAAAACTATATTTTACGTTAATTTTTTAGTGCGTTGATATCAAATTTTGTACAAATGATCTATACGATAAGTAGTTTCAATCTAACGGTAGGTTTCGAGAAAAAATAATTCGATCTATCTTTATTGATTGGTGTAAGAATTGGTGTCAAACCAATTGGTGTCATTTGATCTTAACCATATATATATATATATATATATATATATATATATTGCGCCTAGTGACAGGCGTTTGCCACGTGGCATTGTTGATTTTTTTTGAAAAAGGGGTTGTCACGTGGTGGTGCCCTTGTCTTTCTTATTCAAGGGATGAACCGTAGATAACCCAAATTTGATACATACTTTTTTTCAACATTAATTTAATAAGTCATTTTAAAATTTTCATTTTTTTGTAAAATTGCCATATTGTTATCCTT
Organism: Cyamopsis tetragonoloba; assembly: GCA_037177725.1. NCBI lineage: Eukaryota > Viridiplantae > Streptophyta > Magnoliopsida > Fabales > Fabaceae > Cyamopsis > Cyamopsis tetragonoloba. Next base: position 34,335,400 of record CM074122.1, read on the forward strand.
GTTCTGAAATGGAAGCATTTTCTTGGGTTTTTTTTTTTTTGTGTATAGAGGGAGGCACTAGTGTCTCTCATTTTGATTTCTGACACGCACTCGTATATGGGAAAAACGCTATATTGCTCCTGTAGTATAGACAACATCATCTTAAAAATTGACAAGTGTTAATTATTTTGAATAAATTAAAATAATTAAAAATTATACCAAGCACCCACTATGTATTGTGGGCTCACCACTAACTATATGAAAGGGAATATGTACAACATGAGTACTACAAGTTTGCTACATATATGGCCATAACATGCGGAGGATCACGAATCAAAGTTAGAGGATCCCAATGTATTTAGCTTTCATTTTTCCCTATTGTTTAGAACAAAGAGAATAAAAATATGAATAATGATGTAATATATGATGTTTGGTTGAAGAGAAAATAGAAGGAAAAATTGACTTATACAAAAAAAATTGTTATATCTTCTTACTTATCCTCCTATATATCATCTTATTATCTTGTAGTTAAAAATATTAGTTGTATGGCTAAATAATTAGATGAGATACTATAACAAATATAAATATTATCGTAATGATGACAATTAATGTTGCATTGTTTTTAGTTGACAAATAAGTGTTAAAAAAAGACTAATTTATAGTTGGTCCTCTAACTTTCTTAATTAGGCGAGTTTAGTTTTTTAACTTTTAATTGTAAGAATTTAGTCCTTAATTTTGCTAAAAATATAATTTTGGTCCCTAAACTTTTAATTGTGTTATTTAATTAGATCCCTTAACTTTATTCAATTTTGGATTATGGTTATTTTGTTAATCTTTTGTAAAGAAGGTAATGGTTAATGCAGTCACACCAATATAATCAAGTGTGTGAGGACATCAAACTCGCATAATCAAAAAAATTTAAGACCAAAATCACACAATTAAGAAAATTAAGATGTTAAAAGCACCCAAATAAAAGTAGGTTATATGAACTTAACTATGTTAACCATTAATTTCCTGACAAAAAATGGCTAGGAGGACCAAAATTAAGAAATTAAAAAAATTAAGATATCAAAATTACGCAATTTAAGTTAAGAATTGTTGGTTGTAGAAGGACAAATACATTTTTGGTCATTTCTAAAACAACGATGGCAGATGTCATTATGTGTATAAGATATTAATTATGAAAAATTGTAAATGTATATCTCACTTTTAGAGTGTAAAAAGATATAAAACAAAGATAAACAATAAGAAAATTTTAAAAAAAATAAGAAAAAATCATATTAAATTAATATGATTGATAAAAAGGATAGAGATAAAAAATGATTAAAAGATAAAAGATAAATAGTATTCCATCACTACTCATTTTTAGGGATGGCAAAGCATGTCAGCCCAGCTCATTTAGCCCGTAAAAAATGGATTTGTCCAGGACAGCCCGTCAAAGCTTTGTGGGTTCATTCTGCTGGTCCAGCCATCTACTGTATGAATTATGCGGGTTGCAAGTTGGCCTGCCAACTTGTCATACCAATTAAAAAACAATTAAAAAATTCGGAACCTGTTTTTGTTTTCTTGCCTTTTGTTTTTTTAAAACAATAATAACTTGTCTTTTGTTTTTTTTCACCATGCAAAAAGCTATCAATTTTTTGTCAACAAAATTATTTTTAACTATGAATCTAAGTTTATTTTATTTTTTGGACCTTTGTTTGCTAGGCTTTATTAGTTTTTTTTTTGTAAACTCCCATCCCAATCATTAATCTACAGAGAAAAACAAAATTTGGTCGACGAAATAATAGGTGAAGTGGGCTGAACAATATGGCCCACCAATCTGCCAACCCCCATCAACCGACAACAATCACCCACAATATTCAACCCATCATTCCTTTTTTCATTTCTCACATATTGTAATTAAACTATAGTTGAACCGGCTGGTCCGAGTGGTTGACACGGGACCATGAGCGGCTCAATCCAGGAATTGGATTGATTTTGCATTTGACTCGGTATTTTGGTAAAATTGTCATATTTTTATCCTTGTGCTGAAATGGAAGCATTTTCTTGTTTTTTTTTGTTGTGTATAGAGGGAGATACAAGTGTCTCTCAATTTGATTTCTGACACATGCACCCACCATGTATTGTATGTAGATAGAGCTGGGTACGCACACGGTCGGTCCCGCCGCGTCTTGGTTGGTGGACTTAACGGCAATCCGTCTAAGCTCGCGTTATAAATAAGCCAACAAATATGAAGCCCAAGTCCACTCACGATGTCTGTGGGCATCCGCATATATATTTTTTATAGACTTTTTTTTTATCAATTTTTTTACCATTTTTTTTGGCTTTACACTATAACATGACTTTAAAAAAGTCCATAAATTTTTTTTTTTACTTTAAACTATAACTTTATTTTTTTAAAAAAAATAGTGCATAAAAAGGTTTAAACACTTACATAAAATATTTTTTTAAAAGTGCATAAAATGTTCAACATTTTAGACTTTAGGGTTTTCTTCTTCTTTTTTTTTGACAAAAGGGAATTTTTTTTTGGATCACTAATGTTTGGGCTTTCTTTTTTTTAGAAATCTTAGGTCTATATATTTCATTACAAAAAAAAAATAGATAAACGGACATCCGTTTAGCTTGCGGAGTCCACGGATTTGTCCATTTAGCTCGCGGGTTAATGGGCATGTCCACCTAAACCCACAAATTATATGGTCCTCATGCTTAGAAGCTATTGTTGCGGGTTGCATCAATTGTCCCGTGGCGGAGGCTAGGTGGGCCAAGTCACTATCGAATCATGGCGCTTGAGCTGCTACGCTCTTAAGTAGAACGAGTTGCGCCATGACTATCAGCTATAGCTTTTGGCCTAGTGGTAAGCGCTCCATCCAACAAACTTTTTCATATTAAATCAAATTGACTTTTATCACTTAATTTTTTATATGTTACTAAACAATTTTAATTAAAATGAGAAAATAAATCATAGTTTTACAAAATATATATGTTAATTTATTTAAAACAGTAAAAAAATATAAAATATTTTTTAACCCATAAAGTCATAAAATGCATGGCCAACCCCATACTAATAATTTGAAGAGCTGATGTAAATTAAACAATTTTCATATTAGTAGTAGAGCGAATTAGAGCGAATATGAAAACTTTTGGCGAAAAATTGGGAGGGTAGAGCAAATTGGAGGGAGCATAAAAATTTTAGGCAAGTAATTGTGAGGGTAATTTTGAGACTTAGTCAAAAAAATTGTTTTACCCAAGTCATGGGAATGTAGATACCCACCTTTCTAGGAAGGAATGAAAATCTATAAAATCATGGGAATATAGATTCCTGGGAACAAAATTTACCTGAGAATGTTTTTTTATTATTTGCAACCAAACGTGAGATTGTTCATTCCCAATCCAACATTCATGGGAATGTTGTTGTAATCCGTGAAACAAACGCCCCCTTAATTTTTAAAAGAGTGATGGTATTAAGTATGAATGGGGTTGATAATGAATGAAGCACAAAAATACATGGCATATATAATAATATGATTATTTTTTTATAATGAAAAGGGGTTAAAAGCCCAACAAGGCCAAGCAAGAAATTTGAATGGGTTTGATAACGAATGAAGCACAAAAATACATGGCATATATAACATTATGATTATTTTTTTATAATGAAAAGGGGTTAAAAGCCCAACAAGGTTAAGCAAGAAATTTACACCGGAATTGATCGAGTTAGGAGTAAAAACTATAATAACATTGTTAGAGAATTTGTAAATATGGTTAGAATATGTAAATATTTTTGCATATCCATTGTATTATAGCCTAGGATCTCGATTGATCTCTCACTTACTTTGTACTAATTATGTTATATATTTAGTTTCCTTTATTATAGGCTAGGATACTTGTAATCATTGTATATAATATCATATTTGCTAATAAAATCATGAGAAATTATATTCTTTCATGGTATCAGAGCAAATATGAGATTATATACAGGCTTTACAAGTATCCTAGCCTATAATAAAGGAAACTAAATATACACCATAATTAGTAAAAAATAAGTGAGAGATCAACAGAGATCCTAGGCTATAATACAAGGGATATTGAAAAGATATTTACATATTTTAACCATATTTACATATTCTCTAACAATGAATATGCAAATGATATTTACATATACTAACCATATTCAGATATTCTCTAACAAACATTGATCTGCAAACAATTCAACAAAGTAGATACGACTTGGGGAGGAGGATTGAAAAGCTTGAAAAAAATCTAGGTGGTGGTTCAAATTGAATTAGGTTTTCCTTGATATTTATATTTATTTTCTCCAAGATTTTTGTTTTAAAAAAATATAATCTCTTCTCAATTCCATGATTGACTTCTCATTAATATGTGAATGTTATGTGAGTTATGAATTCCATTTCCTTGTGCATCAAATGCACTTCTGTTTATAGACACTTCGTGTCCCTTCATGAAGAGTCATATGTTTTCAAGTGATGTCTTTTCATTCAAGAGTCACATCCCTTTAATTGAAGAGTCACATTTGTAGCCCTTGAAGTTTAATCAATTTCAAACAAGACAACTCTTCAACCTTAAATGAAACAACACAACTTTTCATGAAACAACACATTTCTCACAATATATATTTCACGCGGTTTGATCTGTGTCATGATCACTTGTGCATATATACTGAAAAAGTTTAACCTTTGGTTTTGCTAACTAAGTGAAACGTCAAGCAGCAGCTAGAGATCAGAATACAAGTTATAGCTAGAGATCAGAATATAAGTTATAGCTACAGATCAGACAAGTTATACAAGTATGACGAGAAGATGTAAGTATTGTAATTTTAAATTTTCTTTTTATTTTAAACCTATCGTTATTTATTTATTACACTATAATTTTCTCCTAAGTATGATTTGTAGCATCGCAGTTGTTACATTGTTTCACTTTAATGTAATATCGCTATTTTGAAAAGAAAAAAAAAACAAACCGATCGATGAAGGAGGAACGCCTGCATTAACGATGCGATCTGTTTTCCGTTTGTTTTTTGAGATTTTTTCTGGAAAATCACACCTATTTAATTAGGTTTTTGCGAATCGTTTTATCTTATTTTTTTGTTTTTTAGGATTATTAATGATTCAAACAAATAAAATACTATACTACACTAATTTTCTATAATTTATTCAATCGATGGCCCAAGTTTAATGTACGTTAAATGTTAGGTTTTAATTTAGGGCAGCGATGAGTTAGCAAACACTTGACAGAAGGAGCTACTACCTAATTGTCTGATTGGTTTAAAAGGAGGGAAGGGATTTTCAATGAGGGGAGAGAAGAGAAAATAAAAATAATTGTAGTGTGATTGGTTCAAATAAAAAAAATGGAGGGAAAGAGAGAAAAAATAATGATTTTGTATTTGATTGAAGGGGGAGGAAAGAGGATTTTAAGTGTTAAAAGCCCCTCCCCTCGCAATCCCTCCAAATTTTGGAGGGAAAAGAAAATGGATCAAAATCACTCTCCTCCCCTCCAATTCCCTCAAACCAATCATAGTGTAAAGGTCTATAAGTCAATATTTTAAAGAAAATAGTTTTTTTTTTTTAATTTCCTCCAAAATTAATATGTAAATCTGAAAAGTGCTTTTACACTTTTTGAATTGAAAACAAACCAGACTCCAAAAATGTGGAATTTAAGGTCGGTTTGTTTTAAATTTTATTTTGGTCAAAATATGACCAAAGCTAAAATTATTTATTTCAATTGGATCATCTTGGATTTTGTGCATCAATAATCTCAATCATTAATTTTTGATTCTATTTATGTAATTTTCACTTTTCTTTTTTAATAAATATACATTATTTTACAGGTGGACAACAAGCTCCTATCCAGAAAGCTACCATGGAATACGACCAAGATGATACTAATGATGTCCTTAATAATAATGATAGCAATAACAATAGTGATAACACTGATGATATGCCATGTGAATTTAGTCCTTTAAAGATGACGCTATTGTCTCATCTTTGTGACTTGGAGCATAAAAAGCAAGTTATTAATTTTCTATTTAATTATTTGGTTAAATTGTTTCTAATATATGTTTTTTTCATTTATTTATTATGGCATGTTATTAGAGAGAATGCACTATCCTCAATTATTTGGATTTTGAACTCCAGAACCGGGGATCATAGCTTGGAACAACAGTAAGGCCATATGTTATACTAATAAAGTTCTTAAGCTATTTATTAATTGATATTGGGATTTTCTACATATCACACATACTTAATTTGATGCAAGATTTATTTATTTATTACCAGTTTTGTTACTTTTTTATATCACATTTTGGGTTCGATCAAAAGAGGTTCTACCAATGAGAAGCGTCTAGCTGCTCATGTTCTAGGTTTGTCCAAACTTTTTTTTTGTTTTGTTTTATTTTCCTATATAAAGTAAAACTTTTACCCTTAAAGAGCTGTATAAAGAATCAGTCCCTGCATTGACAGAAGTACTTACTTCAAAGGTACCATTTATTTAGTTTGATTGAAGTGGTTTGGAAAGTGATCAGAAAGAGAATGTTTAATTATTTGATGCAGGGGATGAAGCATTGGGACTTAGTTATCCTGTTGCAAACATTGGCGATGGTTAGTTTCTTCTGTGCCAATAATTGAGTAGAGAAGCAACCAGCGATGGAAATATTTTGGGAAATCGTTCTTCCTAAATCCAACTGTACATCAGATAATAAGCACGTGTCACCTGTCATTATAGCAACAACAATTTCTGCTTGGTCATTCCTCATCACAACTGTTGCTGGATGGGAACTTACTTACAACCATTGGCAAGGGTATATATTTATATATACGTCAATTTTCTTCTAATAGTCTTTTGATTGATATTAATTAACTAACTTCAATTGTTTATTGTACATATGCTGGTTAGATCTTATTCATGTATCTTCTTGAAAAGGTTAATCAATTAAAATGGTCCATTTCTAATGTTTGAATTATTTTTCATTGTTAAAATAGGTAAATGAACTCTTACAAGATTTATTTGAGTTTAAGCCAAGCTCCAAAGAGAATAATGTTCCACGCCTCTATCAATCTACTATGGAAAAGGTTAGTAGTGAGGCTTCCATTAAAATTTAAATACACGAAATCATAAGCATTCAAAGTTCTTGTTAGTTTGCTAATTAATTCATTAATTGTGATTTTTGACAGGTCGAATATCATGTATACTTACCTAAACAACTAGATCCTGAATTATTGACAAGAAAACAGAGGAAGGAAGAACGAAAATTGGTAGGTAATAATCTATGTTCCATGCCTCTATCATAGGCATTTAAAGTTCTAGTTAGTTTGCTAATTAATTCATTAACTGTGATTTTTGACAGGTCAAATATCATGTATACTTACCTAAACAACTAGATCCAAAATTATTGACAAGAAAACAGAGAAAGGAAGAACAAAAATTGGTATGTAATAATTTATTTTCTACATGAAGTTCAGTTTTTATTTATTTATTTAGTTTTTTTTTTGTGGGTGAATTTATTGTTTATTTTCTTTTCTTGCTTGTATATATTACACTGGTGTTCACTTTGTTATTTAATGTTTTCCAGAGACAATCAATTATCAGCAAATCAAAGCAGAAAGTGTTGAATAGAATGCAAACGTTTCCAGAGATAGTCTTTTACTTTTCCTTAATTATCATTTTGATCTATGTGATGTGAGGCATGTACAATTAACTAATTTTTATGCACATAATTTTCTTATTATAGGAGAGGAAGGGCAACACATACGCAAATTGAATCAGAGGTGTGAAGTGTGGCACACTTGTTTTTAGCTTCCTAGTTCATAATTCATTTTGTTATATTTTTAAGTAAACGCTCAATTCTGTAAACTCAACCATTCAGTTTTTAAATTTTGTTCATTTTTTAATCTTACACCGTATTTATTAACAAAGAAAATAATGAGAGGAAAAGGATATTGTTGAGAATTCAAAAGTTATTTTGATGAAAACAATATATGTAATTTTATTTACTCTTAAATAAAAAAATAAATAGGAATGAAAGAAATATGTAATAAAGTTACATATATAGTTTTAAATATGTAAATCATAATTTAAATTAGGATTAAATATGTTTTTGGTCCCTAAACTTTAGTGAGAATTCATTTTAGTTACTAAACTTTAAAAAGTTCATTTTTAGTCCCTAAATTTTAATTAAAAAAAAATGCATTTTCTGTCCTTCTTTTAACTTTCATCAGATATCGTCAAGTACACGTCATCGTTGTCCATTTTCAAATTTTCTTAATTAGATAAAATTTGAAAATTAAAAAAAAACAAAAAAGGTGGAAAACTCAATCATCAGGAACAAGGGAACTGAAGAAGTACAATTGAATAGAAAGAACAAACCTGCAAAATCGAACTTGGAAAGCACAATATAAAAGGTTCACTATTCCAGAAACCAGAGTCTCCATTTGCACACCTTGAAGCTTCGACGAAGAAGAGGAAATAGAGAACAAAAGGAGCAAAATTCCCATAGAAAACTTAAATCCAAGAACGAAATCAAATTCTCCAAAAAAATGGTTCACCAACATCAATTGAAACAAAAACCAAAACCGAAAATAAAATCCCTAATCTTGCACAATCCCTAAATCGTAAGAGAATGAACAAAGAAAACAGTGGTTCAAAGGAGAGAAAGAGAGGTGTTTGGTTTGAAAAGAGAGATAGATGATGGCTTTTTGTAGGATTTTTTTTAATTTTTCTGTTTATATTTTTCTTTTAAATTATTAAAAAATCCAACACGTGGCTTAACGAGAACCTAACACGTGGAAACCGTTTGCCACATCATGACCAGACTTGACGGAACTTAACGGAAGGACCAAAACTAGTCATTTTAAAAACTTTAGGGACTAAAAACATACTTTATAAAGTTTAAGGACTAAAAACAAATTTTTGCTAGAGTTTAGGGACGGAAAACATATTTAACCCTTTAAATTAATATTTTAGAACACTGAAAATGTAACATTGTAATTGTTATAATTTAAAATGTTCCAAATTCTTTACAAGATACAAATCAACCAAACTCAAACTTACCCTAGTCCCTAGACGAAGAAGATGTTGCATTTTAAAGAGAGACAATAAGTGAACAATGTAACATGTATGTTTGGTTATTGGTTTGTTACCATTCAAAAGGCATGTTTGTATTTGCATTCCAATACAAGACAATGTGAAAGTCCTATTCTTTTGCTTTGACGTTATGTGTCTAGGAACCTGAAATTTAAGATTCCAATGCACCTCAATGCAAATGCAACAAGAAACAAATATACTATTAAGATTTTGGAATTAGGTATGCAACTTGACTAAAAAAAATAAAAATAAAAAAACAAATACTTTTAAATAAGTTTAAAACAAATTTTAATTAATATTTAGTGATATGATAAAACTAAAATTATAAAATTAGGAAATTGAATATAAAAATTAAGAGTATATAAGTACGAAATGCGAAATACAAAAAATTTAGAGTATTATTTGTAAATCTTTTAAATTTTGAAGGTGCACACATCAATTACATCAACCAGAATCCACGCATGAGTCGGAAAGTACAAGAAACACGTTAAGCCAATGTAAATGATGTTTACATACCGTAAAATCTTATTATTTGTTGTTACTAACATACAGTAAAATCTTATTATCTATTGTTACTAATTGTTCATATTAATTACAAATGTTCATATACTTTTTGAAGAAGTATCAATGGGATTTCTTTAAAAAAGGCCTATTTATCTTCATAAAAAGAAAGAGAAAGAAGAACAGGCAGTGTTTTAAAAAAGGAGTGCAATTCCCCAAACCTCAAGGGGGTTATTGCAATTTACCCTTTTTTAAAAGGAAACGAAAAAAGAAGAGAACCAAAACCCTCACACACACTCTGACGCTCACACAAAGCCCTCCTCCCTTGATCTTTTTCTTCCTTTCTCTTCCTGGCCGCACTTCTTCTTTCCCTTCTCAATTAACTTATAGGTAGCTTATATTTGTAAAATGACTTAAAAGGAGGGTAAAATAGGAAAGAATTATTTAAAGCTACTTTTCATAAGCTATAAGCTAGTTGTCACCAAACACCTCCACTTATACCAGTGCCCCAGTTCTTTTCTTTTTTGTTTCCCTTTTCTCATCTCGATCTCTTCTTCCAATTTTTTCTTGTTTCTTACATGGCAGCTCTAAACCCCAACATTTCCACCTCTAATTCCACTACTCAACCTCATCAATTTCACTTGATTTTTGTTTTTCACTTTAGGATTTCTCATATTCGTTTTTTATTTCTCCATTCTATTTTGTTTTGAGCAATACCCCCACTATGGGATTGCATTTTTCTTTTAATTTTTTTTTTCAATTTAATTTCTATTTTTTCTTTTAGGTTACATATCTTACATAAATTTACATATTTTCATGTTTTCTTCCATTCTCTAAGCAAGCAAGAATTCTTTCATTTCGATTATTTTTATTTGTTTTTAGCTCACTAATTTGATTCTTGTTTAGATACTTCTAATTGGGGGTTGCTACACTTCTAGTAGAATGCTAGGGCACTTGAGGCTTGTTGGATTTGAACATGACAGTTGATTTTGAGAGCGTTTTTTTCTTTTTTTTTATCATATTGTTAATAATTTTTGTGATCATATATTCTTGTAGAAGCTTCTCTTTCCAGTAACTTAAAAATATACAGATGTAAAAGTCCTATAAATTGTAAAAATCAACCTCCCAAGGAAGGACCCAAAACACAACTTAAAAATATAAAAATAAGTAATAATAAACATATTAGAGTGACAACAATTGTCTTATCTTAAAATATTACTACACGAAATTAAATATACAATTTTATCTATATAAATTTCGAAACAGAAATTGATCGCTAAATTTCAATAAAATTTAACTTATTACAACCGGTTAAAATATTCAAAGAAGCAAAGGAGATATACATGTCTACAATAAGCAAAATATATTATTATATCAAAGGTTTTCAGTATTTGAGTCGAGGTGTAAGGCGACGATGGCGGTGGCATGATGTGGCGGTTGTCATCATGGCGTCTGGCGACTGAACAATAGTGAGTGGAGTTGCGGCGAGGCTCTGGTTCCAAACATGAGAGGCAGCACTGTGATGGTTCTCAGCGGCAGCGGTGATGGTGGAGATCATTGATTCTGCATGAACCTATTAATTTTATGAAATGCATGAATTGCATTTTGAATATGATGCACGATTTTTTTTATCGGCAAAAAACAATATATTAATCATAAAGAGCACCGGAGGTGCAATAGTACAACAGAATAAAAATAAATAACAACAAACACACCTTAAGTACACTAAAGCGAGAACTAGCAACAAAAAATAAAACTAACAGCCTTCTAAAACAAATGACTAAGTAGATAAGACTAAACAAAAGGAGTAGGAAAATACCAGGATCCAAAGAAAGCAAGTTTACACTGAACCTCTAACAAATAATGCTCAGAAAATTGTCCTTAGCTTCATAAAAACATATCCAGACATTAACCCCACCAAAACCTTATCAAATTAACATGATGTCCCTAGCAAAGACATGTGTGTTAGTGTGTGGTACATGGTTCAATCTCTGGTGTTGTTAAATTTCCTTGTAAAGAAACTACTTTATTTTTAAATACCAAACAATTTCTTCACCACCAAATATTCCAAAGCACACTACACCAAATTGAGTACCACAATTTACTATTCTTCTTTGAATCCCAAATATGGCCATGCTGTAAAAAATGATCTCTATAAGAGTTATAGAGTACTACTTTAAAACCAAACCACCTCACTACAAGGAAAGAAAATTTTAGAGGCATTTGGCTAGGGGCAATTTTTTTAAAAACTGCCTCAATTTCCCATGACTTGTAGTTTGTGTGGCATTATTTTGTTTTTCGTTAATTTGTGTGGCATTATTTTTGAAACGCCAAGAACAGCGCTGCTATATATATAGTGTGAATGACTGGCCATATTTCTCCCTCATTCCAGTAACACTTTCTACCTCACTCGCAAACACTCTTCTTGAGTTCTTCTTCACTCCACAAACGCTTCTGGCTGCGTCACCGCTGAGAGTTTGCACTGCCGCCACCGTCTGCTCTCACTCCCTCCGCTGGTTGTTGCCGACAGCACCAGGTAACACTTCACTTTCTCTAAACGCGATTTGGGGTTAGGTTTTGATTGATTTGGGATTAGGTTCTGAAATTCATTTCTCTCATGTGTGCTTTCATCTTACTTTGCATCGCAATCCACCCCAGCAGCCCTCATGTGGGCTTCCATCTTCTCAACAATGGAGGCTTGTGCTTCGTTAGTGGTTTCTGGACCTGTTCTCAAGGAATCGAGCTTTTCTTCTCTATGAAATAGAGTCTTTGCAATTCATCTCTATCTATCATCAAATTATCACAAAATATGAAAGTTATTTGAAGGTTTTATTGGCAATTATTATGGAGATTGCTGCAAATTTGCAGTACCATACATGAATCTGTTGCTCAATCTGTTCAGAACTTCACCAAGAATCGTGATCTTGGTTCTCCAATGCAATCGGCTAATGAGTCTTTCGGTGGAGAAAAATCAACCTCCCCTCATTACGCTTGTGGCACGCAGTTCGCTCACATTGACTTTCCAAGATTCAACGGTGAAAACGTGAATCAATGGATTTACCAATGCAATAACTATTTCCTAATTGATAATATACCGGAGGATGTCAAGGTGAGGCTTGCGATCGTGCATCAGGAGGGCAAGGCACTACAGTGGCACACTGCCTTTGCGCGATCTCTATCTCCAAATTCCTTACCTTCTTGGAGGGAATATGTGGCAATAGTATCTTAAAGGTTTGGAGCTGTTTGTGATGATCCCATGGCAGATTTGATGAGCTTGAGACAAAAAAAAATCTGTGAGTATCATGAAGAGTTTGACACCATCATCTCAAGATTAAATCTGTCCTAAGAATATACCTCGAGTTGTTTCTTGGGAGGATTGAACCAAGACATCCAAATGATGGTTAGGATGTTCCAACCTGAATCAGTAAGAAGAGCCTTCTCCTTGGCAAAAATGTATGAAGCTGCTGGTTCTCAAACTTCTTCGATGCCCCGGGTGGCCAAGCTCTCAAAATCCACTACTTCCACCAAGCCTCTTTTGCCAACACCTTCCTCTGTGAGTACTGATATAGTGGCTGTAGTACCCTCTACTAAAGGCAGGACTTATAAAAATCTAACCCCTGCTTACATGGCCGATAGAAGAGCTAAGGTCCTATGCTATTTCTGTGATGAGCAATATACACCTGCTCATAGCAACACACACAGAAAGCTGCAGATACATGTAATGGAAACTAATGATACGGATGACAGCAATGCAGATGCAGAGGAGGATACTAATGTGGATCAACAGGACGTGGAAGAACCACAAATCTTAGTACATGCTTTAACATGAGTTCCCAGTTTTCGGACGATGAGAATTACGGGTTATCATCAGAAACGTCCGTTACACATACTCACAGACAGTGGCAGCACTCACAATTTCTTACATATTGACCTTGCCAAGAAAATGGGTTGCAGAATTGACTCAATGGATCCTATCAATGTGGTGGTAGCTGAAGGCACAAGATTAAAGATCACAACAGTTGTGAAAAACTTTAAATAGTGTATCCAACAAACAATTTTTACTTCTGATATGATGTTAATTCCACTTGGCTGTTGTGATTTAGTTCTTGGCATTGAATGGCTAGTGACACTTTGTGATATAACATGGAATTTCGATAAACTAAGTTTGCAGTTTTATGTGCAAGGTAGGAAACATATCTTGCTAGGAGCTACTTAATTCACAAAATCTTAAGACAATAAAAAGGCAGCAACTGGGCAAGATTTTATCTGATAGATGTCACCTATCTATGATGCAACTTTGTGATCAAGATGGTGCTCTATTACAAGTTTTAACCACTCATGGACATCCATCTTCTTCAGAAGATGCTGTGGAGGAACTACTACAAGAGTATGTTGACTTATTCAAGGAACCTACTCAACTGCCCTAATCAAGACCTGCACATGATCATCGAATTCCACTGCTGGCTGGAACAGATCCCATTAATAAGAAACCATAAAGATATGCCAAACATCAGAAAGATGTCATATACAACTTGATTAATGAATATCTGAAATCTGGAATCATTCAAGCCAGCAACAGCTCCTATGCTAGTCCAGTGGTTTTGGTGGGCAAAAAGGATGGCTCTTGGTGACTTTGTGTAGATTACAGAAACTTAAACAAGTTCACAGTAAAGGATAAGTTTCCTATTCCATTAGTAGATGACTTGCTTGATGAATTGCATGGATCTTGTGTTTTCTCAAAAATACACTTAAGATGTGGTTATAATCAAGTTAGAATACACCCAATGGATATCCATAAAACTGCTTTTAAAACTCATTGGGGGCATTATGGGTACTTGGTCATGCCCTTTGGACTAACCAATGCTCCATCTACTTTTCAAGGTCTTATGAATTCTGTTTTTGAGACTTAAGGAAATTTCTTCTTGTCTTTTTTGATGATATCCTCATATATAGCAGGACCTTAAGTGATCATATCACACACTTAAGACTTGTTTTGAGTACTATGCGATATAACAGTCTATTTGCAAGGAAATCTAAATGCTATTTTTGAGTGACTGAGGTTGAGTATTTAGGACACTTTATCTCAGCAGAGGGAGTATCAATAGATCCTGCAAAACTCGAAGCTGTCAAGAGCTAGCCTCTTCCTATGAACATTAAATAGCTACAAGGGTTCCTTGGATTGGTAGGGTATTATAGGAGATTTGTCAAAGGCTATGGTTCCATTGCAAAACCTTTGAGTGACTTACTCAAGAAGGAAAATTTTGTTTGGACTGAGGAAGCAAAACAAGCGTTCCACCCGTTAAAAGGCATGTTGATGTGGACACCTATCCTAGCGTTACCAGATTTCAACAAGGAGTTCATTGTGGAAGTGGATGTCTCGGGTATTGGCTTGGGGGCAGTGCTTATGCAAGAGCATTATCCAATTGCCTATATCAACAGGGTTCTAAATCAGCAACAACAAGGGCTTTCTACCTATGAGAAGGAGCTTTTGGCGGTGGTCTTTGCAGTCCAAAAGTGGAGACATTATCTTCTAAATACTTCACGATCAAAACAGATCACACAAGTCTAAAATTCATATTGGATCAACGACTCACAACTACATTCCAACAGAAATGCTTAGTCAAGCTCATGGAATTTTATTTTTCCATAGAGTACAAAGAGGGTAGAGAAAATATAGCAGCTGATGCCTTATCTAGAAAGGAGGAACTCAGTTGTAGTGCCACACATGTTCACACTTTAGAAGCAGACTTATTTACGAAAATACAAGCTACTTGGGACTCATACCTCCTTGAAGCAGCTTATTCAAGAAATACAAAGCATCTCACAAATCTCATACGTTTCAGCAAGGAGAGCTAAGGAGGAAAGAAAGACTAGTGGTTGGCAGGGATTTAGAACTTAGGAAGCAAATTTTACATTGGCTACACTCTTCATCCAGTGGAGGCCATTTTGGGAAGAATGCAACTATTCAGCGAGCTAAATCAGTTATATATTGGAGAGGCATGAGCAAGGACATTAAACAGTACGTTCAACAATGTGAAGTGTGCCAAAGGTGCAAGTATGACAATTCTGCTTATCTGGGTTTACTACAACCCTTTCCAATTCCAGATCAAATTTGGCAACAAATAAACATGGGTTTTTATAGAAGGATTACCTACATTAGAAGGAAGGCAAGTCATCTTGGTCGTGGTTGATAGATTATGCAAGGCAGCTCACTTCATTGGGCTGAGACATCCATACACTGCTAGTGAAGTAGCTCAAACCTTCATGAACAATGTGTTTAAGTTACATGGCCCTCCCATCTCAATCACAAGTGACAGGGATCCAATCTTTACAAGCTATTTCTGGCAGAAATTTATAAAATTACAAGGTATAGACATCAATTTCTCCTCAGCCTATTACCCTCAAACTGATGGGCAAGCCGAGGTTGTGAATAGATCACTAGAAACCTACCTACGTTGCATGTGTTTTGATGAGCCAAAGACTTGGTTCAAGTGGTTACCAATGGCTGAATGGTGGTATAACACTTCCTATCATAAATCTATCAAAGCTACACCATATGAGATAGTGTATGGAAAACCTCCTCCAATAGTACTTCCCTAACTGGCTGGAGAATCAAAGGTGGATGTGATTGACCGAAGCCTAGCTCAGAGAGAAGAAATGTTAAAGTTGCTAAAATTTCATCTCAAAAGGGCACATGATCAAATTAAGCAGGTAGCAGACAAGCGAACTGATAGACATTTTTAAGAAGGGGATCTGGTTTATGTTAAGCTGTACCCGTATAGACAAATCTCTGTTGCAGCAAGACAAAATGCTAAGTTGGCACCTAAATTTTATGGTCCATATGACATATTAGAGCGCATTGGCCAAGTAGCTTACAAGATTGCACTACCAACTCCTTCCAGAATCCACAATGTATTCCACGTTTCACAATTACGACGCCATATAGGAGACAAACTAGTATCAACAACTCTACCTGATTATGCAGAAGCAATACAGTTCAACCTAGAACCAGAAGCAATATTGGACAGAATGACAGTTAAGAAGAATGGCAGAGCTGTTACAAAAGTATTAATCCAGTGGAAGCATCACTTGCTGGAGGACGCGACGTGGGAATTTTACTATGACTTGAAGAAGAAGTATCCTTCATTTAATCCTTGAGGACAAGGATCGTTTTGAGTGGGGGGTAATGATACAGAAGGAAGCTATCAGCAAATTATCACAAAATATGAGAGTTATTTTAAGGTTTTATTAGCAATTATTAGGAATAAGCTAATATTGCTAAGTAGTCCTTTTATTAGAAAATTAGTTATTGGTATAAATAGGCCAATTATCAATGTAATCTTTGTCCAATTTGTCAAAATTAATGTTCTCTGTAATCTATAACCTGTTCTAATGCAATACAATTCGGAGTTTCTCCTCTTTCATCTGAAATTCCCTATCTTTTTGTGGATCTTCTGTTAACACCCTAGTTCTACCATAGCACTATCTCAATCTTTATTTTTGGATCTATGTTCTCAAATTTAGGATTTGCTTTTGAAATTACTGTTCTTGCGATTTTGATTTTATCCTCTTCTGCACGTTCAAGTTACATTTGTTTGAGAAGCACCATTTACATTGTTTCCTTATCAAATATCTACTTTTCAAGGTTGGAACCGACTGAAATCATGGACCTGCTTCTTTCATATTGGACACGTGGTTTACTTGTTTCATTTTATGTCTTCTGTACCCTGATATGTTGGATGTGCTTGGCTCATTCTAAATCGGTAGACTTTTGCCAGATTAATACTTAGAAAACATGTTCGGTTTTTTTGCTTTCTTTATGTCTTCTGTACCCTGATGTTTGTGATTGCTGTCTTCATTGTATGGAACTTGATTTGTTGCTTCTGAGTTATGAGGGCATTTGATGTTTGTGCAATCACTACGAGAATTAGTGTTTTTAGTCTCAGTAATTTAAAAGCGGTTACATAAAACGCTGAAATTGTGCCTAATTATACTACTAAAAATTTTCTGAAAATACTCCCTGCGGATTAGGTCTCAGTCGCTCTCATTCATCACTCGCTCTTATCTCTCGTCGCTCTCATCACTCTGGCGCACCGCGAATTGGAAGCTCTCATCAATCTCCATTGCTTTTCAAGGTAAGAAACTCTCAACCTCCACCACACTCTCATCTCCATGGATTTCTAGGGTTGTAAATGTGCAATTGGAAGCTCTCAACCTCCTTCCCTCTCATTAAGCAGTTGGAGTGCTTGAAAAATGAATCAAAATAAAATGTAATGCTTTTAAAATTTCTGATTATCGATGGATCCATCTTTGTTAGATACAATGTTTTTGTGCTCAAGCTTCTTCAACACATTTCTTCTGCTTTCGCAATTGGTAGCTCCACGAATGGTCAATCTCCCTTCCTCCCTCGTCAATCTCGATATTCTTGTAAGATATGTCCTTTCTTCTACCTCTTCTTTTTTCCTTCTAATTTTCATTATTGTTTGTGATATTCATTTAATTCTTTTCATTTTTCTTTACGTGTTCTTCAATTGGGCAATTGTTGCTGCCTACAATGATGTGCCTTCAAACTAACCCTAAGTATGATTTTAAGGAATTTCACAATTTTTTTATTTAAGGTATTTACCTTTGTCTGACATCTTGTTCATTATTAGAGTTGGGAACTTGTTCATATTAAGAGTGCTCGGTTGTGTGTTCTGCTTTTGCAGCATTTGTTGTTCAGTGTAACAAAACCACAGTTTAGTTGTCCCAAGATAAAAATGGAAAGGAAATTTTTCTTGATGGATTTTAAGGGAAAATTGAAAAATAAAATTTTAATGCAAGACCTTTGAAATTGAAATTATGAGCACTGTTATTCCTGATTCTGGCAATGATGTTAACTAGAGGTGGAAATTGAGAATAGAACCGTTTTTCAACAGTAGAAGATACAGGACATCAATCTCACAAAGAGCCCTGTTAGTGAAGAATAGCTTACCAGCATGATAAAGTCTGACGTGTAGCAGGTAGGTATGTAGAGAAAGGGGAATACATTATGTAGGTCCACATCCATCCTGTTGATAGATGAAGTCATGCATTTTAGGCACTTTAGTTGTGTTATGGCCCGAGATTAGTGTAACCCGGTACCTAGGTAAATGTCATCTGAGCTGTATTAATGGTAACCCGTCGAGTAATTAAGAAGGCACGAGGCGGGATATACATTACAACACGGACTCTCACATGGGCCTCCATTACGATGGCTAGGCCCAGGACGGTACAAGATTAATCCTAATACGCTCAATATAAATATCCACATGCACATTCCATGCAAGGTACGTTCTCATCTAATCCACCACATATAACCTAGATCCCATATTGACTTGGGCATTGGAGTGTTTGCAGGTGGCCACACCGCCGTCGAGGAGTCATTACACCCTATCAAGCTTCTTCCCAGATTCCTCAGGTACGATCACAACATTGGTGCCGTCTGTGGGGAACGTGACAAAAAGTTGTGTTCTCTTCATTATCAGCGATGGTATATTCAACACGAAACAGAGACTATAACGATCCGGAACTCGAAGATCTGGGAGATGGCCAGCAAGGCGAAGGATCTAATTAGCAACCAGAGCAGCAACCATCCTTTAATTTAGAAGCAGAGTTCTTTAAACTGTAGAAATTGGTGCAAGCGCAGGAAAAGGAGATTGAAACTCTGAAGAAACGAGAACAGGTTCGGCAGGGAAAGGAGAAGGTAGTGGAAGCAGGCCTTGCGTAAGAAATTGAGAAACAGCCGCAACACGCCGGGAGAAATGGCGGAGAGGGGCAACAGAATAACCCTGATAATCTGGAGATTAATGGCAATCTGGATCCGCGTAATGCGGAGCGACAGTTGGAGATTAGGGTAAACCACCAAAAGAAGATGCGGCTCAGCAAGATTTACGGGCGGCAACACGAATAGGGGGTGCCAACCCGCCACCAGCACACCCGTAGGGCCACAAGAACACATAGCGGAGAACATCCCAGAGTTTGGCTACATTGACAACCCGTTTACCCCATGGATCATGTCTCATGCATTACCCCATGGTTTTCATCGCAAAACAGCTAAAAGAGTATAACGGGACAAAAGACCCGACCTTGCATGTGAGCACTTTCGAAAGAGCCATGTATTTCCAAGGGGTCAACGAGGCTATTGTATGCCGGGCTTTCCCTTTGACTTTGTCAGAAGCAGCAAGCCGTTGGTTTTCTGACTTGCCACCACAATCTATCAACAACTGGAAGACTCTTAAAGATAAGTTTGTTTTACATTTTACCAGTAGTAAAAGATAGTTTAAGTCTGAATTTCATTTAGAAACAATTAAACAAATGAAAGACGGGTCTTTAAGAGAATACATCACCCAGTTTAATAATTAGGTACTGGAAGTTAGGAATGTTGAACCTAACTTAGTGTTGTGTTTCTTTGTCAAAGGTCTGAAACTAGGCGCTTTTGCCAAAGTCTTAGCCGGCGAGAAGCCAACGTCCATGGACGATTTGAAGGCCAGAGCCGAGAAATGGATCAGAATTGAAGAATGGGAAAGGGATCAGGTAGCTCAAGCCGCCAAGAAAGATGACAAAGGAAAGAATCAGCAAAACCCTCAAGCACGAGGAAAGGAGGACAAGGCCGAAGACAAGCCGTCAAAGGGTCCCCGAGGAATGTTCAATACTTACACTCTGCTGACTGTATCTCTAGCCACGGTGTACAAGGAGGTGATGAATTCAGAGATCAGAGATAGGCCTCCCCCTCTCAGGAACCCAGGGCGGTTTCAGAACCGATATTGTCATTATTACAGAGAAAAAGGGCATTCGACGAACGAGTGCGTTCAGTTGAGAGATGCCATTGAAAAGCTAATTCGCCAGGGAAGGCTGGGGAATTATACTCAAGAGTCCAACGATAGAAGAGGCCGCAGGCAAAGTCCCAATCCCTGGGAGCGTCGGCCGAGATCATCGCAAGCCAACCGACATACGGTGCCCGAAACCCGGAATAGATCCCGGAGTCCTAGGCGCAACCAGGTATCCCCACAAAGGGGAGTGATACAAGTTATAGCAGGGGGAACCAGCTGGAAGGGATTAGAAGACAAAAAATGAACTCGTGATACCAGGGAATCATGTTCACACATAACCAAACCGAGGTAAAAAACCCGGTTTTATCTTTTTCTGATAGTGATTTGCCACAGGAGCAAGTCAGAGATAATGAGCCTTTGGTGATAGCCGCAAGTATGGTGGGATTCGAAGTCCATCGTATCTTCGTAGACCAAGGAAGTTCAGCGGACATTATGTTATGGAGCTTGTTCGACAAGCTAGGCCTGGGTACCAAAGACCTAACCCCCCATAAAGGTAGCTTGATCGGTTTCACTGGAGACACTATCATGCCGAAGGGATATGTCGATCTGAAAGTCTCATTCGGGCAAAAGCCGGACATCAAGGCGGTAATGATCAGATTCATTGTCGTAGATTGCCCCTCGGCCTATAACGCCATACTGGGTCGCCTGACTCTGAATCACTTGGGCGCGATTGTCTCAACCATACACTTGGCTATGAAGTTTCCTGGAGAAAAGGGATCCGTCATTATGGTCAGGGGAAAGGGCAGTGACGCCAGGCGATGTTACCAGGAAAACCTGAAAATTATGAAGACACCCATACAATCCTTTGAGATTCCTGAGGGAAAAGGTAAGAAGAAGATGGAGCGCCGGGACTCGACTCAAGGGGCGGGGGTAATGATGACCAATCTTGATCCTCACGCAGATTTCGAAGAACAGAGGCCTCAACCAGAGGGAAAACAGATTTTGGTCTAAATCGGCCAGAATACAGATCAAACAGTGAAGGTAGGAGCAAATTTGCCCCCACCCATCAGGGGGCGACTTATTGAGCTTCTCAAAAGAAATGTCGATTTATTTGCTTGGGTCTCATTCGACATGCCGGGAGTAAAGCCAGAACTAGCATGCCATCGCTTGTCTATCGAACCGGGATGCAAACCGGTAGCTCAGAAAAATTGAAAGATGGGGCCTGAAAGGACAGAAGCCATTGAGAAATAGGTGAAGGAGCTCCTAGAAGCCGGGTTTATCCGGGAAATACGCTACACGTAATGGCTTTCAAATGTCGTAATGGTGAAAAAGGCCAATGGGAAGTGGCGAATGTGTACAGATTACACAGACCTGAATAAAGCTTGCCCGAAAGACCCCTTCCCATTACCATGCATTGATAAGTTGGAAGACAATTCGGCAGGATATAGGTATCTCTCCTTTATGGACGCCTACTCGGGGTACAATCAAATACCAATGTATCCCAATGATCAGGAGAAAACCGCCTTCATCACCGACATGGGACTATACTGTTACAACATGATGCCATTCGGTCTAAAGAATGCTGGCGCGACTTACCAAAGAATGATGAGTAAAGTCTTTAAAGAAAAAATTGGCCGGATCTTGGAAGTCTACATTGATGATATGATAGTCAAAACTCCAGAACTTGGGGACCCAGTGGCAGATTTGGAGGAAACCTTCAACCAGATATGCAGGTATGATCTCAGATTAAATCCAAATAAATGTACTTTTGGCGTGGAAGCCGATAAGTTTTTGGGATTTATGTTAACTAACCGGGGGATTGAGGTCAACCCGGACAAGTGTAGTGCTTTTCTAAAAATGCAGAGTTCAAGAACTATAAAAGAAGTTCAGCAATTGACGGGAAGAATAGCGGTGTTAACCCGTTTCTTGCCGGCCTCTGCCAAAAGATGCTTGCCTTTCTTTAAGACGCTTCGTAGCAAAAAGAGCTTTGAGTGGAATGCAGATTGTGAGCAAGCTTTTCAAGAGCTAAGGGAAGTTTTAGGCTGGCCTCCAGTGTTATCACAACTAGATCCCGGCCGAAACTTGTATGTATACTTGGCGGTATCTGATGAAGCAGTGAGTGCCGTTTTGATCAAGGAGGATTCCCGGTCTCAGAGTCCGATATACTTCGTCTCCAAAGCCTTGCAAGGATTGGAGGTAAATTATCAAAGGCTAGAAAAAGTGGCGTACTCTTTATTGTTAGCATCAAGACGTTTGCGTCCATATTTCCAGTGTCACCCTATCACGGTTCGCACTAATCAACCAATTAGGCAAGTCCTGCACAAACCAAATCTCGCTGGAAGAATGATGGCTTTGGCAATTGAGCTTTCACAATATGACATCACTTATGAGCCAAGGCAAGCAATAAAAGCTCAGGTCTTAGCAGAATTCACAGCCGAAATGACTTATCCTAGGGACCTGAATCAAGGATCTTGGACGATATATGTAGATGGTTCCTCAAATGTTAAAGGATCCGGAGCCGGGATACTAATTGAAAATGATCAAGGAGTAGTGATTGAATATTCCCTTAAATTCGAATCCCGACTTCAAACAATCAAGCAGAATATGAAGCATGCCTGGCGGGAATAAGAGCAGCCAAGGAATTGGGAGCCACAACAGTGACACTGTGTTCAGATTCTCAGTTGGTAGTATCCCAAATCAGACGAGATTAACAGGCAAAAGAACCATTGATGCAGAAGTATCTTGCCTTGGTTAGAGAGAACTTAGTGGGGTTCTCAAGAT
Source organism: Cyamopsis tetragonoloba (assembly GCA_037177725.1). Lineage (NCBI taxonomy): Eukaryota > Viridiplantae > Streptophyta > Magnoliopsida > Fabales > Fabaceae > Cyamopsis > Cyamopsis tetragonoloba. Next base: position 34,358,547 of record CM074122.1, read on the forward strand.
TTTAGATCAAACATGTCCCACGTTCAGAAAATAGTAGGGCAGATCGTCCTGCGTTCAGTAATAGAAGAGGTCATCCCGGCACTGGGGGAAATTCTCCAAGTAGAAAGCGAAGATTGGAGAACTCCGTTGAAGAGTTATATCGCCAAAGGGATGCTGCCCTAAGATCAAAAGGAAGCCAAACAGATCGTCCAGAAGCCAACCAGATATGCCGTAATTGAAGGTCATCTCTTCAGAAAGGGGTTGTCCACCCCGTTACTCAAATGCATCGGACCTTCTAAAGTCTGGTACATTTTAGCATAAGTACATGAAGGGAGCTGCGGACATCATCTTGGCAGAAAATCATTAGCAAGAAAGTCTCTGCGGGCGGGATATTTCTGGCCCACGATGAACTCAGACTCGGCGGAATATGTTAAGAAATGTCAGAAATGTGAAGAACACAGTCCACCCACTCACATTCCCGCCAAAAATCTGCACAGCATTTCAACACCTTGGCCCTTTGATACTTGGGGCTTGGATCTCCTGGGACCATTCACACCCGCAGCAGGTCAGTTAAAGCATTTAATTGTTGCTGTTGATTATTATACCAAATGGATTGAATTGGAACCTCTGGCTAGCATAGCGTCTATAAAAGTACAAAACTTTGTTTTCAAACAAATTATATGTCGCTTCGGTATCCCAACAGAGGTTATCTGTGATAATGGGACTCAATTCATAGATAAGGAATTTCGAGAAATGTTAGCAAGACTCCATATCAAACAGTATTTTGCCAGTGTGGAGCATCCCCAGTCTAATGGCCAGGCGGAATCAGCAAACAAGGTCAGCAAACAAGGTAGTTAAAAGAAATTTTCAGGTTGGAGACTTAGTCATGAGAAGGGCCAACATTGGCAATCGAAATGCCAAAGATGGTAAGCTTAAGGCTAACTGGGAAAGCCCATACCGAGTTAAGCATGCAACCGAGAAAGGAGCCTACCACCTAGAGACCTTGAAAGGCAAAGAGTTACCTAGAACTTTGAATGTCGTCGATCTACGACGATATTATAGTTAAATAATCATGTAATTTTGATTCTGTAATAAGGGGTACTCTTTTTCCTACGGTTTTATCCCTAAGGAGGGTTTTTCTGCTGGAGATTTTAATGAGGCCCCATTTAATGAAGTTCACACAAAAAGTGATTGATTTGACATTCCCAATTTTGTTACTTTATGTTCTATCGAATGCAGGAATCATGATTATCCTATTTTTGAACATCCCGGGAAACAACCATGACGACATTAAACGGCTTACAAAGCCGAAAGCCAAGGTCCCTTCAAAGAGGGTGGTAAAGGCCACGACGACATTAAACGGCTTACAAAGCCGAAGGCCAAGGTCCCTTCAAAGAGGGTGTGATAAAGGCCACGACGACATTAAACGGCTTACAAAGCCGAATGCCGAGGTCCCTTCAAAGAGGGTGATAAAGGTCGCGACGATATTAAACGACTTACAAAGCCGTAGGCCAAGGTCCTTTCAAAAAAGGCGACAAAGGTAAAAATTATTTCGACATAAAAACTCAAAAGTTACTTAGAAAATAAATGAGAAGCAATTAACGCAGAGCGAGCTCCAACAAACAGATAATAAAACATATGTCAAAGTTACAAGTCGGAGGCCACAAAACAAAAATTAAAAGAAGTGCGAAGGCACAAAAAGGGGAAATACAAAACATCAAATTCCCGTCTCGACATCCTCCACGATTGGAGCAGCTTCGCCTTCTTCGGCCGGAGGGGGAGAGTCACAGTTAAAGGGCTCCAACTTCGCGGGATCCAGCAAAACGGGATTTTGATGGTCATGGAAATCTTAGAATTGGCCATCTTTCACCCAATAGAATGGATCCAAGCCCCGAAGATTGAGCTCCACCCCGGGATTCAGAAAGACGATAGATCGGACAACTTCACGATAAGCATTGAATCCCGCTTCCTTGAGATCACTTAACATCTCGTCATCTTTCGCTTCCAGGTCGTTTTGTAGCTCAACAACTTGGGCTTCAGTCGAACCACTTCCTTGGACGACTCTGTTAATTTGGCGGCATTAAAATCTGCCTTGCTCTTCTCGGCCTGAAGCAATTCTTCCTTCTCCGCCAAGATCCTATCTTTCTTTTCCATCTCCACCCGAAGGGATGCAAGTTGACCCTCCAGAAGGTTGGCATCTTCTTTAGACTTCCTTAAAAGAGTCTCCCTTAGCTCAATTTCGTCTTGAGCATCTCGGAGTTCACCTTTAAGCCGAGATACCTCCTCGGAGTGGTCCGCCTCTTCTTGGACAGATTGGAGCAGAGATAGAACCATGGACATCCAGCCCATGAGGGATTGAACCTGCCCCTGTAATAAAAGAAAAAGTAATAAGTTAGTACACTAATAAGGAAGCTTCAACAAGATAAAAACATAAGATGGTATATTACCTTTCGGGTCTCAGCACTCCCTTGCTGAAAAAAAATCGCCATGCCTAAATTGGATGCTAGGAGGCTGAAAGCCCTCCCAGACTTGAGGCTGGTGGGAAATCAACGAGATCAAAGCCATGGGAGATTCGCCTCCAACCAGCACTAATTCAGCTACACGCGACATCCCACAAATACAAAATAAAAACCTTTGATAAAAAATGCATGCAGATGAGGAGATGCATCAAGAAAAAGTAATTCTTACCCTGAATAGCCCGTGCTCTTTTGTTTTGGCGGATTTCTACTCCTTTCTTAGCAGCCAAAGCCACCGAAGCCTTTCCTGCTGGAGGCGAATCTCGGGTAGCAATTGTCGCTTTAACTCCTCCATCGGCATTGCTCCCCGTCACCGTGCCAATTACATTTTGAGAGTGGTTACTAGGCGGGTTAACCTTGCCTTTCCCCTTGGAATCCTTGGCAGCTTTGGCATCATAACGAGCGGAGAACTTGGTCATGATCTCGGCTGCGAAACAAAAAGATGTCAGACTACAAGATAAAAAAGTCGAAATTAAAAAGGTCAAAGAGACAAAGTTGGTACATAAACAAGCGGCGGGACTAGCATGGGAAGACCCAAATACATCGCGGCAATGGATGGCCATTCCTTGGCTAGTGATGAAGTCGTGTAGATTTTTAAAAGTCTTCTCATCGTCATCGTCAAGAAAACCACACTCCAACTCTTCGCAAGTAAACGACTTGGAATAATGATCAGCCGACCAATAAAGGGGGAAAAGCGGTTCACGATCAGCCCTTTCCCAAAAAGCTATGAAGTCGTCATCCCAGGTTGTCACCTTCACAAACATATCCCGGCGTACTTTAACAGAATCATCCCACGGGATGAACATCTAGGTAACGTTCTTTCTATGTTGGAGAGATACCCAGGACCAGAAGAAAGATCACCGATATGGACGAAATAAATATAAAAATAAGCTAGAGGAGTATTTCCATTCATTAGCCCAGCAGAAGACTTCAAAGGCTTGCAAAAAAGCCAAACCATTGAGATGGAGCTGAGAGGGGGCGAGATGAAGGTTATGGAGAACTTCTATTTGAAGGTCGGAAAAGGGAAAGCGAATGCAAAGCTGGTCAAACAAGGCGGTATACGTCATAAAAAATGGTTTGCTCCCGTCAGCGGCATAAGAGCAAATCCGCTCATCTTCCCCAAGGATCTCTAGCTGATAATCCATAGCAGGATCCGAGCTATAGGAATTGTCAGGTGAGTTGGGCCTGAGATGAAAACACTTTTTCCACTCCTTTTCCACGAGCTCTAATTCTTCCGAAGAAGAGATGGACTAAGGTTGGCTAAGCCAGGTAGAAGGAACCCATAGCAAATTTTGGATACCTCTAATCCCAAACCATTCCTTCCTCATTGCTTGAAGATTAAAATTAGTTCCAGAAGGACCGGCTTGCCCTCCTTGTCCCCCTTGCGCACCAGCGACTTTGGTAGTTAGGCGACGAGATTTCTTTGGCGCCATATCTACAAGGTTAGAAGAAGAACAGTTAGAGCCCGGATATGGCGAACTGGAGGGAGGAGAGGAAGAAGGTTGGTATGCCGAATCAGGTTCAGAGTCTACAGAATTTGTCATAGACGATGATAGTTCATCCACGCCTTTTTCTCCGGGATCAAGACGAAGAAGTTGATTTCTCTCTAGTCTATGCCTGGGAATGGATTCCTCTTTGGATGAACTAAGGGGTTTTTCTGGAGATTCCCTAATCATTTCTACATACACAGGAGGTTCAGGATTCAGAACTCTAGAGGCATCATTTACGAGTTGGGTAACAGACTCTCCACTCTCAGAACTTTGAGGTGAATAAGCCCAAATGAAGTGAGGTTCTGAGAAATGAAGATTATTGACAGAACACATACCTCTCACGAGGTCATAATTTGGAGGCTTGGAAGGATTCTTGAGTCCATTTGCGTAAGCCATAAGGGCCTAAATGTCATAGGAATCAGAAGAAGAAGAGCTGCTGGTAATGACAATGATTTGCTCACCCATGGAAGGGAAGGACCACACTAGAGAAAATAGCACGAAGAACCTAAGAAAAACCCTAAGAACAGTCTATACCCCCACCGTAGAAGAGAATAGACAAAAAGAAGCAAAAAAGTATCAGGGGGAAGAAAAGAAGTACCTGGATGCAGCAGAAGAAGCAAACAAGGAAGGTGGGAGAATAGTTTCTTCCTCGCGAAAAAGGAGACTTCAAAGGGGGGAAGAATGGCAGCGAGAGCAGGAAAGCATAAGATTGTACGAAATTTTCTTTTCTTTTGAATTGAGACAGAGAGAGGGAAGCGTAGCAGATGGCAGAAGTGATAAAGGAATGGTAACCGTCTCTTCGCATTAATATGCGAGTGGCTCAAGAAATCCCTCAATCATAACGCACGACCCCCCATAAAGGCGCGTGGACACGCGTTCCTCGAAGAAGATCAATCGTGTACACTTCAAGCCGAGATTGAAGTATGAAGTTAGGACGACATAAAAGTCGAATGCAATTCGCCGACTTCACCACCGGAAAAGCCGACGACTTCGGGGGCAACTGTTATGGCCCGGGATTAGTGTAACCCGGTACGTAGCCAAATGTCATCTGAGCTGTATCAATGGTAACCCGTCGAGTAATTAAGAAGGCACTAGGCGGGATATACATTACAACATGGACTCCCACATGGGCCTCCATTACGATGGCTAGGCCCAGGACAGTACAAGATTAACCCTAATACGCTCAATATAAATATCCACATGCACATTCCATGCAAGGTACGTTCTCATCTAATCCACCACATATAACCTAGATCCCATATTGACTTGGGCGTTGGAGTGTTTGTAGGTGGCCACACCGCCGTCGAGGAGTCATTACACCTTATCAGGCTTCGTCACAGATTCCTCAGGTACGATCACAACAAGTTGCTCTTTGGAGTATAAAGCATGCCTCATAATCTGTTGGTGGAGGAGTAGAAGGCTCTAGAGGTGCATTTTCTTTCTCATGTCTTTTTTTTATTGCTATTTAAGGGTGTTTGGTCTAGTGGTATGATTCTCGCTTAGGATGCGAGAGGTCGCGAGTTCGATTCTCGCAACACCCCTGCATTATTTATGTTTTTTTATTAAGAATTTCAGTAGTTGAAAATTGAAATAATGAATGGTTAACTAAGATATCACTTTGCTTTCCATCTGTGATGCATAACGAGTAGATTATTTGTATGGTGCTTCATAAGAGCTTAGCAGGAAAAGAAATCCATATCTTTGGATTAATGAGATTGGACTCTTTTGAAACAGAATTGGGTTCTTCTAGTTTACCACCTCTCACTGATTCCTCGCCTTCAACTAGCAAAGATATATGGATAAATAGACACTCACTCATAGATCATGAAGCCTGGTAGACAAAAAAAAAAGTTAATATATATATGTTTCTTAGTAAAGAGATGATGGTTCTTAGTAAAGCCTTATCTACTACCCATCTTTAGTTTGACTAATTATTACTGTTAGTACTATTTTAAGCAAGCTAAGCACTTGGGTGTTTGGTGCTTTCATATTAATTAATCTCTTGTAAGGCTTTTGGTGGATTCGAATGATCTTGTGAGACAAGGATATAGTGATTCTTTATTGAAGAGATCAAAGGAAAGAAAGGAGGGGTGTCTGGAATGAAGTTTGATTTGAAATCATATATTGAAGTATAGTAACCATGTTACCTGAGTTGTTTGTATATTGGGCTATATGTTCCTGTAAGCACATTTTATTTTCCGCTGCAACTAAAGCCCAATTCTCTCAATTGGGTTATCTGCTCTTTTTTGTATATATCTTGTATCAGGGATCCTTTAGTGAATCAATTCAATTTTTCATTTTATCAAAATGTGTATTATGGTATCTTTAGAGCCTTAGGTTACGCTCCTCGCGCCACACGCTGAGCTCTGCTAGGGTTTCCCCTTCCACGGCGCCGTCGCGTCTTTCTCCCTTCTTCCCGGTTCTTTCTCGCCGTCCCTCACACCACCTTCACCTTCTAAATCTCAACAATGGCGGAAGCCTCCTCCAACCTTACCGGCGATGCTGTCCTAAACCCTTATTACTACTTGCATCTGGGTGAAAACCCCAACACCGTCATCACCTCACCAATTCTTGACGGAGTAACCAACTACCTCCTCTAGGCCCGCAATCTTCGTCGAGCCCTCATATGCAAAGATAAGCTGGGGTTCATCACAGGGGATCTCCAACAACCTTCTCCAGAAGACCCTCTCTACAACACATGGATCAAATGTGATACCATGGTCACATCTTGGATCACCAAATCGGTGCCTCCTCCTATTGCGCCTAGTATTGCATTCTTTGACACTTCGTATGCTCTCTGGAATGAACTTCGCAATAGATATTCGAAGGGAGACTATTTTTGCCTTTCGGATCTCCTTCATGCCGTCCATTCCATCCGCCAAGGCGACCGAGACGTTTCTGAGTACTTTCTATAGTTACAGACCTTATGGCAGGAGTTGGAAGCTATTCGTCCTGCTTATCAGTGTTCTTGCCCTACCCCTTGCTGTGATCTGGGTCGGAAAGTTACCCGATCTCAAGAATCAGAATACGTTATCTACTTCTTGAAGGGCTTGAATGAAGCACCCAGTTCGTCGACAGATTCTCAATACTGACCCTCTTCCTCCCATTGCTTATGTCTTTGCCCAGATTCAACAACAGGAGCGCCAAGATTCGGTTAATCCCTCTTCGATGGCAAAAATTCGTCAACCATTGTTGCTGCTACCTGGAAAGGTCAGTCTTCGAAAAACAACAATCAACAAAAAGGTAAATCCAACCAGAACTCCAAAGCCTCTTCCGTGAAAGGTAAAACGTGTGAGTTTTGTGGTAAGGAAAACCACACAACCGACACTTGCTACTTTCGAAATGGATTTTCTGACAATTTCAAATTTAAAAACAAGAAATATGCTGGGTCTGTGAATAATGTTTCTGGTGATAACCCTACCCCCAACACTGCTGCACCCACACACACTTCTTCATTGGGTCTTTCCAAAGATGATTATGATCTGCTTCTTAATATGTTGCGCCAAGCAAAAAACCAGACCAGTGAACCTATAATCAACCATTTTACAAACTCTGCACAACATAATTCTGCTTCACACGATTCACGCACTTCCAAAGGTATTAATTTTCAATTAAATCCTTGGATAATTGATTCCGGGGTTACATATCATATTTGTAATTCCTTACAATTTTTTTCTTGTTATAAATCCATTTCTCCTATACATGTTAACCTACCAAATGGAGCTGTTTCTGTTGCCAAATTCTGTGGAAAAATTTATTTGTCTGACTTTTTAATTCTTGAAGATGTCCTCTTTATCCCTGATTTCAAGTTTAATATTTTGGCTGTTCAGAAAACTGCTTCTTATCTTGATGTTTGTTTCCATATTGACAAACCTCATTGTATCATACAGGAGAAGGTCTCAAAGAGGACGATTGGGCTTGCTAAAGCTCACCAGCGCCTATATTTTCTTACTGATCTTACTGTTTCACATGCTTGTTCCATTTTCTGTGATAATTGTGTTTCTGTTTCCTCTATAATCACTCCTGATATATGGCACACACGTTTAGGACATCCATCAAACTCTGTTATGCAGAAAATGTCTTCACAGTTTCCATACATTGCCTTTAAACCTGATCTCACATGTGATTCCTGTCATATGGGTAAACAGTCTAGGTTACCTTTTCCACATGAAAATGTATATTGGGCTATATGTTCCTGTAAGCCCATTTTATTTTCCGCTGCAACTAAAGCCCAATTCTCTCAATTGGGTTATCTGCTCTTTTTTGTATATAACTTGTATCAGGGATCCTTTAGTGAATCAATTCAATTTTCCATTTTATCAAAATGTCTATTATCATATAATTGAATGTACCTCTGTTTCTAATTCTTTTTCAGTTAACTTTGTTTCTTCTAAAAGAGAGGGACATATTACGGGAATAATTAAGGAAAGGGGGATGTTTGTAATGTGGTTTATTCTTCTAATTTTTTCAAATTCATTTGGAATGCCAATTTATACTTTATTCTTCACCCAAGGAGCTCAAGATCAAGCTAATTTGTAATTTCCAGGCTCTGTTTACACTTTGTAGGACCAGAACATACTCAGAGCCTTGTATGAAGATAATGGTTGCAAGATAGGGGAAATGATCCGTGTCTCGCAAGAAACTTTGTGGAATAATTACTAAATTACTAAATTCAAATAAATGAAGGACCATATAGAAAAAAAAATTCAAAGCATATATGTTGTGTTAATTGTAAGTGTAAGAAATTATTATTGTGCAATTATGCTACATATTTTTGTCCTTTGATACTATAGGCTTTATTAAGCTACATATATATTCTGTTGTATTTTTCCAATATAAAATTTATTTATTTTTATTCACAAAAGCCTTATTAAAAGAATATCCCTCAATAAATTCAAACTCAGTCAAAGTAATCATATTGGAGCAGGTAATGTAGCAGTGTGAACAGTGTATAGTCTGTAATGCGCAGAAAAAGCTGATATTTTAGTGGATGTTTTGCAGCGGTTTGCAACCATAATAAATTCTTTTCAGCAATTTTTTAACATTCCAACGGGTGTAAACTGCAAGAATGACCATTTGTAGCGGTTTTGTTGAGAGTATCCGCGGTTATAAATAAGCGCTGAAAACACGTTTGTGGCGCATGGATTGCCAATGGTTTGTGTAACCGCGGGTACACTGTTTTATAGTGGTTATAGCCGCCGATAAAGCCAAAATAAACCGCGGCTAAAATCAATTTTTTTTGTAGTGAATTGCTTAAAAGGGCATCCATTTTAGTGGAACTCTACGACTTTCATTATCATTCTTGAACAAAAAATGAAAGAGAAAGACAATGTAAATGACATTTATGTTGGAAATTTGATTAAAAACACCCATTGTAAAAGTCTCACATTGCTTAGATTAGCACTTGCGTGGGTGTTCAAGATCTATATAATGGACCCAAGTCCATGGTTTCAATTTGTACCAGTTGGAAGCACTTTAAGCTTGGATCTGACTTATTCTTTCTTACACTTTTGTATTAGAGTGTTGTGAGGTTGGGTTCAGTTACTTGCTTTGGAGAGTGCAGGTGTATTGGGGTCAAAGGTGGTTAAGAGAGAAGTCTATGTGTTGTAAAAATTTACACATAGTGATATTCTCTTCTTGTCATTAGACAACGACCGTGGTTTTTTCTCCGGATTTGGAGTTTTTCCACGTTAAGTTCTTGTGTTTGATTGTGTTTAATTTTTCTTATTTCTCTCTTTAAAAGATAGTTCTCAAAGGGGTTAAAATGGTTGTTTTACCCAACAGCGATATCAGAGCTTATGGTTCGGTAGGATGTTCTTAGTATGCTCTATTGTTGCACCCTAGTCTGATCTTCCACATCAGAAAAGAATATTTATTTGTTGTGGGAGAATTATCTTTGGTTGTTGAAGACAAGTGTATAGTGTGAACGTTGTTTGGAAAGGTTTTGGCTAAGGAATGAATTGGTTTTTTAAGTGTGTCTATTGTGACGCCACCTCTCTTTCCTGGGAACTAATCTGGTGCACGATTCACAATTTACATGGTTACAATGTCCTTTTCAAGTGCAGTGAGTTGTGACATAGAGAAATTTGAAGGAATGATCAATTTTGGTTTGTGGCAGGCACAAGTCAAGGATGTGTTGATACAATCTGGATTACACAAGGCGCTAAAAGGGAAGATTTCCGGCATGGAGAAAGAGGAGTGGGAGGAACTAGATTTGATTGCCGCAAGTGTGATCCGCTTGTGTTTGGCTAAGAATTTTCTTGTAAATTTGTAGAAGGTGTTGACAGCTAAAGAACTTTGGGAGAAACTCGAAGGATTATATCAAGCAAAGGGCATCTCAAATCGGTTGTTGTTGAAGGAGCAGTTTCACAACTTGCCGATGAACGAAGACATGAAAATTTTTTATCATCTCAGTACTCTTAATGGAATTGTCTCTAAATTAGAGGCTATTGGAGTAGAGATTGATGAAGAAGATAAAGCATTAAGACTCATATGGTCTCTTCCGTCTTCCTATGGGCATATCAAGCATGTTTTGATGTATGGCAAGGAAACTCTGAGCTTTGAGGAAGTGGCTAGTAAAATTCTTTCCGAAGAAAGAAGAATGAAAAGTGATGAAAGCTTGTCAGCAAACTCGGTGTTGGTTGCTAGAAGTGGGCCTAATTGGAAGAAGAACAATAGAAAGACTATGGTATGCTGGAAATGATGAAAGTCTGGGCATGTAAAGAAAATTTGTCCAAGTAGGGAAGCATCAGAAAGATGACCTGAGTCAAAAAATAGCAATGTCTCCTTTGTTATGGAGGAGAATGATCTTGTGTAAAAGATGAGTAAGTTATCCTCATGGCGTTGCCACGTTGCCATGGAAAAGGATGAGTTATTACTAGCGGATCCACAATTACACAAGGGCGTTGGCTGACAGTGATACAGGATGTGCGGGATTGCATGTGGGTATTGGTTGGCATTAATGCAAAGTGTGCGAGGAAAGAAAATTCTTGGAGTTGTCCAAATTCCAAGTGAGTATACTCTTTATAGTGGAGTTTGATTGTCGGTATAGACAATGATTGTTGCTGGTGCAGGCAATGGAAATAGAAGTTGAGTGTTTTTTAATCAAGGTGAAGATTGTTGGAAATTTGATTAAAAACACCCATTGTAAAAGTAATTCAGACAACAAAATGATGTTATTAATGTTTTAGATAACAATTTCTAAAGATCACACAATCATTGTTGGTGGAGCTGGTGATAAGAGAGCTATTGAAAAAATATGTGAGCAGGTTTGTGAGAATATTCTATTAGAATTGATTCTTCCATTGTTACATTATGCTTTCAAGCAATGATATGGCATATTGTTGATTAATGTGTTAAACTTGTATCTTGTGATGAATTTTAACAAACAGATCAGGTCAAAAATTGAAAATAGCAATTCTAATTATGACAAGGAAAAGTTGCAAGAAAGATTAGCCAAGCTTTCGACAGCTATTATAGTGCTTAAGGTACCTTATTTAAGCTGACTTGGCTTGCTAACAGATTTTTACCTTTTCAACAGTCCAAGGTTCCATAGTGAGTAAATTGACAAATTAAACTTCACGGTTGCAGTTTGGAGTAGCCAGTGAAGCTAAAGTTGGTGAGAAAAAGAATAGAGTGGCAGGCACCTTAAATGCAGCCAAGGCTCCTATAGAGGAGGGCATAGTACTAGGTAAAATGATTTGCACTAGTAGTAGTTTGCTTAGTTTTATGTCATCCAACCAAATCTGATATACTAGTATATTTACATTTTGCATAGGCAGTGGTGTCTCTTTTATAAAACGAATTGGATAAGCTTCAAAGTGCTTACTTTGAATTGATAAAAAAAAAGATGTGCAGATTATCCAAAATGCTTTAAGGGTCAGCATTTTTTGTTCTTTTACTATGTTTTATTCTTAAACATCCATCAGCATATTTTTTTTCTTTCTTCTCCCTTACTATTCTTTTCAGGGCTCAACCTTTCGAGCTGGATTTGTATATATTTATGGTTCAAATTGATAACAACATTGGCTGTTTCTTCTTATTTATTTGAGCTGTTAAGCAACCATTAAATTTATAGCATGCCTGATGCTATAAATATCTTTTTTAATGTTCTGGTAAGTTTCATTTTTTCTTCGTCTTTTGCATCTCGCACCCCCAAACTCTCCCCTCTATCTCAGAATCTCCTGAAATCCCTTTCTTTTGTCCATTCTCTGTTTCCCCCTTACCATCGTCTCAGATCTGCAGTGGGTTTTTTTATCTTTCATTCTCGCTTCCCCAATGGCTTCCTTATTGTATGTGAAGATGAGCAAAAGAAAAATATGAAAAACTGAATATTATTGATCTGAGTAAGTAAAATGCATCAGAACTGAATTGTTTATATATACAGCTGCTGAGAAAGAAAAACAAGGAAACTAATTGCTGACTAACTATATGCTTGAATAAGGGAGCTAACTGCCTAAGAGATAATGACTAAAAACTTGGAATTGTCTGCTTATAGATTAAACAACATGATATTTCTATATGCCCCCCTCAAGATGGAAGATATTGCAAATTCCTATCTTGGAAAGCATGTGTTGGAAGCTGGTTTTTGGAGTTGCTTTTGTCAGAATATCACCAAGTTGGTGATGCCTCCTAACATGTATTAATCTGAGAATTCCCAAATCCACTTTCTCCCATAGAAAATGAAGATCGACCTCAATGTGTTTTGTCCTTTCATGGAAACTTGGGTTGGTTGCTTTGTAAATCGCAGCTTGATTGTCACTATAGAGAATGAGAGGCTTCTTTGGAATCTGGAAGTCATACAGCAAGTTTCTCAGCCATATTAGTTCACTGGTGGCGGAGGAGAGTGCACGATACTCAAGTTCGGCACTAGATTTGCTGACAGTGTCTTGATTTTTTGTCTTCCAGCTGATCATGGAGTCACCCATGAATACACAATACCTAGTTACAGACTTCCTGTCTTTCTTGCATGGAGCCCATGCAGCATCTGCATACGCATGTAGATGTAAGTTTGATTTGGAGCTGAATATTATACCTTGGCCTGGACAACTCTTTATGTATCGAAGAACCATAAAAGCAGCATCCAAGTAACTTACTTAAGTTGTGGACATCATAGCATATGTCTGGCCTAGAAATTGTAACATACAATAACCTGCCAACAAGGCGTTTGTAAAACTTGGAGTTTTGCAAAGGGTCACCACTCTTGTCTTCTAACTTTGAATTTGGATCCATTGGTATGGAAGAAGGTCAACACCCGAGATAACCATAGTCCTCAAGAAGGGACAAGGCATATTTCCTTTGTGATAGGAAAATGCCTTGCTTAGATCTGGCAATTTCTAGTCCTAAGAAGTACTTTTGGACTCCAAGGCCTTTGAGATTAAAGTGATTCTGAGGAAACCTTTTTGTAGTGTTGATAACATTGATCCTTGGTCCAGCTAGGAAAATATCATCCACATATGCAAGCACTGCAATATAGGAGCCATTAGAACCCTTGGTGAATAAAGAATAGTCATTCTTTGATTGTGTGAAGCCATGGTGAGTGAGAACCGACTTGAAAACAGTGAACCAACTCCTAGAGGCTTGCTTGAGGCCATAAATATATTTGTTCAGTTTGCAGACCATAGGAGTATCTGATGTGGAGTTGGTAAGGACATTACACCCTTTTGGAATTGTCACGTATATTTCTTCATCCTGATAGCCATTAAGGAATGCATTATTGACATCTAGTTGTGCTAGATGCCAATTATGCACAGCAGCAACTGAAAGAAGAGCCCTGATAGAAGTTAGCTTAGCCACGGGTGAATATGTTTCCATGAAATCTAGCCCGTGTTTTTGTGTGTAACCCTTGGCTACTAATCGAGCCTTGTACTTGTCTATGGAGCCATCTGCCTTATGTTTAATTTTGAAGATCCATTTTGAGCCAACACAGTGCTTTCCTTTAGGTAAAGGGACAATGCTCCATGTGTTGTTGGCTTGAAGAGCTTGGAGCTCATATTTGATGGCCTCCTGCCATTCTGGAAATTGCAAGGCTTGGCTGAATGAGTGAGGTTCATATTCTTTGAAGAATTAGCATATGAAAGTTTTGTACCTCTCGGATAGATTGGAGTATGATATGTAGTTTTCAATGGGATGTTGAGTAGGAGGGTTAGCATTTAGCTGATAATAATGAAAGTCTGTTAGGTGACTAGGTGGTTATGATTCTCGAGTAGATTTTCTGATTGTAGGTAGAGGAATATCATATGTAATGTCAGGGAGGGTGGGATCATAATTGGTTTGTTGAGATTGATCATCAGTAGGTGGTGTATGAGAAAAAGGGGAAGGTATAGGAGGAGGAGTACTTGTTGTCTCAGTCATGGGAATGGAGGTATTGGAATTGACAGGTTGGAGGCAAAATCATGTGGAGCCTCTTCAGCAATGGATAAGGGTAAGGCATCAAAGATGTTGTCAGCAGAAGACGTAGACTCATCTTTGAAGGGGAAGACGTCTTCATAAAATTGAGTGTCCCTGGAGATAAAGACTTTTCTGGTTGAGGTCCAAGAGCTTGTATCCTTTGTATCCTCTTAGGTAGCCAAGAAACACTGCTGCTACTGCCCTTGGACTGAATTTGTCCCTTGAAGAGGGTAATGTAGAAGCATAAGTCAAGTAGCCAAAAGTCCTAAAATTACAGTAATCAAGTTCTTTTTGAAATAACAAAGCATAAGGAGAGGCATTTTGTAAAGCTGGACTAGGCAGCCTATTAATGAGAAAAATAGCAGTTTGAACACAGTCTCCCCAATAGCATAAAGGAATGTTAGATTGAAAATTCAAAGATCTAGCCACATTAAGAACATGTTGATGTTTCCTTTCCACTACACTATTTTGCTGAGGCCTCTCTATGCAAGAAAATTGGTGTAAAATTCCATGTTTATGTAAATAGTCATGAGGATTTAATTCTATTGCATTATCAGATCTAATGCACTTAACAATAGTTTTAAATTGAGTTTGAATATAAGCACAAAACTGAGGAATGATAGCAGAGGCATCAACTTATGTTTTAACACATATAGCCATGTAAATCTTGATTTGTCATCTACAATAGTTAAGAAATACCGGTAACCATCATGTGTGGGAACCTTGTATGGTCCCTATATATCAATGTGAACCAAGTCAAAATAGTTATCAGCAAAAGTGTTGGAAGAATTAAAAGGTAGTCTATGTTGTTTTGAAAAATGGCAAACAACACAATGATCATTCATAGAAACACTTGATACAACATGATGAGTATCATTTATAAGCCTAAGAACATTATTAGAAAGGTGTCCTAGGCGTTTATGCCAAGTTTCAGCAGTTGGTTTAGCAGAAACAAAGTTACAAAGAGCAATAGAAGGTAAAAGCTGAGAGTGTTGAAGCTTGTATAGGCCTACATCAAGGCTACCGCCTCCAATCCTCTTCAAAGTCTTTATGTCCTGTATGCAAAAAGAGTTAGCACAAAAAAAAATTTCATAGTCATAAAAATTTAAAAGAGAACGAATAGAGAGAAGATTGAACTTAAAGGAGCGGATGTATAAGACATCGTGCAGAGAAATAGTTTTATCAAAAGAGATATTGCCAATGCCTTTTAGTGCAACATGAGTTCTGTTAGGAAGGAGAACATTAGAATTGGATAAATAGTGTAAGGAATTAAATAAGGATATGTTGGAACATATGTGAGAGGTTGCACCTGAGTCCACAACCCAAGAAGTTGGATTGGTGGAATCAAAAGTGGATGCAGCCATGAAGATACCTGTTGGTTCAGAAGAAGATGAGGATTCAGCAGGAGTTTCTGTTTGTAGCTGGCTTGTCAGCAAGGAAATCAGTTGGTGACATTGAGCCTGTGACAAGGATGCAATTGGATTTTGATTCCCTATATCGATCTGATCAGAAGAAACCTGATTAGCATCTGTTTGTTTTGGTTTGAACGGGTAATTTGGTGGATAGCCATGGATCTTGAAGCATTTATCTTTGGTGTGACCTTGCACATGACAATGAGAGCATGTTGGTCTCTCCTTTTTGAAGAATTTCCCGTTTGTTCCATCATAGCAACACGTGAATCAGTATGGATAGCAAAAGCCATTGTATCAGTGGATGAAGCGGCAGAATCAGTGCCCACCTCCTATTTTTCTTCTTGAATTATTAAAGAAAACACTTTACTGTTAGGAGGTAAAGGATCAGAAAGCAAAATTTGGCCGCTAACCTGAGCAAAAGATTCATTAAGACCCATCAAGAAAGTCCTGACATATTCATTCTCAAGATGCTGATAATAGGGGTGAAGACCACCACAAGTGCAAGGAAGGGTTGGACGATAAGCCTCAAGTTCTTTCCAAATGGTCTTGAGTTTGGTGTAGTAGATAGTAACATCATCAGATCCTTGTTATAAGGACATGAGTTGATGCCGCAGCTGGTAAATCCTTGGCCCATTTTTATGAGAAAAACGATCCTTCATGTCATCCGAGATGTCCTTTGCTAAAGTTGAATACATGATGCTGGCAAGAATCTCCTTTGAAAAAGAATTATATAACCAAGAAATGACAACATTATTATTACGCATCCAAGAATGATATTTTGGATTAGTAATGGGAGGTTGAGGGGGGGAACCATCAATGAAGCAAAGCTTATTTTTCACGGATAATGCAACTAACATGGCCCTGCTCCAAGTGTTGTAATTCGCACCTGTGAGGGGTTGAGAAACAAAAATAAGACCCGGGCCATCAGAATGGTGAAGGAACAAAAGGTCAGAGTCATCGCGGAGAATAGGGTTCTTATGAGCATGAGAACTGAATCTGCCATGGAGGAAGGAAGGAGGATCAATTCTCGGAGCTGGAAGGAAAACGAAGGTAGAACGAGACAGAGTCGCATAGGCTAATATTCTACTGATACCATATTGTATGTGAAGATGAGCCAAAGAAAAATATGAAAAACTGAATATTATTTATCTCAGTAAGTAAAATAAATTAGAACTGAATTGTTTATATACACAGCTGCTGAGAAAGAAAAACAAGGAAACTAATTGCTAACTAACTATACGTGTGAATAAGGGAGCTAACTACCGAAGAGATAATGACTAAAAACTTGGAATTATCTGCTTATAGATTAAACAACATGATATTTCTATATTCCTTTCCTTCATTCTCACTTTCACGGCGACGCTTCAAGCTCAAATATGGCCCTTTTTCATTTTCGTTTTCCCTTTTTCTCTTTGGTGTTTCTCTACAACAATTAATTCAATTTCTGTACAAATGAATTTCTCTCATAATCTGCTCATTTTTTAACCCTAGCATTTTGGTTTGAGTTCATTTGTGTTTTTTTGTTAAACTCAAGGTGTTCAATCAGTATTACTAAGTTTCCCTCCTTCTATCTGAGTTAGTTAATTCGATTAACTACTCATTTCACCAAGGATCTGTCCGCAATTTATCTGTTGTTGTTTAGTTTTTAGTTTAAGTTTCTTTTCTTTATTTTTTGCTGTTCAGTCCCTGCTCCATGTACATAAACCTTTGTCTGTTACTTGGATTAGTTGAGTTACTTTGTACAGAATCAGTTTCGTTCACTCCCTTTTCAGCTTTCTTTCCTTACTCATCTTCTTCTTCTTTCAATTCTTTTATGGTATCAAGAGCCCTTTCTAAGGTGCTTCCGCTTCTTCACCTTCATCACCATGGCTGCTGCTGTTTTTGAGTTAAAAGACATGCATGATCCTTCAAATCCTTTCTATATACACCCCAATGAAAATCCTTCAATGGTTTTGGTCACCCCTCTCCTTTTAGAATCCAATTATTATAGCCTGCTCATGACTCTTCTCACCAAGAACAACGAATCCTTTGTTGAAGGAACCATTCTTGAACCTCCTGCTAACAGCCCAATTCATCCCTATTGGTGTCGCTGCAATAACCTTGTTCGCTGTTGGTTATATCGCTCCATGTCACCAAATATCGTCCAATCCCTCATCAAGGTTGAAAAAGCCTCGGACATTTGGGTTGAGCTTCGAGAAATATTCTCAAGATCTGATTTGTTTCGCATTTTTGAGGTTCAAGAACAGTTCTTTTCCTTACGTCAAGGTGATCTTTCAGTCACCAAGTTCTACACGACCATGAAAGCTCTTTGGGATGAGCTAGACTTCCTTGATCCAATTCCTGTTTGCATTTGTGGTGTCGCGTGCACTTGTGCTCCTTTGCTGAACCTGAAGCATCATCACAATACTCAAATTGTTGTTCGTTTCTTGCGTGGTTTAAATTATACTTATCAAATGGTTAGATCTCAAATCATGCTTATGCACCCTCTTCCCTCAATTAATCGTGTTTACTCTATGATAATTTAGCAAGAAAGGCAGCCATTTGGCGATACTAGTTCTTCACCAAGCACAACTCTAAGTGTTGCTGCTAAATTTTCTAATTCCAATCCTATTCTGTCTCAATCTCCTCTTGGTAACAATTTTGTTTCTTACCAAGAAAAGGTGTGTTCCTATTGTCATAAAAAGGGTCACACTAGAGAAAATATCTATCGGTTGAATGGTTTTCCTCAAGGATTTAAATTCACCAAACCAAAATTTAAAATTGCTAACATAATTGCCACTGTGACTTCTGATGAAAGCCCTGAGCAATGTGATCAAGTGTCCAAGTTATGATTCACTCCTGAGCAATATCAGAAACTTCTGGCACTCCTGTCTTTTACTGATAATAAGGATGCCCATGTCAATCTCACTTCGGTACAACAATTGCACTCATCTCCTTCTGCTGTTGGTAATCTCTTTTCTCAAAATTGGGTCATAGACACAAGTGCTATTGACCACATCACATGTTCTTTGTCCAATTTTACATCTTATAAACTCATTAAGCCTATTTATGTTCATCTTCCTAATGGTCACGTTATTACTTCAAATGATTTTTCTAATGATTTATTCCTAACTAATGTATTGTTCCTTGAGAATTTTCACTTCAATCCAATTTTTGTCGGGAAACTAACTGTTTCTTTACATTGTGATCTCATTATCTCACATTTTTCATGTTACATACAGAACCACATTATCTCCAAGAGGATTGGAGTAGCTGAAATTCGTGATGGTCTATATCTGCTGCAAGATGATTCTGCTGTGTGTTCATATGCTTCTGTGTTAAATTTTTCTGCTACATGTAGCAATGACAATTCTGTTTCTCCCAATCTATAGCATTTTCGTCTTGGACACGTTCCTCATGATAGACTTGTTGTTATGAATAAAAATCATCTTGAAATATCTAGTAACAAAGACTTTGTATGTGATATCTGTCATTTTGTCAAACAAAAATGTTTGCCTTTTCCTTTGAGTACCTCCAATTCTACTAATGCATTTGATCTAATTCATTGTGACATATGGGGTCTTGTTTCTTGCACTTCTATTCAGGGTCATTATGATTTCTTCACCATTGTTGATGATTTCACTAGCTATACATATATAAATGTCATGAAAAACAAATCTGATACTAGACAGTTATTAAAGGACTTTATCTCCATGATTGAAAATCAATTTCAAACTAAAATCAAGTGCATCAGATCTGATAATAGTTTAGAATTCCAAATGCATGAATATTTTTCTTTTAAAGGCATAATTCATCAAACTAGTTGTGTGGAGTCCCCTCAACAAAATGCCATTGTTGAGAGGAAACACCAACCTATATTAAATGTTACCCGTAGCCTCTTATTTCAAGCGAATCTTCCTAGATGGTTTTGGTCGTATGCTGTTCAACAAGCTGTTTTTCTAATAAATCGTTTAGCCACTCCTTTCATAAATGATTCTAGTCCTTTTCACATGCTATTTCAAACTATACTGACTTGCATGATTTAAAGGTTTTTGGTTCTTTATGTTTTTGGTTCTAGTCCTTTTCACACGCTATTTTTCTTGACTACAAATCTTGCACAAAAGGCTTTGTGTTATTTTACTTAAATTGCAGGGAAGTTTTCTTGTCAAGAGATTTTCATTTCCATGAGCACATTTTCCCATACCAGAATTCAACACCAACCAATTCAAACTCTACTGAATCTTTCCAACCTATATATAAAGATCCAATGAAATATGACCGTCATCAGCAACATGATTTGTCCCTCACTGCTACCAACAACAACACTCGTGTTAATGTGCCTTCCAATGATGCTATTGACCCTCCATCAATTCAACAATCAGAAGAATTAGGACCACCTGCCACAAGGCATTCTACACGAGTATCTCACTTGCCTAACTATCTAGCAGATTACCACTGGTCTATTGTCAATCAAATACGGAAGTTTCCTTCTCAAAACTCAAATATTCCTTCCACTCCTTTATATCCTTTGTGTTATGTTCTATGTTAAAGCAAACTCTCTCCTGGTCATTCATTGCTAACATATGATGCTACTCAGAGTCAAAATATTACTCTCAGGCTTCGAAGGATCCAATTTGGCAATCAAGTATGAAGACTGAGTTAGATTCTTTAGCAAGGAACAACACTTGGGAAATAGTGGACTTACCTGAAGGCAAAAGACCCATTAGATGCAAGTGGGTTTACAAAATCAAGTACAAGCAAGATGGTTCTGTTGACAGATACAAAGCGCGGCTAGTTGCAAAGGGTTTCACCCAAGTTCATGGTCTCGATTATCAAGAAACTTACTCTCCCGTAGCACGCATGAGTACCTTGAGGCTTCTTCTTGCCATCTCAGCAGCCAAAAATTGGTACTTACAACAACTGGATGTGGACAATGTTTTTCTCCATGGCACTCTTTGTGAAGAGGTTTACATGAAAATTCCCCCGGGTTTCAAGACCTGCAAGGCTAACCAAGTCTGCCATTTAAGAAAATCTATATATGGTCTAAAGCAGGCCAGCAAAGAATGGTTCAACACTTTATCTGCAGCCCTCTCTTCAAAACATTACCACAAAAGTCTTGCTGATCACACTTTATTCATTAAACAAACTCCCTCATCGTTCACTGCTATTCTCATCTATGTAGATGATTTAGTTCTTGCAGGGAATTGTCTTGAAGAAATTGCAGCTATTAAAGAATTTCTTCATGCCAAATTCTGGATCAAGGACATTGGAGATCTCAAGTTTTTCCTTGGATTAGAGATTGCTCGTACCTCCAAAGGTATTTCTCTAAACCAACACAAGTATGCCTTGGAGCTTCTTAACGATGCAAGTATACTTGCTTCCAAGCCATCTACCATACCCATGGACCCATCCACTCGCTTATCCAAAGCAAAACGATCAACTCTTGATGATATTTCTTCTTACCGCCGCTTAATTGGACTTCTTTTATACTTAACTTCAACACGATTAGACATCACCTACAACATCCAACAATTAAGTCAGTTTCTCGATTCTCCTACTCACGTGCATCTGCAAGCTGCACACAGAGTTCTCATGTACATAAAAGGCTCACCAGGAAGAGGCCTCTTCTTCCCTTCTCATTCCAACCTCAAGCTCTACGCATACGGCGATAGCGATTTGGCTGGATTCCAAGATTCAAGGCGTTCCGTAACAGATTTTTGTGTCTTTTTGGGTCCTTCTCTGATCTCATAGCGAGCCAAAAAGCAAGCAACTCCTTCCAAGTCATCCAGCCAGGCAGAGTACATAGCATTAGCTTTAATTACTTGTGAAATACAATGGCTCCATAACCTTCTCAAGGCTTTCAATTACCAAACTCCATACCATGCAACCTCTTCTGTGACAATGAGTCAGCAATCCACATTTCTCACAATGATTCCTTTCATGAGCGAAGCAAGCATATAGAGCTAGACTGCCACATAACTTGCGCAAAAATTCTCACGGGTCTCATCAAGCTTCTACCCATTCCTGCAACAGAAAAGTTGGCTGACATACTAACAAAACCGCTTCCTATAGCTAGCTTCAGGGCCATCATCTCCAAGCTTAGCATGATCAACATCTATGGCCCAGCTTGAGGGGGGTATTACCAAGTTTCCCTCCTTGTATCTGAGTCAGTTAATTATGTTAACTACTCATTTCATCAAGGATTTGTCCGCAATTTATCTGTTGTTGTTTAGTTGTTAGTTTAAGTTTCTTTTCCTTATTTTCTGCTATTGAGTCCCTGCTCTATGTATATAAACCTTTGTCTGTTACTTGGATCAATTGAGTTGATTTTGTACCGAATCAATTTCCTTTACTCCCTTTTCAGTTTTCTCTCCTTTCTCATCATCTTCTTCTTGTTTCTGTTTCATCTGAGTTTTATCTCATATCTCCTTCTTCTTTCAATTCTTTTAATCTGTTTTCACTTTAATTCAACTCACTAGTACTTTAAAAATTGGATTCTGTTCATCTTTCATAATTTCTATGTTTTTAGATTTTCATATGGCCTTCCTCACCTCTAAACTGGAATCTTATTCTTCTTTAGTCGAAGCATGCCTTCTTGAGAAAAAGAATAACAATGGCTTCTTTCAATCTATCTTTATTCCTCATCACCGCCCTATCATGTATCATGTCCCTGATGAGTTGCTTTTCCCTCTTTAATTTCTAGTTTTCTCAATTTTTTTTTTTCAATTTTGGTATCAATTATCTGAAAGTAAACCCTTCTTCATCATGTTTTTTCTAATCACAAGTTGCTGCAAGATCCCTCTTCTTTTGTTGGTTAACTTTATATATGTAGGTCCTATGGCCTTCTGACTTATTAATGCTTGTGTTGTTTTGAAGAACATATTTCACTAATTAATACAGAAAATTGTTGGTTCTATTCCTATCAACTTATTTGCACCTACTTCCTACTTTTGAGCTAGATAATATGTTATGGTTGTTTGATTTTAGGAATCATGTTTGTTATTGTTAACAAATAATTAGAAAAAATGCAACTTGTTTCTTTTTCTAATCAGTAGTTATTTAATACATTTGCGGTGGAGATGAAAATGGTTATGGATGGTGGCAGCCTGTGTGTTATCGGCAGTGAGCTCGCGGTGATTGAGTGGTTGACTAGTTGCCGGCATGGTGACAGTGGAGGAGCAGAAGGTGCAGTGGAGGTAGTGTTTGTTCTCTGTGTGTGAGGTGTTGTGTATGCCTTGTGTGTAATTAAAGAGGAAGAAGGCTGAAGAAGGAATTGAGTGAGTGTGCTGTGATGTTGGAGAATTGATAAGAAAGAATAAAAAATAGGAGAGGCAGAGAGCGTGAGAGAGTGATGTTAGTGTGTGTTGTGGAGAAGAGGATGAAGGAGAGATGAAGGATGAGAAGAGTGAGTATGTGTTCTGTATGTGTGAGAGAAAGGTTAGAGAAAGAATTGTAAATGGAAGGGAGGAAATGAGGGAGTGGCGGCTGTGTGAGGTGACAGTGAGTGGGGTTGTCCAAAACCAATCGAAACCGATATAAACCGATGTAACCGAACAGAATAAACCAACAACCGAATCAACCGAAACCAAACAAATTGGAAACAGTAAAAACTGAATTTTTGTATTGGATTGGTTTGGATTTCGGATCCTCTTAGTCAAACCAAACTAATCCAAATCAAACCGAACTTTTATATACACATACAATTTTTTTTACAAAATTAAAACGTTATTTGTATTCATGCTACTAAATATTCAACAAAAATAATATTAAAACTTACTTTTTCGTAATTTTATAATGTAACATCATGTTAATATTATATATTTATAATTTTATCATTTTTTAATAAATTTAAAATTGAATTTCAACATTTTTAGCTACATATTGGTGAAATATATAATATATATTATGTGTTATATCTTTATCGTTTTATTCAAATGTCTAATTTTATATTTAATTTAGTTTATAATTGGCACAATCTTAAAACCGAAAACTAATCTAATCCAAACCGAAAAATATCGGATCGGATTGGTTCAAATTTCTTTTGTAGATCAAACCGAACCAAACCAAATCGCAATATATAAATTGATCGGATGATTTAACCCCTCAAAACCGATTCAAACCGGACCGTGAACATTCCTACTCATACCTCACTAATAGTGAGGTATAAGTGATGTTATTAGGGTCCCTAGAGTTGTGTGTAAGATGAGTATAAATAGAGTAAAAATTGTGAGGAAAAAATAAAATAAAAATGAAAATAATGGATAAAGATGATAGGTGACAAGTGTCATCCCTACTTGGTCATCAAGAAAAGGGAAAAGATAACAAAGGAATATTTAAAAAAGAAAATAAAATCTAAAATTTTTGAGAAAAAGAAAAAGAAAGCTATTATTTAGAATTTTTAGTGGGCTTTTATTATTAGATTGGACCTATAAGAAAAGAAAAGGGCCATTTATTAATAAAAAAAGGAAATTTTTGGATTTTTCTTCATTTTTGTAATTTTTCAAAAACAAAAACTGCTATTTTTATCTTTTTCCGGTTTTTTTATTTTAAGCTTTTTTTTTCACATTTTCAGAAAAACCCGAAAAAAATACGGCTATTTTGTTTGTGTTGGCTAATCTTTTAAGATGCCCACAATTACAAAAGTGTGGCCTATTACATAACTACGATTTTAAATGTATTGTGTAAAATTGGAAA
Source organism: Cyamopsis tetragonoloba (assembly GCA_037177725.1). NCBI lineage: Eukaryota > Viridiplantae > Streptophyta > Magnoliopsida > Fabales > Fabaceae > Cyamopsis > Cyamopsis tetragonoloba. The sequence goes on from CM074122.1 coordinate 34,383,006, forward strand.
GCAACGGTTTTTGCTTCGTAGGTTAAAATTAAATAATAATGAATGTTTATGTTATTGGCTACACTTTGAGATATGTTACGTAAATAGATGTTTTAGAACGGTTTTACGACTATTGCCTTAACATACCAACGGTTTTAGAACCGCCACAATCTTAAAGATGTAGGCTAATCTTTTTATGTAACTACAATTAAAAAAACGTGGCTTAACATATCCACATTTTTAAATGTGTTGCCTACAATAAAAAAAGACAACAGTTTTTCTCCGTAAAGTTATAAAGAACACAAAATATTAATCTTATTATCTACAATTGAACCGTTGTTGCCTAAAGGTACTTTAGGGAAAGGTTTTCTATTAGTTGGCATGAATAATGTTGCAAAAAGTCAAAAATGTTGTAGTTGAGACAAAGTAGTGCTTCGGATTTACTGAATTATGTTCCTTTTCTGAAGAGGTTGAAACCTGATAGAGATAGGATCTAGCTTCAATTGAGGTCTTAGAACCAAGATTAAGAGAAGAAGAAACAAGCAGAAGACTAAGAAGATGAATCGCCACTCCAATTCAAGGAATTGAAGATAAGATGATGAGGGTTCGCCACAAAGACCCTAAGATCAATGATAAGAATCAAAGATTGCCATTCTAATCATGGATTAGAGATAAGACCTTGAGTAATTCGCCACATTGGTGTGGAAACCAATGATAAGAAGCATCAAGTCCCATAGTCCCAAGGCTAAGAACCCTAAGAAACTAAGCTCTCCAGTTCTAAAATTCTATTTCAAATGATCAAAAGTTGTGTTTTACAAAGCAAGCAAGGTATTTATAGGATCCCTAAAGTCCCCAAAACAACACTTAAAAACGTGCAGAATAGAGCTAACAGAGCCTCCTAACAGGTTTCAAACCTGTGCGCACACGCTGCCACAAACAGGTTGTGCGCTTGCTAACAGGTGAGAAAAGTTGTGCGCACAGGTTGCTTCTGTCACAGCGCGTGCTAACATATCCAAAACATGTGTGCATGCGCTAGTTGTTCTGTGCACTCTATTCTGGAGCGTTCTAGCGAGTTTCTAGGCTGTGCTAAAAGGAAAACTGCAACTTAAACCACAAAATGAAATACAAAACTCAAAGGATCATGTTCCTAATGAGCTTATTACATCATGAAAATGCTAAAAACTAAGAGTTAAAAGCTTCAAATATTTTTCTTTCTATCCTTTTGAATCTTCACATCCATAAAGTCATGCTCACATCATCTCCTCCCCCTTAGAAAGAATTCGTCATTGAATTTAAAGGGTAAAGGATCTACAAGAGAAACAAGCAAGGATAAGTGCAAAAAATCACTAACATACCATCCGGATCAAACACAAGAATGATAAACTTTCCAAGAGGATTCATAGTAATCAACAAAGAAAACTCACAACAAATGAGAATATGTATGCAAGAGTCTTCACAACCCACAAGCATAAAATTAAAAGGACAACATGGCACCTTTGGAAAGTAGCACAAACCAAAACAAGTGTAGTCACAATACGAAAGGTGCCCAAAAGGTATGTGTGAAAGACAACTTTCAAATGTGGGTGTGATGGTAGAGTTCTCATGACCCAACTCATTTTCAACAATATCTATAGAAATAGGACATGTGAAAGAATGACGTAAAAGATGCCCAAGAGAGAAGTCTAAATGAGAATTTCCAAGTGTGAAATTGATAGAAGACCTCTCATGCACAAATGCATCATAAACAAAAACCGTGGAAATACTTCTACATATCATAATGAAGCATAAGGTATTATTCAAACAAAGCAACACAAGATTTTTAAATGTGATTATCCAAAACCTATGCACAAGTAAGGAAATGGAGCCAAAAGACAAATGTGGCAATGAGTCAAAAGGAAGGAATAGAGAAGTATACCTTATAAAACTTACCAATGAAGGTAATTCAATATTGAAAATCAAATCCATACCTTGCTTAGCCAAAAAATTACCTCTCACTTCCTCAAGTTGAAGCTGATCACTAACTTTGAAAGTAGACAAAGCTTGACAATGAAAATTATTAGGGATCTCAAGAGGAGAAACATCAGACTCCAAAGGAAAGAAAGGTTGTTGGGCACCCTCAACATCCTCTACCCTACTTACATTGACACTAAAATAAAATTCCTTCCCTATGCAATGCATAACATCTTCCCACTCTTTAGTACTTAGGACAAGCTTGCTTTTCAATTTATTCATTCCTTTTGAATGGTTATTTAAAATTTCATTTGTAATCCTCTCCCTTTCATCTTGCAATTTTGACTCTCTCTTCAACTTCTCCCAATGCAACCTATGAGCCTCCTCCCCAATAGCATAATCCCTTTCCTTCTTGGAATGCTTCCTAGCATGAGAACTATCAATACTAGTATCGCTAGAATGCCAAGGAGATGCATTACATGTAGCATGTCTAAAATGAGAAGCATGTCTAGAATGAGCAACATTGCTATTCATTCCAAGGTTAAAATATTTATGACAGTAATGCAAACCATTTCTAGCATCATACTCATGAGTATAGGGAATAGGAGTACTATCTCTTTCACGTCTAAGTTGGGATCTTACTTGCTTCACATGAGAGTCATAGTCATGATACATGGATCTTCTTGCATTGTTTGCAAAGGCTACATAAAAGCCTCTATCAACCACTTTTTCCAAGTGACTAGCCCAAGCTTCCATGGGTACAATGTCCACAAGAAAAACACAAACCAACCAACTACAAGTGTAGTGGAAAATACAAAGAAACAAGAAAAATCCTATATAGCCAAGTGGCCAAAGCTAAACCAAAAATAAGAAACAGGTACATCAAATCAAAAATGAAAAAAAAACTAGCTAAGGACCTCACAAATATGCACACAAACTCACCAAGTGTATCCCTCAAGTATGACAAATCACTCGTGTATCACTCAATTCAAAGGCTTATTCCATAAGGAAAACACTCTTGCCTTTTACCACTCCCTATCCTCTTAAAGGGAAAATAGCAAAGAAGGCTAGAAGAACTCAAAGTCCTATGTATTCTTCCCAACTTCTATGATACCAAGGAAGAAAACTACCTAAGAACTTAGCAAAAACACTAGAAAAGAGTGACAATATAGGAGTACAAATGAAGGGACAACACAATGACAAAACTAGAGTCCAAAAAAGACAAGCAATAAAAGTAGACTCAATCAAAGAAAAAGCTACTCAAAGTGGAAGAGAAGAACAAATGTGACAAAGGCACAAGAATGGAGTACTATGAAAACCAACAAGTCAAAGAAACCAAAGATGCTAGCTAGGATTCACCCAAAACAAACAAGTAATGGATACAAATAGCACTCAAAAGGATAGTATTGTAATGAACTATGAGATGTGACTAACAATGTGACTAAGTGCAAGCAAATTATCAAGAATGAACATGTGTATATGAACTTTTCTTTTGACTTTTTTTTATTTAAAAAAATCACTTTTCTTTTGAAATTCTTTTCTATTATTTGTTCTTTTCACTTTTTCTTTTTGTATGTATATTGCTCTTTTCAACTTTGCTTTTCTCTCTTTTTTTCTTTTTTTTTTGAAATTGCTATTTACTATACACTTTTGCCTGGAACTAAAAATTTACACAATTGAATCACAAAGTCATAAGAATTGAAACAAATGAATGAAACATGTGCTAGATGGTTTGTATGGATAAAATGCTAGCTAACAAGAAGGATGTGGTACAAAAACAACACAAAAATGATGTACATCCATGAACAAATGGATACAAGCAAGAAACAATGGTAGACACACAAGACAAACTCACTTAGACAATTTATCAAACACTAGGTGTGTATAAAGAACACCAAAACCCAAACACAAAAAATTCAACAACAGGACTCAGAACATTGGGTGTTAATGGCGCAAATACATGTATATAGGGAATAACAACTCAATTATTTGATTCATACACCAAGAGCACAAGAATCAAGCCAAGAACATCAAGAACAAGCAAGAACATTCATGAACATTAACGCAAAAATTTAGCAATCAAGACTGGATCCCAAGGTTTACCAACTTGGAGAATCCAAATTTCAACTCAAAATCAACAAATTCCCAATGGATGAGGCAGAATTAGAATCAAAATCCAGAAAACGAAAATTCATCAAAATTGGGGAAAATTGCGCCAAAAATAGAGCATGAATGAAAGAGAGAAGATTCAAGTCAATTTCAACAAATTAACCATCAATAGAGCTCAAATTACTCAAATCACATCCATAGAAGTCATGATCAAGTAGAAATCTGAAGATTAAAGGGAGGAAATTCAAGAATTACCTCAAAGAAGCCCTAGGCTAAATGATATCAAATGATGAAAATCAAGAGAAGAAGAAACAAGCAGAAGCCTAAGAAGATGAATCGTCACTCCAATTCAAGAAATTGAAGATAAGATGGTGACGATTCGCCACAAAGATCCTTAGATCAATGATAAGAATCGAAGATCGCCACTCTAATCATGGACTAGAGATAAGACTTTGAGTAATTTGCCATATTGATGTGGAAACCAATGATAAGAATCATCAAGTCTCATAACCCCAAGGCTAAGAACCCTAAGAGAAACTAAGCTCTCCAATTCTAAAATTCTATTTCAAATGCTCAAAAGTTGTGTTTTACAAAGAAAACATGGTATTTATAGGATCCCTAAAGTCCCCAAAACAATACTTAAAAACGTGCAAAATAGAGCTAACAACGCGTCTTAACAGATTTCAAAACCTGTGCGCACACGCTGCCAAAAACAGGTTGTGAGCGTGCTAACAGGTGAGAAAACCGGTGCGCACAGGTTGCTTCTGTCACAACGCGTGCTAACAAGTCCAAAACATGTGCGCACACGCTAGCTGTTCTGTGCACTTTGTTCTAGTGTGTTCTAATGGGTTTCTGGGCTGTGTGCTAATAGGAAAACTACAACTTAAACCACAAAATGAAATACAAAACTCTAGGGATCATGTTCCTAATGAGCTTACCACATCATGAAAATGCTAAAAACTAAAAGTTAAAATCTTCAAACGTTGATTTTCTTGCTATCCTCTTGAATCTTCACATCCATAAAGCCATGCTCAGTTGCTCACATAATTTTCTATAGGGTGAACACATGAAATATTTTTCCTATCTTATATATTATGTTTTCTCTTACCCGCTTGACTTGGATAATATTTATTAACAATTTTTATCTTGTTATGTTGCACATCAAACTACATATTAAAACACGATAAGATAACTTGTTTTGACTATCAAAGGACCCTTAAATTCGAGAGTGATCTTTACTGAATAGTAGTTGGGGATTAAGGTTCGAGAAGATTGATGAGGTTATATATAGAAAGAGAGATGTGAGTAGACTGCCATAATTTGAGAGTTAGGTTGAAGGTTCACTCATCATTGATCATGTATTAGTTGAAGACGTTGAGAAGGATGATAATACATGTAGGAAGACCTACAAGGGGGACAATATTGAGTATTTTCTAATCCCTTAATTACTTGATTGAACAACAAAAAAAATTAGGCATGTGACAGATACAACGTAGAACCGGTTGTATAGATTTTATGTTAACTCCATTAATAATTATTATGTGGAAATTAAACGATAATTTTAATTAAAAAAAACAATAAAGTTAAATAAATGAATTGAAAATAAAATATGATATGAGTAGGGCTAGAAATGAGTCAAGTCAAGTAGAACTTGCCTCATCTCAGCTCGGCCTAATTAAAATTTAATTAGTCGAATCGAGTTTTTATGAACCAATTTTTTAAGCTCAAGATCTACTACAAGTAAATTATCGTCTACCGTATCGTTTTTTTTCGTAGTTTCCATTAGATTATCTATTGTTGGTATAGACTTTGTGTAACAGATTTATCCGTTAGTATGCCCTAAAGTCTAAAAACCTTTACTAATAGTTTGTAAATCGGTAATATATATAACTTACTTATACTAATGTATTTATGTGTTAGTTGTTATATATTTATCCGTTAGTATAAATATTATTGAATGTACATATGTTACATGTACACAAGGTAATCCTGAACTTTGCATAAACACAAGAGATTAATTATGGATTATCAATTAATATCATATGTTAAAGCTTGGTAAGTTCACAGCTTCAATTTTTCAAGGAAGTTCTATGCTACCAAATGCGATGCAGAGTTATCTGATTCAGCCTCTTCAACATCAACTGGAGCCATAATGAAAAAGAATACAAGTTCATTTTCTGTCATGAAGTTGTAAGCAAGGATAGGAGGAGCTAAAATGGAAGCTGGCTAGATTCTGAGGTCGATGCTTTTGAACTTGAGGATGAGTTCGTGGACAAAATATTTGATTCATTGGTTGATGATGTTTTAACTAAAATAATGCGGTTGTAAACATCTTAGCGAGGGCACGCCCTTGTAATTAATGTGAGCTTTTGGCCTCACAAATTTAGCGAGGGCTCACATATTGCAAATCAGCATTGGAGTTAGGGTGGGTTTTTGGCCCTCACAAATTTAAATAATAGTTGTTCTAATATCATTCTCCTGAATTTATTTTATTTTTTTTCTAGAAATTAATGATGTTTTCTCTGGCAATAAGGATATTCTTTATATTGAAAGAGTTTAAAAATTTTATGATGGTTTATAGAAAAAAGGTTGGAAAAATAATGACCCACTTGTTAAAGGAACTTCTCAGGAGAACAGCCTTCTACTAACGGGCCTTCTCTACAACAACAATAGGAAGAGGCCAGGGCTGCTGGCCCCGCTATGTCGGAACAAAGGATGACGACAATAGAGGACGACATGCTTGATCTGAAGGAGATGATCCGAAAACAAGCTGAAGAGATAGAAATGATGAACAGGGAACGGGAAGCTTGGAAGAAACAACAAGAAGAATTCCAAGCAATTTTGGTCAATCTCGGGATGGGCCAGCAACCCTCTCAACGACATAAAAACCTGCAGGAGGGGCTAAATCCCCAAATGGAGAGGCAAGTCTCCATGGTCGGTCCGCAAATCCCGCGAACATCCAACCCTAGCTACCCGACATGGATCAAGTGGCAGAGAACGACATAAGAATTGATCTCTGTCATAACGCCTTCACCCTGGCTATTATGAATTTCGACATGCCGGGAAACTTTAAGTTTGCTGTTTAGATTAATCCGTATGACGGGACGACTGACCCTCAAGACCACGTGTTCTTCCAACAGGCAATGGTCTTTCAAGGGGCTAAGGAGCCGTCATATGTCGACCCTTCCCCCCTGACCTTAAAAGCTACAGCCCGCAGATGGTTCTCATTGCTACCAGCGGGATCCATCACGGGATTGAAGGCACTAAAGGACAAGTTCATCTCTAACTTCACAAGCAGCAAACAGCAGTTCAAGATAGAGCACCATCTCGAGAGAATAAAAGAGAGATCAGATGAGCCACTGAGGGACTTCATCATCTGCTTTAACGTGGAGTCCCTAGAGGCACGTGATGTCGCCCCTAATATGATGCTATACTTTCTTAGACAGGGGCTGAAGCCGGGAGGCTTCGCTAAAGACTTGGCGGGAGAAAAGCCCAAAACCATGTAGGAACTGAAAAAGCAGGCTGAAAAATGGATCCAGATCAAAGAATGGGTTCAAAACAATAATGCTCACAACCATGTCACCAAGCAGGAGAGAGAAAAGACAAACAAACAGAAAGCTTCTTATGGCAGGATACCCAAGGAGAGTGAAAAAATTTATGATAAGGGCGGAAGACCACCCAGGGGTGCTTACTCAACTTATGCACCCTTAACCATGCCGCCTTCACGTATCTACAAGGAAATCATGTATTCAGAGTTGAAAGACAGGCTTCCACCAATGAGATCGCAAGCAAAAAATAAAGATAAATTCTGTCTGTACCATAATGACCATGGACATTACACTAACGAATGCATCCACCTCAAGGACGCCATCGAAAAATTGATACGACAAGGGAAATTAAGACAGTTTGTCCAGAAAAGTGACGAAGGGCCATCCCGTGGTAGGAGCCCATCGCCATCCAGAAGGTGCGAATCCGGTCCAAGGAACCGGGACTCCGGGCGGGATGAAAGACGGAGATCACGATCCCGGAGCCCGCAGCGACATGAAAACACGGCTTCGAAAGAAGTCATTAACGTGATTGCTGGGGGCCTAGATCAGGAGGAGCTAGCAGAGTCATCAAGAAAATGATCTCGCGACACAGAGGACCACTGCATGGCCGTAAAGGCTATGAAAAGAGTTACCTTGGCGTTTACATAAGATGACCTTCCTACAGATGGAACCGGGTCTAATGCCCCCTGGTTATCATGGCCAGGATGGCGGGGTATGAAGTAAAAAGATTATTCGTAGATCAAGGGAGCTCAGCCGACATCATGTTCTGGGATCTATTCCAGAAACTAGGCCTAACAAATAAAGATCTGATCCACCATAAAGGAAATCTGATAGGCTTCACTGGGGATACTATTTCCCCCAAGGGCTATGTAAAATTGAAGGTAACTTTTTCAGGTCGTGATGGGAGCAGATCGGTAGAAGTGAAATTCCTCATCGTGGACTGCCCATCAGCGTATAACGCCATCATAGGGAGACCGACTTTGAACGCTTTGGGAGCAGTTGTCTCAACCTTGCATATGGCAATGAAATTCCCTGGAGATAGAGGCGACATCGTCACTATCCGAGGAAAGGGCCTTCAGGCACAACTTTATTATTAAGAGAGCCTTAAAATAACGAAAACTATGCATGTGCAGGAACAGGAAGAAGGGAAGGATGCACAGAAGAAAGAAACAAAAGCAAAGCAAAAGCTCATTAGACGAGATGTTGCAGTAATGATGACAGACTTAGATCCGAGAGGGGAGTTACAACACAAGCGACCTGAACCCGAAGGCCACTCAGTGGAAATACAAGTCGGTAGTCAGCCCGAACAGGTAGTCAAGGTCGAAAAAACTTACCTATTAAGATTATGAAAAATATGATCAAAGTTTTCCAAGATAATAAGCATATTTTTGAATGGGTCGCCTCGGACATGCCGGGCGTAGATCCCAAGTTCTGTTGTCACCGACTTGCAATAAAGGAATGAGCCAGGCCAGTGACCCAGAAAAAGAGGAGAATGGGCCGAGAAAGGACGACAACTATCGAAAAATAGGTCAACGAGTTATTGAACGCGGGATTCATCCGCGAAGTATAGTATTCTGATTGGCTGTCTAATATCGTGATGGAAAAAAAGGCAAACGGAAAGTGGAGAATGTGTACAGATTACACGGATGTCAACAAAGCCCCGAAGGATCCTTTCCCGCTGCCCTGCATCGAGAAGTTGGTGGACAACTCAGCAGGTTATAAATATCTTTCTTTTCTAGACGTTTATTCCGGCTATAACCAAATTCCCATGGCTCCCAAGGATCAGGATAAAACTGCTTTTATCACTGATCTTGGGGTATTTTGTTATAATGTGATGCCTTTTGGTTTGTAGAACGCAGGAGCGACATATCAAAGGATGATGGACAAAGTCTTTGCCGAGATGAGAGGCAGAGAGGTTGAAGTCTACACTGACGACATGATCATCAAAACAAAAGATAATGAGGATCCAGACCTGGAATCTGTTTTTCAACATCTACAACAATTCAACTTACAACTTAACCCTCTAAAATGCACATTTGGCATGAAAGGTGGCAAGTTTCTAGGATTTATGCTTACAAGTCGCGGCATCGAAGCAAACCCGAACAAATGCAGGGAAATTCTCGACATGACTAGTCATAAGACGGTCAAGGACGTGCAAGAACTCACGGGCAGGATTGCAGCTCCATCTCGTTTCCTCCCAGCTTCGGCAAAGCGCTGCCTTCCCATGTTTAAAGCCCTGAAAAAACAAGATTCTTTCGAATGGACGCAAGAGTGTGAAGACGCGTTTCAAGAGCTTAAAGTCTCCCTGGCTTCTCCCCCTGTCCTCACAAAGCCACTGGCGGGTGACACCTTGATACTCTACCTCGCGGTTGCTGATGAGGCCGTGAGTGGGGTATTGATACGAGAAGAAGGTAGAGATCAATTCCCAATTTACTTTGTTTCCAAAGTTTTGCAGGGAGCCGATTTGAATTATCAACGACTTGAAAAAGTAGCCTTTGCGTTATTGATGGCTTCTAGGAAGTTGCGACTATACTTCCAATGCTACCCAGTCCTAGTCAGGACTAATCAACCGATACGACAGATCTTACACAAACCAGACTTGGCAGGAAGGATGATGTCTTGGGCGATTGAATTAACTCAGTATGACATATCATATGAACCGCGACTTGTGATCAAAGCACAGGTCCTGGCTGACTTCCTTGCCGAAATGACACATCTTGGTGAGAACCATCCCGGGGAATGGACGATATATGTCGATGGTTCCTCAAACATTAAGGGATGCGGCGCTGGGGTGATACTGGAGAACTCAGAGGGCTTGGCAGTTGAATATTCACTAAAATTTGATTTTCCGACATCTAACAATCAAGCAGAGTATGAAGCTTGCCTAGCGGGAATACGGATGGCAAAAGAATTGGGGACAAACGCGATAACTATCTGCTTAGATTCAAAGTTGGTGGTATCCCAGATTAAGGGAGAGTACCAGGCGAAAGAGCTCATCATGTAGAAATATCTCGCCAAAGTGCGAGATGCTCTAGTGGGATTCTCTAAATTTGAAATCCGACATATACCAAGGGAAGAGAACGCAAGGGCTGACCTTCTTTCCAAACTCGCCAGTACAAAGAAAAATTCAAACTACCATTCTGTGGTGGAAGAGGTAATCCTCTATCCTAGCTTGACCTTGCAGGTGCAAGAAGTAGATTGGAGGACCCCCTTGATAAATTATATTGAGAGGGGGATTACTCCTGAGGATGATAAAGAATCACGGAAGATTGTAAAAATAGCAACGAGATTCACAATGATCGAAGGTCACTTGTTCAGAAAAGGAGTCTCAACTCCACTCCTGAAATATATTGGCCCCGGAAGAGGTTGGGTACGTGCTGGCCGAGATCCATGAAGGGAGTTGCGGTCACCACATCGGAGCTAAATCTTTGGCCAGGAAGGCGTTGAGAGTGAGTTACTTCTGGCCAACAATGCAAGAAGATGCCACTAGTCATATCAAAAAATGCGAACAGTGCCAGTGACATCCCAATATCCCTCATATCCCGCCAGAAGAACTACATACTTCGTCCGCGCCATGGCCATTCCACACTTGGGGGATGGACATCCTGGGACCTTTCCATAAAGCCACGGGACAGCTGAAGCACCTCTTAGTGGCAGTGGATTACTTTACGAAATGGGTAGAAGCTGAACCTCTTGCAACAATTACATCAGCAAGGGTAGAATCCTTCACCTTTAAAACAATCATATGTCACTTCGGAATCCCGGTCGAGATCGTTACTGATAATGGGACTCAATTCACTGGGAGCCCATTTAGGGAGCTCCTCCAAGGATTGCAAATCCGACATCATTTTTCAAGCGTTGAACATCCCCAAACAAATGGCCAGGCCGAAGCAGCAAACAAAGTGATCCTAAATGGCCTACGGAAACGACTTAAACCGCCAAAGGAGCGTGGGCGGATAATCTCTATCAGGTGTTGTGGAGCTACAGAACCACCCCACAAACTACCATAGGAGAAACTCCTTTCCGGCTTGTATATGGAACTGATGTAGTGATCCCAGTTGAAATTGGTGAACCATCTTGGAGAGTCATGTTTACCCCGCCAGATAATGACAAACGCTTAAGAGAAGAACTTGACCTTGTAGATGAAGTCCGAGAGTTGGCTCGACTAACTGAGATGTCGAGGAATCAATGAGTTGCTCAAAGATATAATGCCAGAGTCGTGAAGCGTGAATTCATAATAGGCAACCTCGTTCTTAGAAGGGTCAGTATAGGACTGAAGAATGCCAAATATGAAAAGCTTGCAGCAAATTGGGAAGGCCCATACCGGGTAATCATAAGTACAAGAAAAGGTGCATATGCCTTGGAGACTCTGCAAGGAAAAGAATTGCCTAGAACTTTCAATGTTGCGGATCTGAAGAGGTACTAAAATTAGAGAGTATCCAAATTGTTTATGATTAGCTCTGTTGCATTTTGATCTTAATGTAAAATTTCGGTAAGGGGTACTCGTTTTCCTTCTCGGGTTTTTCCCCTAAGGAGGGTTTTACCTTGAAGGTTTTAATGAGGCACCATGTTTTTGTAACCTAACAACATATGAAATAAAAACAAATATTTGTCAAAGTTTGAGATTTCAGTTGCAGATATACAATTACTACGACTCAGCAAGGTGTATAAAAGGATAAAAAATCCTACAAATGCGACATGCACCAACGAGATAGGCCACAGACCTTGAAGTACTTCACCAGTATCAAAGATCCCACTTACTACCCCAAACAGGCCACAGGCCTTGAAGTGCTTCATCAAGATCAAAGATCCCACTAGGGCGACCTGCCCCTAATAGGCCACAGGCCTTGAAGTACTTCACCAGGATCAAAGATCCCAATAGGGCGACCTGCCCCAAATAGGCCACAGGCCTTGAAGTACTTCATCAGGATCAAGGATCCCAATAGGGCGACATGCCCCAACTAGGCCACTGGCCTTGAATTACTACATTAGGATCAAAGATCCCAATAAAGGCGACATGCACCTATGACTTGGATATAAAAATTAATTATCTCAAGATGCTAAAGTCAAATCAACCAGAAGCATAAAGCTTAAGTTACGACTTACAAAGGTCACGACGTGTGGAAACGTAGCATTGAAAAAATTAAGATAATAGCTACAATGTAAAAGTCGTCATGAATATAAGCGGGCTGAGAAATGTCATTAACTGTCAAGCATTACAAAGATAAATCTAGCCAACATGCCAGTACATCATTCATGAAGACAAAAAATAACAAAAATAAAGCTAAGTATTACAAAATAAATTTCAAGGCTCGATTGGGGCGACATCCTCGGCTGCAGCTGGAGTAGGCGACATTGTATAATCAGCTTGAGGGTCAAAAGCCTCCAACTCGGGATCATTCAAGTTGACTTCCAAAGGAGGGTTGTGGTCATAATCCACTAGTTTCCCTCCTTCTACCCCATGGAGGGGATGCACCCCCTTGAAAGAAAGCGAGACCCTAGGATTGAGATACTCCACTTGCTTCAAGCAGCTGGCAAAGGCCATGTAGCTGCCAGCAGAGATCACGCGACTTTGCTCCCAGACCTCAGCCTTCAGCTTGTCGTTAGCAACCTCCAAAGCCGCCTTGTCAGCTTGCAGTTGGTCACGAACACGAGTTAGCAGCCTGGCCTCCTCCGACAAGGAAGCAACTTGCCCCTGAGCCTTAGCAAGGGAAACTTGTGCTTCCTTTATCTCGTCAGAAAGTTTAACACTTTCTAGCTTTAACTGGTCGAATCGGGAAGCAGCTGCGGCAAACTCGGTCTTCAGCTCGGCCTGAGAAGCCTTCAATATATCCCGCTCTTTGGAAAGAGCTTGAATATGCTTCTCCGCCGCAGCCTTAGTGGTCTGCAGCTTCTTCTCCAGCTCGGCCACGGGATTAGGCCTCTCCAGTTCTTCATGAAATTGTTTCAGAAGAGCGGATTGGCAAGACATCCAGCCAAGGGCCTCCCCGACATTGACCTACAAAACAAGAAGCGACATCAATCTCATATACAAATTCAAAAGAAAAAGAAAAGAGAATTATGTGATGGGAAGAAAAGGAAAAATACCTTCAGTGCAGAGCGAGAGAGCTCCTTAAAGAACCCTCCGTGATGAAACGAGACAATGGGGGCTTGAAAACCTTCCCATTGAGAGGAGGATGGGGGCAGCTCCTACAGAAGTGGAAATAAGGCAGGGACATCAGCATCAAAAATTAAATAGAATTTCAGAATCTAACAAGTTGTGAAGACACTGATTAACTAACCTCTTTGCCGTATTAAGGCGGCTCCAACTGTCTCTGCTTCTTCATCATCCAAGATAGATATCTCGTTGAGAGAAGTAGCTTGGGTTGTTTCCAATTCTTGGGAGGCAAGGGCTAGGGACTTCTGGCGGTCTCGGAGGATGAGCTTCCTCTTTTTTGCGGCCTGAACTTCAGGCGAAGTCGCCACGACATCCCCAGCAGTTGCGGTTGGACCTTGGGATGCTCTGGGGGATTGAACCCCGTGATCGATGGAAAGCTCACGCACTAGGTTCTAGGTGAGACTCTCCTTCTTCTTCCCCTTCTTCGTCATGCCGCCAGTTTTTTTCATCAACTGGGCATACCCCGACATGATGGCAGCTGAAAAGAAAAACAGTGGTAGGGTTAATAACATAGGCAGGAATGAAAAAAGAAAGCGACATGTGCTTTAATAAGCAATAATAAAATTGTTTAAGATGACTTTACCCATGGTATCAGCACGACTAACGCAACGTGCCCGGATAACCTCTTTACATTTTATAAGACCGTGTTGCTTGTTGAACTCGCGGAAACCAGCAATGATGGTGAGCTCGGAATCAAGCAACGAGGCCTAGTCAGTAACGTATGTCTCGGCCCCACGCAAGTAGTGCTCGTAAGACCAGTATAAAGGAAACAGAGGAGATCCGTCGGGGCCTGTCCCGAATGGGTACTCCTCCCCGACATATGACACCTTGAAGTAGGCATCCTTGAAGGGGGAAAGGAGTCGTCATATAATTTGAAGAAGGCATGATCTTTCCTCTGACTGAACGAGATGAAACTAAAATCAACCAGATGGTAGGGCATGAAAAGGTACATGAAGAGGTTGTTGGAGATCTCCCAGTTGTTCCCCCAACAAAAGATCTCGAACGCGTTTATGAACCCCCAGGCATTTGGGTGAAGCTGTGAAAGCGCCACTTCAAGCCGATTTAATATCTCGACTTGAAATTTCGAGAAGGGGAAGTGCAGACGAATGTCATGGAATAGGCATTCATACAGCATCACGTAGTTAGGCCCTCCCTTTCGAGGGCAGGATCCAATGCGCTCGTTGGCATTGACACGTTCAGCCTTGTATAACGTGATCGGGCCAGAGGGAATCTCTTCTGCTGGTGTGGCCCCGGGAAAGTGCATGGCCTCCTTGAAGTCAACCTCCGCGACATGGAACTTCAAGGTGGAAGTCAACCCGGAGGGAATTTGCAAGATGTCATGGTCAATCCAGAACATCCTTCTCACTTCACGAATACCTTGAAGCCTCTTGGAGACTTCAATTCTGGCGGCCTTCTTAGGTGGGCCATACCATTCCTCGATTATCTTACGGCGATGTTTTAGGGCTTTGCTCTTGGAAGGCTTCCGAACGGCTTGGACTGGGGCTAAAGTCGAGGGCGACTCTGAACCTGACATGGGAGACGAAGCCGACATTGGTTCTACAATAGAAATAGGAGGGACAAAAAGAGGGTTAGAAGAATGCGAATCAAAAGATTTAGATGAATTATCAGAAACATTAAAACTAGAAGTTTCAGAGGAAGAACAGATTAACAAGGGGGAAAGAGGATGTAAGTTGGAGGTTACAGTATTATCACTATCTTCAGATGACTCATCATAGTCATACTTGCCCATTCGATACCTTAATGGTACGGGGGCAACAAATGCAGAAAATGGAGCCCCTGAGAAGGCGATGAGTTGGGGATTTCCAAGAGTGATCTCCCCAAAGACTTGAAATAAAGGTTCTTGGTCAGAATCAGAACCAGAGATTGAAGGGGGAGTAGGAATTTGATGATCACTACCATCACATGGTTCAGGCCCAGAAGGGGAGCCAATGAAATAACCAACTTCCCCAGAAAGGCTTTCTTTTGGGGGAAAGTTTGTAGGTCTCTTAGGAGTAGACATTTCTAAGAAGATTAAAAAAGAAAGAAAGCACACAGAAAAAGGGAACAGGAAATGAAGGAAGGTACCTGAAAATGGCTAAGGAGAAAGGGCCAAGGAAGGCTGGAAGACAGCAAGGTGAAGTTGACAGAAAGAAAGCAAGAAGAAAGCTTTTACGCAGAGAAAAAACTTGAGGGCAGAGAAGAGTATTTTAGGTTAAGAAAGGGAGTACTTATAGAAAGAGAAAGTGGAGATGAAGCGTGAAGAAGAAGTGACGGCTTGGGGTGCAATTAATGCACACAGGCCTGACGTCACTAAATAATGATGGGCGCGGCCCACGAAGGGTCAGGGCCTATACCACAAAGACACGTTCCAAAGCCTGAACTGACAAACGGAATTCAAAACAGCAACGACTTGGGAGGAATTTATGTCGCCAGGACGGGTTGAAGTCGGAAGTCAACGGCATGCCAAACGACATACCGTAGACTTGGGGGCAACTGTTATGGACCTAGCTCGCGGAAAGGACACGTGCAGGTCTCACGTGAGTGGCCTAAGCCGCCGGTGCCATGTCGTGTTCCCACGACATGGACATCAGACTTAAGGCTCAAGGGACATCACTCCCACATGAAGACCGTTACAGATCCGTACCTACCGCTGCAATTCACGGAAGTATGACAATGACATGTTTGACTTTGGTGAGCTTGTTTACACTATAAATACTTGTGATTCATCTTCATTTGGTACGCTCTTCATTACTCAATATCTGAGAATTATTCCCTGTGACACATAGCTGACTTGACCGTCAGAGTGCTTGCAGGTACCCCTCACCGCCAGGTGAGTAGCCGGAGTCATCCAACCACCGCACCAGAGACCAGATAGGATGCCATATCCGCCATGTTGCATGATAGAACAACTTAGGCCAAAGGACGACTTTTTTTAACCAATTGGTGTGGTCATAAAAATATGGGGAAAACAATTTTGCAGGGTCCGTGAAAAAAAATGACATAAGAGGATGGAATGGGGTTTGAAAAGTCAAGGATGTGGATTTTAATAGGTAACGTTAGATTGATAGGAGTGCTAGAATCTGTGAAGAATAAGTTTGTTGGGAGTGAGTGGGGTCCACGTGAGAGAAAATGAGTGGAAAAATTATGTGTGGAGATAAGAGAGACAAATGGCAAAATCAGCGTGGGGTCTGTGTGTGGTTGAATTCTCAAGGGGGAAAGAGAGAGGCAATGGAGATTTGAATGAAGGGTGCAGATGGAGAGATGCAAGGATAAGCTTGATCTAAGGGTGGGGAGAAATCCAACAAGAGAGGTGGTTTTTTGTAAAACCATGGGTAAAATTTTCTGGTTTTGCAAAACTAGATATGAGGTCCATTGAAGTTTAGGTGGACATGTTCCAGCAGAACTTGGAGCGGCGGTGGTGGTTCGGAGCACAGTTTTGGAATCGCTGAACAAGGACCAAGACCATCATGTTCTAGCAATACAGATTCAGCAGTAATGTGTGACGATGGAGGCGTGTTGGACGATTCCAATGCTAGCTTTGATTGGTGTTCCGATTCGAACGGTGGTAGTGGCCAGATAAAGATGGCGAAGTACAGTAACGACACCGTGATGTTGACTTCTTTCGAAGTGAATGCACGTGGGGAGAGGCTAGAACAGAGGTCGTGTGGTGCCTCTGTCAAGTCGTTTTCCAGTGAAAACAGGGCTCCCTACTCCTTGTCAACGGCCTCGTCAACAGTGGTGTCAAAGACATCGTCAGCAACGGTCTCAACGACGTCATCAGCAGCGGCGTCAACGGAATCCACGTGAAATGGAGGAGGTGGCTTAAGAGCCGTTAAATCTGAAGCACTTGGTTTGTGCTTTTGCATAATAGTGTTCACTTCGTGAACATCATACAGGATGCACAGAGAAGATGATGGCTTGCCAGCGATGAATTTTTTGGAATCAACAAGCTTCTTCAAATGGTGAAATAAAAGCTTCCTCGGTTGAAAGTTTTTTCTGCTTCACCTTAAGAAATTTAGCGACTGCATATTGGTTTAAATGGTTCTTCTTCTTTTCTGTCTTTGTCTTGTTGGAGACTTGGGTTGCAGTTGTGAAATTTGTTGGAAAGGTAGTGACATTGGGGAAATTAGTTTGAGTTGCAAAGGTTAGGAAAATGGGTGGATGGCGGAATGGTTTGGGTAGAAGGGGCTTGAAATGCCGGGACTGAAAATGAAATTTGGGTGTGGAATTGTTAGTGTGTTTGGGTAAATGGAGGCATTGAGGTAGCTATTGGATGGGAATGAGGGAAAAACAGAGGTGGGACAGCCATAAGGGGTTGAGGAGTGTGGTGTTGGATTTCAGAAAATTGGGAGGTTTTCGAATCTCATTAGTAGAGAGAGTTGCGGTCAGGCGGCCGAGTTAGGGACATAGGAGTGGAGGTGGGGGCTGCCGGCATAGGATAGTATTGTGGTTCGTGTGGTGGCTGTGTATGAGTGTAGTTGGGCTGGTAGTAATTTTGTCTAGGTGAAAAGGATGGATAAGGTTGATAGTTGCCATAAGTGTATGAAGTAGCAAAACTTGGATATAGTAAATAACCATAACCAGAGTAGTAGATGGTGGCCAAAGAAGACTCTATCCACTCTCAATGAAAGCACCAATTGATAGGAAGAAATAATTCCTACCAAGAAATTACTCTAAAAATACTCTAAGACAATAAGGATAAAAGAGATAAAAGAAGATAAATTGACATTTTTTATTTTTTTTGTCCTTCATTCATTCATCAGTAGTACATATATAGGTAGAGGGAGAAAGAGAAATGGTAATTACTAGAAAACCCTAATTCTATTGGGCTAGGCCCATTACCAGAAATACCCAAATTTACTAATAATTTTAATCTAAACATAATTCTAAATAAATCCTAATTATTAATTCTATTATTCTAAATATTAACCTCCTATCATTCCTATCCCCTTCACCTATCCAATTAGTTCTTTGAGCCGGGGCTTTTCTCATTCATAAGGCTCAAAATAGAGATCTCTAATTTTTAGAGGATTACGCATGTCTCAACCAAACCAACTACAAAATATTCAAATATATGTTTAATCCTTCTTCAAAAAGACACATGTTTGATAAACACAGATATTGTTAATGGAAGAAATCGGGAGCAAGGAGAAGAAGGAGATCAGAAGCAGAAGCAAGGAGAAGGAGATCAGAAACGTGGAAGAAGAAGGAAGTCTAAAGGAGGACCATTCTGCAAATAATAAATAGTTATGAAGAAGTTTTTTAGTTTCATTAAGTAGTCCTTTTCTTTTTGCTAAATAATCCATGAGGAGTTTTAGGATCTCAGAACAATTAGGATCGGTTTTTTCTGTTCTTTTCTGTTTTATCTTCATAAACAGATAAACTATATATGTAGTTTACCTCCTTTCTATTATCATTCATTATCACAATTATCAATAATAGTTTTCTTTCATTTTCTCTCATCTCTGCTCTCGTTCATGGATCCTCGATAAAGTTCAATGGCTTTCGCATTATCAAGATTGTTAACATGGTATCTAGAGCCATGACTTGATTAAAAGATCTCGGGTTACTTCTTCTTGCTCTACTCTTTCTTGTTTTTTTTTCTTTTCTCTTCCCTTTGTTTGTTCTTTTCTCTCTTCTGTCTCTTCTTGCTACTCGGTTTTGTTTGTTTGTCCTTTGAGATATGGCAAACACCACCATTGATGCTTCAAGTCCTTTGTTCATCCATCCTAGTGAGAGTCCCGGCACTCCGTTGATTCCGGTCACACTAAATGGACCAAATTACCATTCTTGGTCCAGAGCCATGTGTGTTGCTCTCAAGATCAAGAACAAGCTTCAGTTCATCAATGGAAGCATACTTAAGCCAAAGGAAGATAATGCCACCTTTGAGGCTTGGGATAGATGCAACTCGTTGGTTATTGCTTTGATAAATCAAACTCTAAGTCCTTCCATATTCGAGAGTGTCATTTGGTTAGAGACAGCAAAAGAAGTATGGGAAAATCTGAGAAAGAAATTTCACCAGATGTGTTTAGAATCGCTGCTATTCAAGGATAATTCTACAATCTTTATCAAGGGGAACAAACGGTTGCTGAATATTTTACTCGTATGGAGAAACTCCAATTGGAATTGGAGAGTTTTCGTACTCTTCCTCAATGTCTTTGTGTTGTTACATGTTCTTGTACCTTGATTCCTACTATTGTTTCTCAAAGGGAAAATGACTATGTCATTATGTTCTTAAGAGGGTTGAATGAGTCTTTTGCCAGTGTCCAGTCTAAGACAATGATGATGTCTCCTCTGCCTGATGTAGAAAAAGTCTTTAATCTGCTATGCCAACAAGAAAGGAAGATGAATCAAGATACTGATGAGTCCAAAATCCTTTTCAGCACTAGTTCTCAAGAAAAGAAAAAGTTCAAAGGAAAAGGTAAGGGTCAACAATCAGGACAATACAAGAATTCAAAAGGAGGAAACAAGGTTTGTAGCTTCTGCAAAAGGACAGGACACACTACAGAAACATGTTATAGAATACATGGCTTTCCTGCTCATCTCAAGAAATAAAGCACAACAAATAACTGCATAGCTGAAGAAGAAAATTCGGGAAATAGTGATGATGATGCAGACTCTCAAGAAGAAGGAAGTGTAACTGCAATAGAAGAGGATGTGCTTGATTTCACACCAGAACAGAAGAAGGCCATCTTGGCAATATTGCAGCAAGCTTTTGGGAATTCAAGCCACAATGTGAATCACATAAGAGCTAAAGCCAATCCACCCAAACATGTTTATGCCAAGACTAATCAGCAAAGCAAGGAGGATCAAGGTAATAAATGTATCTTGGTTCCTAATTATAAGGCTTCTAGATGGATCATAGACACAGGAGCAACAGACCATGTCTGTCACTCAGCAAAACAGTTTCAGTCCATCAAGAAGATCCGACCTATCTCAGTTAAATTACCAAATGGAGAATATGTCAAGGCTTGTATGGCAGATCTTCTCCAAGGATTTTTATCTTAATAATGTCTTATTTATACCATCATTCGAGTTTAATCTTATTGCTGCTTCTATGCTGACATCCGATTTGTTATGTCAATTGCTTTTTACTAAAGATATTTGTGTTGTGCAGGACCAACTTACCTTGAGGAAGATTGGTGCTGCTAGCATGAAAAGTGACTTGTATGCTCTAGATGGATCAACCAGTCCCACTTGTTCATCTGCTATCAATTCTGCTAGTGTGAATAAAAACAACCTTTGGCATGTTAGGTTGGGTCATCTTCCTTTAGAGAAGATGAACAAATTAAAGAGATATTATAGCTACAATGATGTTAATAAACAACTTGAACCCTGTGATGTTTGCCATACCTCTAGACAAAAGAAAATTCCTCACATAAAAAGTAATAGTATTGCTGATAGTGTTTTTGACTTGTTGCATTTTGACATTTGGGGTCCTCTGTCTATACCATCCATTTTAGGACACAAGTATTTTCTCACTGTTCTTGATGATCATATTCGACATACATGGGTCATATTCATGAAATCTAAGGCTGAAACACCTAATCATATGAGATCTTTCATTAAATTGATTGAAACACAATTTAATAAAACTGTTAAATGTGTTAGAAGTGACAATGGACCTGAGTTCCAACTAAACAGTTTCTATGCTTCAAAGGGTATAATTCATCAAACTTCTTGTGTTGAATGTCCTAAACAAAATGGAAGAGTAGAAAGAAAACATCAACATGTGTTGTCTGTAACTAGAGCCTTAATGCATCAATGTAACATTCCTAAAGTTTTCTGGAATTATGCTGTGTCACATGCTATTCATATCATTAACAGATTAGCTACAAATGCTTCACCTAATAAGTCACCTTATCACATATTACATAAAAAGGCTGCTGTTCTTCTTGATCTAACATGCTTTGGTTGTCTGTGTTATGCCTCTACTTTGTCCAGAAACAGAAAGAAATTAGACAGTAGAGAAAGGAAATGTGTTTTCTTAGGTTTCAAGCAAGGTGTTAAGAGAGCTATATTATTTGATTTAAGCAATAGAGAAGTATTTCCTTTTGTTAATAGACAGGAAGAAGATATATGCACTCTTAATGCACCAAAAGAAGACTTGTTCAAAGGAATAAAGAGTAGATATGTGGATGATTTTGAGGAAGGACAACTGGAACATGATGGACAACTAGAACATGATACAGCTCCAGTGGAACCTATAGCAGAAGGCAGAAGAAGGTCAACTAGAGACAAGAGGCCACCTAGCTATCTAGAAGGATATCAATGGAGCCTCACTGGTGAATCTGAAGGAAACCATGCAAGCAATACAGAAGAAAGCTCTATCAACATTATTGAAAAGGGAAGTCACAAAGAAGTAAAATATCCTATAACTGATTATATAGGATATGATAATTTGTCAAAAGAATATAAACATTTATGCCTTGCCTTATCAACAGACAAAGAACCTGCAAGCTATGAGGAAGCTATTCAGTCTCCCTGTTGGAGAGAAGCTATCAAGGTGGAGTTGGAAGCACATAACCGAAACAAGACTTGGGAACTGACCAAGTTACCTAAAGACAAAAGAGCAATAACATGCAAGTGGGTTTTCAAGATAAAGAGAAAAGCAGATGGGAGCTTGGAAAGACATAAAGCTCGGTTGGTGGCAAGGGGTTTCACTCAAACACAAGGACTTGATTATTCAGAAACTTTCAGTCCAGTAGTTCGTATGTCAACTGTGAGAATTCTCCTTGCCCTTGTGGCAGCAAAAGGCTGGACTCTTCAGCAATTGGATGTAAACACGGCCTTTCTTCATGGAAATCTAAAGGAAGAAGTTTACATGAAGATACCTCAAGGGCTGGATGTGCCGGAAGCTTCATCAGTATGCAGACTAAAGAAGTCCCTATATGGACTCAAAAAAGCAAGCAGGGAGTGGAATCATAGACTCACTTCTTTTCTCACTCAACTTGGATATACTCAATCCAAGTCTGACTACTCCTTATTTTCAAAACAAACAGAAAATACACTAACCTTCATCCTTGTCTATGTAGATGACCTGCTGGTAGCTGGAGATAATCTTGGTGAAATCAATACTGTCAAGAAGCAGCTGGATGCAGCATAAAAGACCTTGGAAATGCAAAGTATTTCCTTGGAATGGAGCTGGCAAGGACAGGCAAAGGAATCAATTTGAACCAGCGAAAGTATGCCTTGGACATTCTCAAAGACGCAGGTCTCATGGCTGCAAAACCGTGCAATACACCAATAGATAATAAGGTCAAATACAGCAAGAACCAAGGAGAGCTCATGACCAGAAGCCTATCGAAGACTCATAGGAAGACTACTATACCTCACACACAGCAGACCAGACATATGTTTTGCTGTAAATCACCTTAGCCAGTTCGTGCAAGCACCAACTGACATACACTACAAAGGAGCGATCAAAATCATCCGTTATGCAAAGAAATCACTAGGAAAAGGATTGTTCTTCTCAGCAGAATCGGATTTATGCCTAAGAGGATTTACTGATGCAGATTGGGGTGGTTGTGTTGACTCCAGAAAATCAACAACAGGTTACTGCTTCTTTTTGGGATCATCTCTGATTTCATGGAAGAGTAAGAAACAAGGCACACCATCTAAATCTTCCTTTGAGGCAGAGTATAAGGCCTTGGCACATGGAACTTGTGAAATCAAATGGCTCTTAAAACTCTTCAAGGACTTTCACATAAAAGCAAACATTCCAATACCTTTATTCTGTGATAATCAGTGAGCAGTATACATTGGAAATAATCCTATTTTCCATGAGAGGACCAAGCACATCGAATTAGACTGCCATATCGTGAGGGATGCAGTGGAGAAAGGGATCATCCAGCTCATAGCAATTCGCAATAATTCTCAAGTAGCAGACATCTTTACCAAAGGCCTTGCTCGGGGCCCTTTTGAAGAAGCTGAAATCAAGCTGGGAATGAAGAATATACACATTCCAGCTTGCGGGGGTGTGTTAATGGAAGAAATGGGGAGCAAGGAGAATAAGGAGATCAGAA
The DNA here is from genome assembly GCA_037177725.1 of Cyamopsis tetragonoloba. Taxonomy (NCBI): domain Eukaryota; kingdom Viridiplantae; phylum Streptophyta; class Magnoliopsida; order Fabales; family Fabaceae; genus Cyamopsis; species Cyamopsis tetragonoloba. The sequence goes on from CM074122.1 coordinate 34,406,774, forward strand.
GCAGAAGCAAGGAGAAGAAGGAGATCAGAAACGTGGAAGAAGAAGGAAGTCTGAACGAGGACCGTTCTACAAATAATAAATAGTTATGAAGAAGTTTTTTAGTTTCATTAAGTAGTCCTTTTCTTTTTGCTAAATAACCCCTGTGGAGTTTTAGGATCTCAAAACAATTAGATCAGTTTTTTCTGTTCTTTTCTGTTTTATCTTCATAAACAAATAAACTATATATGTAGTTTATCTCCTTTCTGTTATCATTCATTATCATAATTATCAATAATAGTTTTCTTTCGTTTTCTCTCATCTCTGCTCTCGTTCATGGATCCTCGATAAAGTTCAATGGCTTCCGCATCAAGATTGTTAACAGATATCAATGTGCTAGATTCAAGATTTGTCTTGGGTCCTCAAAACACACAATTCTAAAATTCTTTTATATATTATAATGTATATCACTATTAATGTTATTTAAGTATTAAAGTATTATTTTATTAATCTATTAAAGGACATTAATTAACTATGTCTTAGATAGTCAAAACTCAAAATGTAAAAGAAATAATAATAATTACAAAATACGAATGAATTGTTTTTTCTAAATAATAATAATTACAAACTTTGTTGAAAATAATTTATTAATCTATTATTATTATTATTATTTATATAAACACATGTATTTTTTATCGGTGACAAATAACTCAGGAAGAGTAGACAGCAAAGCTCTATAATCGAATAATTTATGTAATTATACTGCAATAACTTCGTATGATTATACATGAAATTTATAGTTTAGAAAATCAGAAAACGTTTTTCTCAATTTTTACTCTCTTAGGACCACACATAATTAAGGGAGATAAGGAATATAAGATCAAATTTTTTTAATGTAACTCTTACAGAAGTGAAAAGAAGTTAATGTCGTGCATTTATAAACCGTATGATTTTTTAAAGATATTCATAATTAGTCAATTTTCTTATTTACGGGAAGCATTTTTTTATTTATATGCTTCAGTTGAGAAAAAAGTTAATGTTGAACGAAATTTAAGGAAAGAAAGGAAGAAGGTATAAAAAGACAAAGCAACTGAAGACTATACATAAACATAAATATATTTAACATATTTTTTTGGTAAAACATATTTAATATTTTAATAAGATGGTCTATATTACAAACTAGCTAGCTTCAACTTTTTTTTTTTAATACTTTCTATCATGCATAAAAAATATATCAATTTATATGTGGATCCTGTGATACCATATTATAGAAACTTAGTTAATTAATCATACACATAAAGTCCACAAACAGAAAATTTTGAATTAGTTCAACAAACAAAAAATATATATATGTTACTATAAAAATAAAACTTATTCATGATTCAGATCAGAAAAGGTTGAAGTAGGCATAGTTGGTGTTAGCATCAGAAATATCATTCCTTGAATTAATGGTATGATTGATGTCATTTGCTATTTGTTGTGCATCATAAGAAATGCCTTCTAATTCCCTTTTAGAAAATCCAGCACAGTATATCTCATATTCAATTTTTCAATGATTTGGATACTTTGATTTGGGCATTCCTTCTTCCGTGAACATTCTTTGTAATCCTGATTATAAATCAAATTAACAATTAATAATTACTAATTAGAGTCACAATTAAATTTAGTTAGACACATTCTAAAACCAAAAGTAACATTAATCCATTTTAGGGTGCAAAGATCACCGAAATTAGCATTTTCTCTAAACAATTTTTTTCTATATATTCCCGAAACAAAAATAACAATAAACAATTATGTTACTCGTGCACCTTAAGCCACTTGAGCACATCAGTGTTGTATCCAGTAGCAAAGATTATGACATCAAATTGACCATTTTGTCTATTCTCAAACTCAATGACATTGTCTTCTTTAATGCGTGCAATGGCGGGTAAAACGTAATTATAAATTAATAAAATTAATAATTAATAATTAAATAAGTGTATAATGCTCACAGTCAAGGATTATTTAATAACATTAATTGTGCTTGTTTAAACAAATAATAAAATATATATAGTTCAAGTGTATTGTGTTTCGCTAGTTTGATACCTTAATTTTGCCTTCCTTTATCTTATCAACACAACCCACATCAATGGTAGGCGTGCAACCACCCTTGATTTTCATAGTGAAGGATCCGTCCTTTGGTCTTGTTAAGCCGTACTTAGACATATCTCCATACTTGAGTTTGCTAATAAGCACCAAGAGCTTGTCCACCCAGGCAACATTTAGGAATTTCAGCAAACACATTCCTATGAATATCATTTCTTTAGTGAAATAATGCACCTAAGCATTACCACAAAATTATCTCTTTAGGGAAATAATAATGCATCAATTTTTTAACATATAACTTTTATTATGTATTTATTTGTCACATTTATCACTCTTCAATCAACCGTAAATAATTTTATTGACAAAGGTACTAGAGTAACCAAAATAATTATAAACTATTCACAATTATCATTAAATAATATAAATATTTTTTTTGCCTGTATAAAAATAATAAGATCATAGTTAAGTTATTAATTGAAATTGGACTAGCATATAACAGGTTGGTCGGATGTTTGAGGAGTATTGCTTTGAGTAACAAGTCCTCTGTTCAAACCCCTCTGGATGAACTTTGGCCTATACAAATATAGTTGAAATTGGACTAATAACCATGGAGGTATTTGCACCCCAATTGAAGAGATCATAAGCGATCTCCATGCCAGAATTTTCAGAACCAACAACAAGGACATTTTTGTCATAATTCTCTTCCATTAAGATACATGCTACAATGCATATAAATTCCCTCAAACTTTTCAAGTCCATCAACCTCAGGAATGTAGCCTTTGCTATTCTCCCCAGATGCGACCACAAGATAGTCTGCAAAATAAACCTCGTTAACATTTGACGAGGTGTTCTTCACATTGAGCCGCCATTTCCCATTGTCGTCAAGAAATGCGGTCTCAACAAATCGATTGTAGCAGATACAAATGTTGAAATGGGTCACATGAGTGTCTAAGTAACGAAGGAAATCGACCCTACGGACAAAGGTGGGTGAATCTGGTGAGAAAGACATGTGAGGAAGGTGGCAATAATCTTTGCCTAGATGAAGTTTCAAGCGATCCTAGGTTCTTTTTCTCCAAAGAGGTGCAAGGCAATCGTCACTTTCTAAGACATTGTTTGGGATGGAAAGTTCGTTAAGGCGTCCCGAGGTTGTTATGCCAGCATGCCCAGCACCCACAATCACAACAGGGATTTCAATTTCCATGATAGTTTAATTTTCTAATTGAAAAATGAACTCAGTTGTCATATGGTTCTATTGTCACTGAGCAACTCCCAATTTATAAGCACAACAAGTATGTTGTTAGCTAGTAACAAATGAATAAAATAAATTTTTTAGGTTTTTGTTGTTGTTAAAATATAGATATTTCATGGTGCAAACATTTGCACACCAAAGTCGACAGTTATATGTGGTTAAACATAGAAAAGATTTTGAATTCGTTTTAAATTTATTAATAATGGTTGACTTTTTTTTAGTGTTTTGTTTATTTGGTTTTTTTTTTGTTTTTACAACTAATTTAGTTTAAGCACTTCTCTTGTTCTTTTTGTAAAATAAAATAACAATCGAGATAGTTAAGTTATATATACAAATACCAAAATCAGTTTAGGAATGTGAACGTGTTTAGATCTCTCAACAAATGTTTATAATCATATTTTTAACTTCTTGAATAACCTTTTATTTCAACTTTCGCTAACCCTAGTTGAGAAACTAGTTAGCCTTTGAAATGCATGTAAAAATAACTTATGGTCTTTGTTAAGCTTATATAAACACTTAAGGAGAAACTCATCCTGACCAGATTTAAAGGTATTTGATACATGGCTAACTAAAATGAAATTTTGTGCATAGGACTAGAAAAATATAATGTGTAGAAAGTTCAATTAACTAATTTAGATAACTATCAATTTTAGTCAAAATGATATCAAACATATGAAAAATTTGATCAAATAATGCAACATTGCAAAAACAAAAAAACAAAAATAGAAAGTTTATACTAACAGATTTGCACGATAGGTCAAAGGGTAATAAATATCTAAACAAATTAAATACTCAAGTTAAATTTGTTTTACTTGTATTGAATTTGGTTTAAGGTTTTGATCCAAATATGAAAATCAAATTAATCAAATCAATTTAATTGATTTAGTTTAGTTTTTCAACTCTACGATATTGGATGATGAAGAGTGAATTAGGGTAAATCAAAAGATGAAGAGGAAGTCGGGGAACAAATACCTAGATAGGATCATGTAGGACTCAGGGACATTCATCCTCGCTATCATCCCTATATATATAGCTATATTATAAAGTAAAGATAGAAAAATAGGTAAACTCATTTGTTATTTCAAATATTTGTCCATTTTAATTAAAATTGATTATATTATGAATATGAGCAAAAACAAAACTAGAATTAATAGAAATTTGTAAGTTAACTGATTTAAATGACAATAACCTTTTAGCAAAAATGATATCAATTTATGCATTAAAGTAAAATAAAAATAGAGCGATATTTTGTGTTCATCTAACCATAGTTTCATGCGAGCTCAGCTTCTCGGAGAGGATTGGTCACGGCTTCCCGTTGTGGATATTATGAGAAGATAGAGACACAAAAAAAATTAAAATAAAAATGAAAAAGACAAATAGAAAGTTCATATTGATTGTTCTGGAATACAAGGTTATAATAACAAATCAAGCACATATACCCAAATCAAATTTCTCTGTTTTGGTTCAGTTTTGACCCGAACATGAAAATTAAATTAAAAAAGTTTGATTAAGTGTTGTTGAACTTCAGAGTTTTAGATGCAAACCAAAAAACTTACCCTTTTAAACAGCTACAATATTAGCAGAGATGACAAATCGTGACAACCCGCTTCATTATCAACCGTCCAAAATATACCAAGTAAGGCAGGTCGACCCGTTTTCAAAGGTGGATTGAAAAAGAGGTGGAATGAAACACTCTGATCTTACTATGGTTTCATATTGGCTAGGGCATTCAAATCAAAGCATGGCTTCTGTAACTAAGAGGGAACATTAGATTGTCAGCAATGCGACTTCATAAATAGATATCAAAGATAAGATCGAAGAGAATGAAACGTTTTGGAGAATAACAAATATTTTTTTTTTGTTTCTTTCTGGACCTGTGTGTCCTTTTTTTTTTTGGCTAAATGGATATTTTTCTTCTTTTGGCCCTGCGCACCTGTTTTTTGTCAAACCCACTAGGGTTTTGCTTGTATCTTTTCCTTTATATTTCTCTCTATTGAAGAGAAGCATTCAAAACATTAATTCATTTTCTTATTTTCCAATAAACTTTGCATTTTCCTTTATGGTATTATGCGCCTCTTAGGGTTTCGATCGCTCTGCTAGGGTTTCCTTTTGGTCTTCCCTCTTCCCTCGCCGCCATGGGCGACGTTGATCTGGCTATGGCCACACCACATGTTGATCCTCAAAATCCTCCAATCCCCTGTTATCTTCATCCTAGTGACAACGCTAGCAGTGTTGTCGCGACTACGATCTTAGAAGGCACAAAAAATTACGCTCTCTAGCTATACAACATGTCCAACGCCCTTGCCTATAAGGACAAGCTTGGCTTCGTCGACGACAGCATTGCTAAACCTGTGCAAGATGATCCGCTCCGATCTGCATGGCGTAATTGCAATACCATGGTAATTTCGAGGTTGACAAGGTCTGTATATCCTCTCAAATCGCTCATAGCATTACCTTTTTTTAACACTGCTACTGAAATCTGGCAAGATCTTCACATTCGTTTTTCCGATAGAGATTATTTTTGTTTATTTGATCTTTTGGAAGAAATGCACTCCACAAGGCAAGGAGACAACGATCTTGCCACTTATTTCACGAATCTGAAAATATTTTGGCAAGAACTCGATGCTCTGCACCCTGTGTTTGTTTGCTTATGCGACACTAAATGTTCTTGCACTCTCCTTCCTAACATCAAGAAACATCATGAATCAAAATATGTTTGTTGTTTTTTAAAAGGCTTGAATGATTCTTACGACGCGGTTCGGCGTCAGCTTTTGTGTATGGAACCATTGTCTTCTATTGCTAAGGCTTTCGCTATTGTCCAACAACAAGAGCGAAAGTTGAACCCTAACGGTAAGATCCTCTCTTCCGCTACACAACCTCTGGTTGCTGCTGCTTCTTGGAAGCCATGTAGTACAAATTCAAGTAAAGGTAGGGGTAAACCACAAAATAATCGTGGTACCTCTTTTGCTGGTAAGATCTGTAACTTCTATGGATGCCTTAATCACACTGTTGAAACTTGTTACTTCAAACACGGTTTTGCGTCTAATTTCAAGTTTAAACCGAGGACAAACAATGCTTCTGTTCACACGGCTAATAATGCCACATGATGTGAAAATTCTTATGGACTTTCTTGATAAGGCTAAGAACCAGAGCACCACACACACTATTAACCAGTTCACAAACAATGTCAATTTTGTTGATAACAATCAAGGTTCTTCTCTTGACAAAAGTTTGTGGGTTGTAGATAGTGGTGTTAAGAAGTATAAATAAAACAAAGATATAGACAATAGTAAAATAAAATAAAAATTCATGAAAACAATATAGTAGAAAAACATAAATTGCAAAAAGTAAGTTATCACAAATACACAAAAAAAAAATAAATCAAATATGAGTAAATTCCACAAATATACATTTTTAAAACAATTTTGTTTGTTTTGTCATCTAAATTAGATTGGATATTAATATACTTAAAAAGTGATAGCATAGCATAAGTCTGTGGATAAATAAAAATGATATACTTTATATTTATATGATATAATTGAAATAAGGATATAAAAATAATAAATGAGTAGTCTATTGGTTTACTTCAGCCAGCCAGTGTTTTGGTTCTATGAATATTATGTTTTGTATTTCAAATAACTATTGTAGTTCTCTATTTCAATGAATGGAGTGTATATAGAGATTTGGGATCATTTAATGCACCATCAAATATGTCTAATTTTATATCTATTTAAAATGATTTCACGTAATTTATAATACACAGGGAGACAAATTTTGCATTTAGTATTTAAGTAACTTTAACATAATTTAATTCAACAAAAACTTGTAATAATTCCAAAATTGGGGTTTTCATATTTCAAAATGAAAACAATTAACTTGATAGCTTTTACAAATTTCGTTTAAAAATCATAGACCTGGATCTGTTTCTCATAAGCAACTTTAGTTGTGTAATTAAAAAGAATGTAAATATTGAGAGACATCAGGCTTTGAGGAGGATATTATATTTGCTTTTGAAGTTGTTTTTTCTGAATATTATGTGTTGATTTTCGAATTTATTTTAGCATGATTTTATTTTTAAGTTTAAATTTTAGAGTGTTTTCTTTTACAAAAATTCAATACAATTTATTTTATTTTACTCTATTTTAAATTTTAATGCTATGAAATTAACTAGAAATTGCAAGTAATTTTTAAATATTTATTTAAATGATGCATTTCTGAGTTTCATTTGATTTTTTATAATATATTCATATTGTTGATACTCAGGGGGAGAAAAAAGTTGTTTAAAATAAATAATCTTTTAATTTTTGTTGGGCTTTAAATCAATTGAGAAAAAATATAATTATTGCAACTGTAGTAACTGGTTGTAATATTGAAGATAAAGTCTTGATTCTTATAATGAATTTGATTTAATCTCATACAGGGTTGCCTTTCTAATTGCAAATAATACAATTTTCATTGACTCTTTGTTTTGCCATGAATATAAACAAAAGCCAAAGACAAACTCTTTCTCAAGTTGGTTTGTACCAGTTTTCACCCATAAGCAACTTTAGGTTGCTATCTCGAGAGTTAAATAAAAGAAAGGATTAAAGATGTTTATTCTAAATAATGATGGCAATCCAACATCTACTACCAAAAATGTAGTTTCTAAAGAAGTTTTTCAAAACATTTTAATAGGTAATTCATCATTAATTTTTGTGTTATAATGATTTTATAATTATTACTTTTTATTTATATTTATTTAATTAAACATTTATGGGTTCATGTTTATTTTTTTACATAGAAAAAACTGTTATTATTGCTTTTATAACATTAATAAATTTGTTTTTTTCACTCTTGTAGCAAATGACTTATTGAAGATGCCTTGAGGTTTTTTAATATAGTTTATTTTTCTTTATTTATCTTCTTTTGTTATTTTTCAACAGATAACTTCGATTAATATTTCAAAAATCAGTAGGATTGGAGTAACAGTTGGCAACAAAACTTTTGACATAGAGACAATAATTTTCTTACTTTTAGTATTCTATAGTAACAACCATGGTTCATTTTTTAATAATGCTCATAAGGTTGAAAAACTCCTATCTGAATTACTATTTTTATTACTATTCCTATAAATACAAAGATATAGACAATAGTAAAATAAAAAAATTTCGTGAAAACAATATAGTAGAAAAACATAAATTGCAAAAAGTAAGTTATCACAAATACACAAAAAAAAAAAATCAAATATGAGTAAATTCCACAAATATACATTTTTAAAACAATTTTGTTTGTTTTGTCATCTAAATTAGATTAGATATTAATATACTTAAAAAGTGATAGCATAGAATAAATAAAAATGATATACTTTATATTTATATGATATAATTGAAATAAGGATATAAAAATAATATAGTCAAATTTATATTTTTTCAATTAAAACAAAAAGGAGAGGTACAGGGATTAACGCTACCATTCGTTTTCCCTCATTAGCAATGCTTTACACGAAGAATAGACCGGAAATGAGGGTGGAAAGTAAATAGAAAAATTAACTATAGACAAAAGTGAAATTAGCTTTGTTGATCTTTAAATTTGATTACTGAGCAGAAATAAAAGATGTTAGAGTTGGATTGAATTTTTGTTCTTATTAGCACAATATAACAATTGATTCACACCTATCTATTGTTAACTCAAATAAATTACACAAGCTAACAATACATGTGACACCCAAAAAAAACATTTTCTATAATTTTTACTAATTCAGTAAAAGCTTATGACGAAAATGGTATTTTTTTTTTTGGTAACTACAAAAATGGTAGTTTTCTTTTTTGGTAAAGACGAAAATGGTAGGGTTTTTTAGCTAATTACCAAAATGATTTTTGTGGTAAATACGAAAATGGTAGTTTAGTGCAAACAAATATGGGCCGGGCCAAGGAACTTTAATGAAAATGCGATTAAAAAATATTTTTTCCCTCTTATAAAAGAAAAACATTTCTCATTTATTATTATTGATTCTCTTGATTGATTGTATCCATATTTTTTAAAATTTTCTTTACCATTCAAACTTGACATAATTTCAAAATCCCACAATAATAGGTTTTGTTTTTTATTTGGTCAAACTTGTTATACTATATTAAAATTGTATAATGCATACTTATAAATCCACATTCTTAGATTTAAGGGTGTTCATAACCGAACAAACACATTATAAACTGTGAAAACAAATTTCAAAAAATCGAACCAAAAAAATCATAAATGAAAATACTGAAAATCGAAAAATCGTTTGTTTCAAATGGTTTTGTTGGAATATTGGTTTTTTCCTTGAGAATCGGTCCAACTCAAACCAAACCAAATTACAATATATATTTATATATGTTTTAATACTTATGAATTTTTTAAACTGTTTATGTTTGTTTTTTCTATTGTATCTCCTTATTTCACTACTTTTTAGCCAATACTCTAATTCCCACATAAGTTAGTATACTTTGAAGCGTGTTTTTCAAAATATAATACGCCATGTTAACATTAATGAACTTTGTTACGATGGTTCAAAATTCCTTTTAAATCTAAGTGTGATTTATTCAAATTTATTATTTAAAATAAAAAAGTTTTAAAAATTTAATAATAGTCTAATAATATAATTAGTTGGATAAATGAAAAAGAATGTTCCTTATGGTTTTCTCTTCCCTCTGTCTCTTCTTTGCTACCATTTCTGCCTCTTTTTTCTTTTGTTCCTACTCTTTCTTTTTCTTCTCCACGTCTTTTGTTGATCCGTTCTTTCCCGCTCAAGTCTCAATGCTTCCTTTTTCATCTTGCGCTCATTCTCTTTCTTTTCGGCCATATGCTTGGCAGCCTCATCAATCTCCAAGGCCTTCACTTTAATGTCTCTTCCTTGCTAGTCCACTACACAACATTTAATTAATTATCAAAGCAAATAATGATTGTATGTTCACATAAAGATTCAAGGTGGATTGGATTTATGAAATGGATATGAGCTTTTTTATAATGGGTTATCTACTGCATTCTATTATGTTAACAGAGCTTGGTTGACTGCATAAATTTACTCATATTTTTTAAGTGATGTTAGGAAATCTTTGAGGAGCACCAATCGACGAGTGTAGCTACAAATGACTAAACATCTTCACATTCACTGTTGGGGAATACCTTGAAGATAATTCTATGAGACACACCATTTTTAATTGAGGAAAAAAAAAAACCTATAAACACTTGATCCGATATTACATTCTTGATCAGTTCCTCATGCCGACAAAGGGACAACTTTTGTAGAAGTTACTTCTATAAATATGTTGAAGACTTGAAGGAATTTGAGGCGACAAACCGGGTTTCCTTTGAAGAAACCACATGAACATGCTCCTTAAGAATGTATACATGCCATGATTTCATATTAATTTTCATTAAATCTCTTTTCGGTTCATCTTTTAAGCGGGAGTCTAGTGCACTAGAACTCAACAATAGGTGCATGGTAGTAAATGCACAACTTGAGCTCATATCTGTGGCCACTGGCAAGCGTCCTTCTAGGATCCTACTGCCAGGCTACCTACCCCTTCCGGTTTAGCCCAAAACTATCTGCCCCTTTTGGGATAGTCCCTTGAATCTTAGGTTATTTTCCCTGTCAGGATAACCCAACATTTCATTCTCATTCTAATAGGCCATGGTTTTCTCACTCCTATGTAGGCAACAGTTTTTCATTTTCAGCTTTAGCCACACTTTCTAATGTGTAGTCATAATTTTACGCCACAGATATATAAGTGTTGTTATTCAACTTAGACCGCAATTGTGTTAACGTGGCCAAAAGAGTATAGCCTATGTTTTATGGTCTAGGCCACAATTATTTTCATATGGTTGTACACTCACTACAAGAAACTACTTCTACGTATGTATAAAGCATTTGAAATGAGGGTATGTTGCGAGAATCGAACTCGCATCTCTCGCACTTAAGCAAAAATCATACCATTAGACTAAATGCCTAAAAAAGAAAGTAATAGTCGCAGAAAAATCAAAACAACAAATTGTTTCATAGAAGCAACAAACAATAGCACCAGAAATTAGAAATAACTAAAAATCGAAACAATTATTTTTCGTATTAGCTTTATACAAGATTCCAAAAGCTACAAGAAAATAAAATATCTATAACTTGACAGCAAATAATCTAATAATAGAATTAGATGATTTTATGCTAAATAAAATTATGCATAGCATTAAAAAAATTGTGGCATGCATATTAGAAAAGCTTACCTGCCAAATGCAAATGACAAAAGAAGCTTTTAATGGGCAAGAAAATTAGAGTTGTATGTTAGACTTGGATCTGTTTTCATTTCATTTGCAATTTGGCCCTCTCATGTTTTGCAAAATAGGTCCCTCGGTGTTCTAGCGGTTTCTATTGTAGGTTTAGTTTGTTTTCTAATTTTCTGCCTTATCCCCCTTTCTGTTGTATATATACAGATAATTATTTCGCTCTCATTTAAGTTTTTTAATCTCATAACTTCACAATTAATGAAAAGAGGAATTTCAGTTAGTTCTTCTTCATTTCTCCACTGAGGTTATGGATTTTTGGTCATGAGTCTTGTAAATTTAATCATGATCTTTAACATGGTATCATGAGCCCGGTTGCTCAGTGTTTTTCTCCTTCTGGTTCTTGCTCCTTTCTTCTGCTCGTTCTTTCTTCGATCTTCGCCATGGTAGCTTTTGATTCAAAATCAACCATTGTCAATCCTTCAGATCCCTTCTATCTACACCTTAATGAAAATCCCGGGGTTCCCATCATCTCCTTAAAGCTGAATGGAGAAAATTACCATATCTGGGTTTATGCAACGGTGGAAGTTTTGGAATCAAACAACATGTTGGAGTTCATCAATGGAGATTTGCCAAGACCAAAGACAGATGATCCGATGTGTCGTGCTTGGTGTAGGTGCAACACAATGGTATGTTCTTCGATAAATCTTTCATTAGAATCTGAAATACTTCAAAGTATAATGTTTTTAAAGACGGCTCAAGAAAAACAGGAAGATCTCAAGGAGAGATATTACCAAAAGGATGCTTTTCGCATCTCAGACCTTCAAGAAGAAATATATTCGATGAAAGAAGGGAAAAGAAGTGTAACATCTTACTTTACACATTTGAAAAGCCTTTGGCAAGAATTAGATAATTTTCGTCCCATTCCCTCTTGTTGTTGCTAGACAAAGTGTTCTTGTGACTTAATTTCCACGATCAAGGGTTATAGGAAAGGAGATTATGTCATAAGATTAATCAAGGGACTAAACGATCAATATGCAGCAGTTAGATCCCAGTTTATGCTCATGGATCCCTTACCATCCATAGGGAGGGTATTTTCTCTTCTTGTGCAACAAGAGAGACAATTTGGAGTTATAACAAAAGAGACTCAAGTCCTAGCAAACAACTCCAACTATAGTAATCCCACAGGAAAAGGAAAAGGAAAGGAGAAATTCTCGAAATTTGGATCTGCTGGAAACAAAAACAACTATGGGAAAGGAAATTCTTCTATGGTTTACACTTTCTGCAACAAACCTAGGCATGTATATGAGAATTGCTTCTAGAGGGTAGACTATCCTACCAATTTCAAGAATGGGAATGCTGCGAATAATTGCATACCTGAAGATGAAGAGGACATAGATGACAGCAAGAGCACCACATCACACAAGGAAGGAAATTCTCAGGTTTCCTCATTCACAGCAGATCAGTATCAGGCCATATTGCAGCTGATACAGAAGAATCCACAAAAAAAAAATATGCCATCAATCAACTCACTACCTCAAATAATAACAATCAACAAGGTAATATCTGCCTAGTTATAGGAAATCAGAGACAAGATCGATGGATCATGGATAGTGGAGCAACAGATCACATATGCAATTCCATGGATCTGTTTATCTGTCATAGAAAGATCACACCAATTCTGATCAGGCTTCGTGATGGAAGCCATGTCACTGCCCGCATCCCAGGGACAGTGTTTTTCAACAAGAATTTTTATCTAACTGATGTTCTTTTAGTTCCAAATTTTAGTTACAACCTGATATCAGTTACAAAGCTGACAGATGCCTTAGATTGTGAACTGATTTTTTCCAAAATTTCTTGTGACATGCAGGGCCAATCTACTATGAAGAGGATGGGACTAGCTGAGCGCAAGAATGGATTATATGTTGTTATAGTTGATAAATCCGTTGCCAACAATTTGTGTAGTGTTAACAATTTTTTTTCCTATGGTAGAAATACTTGGAACTTAAGGCTAGGCCATTTGTCACATGATAAAATTATAGGCATGCAGAAAATATATCCCTTTATTAGGTGTAATGGGACAAAATTACCATGTGAGATTTTCCATGTTGCAAAACAGAAAAGAAATTCTTTCAATAAAAGTGATTCAATTTCAGAAAATTTGTTTGATCTTGTTCATATGGATATATGGGGACCTTTATCTATACCTTCTCTTCTAGGACATAGGTATTTCCTTACTATTGTTGATGATAAATCAAGACATACTTTGATTTTTCTCATGAAAGTTAAATCTGAAACAAGCATGTTGATAAAGTCTTTTGTCACTTTGATTGAAACACAATTTAACAAAACCATTAAAGCTATCAGAAGTGATGATGGACCCGAATTTTTGATGAATGATTGGTATAGAGATAAGGGTATTCTACATCAAAGATTTTGTGTTGAAACCCCTCAACAAAATTGAATTGTTTAGAGGAAACATCAACACATTCTAAACACAGGAAGAGCCCTCATGGTTCAATCCAATTTGCTTAAAACCTTTTGGAACCATGCTGTGTCTTATGCCATTTATTTGATCAATAGACAACCAAGTAATTTTCTTTCAGGACTGTCTCTTTATATGGGAAGCTGGCTGTCATATCAAATCTAAGAGATTTTGGATGTCTATGCTATGCAACCACCACCACAGCTCACAGGCAGAAGTTAGACAAAAGAGCAAGAAAAAGGATTTTTTTTGGTTATAAGCCTTGAATGAAAGGTTATGTAATATATGATTTGAAAATCGGAGAAGTGTATGTTACTAGGGATGTGTCCTTCTATGAGGATCAATTCCCCTTCTCTGTGAAAGAAAAACAAAATGCTCACGAAGATGTACACCCTCATCCTAAGCAGATAATTTATGATGATTCTTTGAATTTTTCTCCTGTTTCTATACTAATGATCTCTTAGACTCTATTCCTAGTACTGATAGTAATACAGGACAAGGAAGCCACCAAATGATTCATGAAGAAGAAAACCAGTAGGGAAGTCAGCAAGCAGTAGAGGAACAAGAAAGTCAAGGAATAACAAGACATTTAGAAAGAGTGAGAAAAGCACCAGGATATCTTTCAGACTACCATTGCAAATTGATAAATCAACCTACCGAGACAGACAATGACAAGGCTAAGTATCCAATATCCAAAGCATTGTCTTACAATAAGCTTTTTGAGCGACATAAGCATTTTTCTCTGTTTATTTCAGTGGCACATGAACTTGTCACGTATGAGGAGGTAGTGAAGGATGAAAATTGGAGAAAAGCCATAGATAAGAATTGCAAGCACCGGAAAGGAACAAGACATAGACCTACTCAACCTTTCCACCGGGAAAGAAGGTTGTCAGTTGCAAGTGGGTGTTCAAGCTAAAACATAATGTAGATGGAAGTGTGGACAGACACAAAGCAAGATTGGTTCTTCACAGATTCAAACAAGTACCGAGAGTTGATTACAAAGAGACCTTCAGTCCTGTGGTTATGATGACAACATTGAGGATGCTTCTAGCCAAATCCTTGGACAGAAATTGGCACCTTAAACAATTGGACATCAACACAGCCTTCCTTCATGGAGATTTGGTTCAGGAGGTTTACATGAAGCCACTATTAAAGTTTGGGTTTTGGCCTAACTCACTCCCAAAAGCTAGCTCATAGGAGGAGGATTGCCACACCGCTTATATATTCTATGATGGCCCTATTTCTAGTCGATGTGGGACTTCATCTTAACACACACACCTCATGCCCAGGGCTGGACACCTGGTGCATGAAGTTTGGAGGATTAGACATTTGCGGGTGGCCCATGACTAATAAAATACCATATTAGAATTTGGGTTTTGGGCCTTTAAAAGATATTATTAATACTCCTTAAACTCACATTGAATCAATAGAATATATTCTCTATTTATAGAGAAACTAAACGTTAAATAGATAGAATTTTGTGTACTAACAACTAACTATTAGTATTTACTCTAACATCCCCCTCAAACTCATGTTGCATGTTTGGATAACCATTAGTTTGTTTCTGAATGTTGTAAACTGAGTGCTTGAGATGGACATATTGAGAATATCAACAACCTGATATTTTCCTGGCAAATGCATTACTTGAATTACACGCTGCAGAACTTTATCTCGGACAAAATACAAATCCAGCTCAAAATGCTTTGTTCGAGAATGCATAACTGGATTGGCAGCTAATAACACTACGCCGAGATTGTCACAATAAATACGTGGCATTGAAGGCTGAACTCGAAGCTCATGCAGGAGAGACTTGATCCACATAATATCAGCGGTAACTGCTGCCAAACTTTTGTATTTAGCTTCTGTGGAACTTCTGGAAACGACACGTTTTCTTGAGGACCATGGCACAATGTTGTTACCGAAATAAACACGGTAGCTAGTAGTGGACTTTCGGTCATCAGGGTCTGAACCCCAATCAGAGTCACACAAACCCATCAAACTAAAATTTGGAGGTCTCTTGAAATGCAAGCCATGATGAACGCTACCCTGAACATATCGGAGAATACGCTTGACAGCCTTCTAGTGATGATCCTGTGGAGCATGCATGTAGTGACAAACTTTGTTTACGAAGAATGCAAGTTCTTGTCTTGTAATAGTAACATATTGAAGACCACCCACTATGGACCTATAAAATGATGGATCAGGAACAGAAGCTGGGGCATTTGCTTGTAACTTCAGACCAGCAACCAATGGAGTAGGTTATGGTTTAGAGTCAAGCATTTTTGCACTATGCAAGAGGTCTCTGATGTATTTTCCTTGAGAGAGTATCAAACTTCCATGAGACTGACAACAAACTTCAATTCCCAAGAAATAATGTAGGGGACCAAGATCTTTAAGCTTGAACATAGAATTAAGCCTAGAAATAAGGTTTCGAATTTCAGTTCGAGAACTACCCTTGATGATAATTTCATCCACGTAGATAAGAATTAGAATCGTGGAAGTAGGCGTGATCTTGAAGAATAAAGATGTATCACCCTTCGCAGCAGAAATACCAAACCGAAGGAGAGTGTGACTGAGTTTCAGAAACCTAGATCTAGGAACTTGTTTAAGTCCATAGAGAGTTTTATTCAAGCAACATACCTTATCCATGTGTTGAGAAGAAAAACCTAGAGGTTGTATCATGTAGACAGTTTCTTTGAGATCCCCATTAAGAAAGGTATTGTTGACATCAGTTTGATGAAGATGCTAAATTTGAGAGAGAGCTAAGGTAAGAACAATTCTAACAGTGACAGGTTTAATCACGGGGCTAAATGTATTTACTTGGCCACAAGTTTGGCCTTATGCTTCTGAAAGTCATCTGCATTGTATTTACTTTTGAACACTCACTTGCAACCTATTGTTAAGTATTTTAGAGAACTAAAATACTAACTCGTTTCAGTATAATGGAAAAAAGGTTATCGTCCTCAAAGAGCAACTATAGAAAAATTTAATGCCAATTTAAGACCTTGGGTGGCGATTTTAAAAGGTTCTGGATGAAATTGAATTGTAAAAATAAGTGCTCGTAATGTAAAATTTGTGCTTGTAATGTAAAAATGAGTTTAAAACAATTTCAATAAGTGCTTGGATTTGAACTTGCTTATGTACTGTAACGATCTCTTCCTCTTTGTTATTTTCTATGTTAATTGAAAGACCGTAAGGTAAAAATTTCACTCACAGAAGATCCCTCATTCTGTAAGGTTCTATGATAATGAAAACACATGTTCCAATCTCTTAAAAACGTGTGAATTCAATCACGCAATAAGCAAAGCCTTTAAATAAACGGTTCATAAATCAATACCTATCTCTAGATTATTGATTTATGAAAACTCTTTGTCAGAACCCCTTTTCAAATCAAATTTCCATTCAATTAAAAAAGGTTAGAAAAAAGAGAAGAAAGATAATCAGGCTTTAAACTCAAACAATTAACACAGACAAAAAGAAATAATTCAATTAATATAGAAAGGAACAAGAGAGTTTGAGGATTACGGCGCTAGTTACGTCCAAATCCAAGAATAGGAATCTAAGCTGCCATCTCCAATTGAGAAATAATGGAATTCATAGATGAAAGTTACAGATAATCTTTTTGTGCACTCTTTCTCTCTCTAGAATTCTTAATTTTTGCTCTCAGATGGCTTAACCTAACCTAAGCTATTAAATGATATATAAATAGTAAAATTCTAATACACATTGAGTGCGCTGCGTTTTGCGTGAAAACTTGGGTCCAGGATCTGGCGCTTAAGTGCCATGTGGGGCTTAAGCGCCACACTGGCAGAGAGTTCTCGTTGGTTCTCGCGCTTGAGCGTTAGGTGGCGCTTGAGCGCTAGCTCTAGCTTGAGCGCCACATGTCCTGCTCCCTCAAGTGCATTACTCCTTTTCTTCTCTTCTTGGACTCCAATTCAGCACCTACAATCACTTTAACTCCACAAAACCTTATTAAAAACTACTTTTGATCAAAAACTCCAAATATTAGATTAGGGAGGATTTTTACTTAGAAAAGCTCCTTTTAAGAAGAGATAAGTGCATAAATTAGCTTGTAAAACAAGCCTCAAAATGCACTTATCACCTATGACCTTGCAATGGGGTGGGAGATCAACCAAGCTCCAACTATTATTCTGGATCAATGTGTCATATTCATCTTGCATAGCCTGACGCCATTCGGGCCTGGAAAGAGCTTCTTTAACACTATGAGGTTCAACTGTAGGATCATATTCAGGGGGAACAATTGTAGCTGCATAGCTCTTAGGCTTAAACACACCAGCCTTGGCCCTCGTTGTCATAGGGTGTGTATTGAGATGACCATGATCAGATGAACCTGTAGGAGCATAAGAAACCAGTACTGGAGCAGTACTATTAGTAGTGAGAGAAGAATCATTAGCATTAATAATAGTATTAGGTTGGCAATCAACATTTCTACCATTCTCAGGAATAAGACTAAGAACCAGAAGATGAAGTATAGAAGAGGAAGTAGTAGTGGCAGAAGATGAGGAGGGAATGAATGGGTTGGAGGACATTTTGTAAGGAAAGAGAGACTCATCAAATTTAACATGCCTAGAGATATAACACTTATCATTCGGAGATAGACACTTATAACCCTTGTATTTACTATTGTACCCAAGGAAAATGCATAAATGAGACCTGAAATTGAGTTTGTGTTGATTATAAGGTCTTAAATGAGGGTAGCAAGCCCAACCAAACACCTTGAAGAACCGGTAATCAGGAGTTTTGTGAAAGAGAGTCTCATAAGGACTAATGTGATGTAGGGATGGAGTAGGTAAGGAATTTATAAGAGTGGTGGCAGTATGAAAAGCTTCCCCCCAATATTGTAGAGGGATATATGCTTCAGCAAGGAGAGTCAAACCAGTCTCAGTAATATGTCTATGTTTTTGTTCAGGAGAACCATTTTGTTCATGAGTGTGGGGACCAGATAATATATTTTGGATCCCTTGAGAAGTTAGGTAATTATAAAATTTCAAGTATTCTTTTGCATTGTCAGCTTGCATTACTTTGAGTTTATTTTCCTATTGAAGTTCAACATTGGTTTTAAATTGTAAAAAAGCTTCAAATGCTTGAGACATAGAATGTAATAGATAAAACCAAGTGTATTTGGAGAAGGAATCAAGAAACATAATGTAATATTTTGCCCCATTAGTAGCAGGAACAGGACTACGACCCCAAATATCACTAAAAACAAGCTCTAAAGCACTATGATAAACTGTTTTAGAATCAGTAAAGGGCAATTGATGAGCTTTGCCCATACAGCATGACTGACAAAGTAAAGAATCTGAAGTTTGTTTACAAGGAATATTGCAACTACTAAGGACAGATTTGACAACTTTTGTAGAAGGATGACCAAGCCTTGAATGCCATAGTTAAAATGAAGCAGGAATAGGAGAAGCAACTGTAGAATAGGCAGAGGCATGCTTGAAAGGTTGGAATTGAGGAAACACATACAAGCCATCTTTAATTTGTCCTCGAAGGAGTGTCTCGTTGGTATCCTGATGTTTCACATTACAATGATTAGGATAGAATTCAAAGAATACCCTATTGTCACGAGCAAATTTAAACACACTAAGAAGATTTTTTGTAATTGAAGGAACATGAAGAAGATTATGCAAGATAATAGGCTTAGAGCCACTAGGAGATGTAAAGTAAGAATGACCAATATGTTGAATACGCAAACCTGTACCTTTAGGCCTAAACCCAAATTCTAATATGTTATCAAAGCGGTTTCATCCACCGTGACCTGTGCCACCTTATTTCTGTTGCCAGTTCCTAAAATATGGAACATTTCATAATCTTTCTATTCTAGTTTTTAAAATCAATAAATTTGTCCCATATATATTCATTTATCTTTATCACTTCCCATTCCCATATTTCTCAAGATTTTTATCAACCTTTGAAACAAGACCTGAGGAGATGCTGAAACAAGATCAACGAGGCCCCAATAGAAGGTCGAAGACTTGAGAGCTAAGAACTCGACAGTTTCCATTTATCAACCTCAACCTTTTGGAACGACCATTTCTGTTTATCAACCTTTTGAAACGAGACTCGAGGAGACGCTGAAACAAGATCGACGAGGCCCAGGAGAAGGTCGAAAACTTGAGCGCTACGAACCCGACCGTTACCATTAGGATTAGGATTTCTATATTGTTCATGTCCTTTCAAAGATGACGTGCTAAAACGCACTTTTAGCTTGTAGGGCAGTATTAGAGATAAAGATAATAACTAGTCAATTATATTTGTCATAAGATTAGTCTAATCATAACGGTTAGTTGTTATGTTATTCTTATCTTCGTAGTTTAGTTTCTCTATAAAAAGAGAATATATTCTATTGATTCAACATGAGTTTAAGGAGTATTAATAATATCTT
The DNA here is from genome assembly GCA_037177725.1 of Cyamopsis tetragonoloba. NCBI lineage: Eukaryota > Viridiplantae > Streptophyta > Magnoliopsida > Fabales > Fabaceae > Cyamopsis > Cyamopsis tetragonoloba. The sequence continues at coordinate 34,427,207 of CM074122.1, forward strand.
TTATATTTATTCTATTCCTTTCACTCCACCATGTTTCCTAATATATTAGAATTTGGGTTTGGGCCTAACTCACTCCCAAAAGTTAGCTCATATGAGGAGGATTGCCACACTGCTTATATATTCTATGGTGGCCCTCTTTCTAGTCGATGTGGGACTTCATCTTAACACACACCCCTCATGCCCAAGGCTGGACATCTGGTGCGTGAAGTTTGCAGGATTAAACATCTGCGGGTGGCCCACGACTAATCAGGCTCTAATACCATATTAAAGTTTGGGTTTTGACCTAACTCACTCCCAAAAGCTAGCTCATAGGAGGAGGATTGCCACACCGCTTATATATTCTTTGGTGGCCCTCTTTCTAGTCGATGTGAGACTCCATCTTAACACACACCTCATGCCCAGGGCTGGATATCTGGTGCGCGAAGTTTGCAGGATTAGACAAAACATAACAACTAACTGATATACTTAGACTAATCTTATCACAAATATAACAGACTAGTTATGGTCTTTATCTCTAATAGCCACCTCTTGGATTAAAGATGCCTCATAATAATATAGTTTGTAGATTACAAAAGATCTTGTATGGACTAAAGCATACGAGCAAAAAATAGAATGAGAAGTTGAATGAAACCCTAATCATGCTTGGCTTCATCCAATCCACGGCAGATTAATCCCTATTTATAAAGAAAACAAATAAAGGATATTCTAGTCTATGTTTGTCGACGACTTAGTTTTGGCAGGAGATGACCTCAAGGAGATAAATTATGTGAAACAACATCTAGATCAAGCTTTCAGCATCAAAGACTTGGGAAATCTCAAGTTTTACCTTGGTTTGAAGTAGCCAAAAACAAGGTATATGCCTATATTAAAGGAAGTACGCATTGGAGTTAATAGCAGAAGGAGGGGTTTTGGCTACAAAACCCTCGCCAGTTCTAATGGATTATAACCAAAGGCTGCATCAGAACATGGGAGAAAAAATGGAAGATGCTAGCAGGTATAGGAGATTGATAGGGAGACTTCTGTTCTTCACACACACCAGACTAGAAATATTGTTTGTTGTTGGGAGCCTAAGTCAATACATGAAGGAACCTACATCAGTACATTTTCAAGCAGCATTGAGAGTGCTAAGGTACATCAAGGAGTCTCCAGCAAAAAGATTATTCTTCCCATCTAATTCAGCGTTAATCCTCACAGGTTATTCACATTCACATTAGGGGGATGTCTGAATACAAGGAGATCCACTTCTAGTTTCTATTTCTTCCTAGGCAAATCACTCATATCATAGAAATGGAAGAGACAAAAGAGTGCCTCAAGGTCCTCAAGTGAAGCAGAGTATAGAGCCTTTGCTCTAGCCTCCTGTGAAGCAAAGTGGTTATAAAACCTTCTCAGAAGTTTCAACATCAAGGTTCAGCTACCTGTAGACTTGGCTTGTGACAATCAATCTGCCATACTCATGGCCTCCAACCCAATTCTGCATGAAAGATCAAAGTACATTGATCTGGACTGTCACTTTATCAGAATGATCAGAGAAAAATTCGTTTATCTAGTTTTTGTTCCTTCACAACAACAAATAGAACACTTCCTCACAAAGTCTTTGGCTCCAGCCCCCTTCAATTCTGTTGCTAGCATGCTTGGAATGCTTGATATACACATTCAAGCTTGAGGGAGGGTGTTAGACTTTGATCTGTTTTCATATAATTTTCAATTTGGCCCTTTGATGTTTTGTAAAATAGGTCCAACGGTGTTCTAGCTGCTTCTGTTGTAGGTTTAGTTTGTTTTCTATTTTTCTGTATTATCCCCCTTTCTGCTGTATATATAGAGATAAGTATTTTGCTCTCATTTAAGTTTTGTAATCTCATAACTTTGCAATTAATGAAAAGAGGAATTTCAGTTAGTTCTTCTTCGTTTCTCCACTGAGCTTTTGGATTCCTGGTCACGAGTCTTGTAAATTCAATCATGATCTTTAACATTGAACAAATAACTAAGAATTCAAAGAAATATTTAACATCGCTCTGCAATGCCAAACTTCTCCATCCAAGAAAGAAAGTTAAGAACCTCCATTAAAATATGAAAAATCAGTAGAAAACTGAAAAGATAGCAACAGCAACAAACATTAGTAGCAATGAGAAGTAGCAGAAATAAAAACAACAAAAAATAGAATAGAAAAATATACCAGTTTGGTTGAATATTATTTGCTTGATCACAACCTGTGTCCAAGCAGCATTGGGAAGTCAGAGTAGCTTTGATATAGGAATGAATATTCAAAACCCCCCTTCTTGCGTTCTTCGCCAAAGATCTTAACATAATAAGATACTAAGAGGTTTAGATTGTATTCTATGACGAAAACAAAACAAAGGCTAAAAGAAGGACAAATTGTATTATTGAGTTGATTGGAAAATGTACAGTGAAATTACATTAAACAGATAATCCCTATACGTAGCTTTCCTGAACTAAGACTTGAACTGAATTAGTTACTACAGAGAAGCTAACTAAAACAGAATTGGTTATAACAGGAATATTGCCAACTGTTAAAAACGGGATAATTAATAATAATTCTGGAATAAAAGATAACTTTATTCTTTCCCTAATACTTCCCCCACAAGCTCAAGGAGGTTGAGATGCTGAAGCAGAATCAACGACTCTGAGCTTGGACCGAAGAGTGAGGAATCTGGCAGGGGAGAGTGGCTTTGTTAAAATGTCAGCAACCTGTTCCAGAGGTGGAATATGAGAGACAATGAGATTTTTGGCCAAGACTTTTTCTCTAACAAAGAAAATGTCGAGTTCCATATGTTTGGATCGAGCATGAAGAACCGGGTTGTGTGCAAGAGCAACAACACTTTGATTATCACAGAGGATCATAGGTGTAGTATAAGGAACAAGTAACTCTTTGAGTAAAGTTTGCAGCCATAAAACTTCACAAGTGGCTTGAGCAAGGTTGTGATACTCAGCCTCAGTGCTAGATCTGGCCACTAAGATTTGTTTCTTGGACCACCAGCTAATGAGATTGGGACCAAGAAAGACAGAGGCACCGGATGTAGAGCGTCTGTCATCAGGATCAGCTGCCCAATCAGCATCACAGAAGGTAAGAATCTGAATGGGAGTATCAGTTCTAGCAGGTTGAAGTAGCAATCCATGTGTGAGAGTGCCCTTGAGGTATCGTAGCACCCTTTTAACAGCTTTCCAATGTTCCTCAAGCGATTGTTGCATGAATTGACTAACCTTGTTAACTGCAAAACTTATCTCAGGTCTTGTAATGCAAGCATATTGTAACGAACCAACAACTGATCTATATAAGGTTGGATCAGGAAACAGATCAGAGCCCTCTTTGGACAATTTCAGACCTCCTACCATGGGGCTAGAGATGGCCTTAGCATCTTCCATTTTAACCTTGTTTAGTAAGTCACTGAGATATTTGGTTTGAGTTAATAGCAGAGAATGGTTGGGTAATCTGTGAACTTCTATACCCAAGAAATAATCCAAATCACCAAGATGTTTTAAGGAGAACATAGTATTCAACTTGTGAATAAAGCACTATATCAAACTACTCCAATTTCCAGTGATAATTATATCATCAACATAGACTAGAATGAAGATAATTTTTCCAAGATGAGAGTAGACAAAAAGGGAAGGATCACACTTGCTTGGTTTGAAATTTAATGCTTTGAGAGATGCTATGAGTTTGTCAAACCAGGCCCTCGGGGCTTGTTTGAGGCCATATAGGGCTTTGTTAAGCTTGCATACCAGTTGTTTGTTTGAATCTTCAAAGCCTGGGGGTTGTTGCATGTAGACATAAGAGCTCCATTTAGAAAAGAATTGTTGAAATCTAGTTGTTGAATACTCTAGTGGTAGGAAACAGCCAGTGTGAGAACAGTTCTAATAGTGATTGGCTTGATAACAGGGGAAAAGGTTTCAGTAAAGTCAAAACCAGGTCTTTGATGAAAACCCTTTGCAACTAACCTGACTTTGTACTTGTTGACTGTACCATATGGATTTTCTTTGATTCTGAATATCCATCTGCAACCAATGGGAGTCATGTTTGAAGGAAGAGTGGTTAAGGTCCATGTGTTATTTTTTTGAAGGGCTTCCATTTCAGCTGCCATGGCAGCAACCCACATTGGGTCTTTTTGGGCAGACTTAGCAGTTTTGGGAACAGTAAGAGCATGAGTTAGTACAAGGGTGGGTTTCAACTTTGGTTTGGTAGTGCCATTCTTGGCTCGAGTGATCATTGGGTGAGAGTTATTAGGAATTGATGAAGGGTGGGAGACAGTTGCGGAAGTTTGAGGGTTAGGTGCAGGGTCAGTGAGTTCTGTATTTTGTACAGAAGTTGGGTTGTTTGATATAGGAGAGGTGATTGCATTTGGTATAGTGTTATTGATGTTTGAAAGAGGTATAACAGGAATGGAGCTTGTAGGAGTAGTGAGTGTAGGTGTTTGATCAGAGGGATTTAAGTTTTGAAGTAAATTGGTAAGATTAAGTTTGAGATTGATGAGTGGTGGTAAGGGTCTGACAGAGTGTTTATTGTGGGATTTTTGTTTGGTGAAAAGAGGTGAGAAAAAGGGAAGCTTTACTCATTGAACAACACATCTTTTGAAATCAAAAGTTTTCCTTCTTTGTTGAGACATTTGTACCCTTTGTGACTGGATGAAGAGCCAATGAAGACACATTCCCCAGATCTGAACTGAAGTTTGTGTTGATTGTATGGCCTAAGACGAGGAAAGCATGAGCACCCAAAGACTTTTAAAAACTTGTAGTCAGGGTCAGTCTTGAAGAGAGCTTTATATGGAGTTTGGAAATCTAGAGCTGCTGTTGGTAACCTGTTCAGCAAAAAAGCAGCAGTGAGAAAAGAATGATCCCAAAATTTTAGCGGTAATGAGGCTTTATGTAGCATAGCTAATCCAAGTTCTATAATGCTTCTGTGTTTTCTTTCAACACTTCCATTTTGGTGATGAGTGTGTGGGCAAGTGACCTTGTGCTAAATGCCCTGCTCCTTTAAGAAACTTGTGAAGCTACGAAACTCTCCTCCCCAATCAGTTTGAATTGACATGATGGGCAAACTGAATTGTTTTTCTGCCATAAGTTTGAACTCCTTAAACGTGGAAAAGGCATCAGACTTGTTCTGCAACATGTAAACCCATACATATCTAGTACAAGCATCAACACAAGTCAAGAAGTACTTGTAACCACAACTAGACTCAACAGCACTAGGACCCCACACATCAAAAAAGACAAGTTCCAGAGGTGAGTTATAAACAGTAGTGGAAGAAATAGAGGGCAATCTATGAGATTTTGCAGCAGCACAAGAGTTACAAAAAACTAATTTTATTGATTTTGTATAGGGTATATTACAATGACTCAAAACATGCTTAAGAGAATTGTAATTTGGATGGCCTAGCCTATTGTGCCACAAAGCAAGAGAATCAGGAGAATTGCTAAGTTCTAATTGATTACAAAGAGCATAACAATCTTTGTTTGAAGGGTGTTGAATTCCATTTGAGGAGTTGCTCCTAGGCAGTTGAGGGAAGAAGCTATATAGTCCATCTCTTCCCACAGAACCATGTAACAGAACTTCATTCGAATCCTGCTTTTTAATACAATAATGGTTAGGATGAAACTCGAAAAAGGCTTTATTGTCACGTGAGAATTTGTTTACACTAAGAAGGTTTTTAGTTAAGGCTAGAACAAGAAGCATATTGTTTAAATGAAGAACAGAACATGGATATGTGGGGGACCTACAACTATTAGAGCCTATGTTAGTAACAGAAGTACCTTGACCATTTTCCATGACAACCTGATCATTGCTTTGTACTTGCTCACTTCGAAGCAAATTTTGAGGATTAGCAGTGGCATGATGTGAGGCTCCACAAATCTGCAAACCAAGCTTTAACAAGGTTTACAGCTCCAAGATTCTGTTGTTGTCCTTGTTGTGCAGTATTCTAGTTTGTGTTGACTGTAGGCTTCTGAATTGTATAAGGATTTCCTCCAAAGTATAGTGGAGCAACTGGATACTGAGGTACATTGAATGGGTAGGAAGGTGGCCAAGCTGTTTGTTGATAGACATTTTGAGGCTGAAAGGATGTTGCAGCAGGTGGTGCACTAGGTGCAGGGAAGTATGGAATTTGTGGGGGAAAAGGAAAAGTTGACATAGGAGAATAGTATTGTTGCATAAGATAGTTGAAGGGAGACATGGTGCTCGGAGAATTTCTCTGAAAGCATACAGAATATCATGTCCAGTTTTGTGAATATCTGACACTGTAAATGAGCATCACGTCCTCTGCAACCGCGACCTCTGCCACGGCCACGGCCAATATTACCTCCTTGAGTGTCATTAGAGTTGTAGGAAGGATGAGACTTATTGTTTGACATAGGAGAGTATGAATTGTACTGATTTTGAGAGTTGTTGTTTGGCTGGGCAAAAGCAACATTAGCAGAAGGAGTATTTTCATGACTTGTGGAACTAGAGACTAGATTGATTGTGGCAGGTTCTTGTTGATTTGTGATTTTTGCATTATCAACACGAGCTTCTTGAGCTAGCACCATAGTTTCGATTTCAGAAGGAGCAATGACCTCACCACGACTAAGGAAGGCTGTGATCGTAGAAATTATGGAGTCAAATTCAGGAGGAAGACCTCCAAGAATGGCATCAAGATGTTCACGAGTTGAGACAGGATCACCGATTGAATAAAGAATGTCAACGATGGCTGTGATTCATTGCAGATATTCAGAGCAAGACCTCGATCCCTTTTTCAGCGTTCGTAGTTCAAGTCTCAACTGAGTGGATTTTACGCGTGTGAGAGAGTGAAAATATGAATGGATAGAATCCCACACCTGATACGCATGTCTGCATGTCACAACTCGAGCAAGAATCGAATCGGATAGGGTTGAAAGCAGCCATGAGAGAACCAAAGAATCTTGTCGATCCCAGTCGAAGAACTCAGGGTTGACGGAATTAGCTTCTCGATCTGCTTCAGAGAGATATTTGAGAGGAACTTTTGGATTTACAATGAATGATTGAAGTTGATGGGCGCGCAAGATCGCTTTTACCTGCTGCTGCCATGAAAGAAAATTCTTATCATTTAATTTGCAGGAAACTGACTGCGAAAAGGTATTGGACGCAGTTGCGGAAGCATGATTGGAGCTGAAAAACGAGGAAACAGCGAAGAAAAGTCCCTTTGGCTCAATGATACCATATGACGAAAACAAAACAAAGTCTAAAAGAAGGACAAATTGTATTATTTAGCTGATTGGAAAATGTACAGTGAAATTACAGTAAATAGATAATCTCTATATGTAGCTTTCCTGAACTAAGACTTGAACTGAATTAGTTACAACAGAGAAGCTAACTAAAACAGAATTGGTTATAACAGGAATATTGCCAACTGTTAACAACTGGATAATTAATAATAATTCTGGAATAAAAGATAACTTTATTCTTTCCCTAATATATTCACACAAAAAACAGTTAAGATTAATTTTTTTCCTACATCTTAGTCAACCACCCTGTCTAGTCGTGCATGTATTCACTATCTATCTAAAGGCTATATAAATTTAGCAATTATATGGGGCGGATTTAATGGGGCCCTTTCAAGTTATGTTAGTTAATATATACGATGTAGTTCCCACAATGACCGTATATCTTGCATAGCGCAATTGTTGTTTACGGTTTTGTCCGTGTTAAGGTACTGGGTGCGTTTCCTTATTTTTTTCCCCTTTCTTCTTCTATTTCTATCATTTTTCTTTTTTTCTTCTTTTTCTATTATTTTTTCTTTCTTTCTCTTTTTCTATTTTTTCTTTCATTTATTTCTCTGTTTCATTCCTATATGATTATTTTTATTTCTAAATTCTTCTAGCATTGCTTCTATTTTCTATTCTATTAAATATTTTTTCTTTTTGTTATTTAAAGAAGTTATATAGACATATAAAAAATATTATATTATTTTTATATTACTAAATAGTAATATTTAAATGTTTTTTTTAAATAGCTAATATTTAATTTTCATAATAAATATTATTGTTGAGTTTTAATAATTTTTATAACAATTAATACTATTATTTTAATGTTGTTAAAAGCTTCTTATACTTGATTCTTTAAAAAATATATATTAAATTTACGCTCTTGATTTTGAAAATAAAAAATATGATACAAATGATAATAGATATTCTTTTTATATTCGATGAGTTTTGTGTTATTTTTCTCGCACATTTTAATTAAATTTTTTTCTCTTTATTTATATATATTTCTATATGGTTAGTAATTCTCATTATTATTTTCGCTCTCCAATCCCAAAAGAAAAATCGACCCCCCGCACCACGTGTTTCTGGATCCGTCCCAACCATTATACTTAATAATACTCATCTTGGGATCTGTTAGTTCTTATTAAACTTCTAATTGATGTCTCTGATTAACATATGTTAATCCTTCACACGTCATCATTCAAGTGACCTTTGATAGGTGGAAGTTGTTGTGTTCTAATAAAAATAATAATTGAATAATGTACAAAATTCAATTATGTTATAACTGTAAAAGAAGTCTATCTAATATAACTTCAAAGTGCAATTATATTAGTTCAAATCATAGATGGCAGCATAGCATAGACCGAAACCTTCATTAATAATTAATAATACGAGATAAAATTTAGTACTGTCTGATGCACATGCATAGTGTGTATACACCATCTGCTTTCCTTTCGTGTTTTTCTATTTTCTTTTTCCCGTAAAAAACAGAGAAAAACTTTATTTTTCTTTATGTCTAATAGCATGCTAGTTTCAAGTTCTCTTATGCCTTTTCTAGTAAGACATGCTCTTTCTACTGCCAATTATCTTAATCTCCTAGCATCAGAAGAGAGCTTTTCATCTTTTAGATTGAAAAATCATATGTTACAAGAGCATGAGCTCTTCAAAGAAAACATAAGTGTGGATAATAAAAGAAAAGATTACCCCAATAGAATGGTTAAGGCCATATTTAAAATAGAAGGCCAAGTATCTTTTAGCCAAATCTGAGAAGCATGCACTTTGTTACCAATTTTTTTTTTCCCAAAAATAAAATTAAAAAAGCTAGCTTTCTCTGCTCTTTTGGTGATAGAGGGTTTAGCCATAATGGGAATTTTTCCGTGACAAAGGGTTTGGCTGTGACGCGAGTTGTGAGCGAGAGGTCGCCGTGAAACTAATGTGCATGAGGGAGAAGTCGCCAGAAGTAGTGCGAGGCGGCAGTGAAGAAAAAACGGTGCAAGGCAGGTAGATGCAGTGAGAGGGAGGCTCGTGTTGTGAGGCGAAGGTTGTCGCCGTGCGGTCGTCACCATCGTCAAACAATAGTGCGATGCAGCAGTATCATCTTGAGAGAGTGGGTTGTAGTAAAGGGAGTAGAAAAGCTTATCTAGAGGAAGGGTTTGCCTTATTCATACTGCTTATGGTTCAATTTGATTTTAGGTATTTTTATTAAATTTTGATTTAGACCATATAATTATGCAGTGAAATTTTTAACCTATACTATGTCCATGGCTTTGAAACTGTTACCTAATACAAACAGCCACAGTTATATATTTCATATTTATTGATTGTAAAAAAAAATCGAATATAATTTTTTACACGTACAAAACCATGGCTTATTCACAATTAGGCAAAGCTTTTTCGTTTGTGGCCTAAAGTCCAAAATGCTGTAGTGCAGAGACGAATTCGGCAATTTCCCTTTTCATTCCCAGCCACCAAAATGACTTCTTCATATCTTGATACATTATTGTTGCACCCGGATGAATCAAATACTTACTACTGTGGTTTTCTCCAAACACCAGCTGTTTGATACTCTCATTGTTGGGAATACATACTCTGTCCCGGAACTTAAGCACTCCATCAATAGAAACGGAGAATTCAGGTTGACCCCTAAACTTCTGTAATTCGGGATAAAGTGCTTGGGCCTCCTTTATCTATTCCATAAGCAAGTTCTTCACATCTACCTTGCTCACGGAGAAACTAATACTTTGATATGCAACTTCTAATTTCAAATCTTGGAAACTCTCCAAAAGCACCATCTGATGAATCATCATGGTTGAGACATGTAAGGATTTCTGGCTCAGTGTATGAGCCACTACATTGGCCTTTCTTGGATGATCTTCAACTCGAAGTCATATCCATCCACCTTCGCTGCCTCTTATTCAGTTATTTTTTATTAAACAGATATTTGAGGTCTTTGTGGTAATTGAAAACTTCAAAAGTGACCCCGTACAGGTAATGCCTCCACACCTTTAATGCAAACACAACCGCAGCTAGTTCCAAGTCATGAGTCGGGTAGTTAACTTCATGGGGCCTAAGCTAACGAGAAGTATAGGAAACTACATGTTCTTCTTGCATAAGAACGCAACCCAGATCTTGCTTCGATGCATCGCTATACACTTGAAAGTTCTTGGTCGGATTAGGAATTACCAACACCGGTGCAGTCGTCAGCTTCTCCTTTAGGGATTGAAAACTTTCTTCACGTTTAGAATCCCATACAAATGGAACTCCTTTGCGAGTCAACTTCGTCACTGGAATGGCAATTTGGGAGATCCTTTGATGAATCTCCAATAGTAACCATCCAGACCAAGGAAACAACGGATCTTTGTAACATTGGTTGGTCTCTCCCATTTTAACACTGCTTCAACTTTACGTGGGTCCACAACTACCCCATCTTTGTTGATCATGTGGCCAAGAAATTGAACTTATTCTAGCTAGAATTCACACTTCTCTAACTTAGCATACAACTGTTTTTTCATTGAGAATCCCCAGTACCAATCTCAAGTGTTCCCCATGTCCCTCGGCTGTCTTGGAATAATTCAAAATATCGTCGATCAAACCCACCATAAGTTTATCCATGTGTGGCCAAAAGATGCAGTTCACATAATCCATAAAGATTATAGGTGCATTCGTCAATCCAAACGGTAGCGCCATGTACTCATAGTGGCCGTAACACATTCAGAAGGTAGTCTTTGGTATATCGTCAGGCTTAATTCTGATTTAATGGTACCCCAATCGCAAGTTAATCTTCGAAAATACCTTGGCCTCCCCCAACTGATCAAGGAGGCCATCATTTCGTGGCAATGGGTACTTGTTCTTCACTGTGAGCTTGTTCAACTCTCAGTGATCTACACAGAGGCAATGCTTTTAATCCTTCTTCTTAACGAAGAGCACTAGAGCTCCCCACGGTGAAGCACTGGGTTAGATGAACTATTTCTATAACAACTCTTCCACTTTATGTTTCACCTTGGCTATTTCAAGTGGTGCCATTCGATACAACGCCTTAGAAACGGAGCCAACTCAAGGGATTAACTTAATCGAGAACTCTACTTCTTTTCCCAGACTATGGGAAGGGAATTAATGTTCATAGTGTTTTTAACATCAACTATCCATACAATTAAAAATCTTAGACCATCATCAAACACAAATAGGTTTTGGAGATCAAAAGTGGGATGATACGTATAATATACCTCCAAGTCTTTGTCTGGAAGATGTACAGTCCTGGTGGCACAATCGGTCTTTACTTTGTGTGCATTTAGCCAGTCCATGCCTAGAATCATGTCTAGTCCCATCATTGGCAGAAAATATAAATCAAATAGAACGTTTTGTCTTGATAGTCTAAGAATACCGGAGAGCACATAGAAGTGGTGCAAATTTTCTCTTCAGAGAGGGTAGACACTAACACTTCATAAGGAAGCTTGGGTATGGGAAAGTACACCTATTTTGCATAATCCATAGAAATAAACAAGTGGGTTGCACCAGAGTCAAAGAAAATGTTCAAAGATTTAGCTTTTATTTGACCTGTACCTAAGATGAGATATCTTAAGTTGTTAGCTTCCTTTGCTTCTAGTGTGTATACTCTGCCCCTAACCGGATTCTTCTTGTTTTCATCGGTCTTCTAGTCCTTGAGTGGGCATTGCCAACTCTGATGTCCTGGTTTTTGGAAATTAAAGCATAACCTCTTGTTTTGTTTGTACTCACCCCGGTGGTAGTTCCCACATGTCTTGCACTTCAGATTTTGTTCCCTTGCCCTTGTAATCAGTCTCCTTTCCCTTCGACCCCTTAGAATTTCATTCATCCCGTTTACGCTTCCAAGTGGCTTGCTTGCTAACTGCCACCGGTGCCAAGGATTTTTCGGCCAATTTTCAAGCCTGAATGAGGGTCTGGTACTCCCGGATTGTTCGAACCTCTTTGATTAGTAAACTTCATCAGGTTGATTCTGGAGATTGTTGGAGAATTGGGGCAAGCTTTCAAACCTTGAGACATATTCATCCACCAACGTTTCACCCTGTTGCAAGGTGAGGAATTCCACCTCCTTCTGTTCCTTCACATTGGTTGGAAAATATTTGTTCAAGAAGAGTGTCTTGAACTTATCCTAAGTTAAATGACCTCTGTTTGTTTCCATGTTGTCCCGGTACCTCTTCCACCATTGTGCCGCATCTTTGTAGAGTCTTTAAGTGGCTAGGTCCACCTTGTCCTAATCTGAGGCTCCCATTATTCGAAAGATCTCCTCCAATTTGTTGAGCCATTCCTCAGCTACCATAGGATTGTGGCCTTAGAGGAAGGAAGGTGGATCATGCCTCCAGAAACTCTGATATCGGTCTTCATGCCCTTGTGCTTCCATCATACAGGTCATGGCTTGTGCCATTTGTTCACAAGAGGTGAATTCATCTGAGGCGGGGCAATGTTTGAACGACATCTTCTTGGTGGTCTGCCAGCCATGTCCTCCTACACACAACACAATACATCGAGTTGATGAGTCTAAATATAATGGAATGTACACAGAACAAAACATCAGGTTAAGACATGACTTATGCCTCTGGACTCTATTTAGCTACATTTCATATATATATATATATATATATATATATATATATATATATATAGTTACATACATATAAACTTTTGCCCTTAAGGGTATAAAACTCCAAAATACAAATTTGGTATATACAAAACATATAACTAACTAACCCTCAGCATAAGAAAATAGTTTTATCAATGTTTTGAAAATCAGACCGGACGGTCGGATTGGAAACCGGTCAGTATGATGGGTCAGTTGCCCATTTAAACCGGAGGAAGAATGAACCGGTAAAGAACTGGTCAAACCGGTCCAAAATCGGGAAAATCGTGTTGAAAACCGGTTTGTACGGGTTGATAAGGAAAGGCAGAAAACGACGCCGTTTTGGATTTTTTTTTAAAAAAAAAGACCCCGTATTGAGTCTACTAAAAAAAGCAATTCAATTTAAAATTGGATATTTGGATGTTGTAATTGGATATTTGGACCCGTATTGAGTCTACTAAAAATAGCAATTAAATCAAAAATTGGATATTTGGATGTTGTAATTGGATATCATCTTCAATATGAAGTTATTTTATTGCATAATTGATGTTATGTTGTATTTATTATAGCATTTTTTAAATAGTTCTAAAAAATATGATAATATTAAATTTTAATACATTTAGTTATCATTGGTTCGATCACCGGTCTGACCACGGTCCAACCATTGAAACGTGAACACGTGCCTCGACCGGTACGATGACTGGTTCGATTATCACAATATTGAGTTTTACAATATTGCTGCAAGTCTAACTAGAAAATCTCCCAAATATAAGCCCTAATAAAACACACATTATTTAACACACCAGTAATGTATGAAATAACAATTTAAGAATGTACGCATGCCATGATTTCATATAACTTTTCATTTTATCTCTTTTCTATTCATCTTTTAACTGGGAGTCTAGTGCACTAAAATTCACCAAAGGTGCATGGCTATAAATGCACGACTTGAGCTCATATCTATGGCCACTGGCACGCGTCCTTCCAGGGTATTCCTTCTTGGCTAGCTACCCCTTTCGGGTTAGCCTAGACGCAAAATTTACCCTTTTTCCTGGAGCAGTTTCGTTGTAGCGAAGTGAATTTCGTTGTAGTGAAACAGCTCCAACTTTTAGTCTCTAAACTGGACCATTTTCGCTGTATCAAATTTCATTCGTTGTAGTGAAAATGTCGCGACTCAAAAAACTACTTCCCTTGTTTTTGTTATTTCAAAAAATTCCATTTTAAGTGTTTTGGGACCATCACTACACTTCCATCAACACCCAATGTCCAGATTTATAGAACCAAAATGTTTATGCATGATGTTTCCAATCAATTTCATCCAAATACATGATCCATTTTTCCATAATCAATAGACAAGCAAGTCAACATGATGCTCCAAGACCGAAAGATTAATATAACCTTTTTTTCTAAAAAATGTGTCACTCTCTCCAATTCTTATTGAATAGATAAGTTAGCGGAAACCGGTCAAGTTAAATAGGATCACACGGGGTTCTATACGGGTTCACTCCACTGAGTCGCTCAAACAATTATACTGCAAAATTATTGGTTAATTGGTTCGACTAGTTGAGTCGAGCCGAGTTTTATAACTATGCATAAAACAACATGTATAAGGTAGTGTTTGACATACGTGTTTGAAAAGAACATAACACTGAGTACTATTCTATGTTAGGTATATCAGTCAACGGGAACAGGACGGAAAGACACATGAACGGATCACTTTTGGTTCCACTTAAAATGGGAAAAGAAGAGAACCGAATACATAGAAAGAAATATTATTATTTTGAAGTTTTCATTTTTCATTGACAAAATAGTATATATTTAAATTCCTTAAACCTTATATTATTTTTTATTTGATCAAAAAATATTTATGAAAAATATATTTTTTTAAATTTTTATAATAAAAATATATTCAACAAAAATTATATTTGAAAATTACATTTAAATATAGAGAATGAGAGTTAGATTAATTACATTCAATCCAAAACACGAGAGGATTAGCTACTCATGGAAGCTAACGATACAAAGCAAGGTGAAGAGACTTCGCTTCATTTGTGAATCCTATGCTCTCGCTATTATCCACGCTCTCTACTCTTTCTCTCACTAAAATTCTCTCTTAAATCTAAAATATGTGGCCTCCTTTAATTCAGAGTGAATGAGACTTTTTTAAGAGATCCCAAGTGTTTTATCTTTGCTCAAGATAAGATAAAATAGTATAAGATAAGATTTCTTGAGATTTTTTCCTTTTTCTTCACCCTTATCTTCTGTGCCTTTATCCAATTACCGGTAATCAAGAATTTAGCAATCAAATCGTATCAAAATCAATCCGCAAGATAAGGATAAAACTCAAATAATTAACCAACTCTCTCAAATTAACATAAGTGTTGATTTACAAAATTTCGGGAAATTTAATTAAAAGATAAATATAATATCATTTAAAATATATTCAAATTATGCACAAAATAGTTTAATAATTATCCATTATCAAACACCCCCAACTTAGATTCTGGTTTGTCTTAGAGCAAGGTAGCCAATCAACACTCAATTAAAAATCCTAACTACGTACCCGAGTCTGGTTCATGAGAAATCCAATGATCATCAATCATTAGAGCATGAAAAGAAATCAATCGATGAGTATTATGATAGCCCCAAACCCACAATTGAAAACAAGATTCCTAAGCACACTCAAAGCACAACAGAATGGGAGGAACAACAACCAAATAGACAAGGGAATCAACTCTAAATTCTCAAAAAGTAAGTGTTTCGTTCAACTACTAACTAAGTTTCCCCAAGTTGGATTTTTCAATTTATTTCACAACAAACCATGTACACATGCAAGAAAAAAATTAAGAGGTCTTTTTATTAATGTTATAACGTCGCTTGGCTACAAGAAAATTTGGTTTTTCTAGTCAACAAAACAAGATACAGCATTAATGCAAGCATACTAAAACTCTCACTCATATACCATAAGCACAACCAAATTGGAGCTACACCACCACCTTAGCATTTCCTCACCTTCATGACACTTTTATTCCTTCCTTTTAGGCATCCTTGCTCAACTTTCGTTCTTTTTCTTTCCAACTCTTTTAATTATTTTTTTTTTTGGAATACATGAGCATCTTTATTTTTCACAAGGCATGCCTAAATTTTTCTTTCTTTCAAGTAAGAAAACCCATGAACTTTTCTTTTAATTCCAACCACAATTAAACCAATGTACCTCATTTAGTATGCATACACCAATGATAATAATATTATTATGGTTCAAGGTATAAATTTTGAAAGATTCATTAACTTTAAGGCTTAAAGTGCGTACCAAAAATAGGATATTCAATCAAAACAACAAATACAGATTGTCTTTTTGGCTCTATAGCTTAATATCAACAATGAAAACTATGCCTCCATCATTTTGAGGTTTTAACATGGTTAATCGCAATTTTAGAAATTCATGCAAAATTAGAGGAGATAAACCAAGTGAGGACTCTAAAAGTATATAACGCATTTAGGATCACACACTCACAAGGTTCTTAGGCATACAATTCCCTTAACCAAATCAATTAATTCCCCCCTCATTCAATCATACAAATGATGCAAGAAATCAAGAATTCAATCAAGCACTTGAAACACATCATGTAACTCATTTGAAAATATTTTTCTGACTCATACTCAAGGCATACAATCAAATTCCTCAAGAACCAGTCTCAGGCAATTTCATTTCTAATTCCTAAGTCCTAATTACCGATCGTAATTGTTGTAGACCGGAATTAAGAGATATCCCGGTCATAAATAACATGCGGGCCCGATATCATCGCTTTTATAAAGATTGGTCTAGAGCCAGAGACGAGGCCCTTGAGGCCCAAAATACGACCTGCAGACCCTAATAGCTCATTATAAATATAACTTATATCATTATACCAGGTATGTTATTAATCTAATAATAATTACTCTAACCCTAAACGGGTACTAACTTAAGCGTCGAAGTGTTTGTAGTTCCCCCACCCGCCGTCGTGGACGGCGCCAAATTACCTAGAGACTGGAGTTCTTCCCGTGGATTCCGTCATCATCACATCCTAGTCAGGTACCTTTATTTATGTCATTCCTATAATTTTAGAACGCAACATTGGCGCCGCCTGTGGGGACACGGGTAAAACGTTTTCCCATCCTCTCCTTGGCTAGCACCACGGAAAGAATCCGAATAGGAGATAAGAAAATGTAAAAAAATGCATTTTGAAAACAAACAAGAGATTCGATAATGAAAGTTTCATTTTGGATGAACGTGATAAATAGCATTGCAGGATAATGTTACTTGCAATAGTAAAAAATTCCTCAATTCAAAAATCTAAATCGGCTTCGGAGCGCCAACAATTCATCAAGTAGGATGTGAATGGAAGCCATAGAACAGATCGAAGTTGTCATCGACCGATGGGATCCGACATTGCGGCCACCGTCAACTCTGACGACAAAATCGACAACTCCACGCCCATCGACATCTCTGACCACCGAGTACCATCGTCAACCGGCATCGGAAAAATTACCGGTTGAAGGCAGCGACCTGAGCCTTGTCATGGTGGTGGGGTGGTGTTTGCGGCGCCGTGATTTGTGTGCACCGTTGTAGCAGCGGCCATCTCGAAACCCAGGATCGAAATCATGGTGGCGGCGGTTTCCTATGCGCATCGAGGAACAAAAGAGCCTGTGGCGCTATGTCTCTGCGTTCTCGTTCACGTTAGGTTGAAGAAGATGGGGGTGGTGTGAATAGCAAGTGGAAAAGGCCTACTTTAAAAAAAATAACTGGTGCACCTGCCAACAAAAAAAAAAGAAATAGTGCACTCAGCAAAAAAGGGAAATCCGCAAAGAGCAAAAAAAAGCAGACTTGGTCAGCAAAAAAAAGTGGGGTGGTACGCGTAACAAAAACATCATCCTGTTTAAAAAAAAGAGAAAAGATGCAGTTAGCAAAACTGGGCAAGGACCAAGTGCAAAGGAAAGGAAGGAAGAAGCAGATCTGATCAAAGAAAAAAGAAGGTGGTGTGTCTAGCAAAAAACAACGAAGAGCTTAGTCAAAACAAAAGAACTTCCTTGGTTCAAAGAAGACCTTGTTGATCTAGAAATCATCCCAGTTCCACAGATGAACATTTCAGTTCTGAAACTACATTGGAGCCACAGATGAGCATCCCAGTATCATTGAAAAATCCTGGTGCACTGTACAATCTATTTTAATTTATATGCTCCATGATCTATATTTGTATATCATAGTCATGTTTGACATTACACCGTACAATGATTTCAATACGGTATGCTAGCACCCATTACATTGTTTGTGCAATATATAATGCTCAATTTTTCTTCATAATTTACATGCTAGAATTTATAATATTGTCTACGTTTGCTCTACATATGCTAGCATCGAAAGACTGTTATCGGCACAATACTTTCTAATTAATGTTTGTATTATGATATTATTTAATATTACTCAATGACCAACATGCATGGATGATAAGTGGCAGGACCAACATGAATATAATGTCGGTCAACTGTATACTACTAGATCATGTTGGTCAACTATATACTACGAGTGGAACATTGTTTCTAGTGGTGCATAGGTGAAAGTCAAATCATGATTTCAAAGGGGAAATACCTCCAAAAAAGAGGAAAGCAAGATTAAATCTTTATTAGTTCTTTTCTTCATTAGCACCTTTTTTTCAGTTACTCTAGGCTACTTACCATTATGCATGTTTTGTCTATCAATTTCTTGAGACACAAGAAATTAATAATGGTGGCAAAGATATCCCGGAACAAACACCAAAGAAACTACATCAAAGAGAAGCTATGATGAAAACAAACTCAATGAAAACAACCGGGATACATATGTCATCCTCAAACAAGGCCCCTTCAACACGACTATTTACAAGAAAGTGACGAAGATCACTACGATGACCAAGGTCTCTTCTAAAAAGAAGATGACAAAGGTCACATCTACAAAAGGCGCAAACCAAGGTTTCTCCAAGTCAAAGGAGATTGACAAAGGTCAGCAAAGCCACCCGAGATGACTATCTACAAATGGTGGAAACCAAGGTCTCTCGAAGACAAAGGAGATGACAAATGTCAACAAAGTCACCCGAGATGACTATCAACATTAAACGACGAACAATGTCGCCGACTAAGGTGTCTTCTAAAAAGAAGACGACAAATGTCATATCGACATATCAACATTAAATGGCAAACAATGCCGCAATCCAAGGTGTCTTCATAAAGAAGACGACAAAGGTCATATCGACATCAAACAACAAAGAATGTCGTAGGCCAAAGTCTCTTCATAAAGAAGATGACAAAGGTCACATCGACATCAAACAGCAAACTATGTCACATGCCAAGGTATTTTCATAAAGAAGACGACAAAGGTCACATTGACATCAAATGGCAAACAATGTCGCAGGCCAAGGTCTCTTTATAAAGAACACAACAAAGGTCACATCGACATCAAATGACGAACGATGCCGCATGGCAAGGTCTCTTCATAAAGAAGACGACAAAGGTCACATCGACATCAAACGACAAACAATGTCGCAAGCCAATGTCTCTTCATAAAGAAGATGACAAATGTCACATCGACATTAAACGTCAAACTATGTCACCGACCAAGGTCTCTTCATTAAAGAAGATAACAAACGTCACATCTACAAATGAAGATGATCAAGTCCTCTTAAGGCAATCTACAAACGAAGATGATCAAGGAATTTTAAGGCTATTTCGAAGCGAAAATCAACAAAGACCAACGAATCTGCCTCTTAAGGATATTCAGGAGACAAAAACGAAGACCAAAGATAGAAAACAAATATGTCTTTTAAGGCTATTCAAGAACAACAAGCTATTCAAGAACAACCACTACTAAAAAAGTTTGATTTAGCGACCGAATAACCAAGCCCACTGGTAGCTAATATCTCGTCGTAGACCATTTTGATCGCTAATTCGGTGGCTAATTTTGTCGCTAACTATTTAGCGACCGAATAATACGAAATTAGCGACGAATTCCTTGGTTGCTAAATAGACTTTTTCTAGTAGTGAACAAGTCAAAAGCTAAGCAAACAGCCACGACTGAAAGTAAACTCTACAAAACGAGATCAGCACAGCTAACAGAACGGCATATCAAAGTCGGCCAAAAAATGCAATGTAGAAATATAAACTCTATAGAAAGCACAAAGATGTAAATCTACAGTTGTAAAGCAACAAATTAAAGGCAAAAGCCCGAGATGACAAAATGTGGCGAGACTAAAGCAACAAGTACTCCAAAAGTACATACAAAATATTGTTTCAAAGTTCAAAACTCGAAACAGAGAGCTATCAAAAAAGGACGCCTTTAAGGCTAACCCTCAACAATAAAGACTGCCAAAGGACACCTTTAAGGATAACCCTCAACAAGATCAACAAAGGGATGTCGCCAAGGCTAACCTATATCAGCAATATTAGAACGGGATGCTGCCAAGGCTAACACATCAACGAAATCAAAAAGATATGTCGCCAGGGGTAACGCATAGGAGAATTACAAGTCTAGAAAGGCTATGGCTACAACCAAACCAATTCTATAAATCAGAGATGAGGAAAAATCAAAAGTTGATGGTTATAGCCAACCCAGTTTTACACAAGCTTGAAGATGATGGTAACCATCCCAGTTAATACGACCCCAAAGGAGAAAACAACAAAGAAAGGCCTACGGCCATCTCAGGACGATAAATCCTCGAGAGACTAAAGAAAGGCCTACGGGTCATTCCAAGACAAAATACTTGGACCTAATTCAACAAGGCTACAACGATCTCAAGATGAAAATATCCCGGGATATCCCATAAGAAGGCCAAGAGCCATTTCAAGAAAATATTTGGATCCAAGTTGAAAAGGCTACATGTTATCTTAGGATGTTCTCTCCTCGAGATACCAGAAAATGCCAAAGGCCATTCTAAAATTAAAGTCCTTGAAAATAAATATACTTGAAATGATGGTTGAAATTCCAAGAGGCTGAAGCACTAAAAAATAAACAGACGACATCATGAAAGATAATGGAATTTTGGTCGACAAAAATCCGAGATCGGACTTTACATCCCACATTCACCTGGCGACAATAAGAATCCGAGATAGAACTTCATGTCTCGAATCAAACTCAAGCTAGACTATGAACGAGATAAGACTCAATGTCCCAGATTAACCACGATATTGATCACAAATTGAGATAGGACTTATAGTCCCAAGTTTGCTAACTCGTCTCAGAAAAAAGGGCAAGAACAACGTACGAACAATCTCCTAAGGACTTCATCATCCTAGTCAAAATCCCGGAATGCATCTCAATTAGGCAGAAAGGTGATTTGGCTTTGGGGCTTGTACCCCAACCTACTTACGAAACTAAAAGCATATGGGATTCACGTCATTATCAAGTCTTCGGATATTGTTCTCAAAGCGAGCAGGGTTTTCGTACCCCAAGATTAGATCGTAAGTAAAAAGAAAAGGGAATAATTGCAGTTAGTCAAAATAGACCAAATGAGAATTAAATGAAGAAGTCGTTAGAAGATAACTCAAGAGGCTTCAGCTTCACCGACATTAGCACCATGATTTTATGGAGGGCACAAAGATTAAAAGGAGCAAACAGCGCCGAAGTTGAGTTGAATATCGAGATTGAAAAATTTAAGTATCTTAACACAATCCCTGAAGGCATTAGGACCTCTTCCCTCGAGGAGACCTGAAGAGACCTTGAAGCTCATTTCCAAGGCAAATCCCAAATTTGGGTTCAAGACGTTATACAAAAATACAAAGCAGCAAGCACATAAAGACCGGGATTTAATAGATTCGGCATGAATAATCCAAAGATGATTTCTTGTTCTAAGCAACTTGTCGTCTTGGGAGACTACAGTGTTACAGATCAAACTTTGAACATGGACCAGTCTATTTCAGCAAAAATATTTTCATTAGTACAATCTCAGCCAAGTATATCTCGACAATTAGCCCAACTCGGCTCCAAGGCCAGGTTGATTCCAATAGGGACCAAGTCTCTAATTTAAAGAAGATAACCTCAGCAAGACCATTGATCCCAACAGGACTTTCATCGGATTCTTGGACAATGAAGTTCATTTCGACCCAAAACAAAGGGTTCAAGGTTTACGACCATCATGAATTAAAAGCCTTAACAAAAAGGTTATTCAACTCCTATGTTGAAGGATTAGAAGAAATTGATGACCGGCGAGAATCCTGAACCATTAGCAAATGGTCACAAAGTCCTAATATGAAAAGATTTAATGAACCAGGCTCGACATGCAAGCAATTAAATAAAGAACAAGATACCTCGTATATTCCAAAGCCCAACCTCTATTCGAGGGTTTTAAATTTAGCAGTCATTGCAAACAAATGTCTAAGGCTCCCTAAAAGAAAACAGATAACTAGGCCAAATAGCCCATCTTCATGGCGGAGATACATATCTTTGACGAGAATATTGCTAGAGAAGTCCAGAAAGAAACCAGGATAGGCTTAAAAAAAAGGCCAACAAAGCTTACTCATTATTAATAAAGAGTAAAAAAATATGTTGTACATCACAACGAGGCAGAAATTCCGGGAAGATGCTGATGTTTGGAAAATTCTAAGATGAACTGATATTCAAGATGACATTGAACGAGATATGATCACAGAGCATGAGATGCCATCACTATCCGAGATAGCTTAAGCAATAGGAGTCGTCATAAATTTAGATCACCAATGTGGTAAAACACCTCCTGGAATTATCAAATCTCACTGAACAATACCGGTGTCAGTAGAGTCGGTGAACCAAATTATCCAAAGGATTCCACTAAAAGTGAATGGCAGCAGCCTTAACTTGGGGATCATAATCCCTTATCCATATTAGTGATGTAGAGTGTCAAAGGCCCCATGCCAAGGCGAAAAGGACTGAAAATTTCAGGAAAATCATGTGCTCATAAAGGGCGAACAAAAAACTCAAGAGAAAATTATTTGAAGTCCTGGCATAACGATTAGAAACAAAATGTTTTAATCCGACATGACATTCATGTCGGCCAAGTATAATAAGGTCAAAGTTTTACCTTCAATGGAACACCAACTCAAGGGCAGTTTAATATGGTGAAGAGTTTCACTTTCTATAGAGTTTCAACTTGGAGCTTATCACAATAGCTGATATGGAGCAAGTCAGCTACAAAAGGACATATTTGTATCGTGGTGTGAATTTTACAAGACCCTGAGAAGAACTAGAAGAACTAAGAGAAGAAATAATTCATTTTACGAGATGAAATTAGAACAACATGTGATGCACTTGAGTCAGAACTCTACTACCGATTGAACACCATCATGGGGGGCTTCAATAAAGAAATCATCAAAGTGATTAGCCATGAAAATAATTCTCCTATTCACAAATTGAGGGCAATTCATCGAGTCTGAACACGTGAAGTTTGAAATTTGACATTCAACCCTAGATTACGAAGCTTTGAATATTGAAGTCAACTAACTAAATTAAGCCAACAAGGCAAAGGAGAATGCTTGAAATGCTAGAAATGAACTCTTAATAAATAAAACAACGACAAAGCTGAATAACTTGAAATATCCCGGAGTGCGGGATCAACAGTAACCCGACATGGATACTTAAAGATGCCGACCTTCTTGCAGCAACTCGCTGTCTTAGGGGGCTTCTGTTGTAGAGACAAGGCTAGACCCAGAGACGAGGCCCTTGATGCCCAAAATACAACCTGCAGACCCTAATAGTTCTTTATAAATATAACTTATAACATTATACCAGGTATCCAATTAATATAATAATAATTACTCTAACTCTAAACGAGCACTGACTTGAGCATCAGTGTGTTTGTAGGTCGCCCACCCGCCCTTATGGAGCGCCGCCGGAACACGTAGAGACCGAACTTCTTCCCGTGAATTCCGTCATCATCACATCCTAGTCAGGTACCTTTATTTATGTCATTCCTATAATTTTAGAACACAACAGTAATTAAAATTAAAATGAGCTAAGAGAAAATAATAGAGCAATACAGCTTGATTGGTAAGCAATTCTCCAAACTTTCCTCCAACTGCTGATCAGTGTCTACTTTTCTATGTTTTAGGAGTTGTTTTCACCTTGTTTTGAGTCTAGTTTAGAGTTTTGGAGCATGAAAACTAGGAAATTTGTTCCTTTGTTAGAATTCTTTGGTTTATAGTAGGACTTTTTGATTTTAGTATTGTTTTCTTTGAAAATTCCCTTCTTTTGACCGTTGTTTTGGTGTTTTGGTGATGTTGTCGGGTCAAGAGTTGGAGGAGTTAAAGCAAAAAGCATTGGAAAGAGCCAACACATATGAGGAGAAGTTGATCAAGCAAGGTTTCACTTAAGAAAGGGTGCCCACGCTCAAATTGAAGGAATTTGCCTTAGTTTCAAGCATGGCCACACCCACAAGGAAGTTGCCCACACCAATTTAAAGATTGCTCTAGGGAGTTTGAGCATGCCGACGCTCTCCAAGCGTGCTCATGCACAGCACAGGATCTGTAGGCATCATTTTGAGCGTTGGCAACGCTCCTAGAGTGTGCCCACGCGCAAGCCAGGGGTATTCTCTTATATTCTGCGCATGCTGACGCTCTCCAAGCGTGCTCAAGCGCAGCACCTGCTATATATAGGGAGAAATTAGTTATTTTGCGGGACTTTTGATTCATAATTCATTTTTAGGCGCGATTTCTCTCCCTCTTCTCACTTTTCTCTGGTTCTAAGGTGTTCTTGAAGTCTTGAAGGATCTTGTGGAAGCAAAATCATCAAGGATTCATGGATTCCTCTTCGTTTATGGTTTTCTTCTCTTCTTCTCTCCTTGCCATCATGTTTGGCTAAACCTCTTTAGGTTAGGGAAATTGGGTATTTTCATCCCAGAAATTATGTAATTAATTCTTGTGGTTAATTCAATGTTTCTTTCTTTCAATTGAGTGATTACTTCTATTCTTAATGCTTCTGATTTGTTGATTAAATTCAATTTTGGTGGAATTTATTCCGACGTGAAGGCTACACTTGAATTAGTCAATGGGGAATTTGATGTAGATACAATTTGTTAAGTCCACCTTCTTCTCTTGTTTTCTCTAATATTTGCCTAAGGAATTAGGGAATTGAGGATAAAACAATGGAGCTAAGACTCTAGGAATAGACTTAGTCTATATTTTGTGGATTGTTACCTTCCATTGATTGATTTGAACTTGATTTAACCTAAAGATAATGTTACATAAGGGATAGATCAAATGAACTTAGTTCGTAACTGATGACGGATAATTATTGAACTATTTTGTGGTTAATTTGAATATATTTTAAATGATATTATGTTTATCTTTTAATTAAATTCCCCTAAATTTAGTAAATTCAATACTTATCTTAATTTGAGAGAGAATTTGTTGATTTGAGTTTCATCCTATCTTATGAGTTGATTTAGATAAGATTTGATCCGTAAATTATTGGATTGTAGGTAAATAGATAAAAGCACAAAAGATGAGGTCGAATAAATAGGAAAAAAGATTTGAAGAAACCTTATCTAATATTATTTTATCTTATATTGAGCAAAGATAAACCACTTGGGATCTCTTTAAAAAGCCTCATTCACTAGGAGTTAGGGGAGCCATCTCTGCACGGAATTTAGGGTTTTAGGGAGAGAAAGTGAGAAATTGAGAGATGGTAGCTTAAAACCCTTTACTTGGGATTGGATGTAATTTGCTGTGTGAATTCTCAAAGTCAGGTTTTCATTTATGTTAAATTGATTGGTTTTCTTTTCTCTGTTTAATTTAGAGTTGAAAGCTTCATCACCTTCCTTCTCTCCTTCTAACTTTTCTTATTGAATGGGAATTTAATTTGAAAAGAAGTTATGTGAAAAGGAATTTCATCAATAAAATTCTAGAGATAGTTTTCATTTATGAACCACTTTTAAAAAGGGAATTCTTATTGCGTGACAACTCTTTTACCATTTAAAAGGATTTAATCGATATAGTTGTCATAGAATATCGCAAATGAGGGATCTTTGTCAGTGGTTTTTATCCTTGGCCATTCAATTAACCTAATAACTTCTTAAGTTTTGGGAATAAACATCAGTACAGTGAAATCCAAGCCCAAGTGTTTTTATAAATTGTTTTTAACCTTTTTTACAATTACAAGCACTTATTTTACAATTCAAACCCAAGTTTTCTAATTGAACTAAATTGTTCTGTAGTTGCTCCCTGAGGACGATAACTTGTTTTCCCACTATGTTGAAATGAGTTAGTATTTTAGTTCTCTAAAATACTTAACAAATTTCTAGCGCCGTTGCCGGGGAGCACAGTGATCAATTTAGTCTCGGTTGGATATTTGGGTTGCAAATAGCTTTTTTTTGTACATATAATTTTAGTTTTAATTTTATCTTATATCTTCTTTTTATTTTTCTTTTTTCTTTTTCTGTTTTCTTAACCTTACCTATTTTTTGTTATTTTTATCTTCTTTTTACTCTCTACACTAATCCATGTTCTAATTGTCTAAGCAAGACACCATGTATTCCAATACCGTGCCTCACGAGCAGGTAGTGTCGTATTGGAATACTCAACATTGGCAAGGTAATTGTTCTAACCCATCTTTTCAATCCAATTTTACAAATAATTCTTCTTTGGGTTGGAGTAGTTGTCAAAATACAAGTGCGTGGAGTCCTTCATTCTCTCCTTCGTATGGGCATACTTCTAAACTTGATGAAACTTTGGCAAAGGTCTTGCAAGCATCGTCGAGTTACCAAGATCAATATGCTTTAGATCCTCAAATCACTACATGGCCTGAATCAAATACAAAACTTGAGGCTACCTTGGAAAAGTTTCTACAATCATCTTTGGATCATGAGACATCAATGGAAACTTCTCAGAAGAATATTGAATCTTCTTTGCGTAATATTGTGACTCACAATGGGCAGATGGCTAAACAAATATCAAAATTGAGTGCTAGTCCCTTCTCAGACAATAATCAAAGAATCTCTGAGGAGCAATGCAAAGCTATTTCCACATGGAGTGGCGATACAATTGATGATGAGATTGGTGATAATTTGATGATAGAGGAGGAAGAATTTGACAGACATGAAAAGAAGGAAGAGAAAAAAGAGAGTGAAGAGATTGAGGAAGAAAAAGAGGTAGGAGTTGAAAATTCAGAGAGTTTTGTAAACATAGAAAATCAGGAAATTGAGAAGAAAGAAATTATAAGAGAGGATGCGGACTTGAGGGTGAGAGTTGAAGTTTTTAAAGGTGATGATCCAATTCACCCTCCGGTCCTTATAAAGAATAATGAGCACGAATATTGTGAAGATGTGTGTGGGAAGTTGGTTCCCGCACCAATGCCTACTCTTCATACTGATGTGAAGAGTCAAGAGGTGAAGAAGAATGAAAAAGTGCATCTCAATGTATTTCCAACACCATTTGATGATGGAAAGCCTAAGGTGAAGATGCGTGATATGACGAGGGATGGGGATTTTATTCCGTATGTTTATCATCTCAAGGCACCTTGGCCTCATGGAAGAATTTTATTGGAGAAGCATTTTGGAGGTGGACTCAAATTGGAAGGGAGGAGATATTCTTCTCTTGAATGCCTTAAGCCACCTTGAACTTTAAAGTTATAGGCGTCGAGCTTACGACGTTAAACAAGCGCTTGTTGGGAGGCAACCCAATATTTATTGTTTTTATTATTAATTATTATTAGTATTGAGTCTTTGGAGTTTATAATTGAGTCTTGTAATCTTGATGTGTTATGTATTTACTAACTATTGCTCTTACTTGAGGTTTTACCTCCTATTATTTTCTGAGTTATTTCTTGCAGGACACCCCAATGGTTCTTATCATTGTCAGTGATGGCCTAGGGTCAGGCCTAATTTTCAGGGGGAGGCAAGACTAGTTGGAACTAATAGTGCAGTTGGAGCAAGGTTAGAGGGAATTGTTTACCATTAGGTTGTATTGCTCTTTTCTTTACTCTTAGCTCATTTTATTTTTCTATTTAATTAGGATTGGTAATTAGGACTTAAGATTTAGGAAATAAAATTACCTGAGGTCGGTTTTTAGGAATTTGATTGTATGTCTTGAGTGTGAGTCTAAAAAAGATTTTGAAATGAGTTATATGATGTGTTTCAAATGCTTGATTGAATTCTTGATTTGATGCATGATTTGTATGATTGAATGAGGGGGGCAATTAATTGACTTGGTTAAGGGAATTGTATGCCTAAAAGCCTTGTGAGTGTGTTTGATCCTAAATGCTTTATATGTTTTGAGAGTCTTCACTTGGTTTATCTCCTCTAATTTTGCATGAATTTCTAAAATTGTCATTAAGCATGTTAAAACTTAAAAATGATAGAGGCATAGGTTCGATTGTTGATATTGAGCTAGAGCCTAAAAGCTAACCCTTGTTGTTTTGATTGAATATCCTATTTTTGGTACCCACTTTGAACCTTAAAGTTAATGAATCTTTCAAAATTTATACCTTGAACCATCATGACATTATTGTTTCCTACCTTTATTAAGATGGATCATTAGTGTATGCATACTAAGTGAGGTACATTGGTTTAATTGTGGTTAGAATTAAAAGAAAAGCTCATGGGTTTTCTTACTTGAAAGAAAGAAAAATTTAAGCATGCCTTGTAAAAAATAAAGATGCTCTCATGTATAAAAAAAATGTTAATGAAAAGAGTTGGAAAGAAAATGAAAGAAAGTTGTGCAATGATGCATAAGAAAAAAAAAGGGTGTCGTGAAGAGTGAGGAAATCCGAAAGTTGTGGTGTAGCTCCAATTTAGTTGTGCTTATGGTATATGAGAGAGTGTTAGTATGCTTGCATTAACGCTCTATCTTATTTTGTTGACTAGAAAAACCAAATTTTCTTGTAGCCAGGCCACGTTATAACCTTAATAAAAAGACCTCTTGATTTTTGTTTTACATGTGTACATGGTTTCATTGTTAAATGTATTGCAAAATCTAAGTTGGGGAGACTTAGTGAGGAGTTGAGCGAAACACATACCTTGTGAGAATTGAGAGTCTATTCCCTTGGCTAATTGATTGTTGTTCATTCCATTTTGTTGTACTTTGAATGCTTAGGAATCTTGTTTTCAATTGGGGGTTTGGGGTCATCATATATACTCATCGATTGATCTTTTTGATGCTCTAATGATTGATGAATGTTAGATTTTTCTTGAACCGAACTCAGGTACGTAGCTAGGAATTTTAATTAAGTGTTGATTGGCTGTCTTCCTTGAGGACAAGCAAGAATCTAAGCTCGGGGGAGTTTGATGACGGATAATTATTGAACTATTTTGTGGTTAATTTGAATCTATTTTAAATGATATTATGTTTATCTTTTAATTAAATTCCCCTCAATTTAGTAAATTCAATACTTATCTTAATTTGAGAGAGAATTTGTTGATTTGAGTTTCATCCTATTTTATGGGTTGATTTAGATAAGATTTGATCCCTAAATTATTGGATTGCAGGTGAATAGATAAAAGCACAAAAGATGAGGGCGAAGAAATAGGAAAAAAGATCTGAAGAAACCTTATCTAATATTATTTTATCTTATCTTGAGCAAAGATAAACCACTTGGGATCTCCTTAAAAAGCCTCATTCACTAGGAGTTAGGGGAGCCATATCTGCACGAAATTTAGGGTTTTAGGGAGAGAAAGTGAGAAATTGAGAGATGGTAGCTTAAAACCCTTTATTTGGGATTGGATATAATTTGTTGTGTGAATTCTCAAACTCAGGTTTTCATTTACGTTAAATTGATTGCTTCATCACCTTCCTTCTCTCCTTCTAACTTTTCTTATTGAATGGGAATTTAATTTGAAAAGAGGTTATGTGAAAATGAATTTCATCAATGAAAGTCTAGAGATAATTTTCATTTATGAACCACTTTTAAAACGTTCATAATCAGATAATTTAATCGATTAAGACATTCCTGGAGTTAAAATTTATCAATTTTGCAGATATTCTTCAATTAAAATGATGTCTGAATCGAATAATATGGAGATTGAATTATCTTATTCAATTAATTTATTCGAGCATCAAAAACTTTGGAATTGGACTTCGATATCTTTTACAAAGTTGTATAGCTCGATGTTAGCTTTTTAATTGCACTAATTTCACTTGATTCATAGTAGTATAGCTCATGTTACAAGCCAAACACTGTGGAGGAACTCAATGACTGGTGATAGTACGTATGATGATTGCTTGGATGTGTGAAAAATAAATGAAAAGTGAAATTATGAAAACCCATTCTGGTCCCTGAATATGTATACATACCCGTTGTGGTCCCTGGAAAATTTTGCAAGACTAGCCATGGGGTCTTGGGTCCATTCCTTGGAGGGAATGGATAACTAGCAGACGACTTGGATGGTGAAGCTCATCTAGGCCACATGTGAGCTCATAAATGATGCATTGCTGCTATGCACCTATTGTGGATTCCCTGTACATGGGGTCTCCCGTTAAAAGACAAAAAGGAAAAGAAAGAAATGAAATGAAGTGTAATAAAGATACATGGCATGCATATGTATATGTATATGTATAGCAGCAAAGAGGTAATATTCGATGTTCCCCAAAATACTCTGAGTTATAAAAAAAAAATCTTAAAATTAAGGTGTTACATTAGTCACAACAAAATATATATATTTTTTCATTTTAGTCCAACTTAATCTAAAACTTTTTATTTTAGTCCCTAAAACTTTTTAATTAAATACCAAAATACACAACCTAAAAGATATAAATCATTTTTAATACATCTATCAAAGAAAAATTTTATTAGACGGATATGGAGAAGCAAAATGGCATCGTTTTGGCATTTTTAATAACTCAATTAATCGGAGTTAAAGGAAATAATCAAAATGACCTAACAACTACAACATAAAGTATCAAAATAAATACAAAAGGACTAAACTATGGGCCGGGATAAAAAATGTAATTTATCAACAAAAAAAAATACTAGTATGTGTGTAATTTTTGGGTTAGAGTAATAATTGAAAATTTTCCTTTTATCGTTGAGGTAATGACTATTTACACCCTCGTTTTTTCTACATGCATAAAAAAATTTTTTTACAACTTAAAAATCTAATGTGATTTTTAATCACTTTTGTATTTATTTTTCACATGAAGATCTTGTATATATAAAGAAATTGCGATGCGTATAAAGCAACGGCCTTCAATTGGTAGATTTTTTTCCTCATACAATTGATAGAATTCTAAAGACCAATTTTTTTAAAAAATAAATAATAGCATAAATATGTTTCTATTACTTTTTAACTTTAAACTTCACTTGCTACTTGAAAGTTAATAAAAAAAATAGAGATTAGAGAAGCAATTAATAATAGATCATTTTT
Source organism: Cyamopsis tetragonoloba (assembly GCA_037177725.1). Lineage (NCBI taxonomy): Eukaryota > Viridiplantae > Streptophyta > Magnoliopsida > Fabales > Fabaceae > Cyamopsis > Cyamopsis tetragonoloba. Next base: position 34,458,362 of record CM074122.1, read on the forward strand.
AACAATTAAATTTGTCTAAACAAGATTCCAAAACAAAGTGGGTAACAAGTTTCATACGCACAATTAAGAAGGCAGTGAACATGTGGTACGCAACTTGTCTCCTGTTAGAATAAAGACACAAGTTCGAGTCCCAGGAATTGCATTTGTTAAGGTTGAGAGTAACCATAAAATCTCCATTGCAGGATTGCGAAAACAATGTCTTCCACGCTTTTATTTGGATCTATCGTAAGTGCACATTATTCAGTCCGTCAAAAATAAAAAATAAATTGCATTTTTCAACACCTTTTTGCTACATTTGTCTCCTTAATAAAATAGTGTCCTTAGGGCACTAGATATTGTTTGAATCTTTAATTTAATATTTTTAAGCTATCATAAAATACATAAGTTTTTAGTCCCTACAAAGTTGCCATTTTTTGTTTTTGTCCCTACAAAATATTATTTTTCATTTTGGTCCAACTTATTTCAAAACTATTTGTTTTAATCCCTACATCTTTATTTCAAACATTTAAATTTTTTTGTTCCAATAGTTACCAACTTTTGTTTTTAGTTCCTTTAACTTAATTTTTTTTGTTTTCTGAAATTTTAATTTTTAATCTGGTACCTTGAAAAAATGTGATAAAAAAAATAACATTAGTAGGGACTAAAAAGATAAATTTTAAATTAAGATGGACCAAAATGCAAAAAAATATTTTGTAGGAAATAAAAAAAAAATTGTAAATTTTATAGGGACTAAAAAGAAAAGTTTTTAAATAAGTTGGATCAAAATAAAAAAAAAACAAATTGTAGGGATTAAAACGAAATAGTCTCAATTTTGTAGGGACTAAATATTTATTTCAGCCAAAATTAACAATATTAATTTTCTTAATAAATTTAATTTAGGAGTTTTTTCCTATGTGCTGGATAAGCTGATTTCGCAGCTGGTTTTTTCGCCCACAGATTAGTTCTTCGTTACTGGTTTTCTTCGGCAGTGGTTTTTCAGCCCACAGAATAGTTGTTCATTAGTGGTATTACCTCTCCTATATATATATCAGAAAAAAGAATTTCAGGTCCCCAAACACGCACAATCAGGAATTTCAATCGAAAGATGGAGCATAACACTCTACCGGAAGTTTCCCAAATTCAAAATAAGCTGCCGGAAATCCTTCATAAATGCATCTTTGTGAGTAAACTAAGTTTCTCTCCTAATGTTTTCATCACATTACAATATTTTTGAGAGGATTTTTGTATATAATTGTATATATTAATATATGACACAGAAATCATTGAAAGAATTCGGCAAGTTGCGGCATCAAGGAAAAGAAGCAGCCGCAAATGTTAACGCTCCCCCACTTCGTGTATGCTCATATCTTAATCTTAAATTTATTTAAAATTAATCTAATATGCACCAATTTGGTTATTTTTTGAATATTTTTTTCTCCTATAATGGTTTAATTTGACAGGATCTACAGTCTGACAAAAAGAAGAAGAAGAACAACAAAGTAATTGAAGAAAAAATTATTTCGTTTCAACTTGAACAAGATCCTATATTGCAAGTTTGAATGATATTGACCAGGTGTTACCTAAACTGAAAGACTGAAAGATCCAACGCCGGATCCGAAGTACAAAAACGTCTTATACAGTAATAGTTAAATTATGCAATTGAATAACTTTTCTTTATCCTATTATTTTACTATGGGTAAATCAATTGTGCTAATATATCCTTTTTTCATGAAGAAAAATGTTCAATCTTTGAATTTAGATTGACTCATTAAGTTGACAAGACAATAAATTATAATTATGATGAAATTTGTTTATACAGGAAAACCCTATCCTACAATAATAATATTTTTTTTAAACAAAAGGAAAAAATAGAAAACTTAATAAAACAGGACAATAGATATTTTATCCCTTGTACAGACAACAACTTTGTAACTTCTTCACAAGTTTTATGCTTTGAATAGGACATGAATATCAATATGAAAAACTGTTCAAAACTCCATCTAGTCTATTATTGAACTATACACATATAACATCTAAGCTTAATGAGACCCATAAAATGGACTAAACTATCAAGGAGTTGGCTTCAATTATTATTTAGGTTTGTTTGAGCTGAAAAGCTTGAGTGATTTATATAATATAATTGGTGTAATGGCATAAGCTAGCAAAACGGTTTGGTCCCTCTTTTTTATCCCTCTCCTTAAAAAATTTTTTAAAAAATAAGAAACAGTTACAAAGAAATCTCCCAAGACTTTTCTTTGATCAAATATATGATGATAAGTTAATTCGTTAACAACCTTATTAATCAAGTTTCATTTGCTAATTGTTATTGAAAATCTATTTAGCAAAGTTCATGAACTTAATTACATTATTTGCTTGATTGTTGTTTTTTTGCAGTACTTCTATCACAATTCTTCAAAGCGAGCATTACGGTCAATCATAGAAGTTGTTAATAATATACTTCCTGAGAACTATCCTAGGCTAGCGAGCAAGAAAAAAAGCCAGGTAATACTACTAAATTATTGACCCATTGCTTGTTACTAGTAAAAATCATTTGACAAATTGGTTGTTGAGAATTTTATGGAACATAATAAATAATAGACAAAAAAATGTCTCAATATAGTTCCCACAGACTAAAGTTTAAACTTTTTATTTAGTCGCTTCATTTGTCGGCATGTGTCTAGCAACACTGAGTATTGTAACTGAGTTATTGGCTGCTTTGGATTCTTTGGTCTAAGGTAATTGAACATGGTCGAGAATAGATGTCCTCATCTCAGTAAATAGTGGCGTGATCCTCCGTGTAGCACCATCTTTTCCGACATAATCAAGGCAACACTAAGTATCGCAATTGAGATATTGTCCACCTTGGGTTGTTGGGCATCACGATAACATGGTTCAAAATAGATACCCTGGTAGGCGAGCCTAACCGTCCTTATAGCGCCATTTGTTTTGACATGTGTTGAGGCAATATCGAGTACCACAACTGAGATATTGTCCGCTTTGGTTTCTTGACCCTCACGATACAAGGTTTGAATATGGTTGGGAACAACTTATCATTGGATGTCAAATGATAAGTGGATATCTAGCGTGAACGGCAACCCATGTCACCACATAATAATAATAAAATTAAGAGAATATGAGGAGTTGTCTAAATAGAAATATTTAAACTTTATGAAGATAAAATATAGATTTGTTTTAAAATGAGGGACCAAATAAAAAAGAATGTGATATTTTTAGGGATTAAAACATATGTTATCCAACTAAATATTAATTGACTATTTTTTTGTTGTATCATTTGTAGAATGAAGCAGGGATGTCAAAAAGATCAAAGACTAATGATTTTGGCAATACATGTGAGAGCATGGATAACGAGGAAGCTGCAAATGTTGAAAGTGAAAATGTTTTGGAGGAGAGTTTCCAAAACGATCAACAAGAAGTGCAGGAAATTGAACAACAAGTTCAAGAAGAGCAAAAAATTGATCAACAGGAAGTTGCAAATGTTGAAAGATCAAATGTTTCGGAGGAGATTATCCATAATGATCAACAAATGCAATTACTCCTTCCGATCAAGAAGAGGTGGAAAATGAGGAAATTATGTTTGACCAAGAATACCGATAAATTTAATTGTGAGGTTAATGTAAGAGATTCCATTTAGAATATTGTTTTAAACCTCGCAATTGTAATTACTCCCCCTCGATTTTTACTAGGATATTTAGTTTAATTTCTAGCAGTTTGACTCAATTGAATCTATAGTTATGCTTTTACTGATTGAACCAGCCTGATTTTTAAAGTATTAGTAAGATATATATTACTCTTATACATTAAATTTGATTCCTCATTCTTAAGAGTAAAATTTTTTCATATCCAACCAACAAAACATAGTTGGAAGTCTCTTGAGAATGCTAAACAAGTCTATCAAAATGGCTCTGTTGAAACAAGTTATACTTATTTCAGTAATTTATATGTAAAAAGGAACGCAACAGATCTGTAGTGCGCAGTGGCTAAGAAGAGAAGCTAAAGGGTCGCCATAATAGTGGTGTGCACGGTGGCACAACGGGGTCAACAACAGCAGCAATGGAAGTGTGCCTACTTTGTTAGGGCTCAAAAAGTGAAGAAGAAGAAGGAAATATGACAAAACAACAAAACATAACGGGTTGAATGTAGTCAAGTCCTTTCTTTTTCTTTCTTTTTTCCAAAACGCAAAACGATGTCCATTTTCTTGATAACTTTTTTAGTTGCTATAGAGTCGGTTTGGTTTGCATTTTCATTCCGTTTCTTGTTTGCTAGAATTTTACAAAAATGTTTTTCCATGTCAGTAAATCTCGCAACTCCACCATCGTAACCACCACACCCACCGCCATTGCACAAAGTCAGACAGAGGTCAACAAGTCGACATTAGCGACACCGAGAGCTACCCGGACCACCATCACGCGCTCACCCACGTCAAAAAAAGCTGTGGTGTTGCTTGAGTGTCGAGAGGAAGAGGCGGCACGTAGCGATGTGTCTCCAGATTGATAGCCACCAAGCTTTGTGGATAGACCTAACTCGGTAAGACATAACGGATACAGGCGGTAGTGGTAAGAGAAACAAGCAATGACAGTGGATGTGGTGGTGGACCAGCAAGATTTAACAACATAAAATGACGGCAGGGACTCAAATGAAAACGAATAACATTGTAGGAGCTAAAAGGAATATTTTTTTTTTGTATAGGACTAAAACAAAAATGAAGTGTAACTATAGAGACGAAAAGGTTAATTTAACCTTTATTTCTGAATGCGTGACTTGGTCTTCTTCTTATTGAGTAGCAGAGTCACCAGGATTATTACTAAACCAGCCAGGTTAAACCAGATCACGTCAGGTCTAATACATGTTCACTCCATTGAGCCACTCGGATCAGTTATACCGCTGATATACGGGCTTATTGGTTCGACTCTTGAGTCCATATAGGTTTATAACTATGCATAAAACAATATATATAAGAGTTTTCTCATGCAATGAATATGATAGGAACGAATGCTTTGAAAATTGGACTTGTCATTGTATGATAATGATGCTTGTCTAAAGTTCATTGGTTTAACTGTGACTGAACCATGTAACATCCAAAATTTCAAAGTTTCTAGACTAAATTATTTAAATTTGCAAGTTATGTCCTTAAGGGTCTATTTTAGAAAAGATTAGGAATTTAGGAACTAAAGTTAATTAAAAAGCATATTGAATTAGGAGGAAGGAAACTAAATTATAAAGTTAGAAAGTTGGAATTAAGTCCTTGTGATTTTTATTTATTTATTTCGACTAAGTTAATTTGGATTTTTGTTAAATTTTATAAAGACAAGGATATAGGTGTAATTTTTAATAAATTAAAGCTAGGGACTATGCTCTTACCATGCACATCCTCTTACCTAACAAACTACCCAAAGTATATATATATATATATTGATGGAAGCTACTGTAAAATTAAAAGGCAAAGGGAAGCAAGAATGTAGACAGACTGCTAAATATTTGCAACCATATAGTATTCAAGAATGTAAAGTGCAGAAATTAAAACTGGAAATGGACCAGTATCATAAAACTTTAATTAAATTAGCAAAAAAAAAAAGAAAGCCGATTGCGAGTAGTCTCAACAATGTTGGCTGGAGAGAGAAGGGGGAAAGAAAAAAATTTTTTACAGAAAGAGACTTATTATTAAAACACAAAAGAAAAGCTTACAGAATATCTCTAAGAGCTTCTCTCTCTAAACTCTCTCTCTGAATTTCTATAAACAAAACGGGTACCTCACAACATGGACGAGGCATCCTTAAATAGAAATTTAAAAACACTATTTGCACAGTTCCGGTTATGTGACTGGATCCTATGCTACAGTGCCGGTTTTAGACTGGTAACCTATTCAGAAGATATTTCTTATTAGGAATTGGATATCTAATCCATTGTAAAGCTTGGTTCAGAGGTTTATAATTTATTACTAATCTGGGAGTTCCTTTTTCAACCTCAGCTTGCTTGTTGACATAAAAGGCTGAACAAGACCAGGGACTTTTGCTTTTCCTGATAAGCCCTTTGTCTAAGAGATCCTTAATCTCTTTCTGACAATATCAGAGGAGTTCTTCATTCATCTAGATTTGTCTTGCCTTGGTAGGGATTTGACTTTCTTTGAAGTTCTTCTCATAAGGCAAGTCAACAATATGCTTTTTTCCTATTCCAAAAAGCATTTGGTAGATTAGAACAAATTGTGGATTGAATATGTTGTTGCAAAGTTCCTATTCTTTGTTGGATTTGGGGTTGCTCGAGTTGAGCCTGAGTTGTTTTGAACGAGATTTCTTCTTTGAGGAAGTTGATCTAGTTTGATTTATGGTCAATGATATTAAGAATCTTTATGATTGGTTTCTTGACAAATCTACAGACTATTTGTTTTCCCAAATGTTTTGTACTAATTCCTTCATCAAAATTTTCTAAGGGAAACAATTCTCTAATGAAGGGGGTTCCCAAAATGACTTCATTTTTGAGGTCTTTGACTAACAAAAAGGAAGTTTTTACTTGATAATCGTCGTTCTAAATAAGGGCACTGGAGAGCTTATATTTGATTTTAAGCCTAGATCCACTAGCAGTGCTTAGTTTCTCTGTGGTTTTCAAAAAAGTATTTGGTTGGAATCAATCATTCAAGAATACAATTTGAATCAGCACCGATGTCGAAGAGTGCCATAGTATCTAATAAAATATCCTCTATTTTGATTTTGACTTTGATATAGAACTTCTGGATGGTTAATCAGTTAATTAACCTAAGGAAATCTGGTTCTTCTTCTCCCTTAGTAAGGGCAGGATCAGGTGTCCTGGTTGTGGGTTCCTCTGAGTCACTTTCTAAATCCTCCAATTGATTTAGAATAGTCTGGTGAATTTGTTGTTTCTCCTTGATCTCTCTTTTTTCCTGTTTGAGATTATTAATCTCGTTTTGGAGATCTTAGATGGTAACAGGTTTAACAGAAACTTTCTCTAACCTTTTGATGATTGGTTTAAGGTCATACTTGTTAGTAATGACTAAAGTTTTGGTCTTTTTCTTTTCTAAGGACTCTTTTAACCTGTTTAGGTACAACTTCTTCTCCTGAGGATCAGGGATTGAATTGATAGCTTCAAACAAAAGGTCTTGCTCTTTTGTAAGAACATAAATTTCTGGCAATTCCTCATTATCTGAGGAAGAAATCTCATCATCTTGTTGGATATTGTTTAGGTCATCTGACCCTTTCTTTTCTGATTCGTCATCAGAGGTGTCTACCAGGAGGCTACTAATTTGATCTCTTATGGTCTGGTCAAGATTAAGATTACTAATCATTTTCTTGAGTCTAAAATATTTTCTTACATGTCCTGGTTTTTTACAATTGTAGCAAATGATTGGGGATTGCTTGGATGAGAATTGCTTGGGAGTTTTCCTAGTGGTTGCTGGTCTAGGAGTCCTTTTCGGGTTCGCATACCTATTATTGGGAAATCTTTTTTGTTTATCCCTATGATCTTGCTTGTTAGATTTTTTGGTTTTTCTCTTTGAGCATCCTGGAAGACCAAATTGTTCACAAAATGATCCTAAATCTTTCTTATTTTTTGAATTTTGTCATCTTGGCATATTTTCAAAGCTACGTTTTGGATAAAAGAAATCAACTCTCCATAGTTGAGCTTGTCATATTGAATGATTTCATCAGGTGTTAAGCTTCGGATTTTATCTCTAACCTTATTTTCTAGAGGTTTTGGTAAACCTGCCAAGAAGTTTTCTTTCCAGAAAGGTTTTTGACTATCTTCTCTGGTGTAAACCCTGGTGACGAAAGTATCCTTATACCATCTGAAATCAGCTATTGTTTTACACTTAAGGTTTGAGAGTAATTCTGCAGACCTATCTTTCCATAAGGACGGATCACCAATAAAGTGTTGAGCTATGGTGAAAACTAGGGTACTAACAACATCTGGAATAGTTTCTCCGTTGCCATCGAGGATAGGTTCTCCTTGTTCGTCTATTTTGACAACAACAAAAATGCTGCCCTTATCTTCTTCAGTGAGATAGTTATTCCACCATCCTTTAAGCTATCCTGAAAACCCAGATACTATTATATTAGCTATAACTTCTTCTGAGCTGTCATGAGCTGTTTGATAGGCTGTGCAAACCATGGTTATGTGCTGAAGCATAGTTATGTTGTTGTACTCAGTCTTTCCATCTATGTTCCTCTCATAGACATTGTTGGCATTGAAGCTGTTGAACCTAGAATCTTGGTGTAGGGCTCGATCAGGTGCTACCATCGGATGTGAATAGGTCTTGGTCAGTCCTTTCCATTTCGTTATGGAATTCGTCAGGATGGGGCACGCTTTAGTAGACTCTTGGTCTGGTTGAAGATCAGATTCTTGAGATTCATCTTGATTAACCATATTAATGGATAATTTGGAGGTTTGTCTAGTTTTTGAAGTGGCCTCTTGTTGTGGAGTGTCAAGGGCAATATTTGTTTTGAGTAATTCATTAATTCTACTCAAAAGCTCATAGGATGAATCGGATTCAACTCTAAGCTTGGCCTTTTGTAATGTTTGTTTAGCCTTGTGAGAAAGTTTGAAAGGCTTAAACAAGGGTTTTTAAAAAGGTTTAGATGTGGAGGTTTCTTCAGATGATGAAGGTCCATAATGGATTCCTGAAGGTGGAGGTTGTTTAGGGGAAGAAAATTTTTCCCCGATAACCTGAAGGTACTTGTTGGTATAGTTTGCCTATTCCATTAGGCTCTTGATATCTCTAGAGGTGATTTCTTCTTCTAGATTTTTGGTTTTGAAAGGTGATGTTATCACCGGGTGGTGCTTTTCATCCCTAACATTTGGTAATTGGAACTGATTGGAAAGAGGTAGCTCTGACCTAACCATCTCACCATCTTTCAGGTGCTAAACAGTGATAACATTGGTAGTTCCTTGTCCTACTAGTTCTGTTTGGAAGGGATAATTCATTTGGGTTTTGACTGTGTATGCATGAAACCAGTCAAAGAAGGGGATATTCATTTGGACTTTTTTGAGAAAACTATAGTATTTCTCTTGAATTTCCTTTCTTTTTAGGACCTTAAAGTTATTCAAAAACCATGTCCTCTGAGGTTCCCAATCCTCAGAATAAAAGTTTTTGCGGAGGGCTTCTTTATCTATGAGGAACTTATGAGATAACATTATAATGATCATTCATAGAGGAGTAGGTTGGGGATTGTACAGATCTTTGATCTTCATCCTCATTCGCTTGATAAGTGGTTCTAGGGATCGTAGAACTTGTCTCTATTCCCTGTAGATTGACTTCAGGAATTATTGTTCTAGAACTAATAGTCCTAATGTTGGTTGGGATGCTACAGAGAATGATCTCCAAGCCGACAAAAATGACATGTATATTCGAATATAAACAGCCATATTCGAATATGCAGGATCCATATTCGAATATGGATGTGTCATATTCGAGCATGGACTGTGCATATTCAAATATGAACATTCATATTCAAATATGGACTGTGCATATTCGAATATGAACAGTTATATTTGAATATGGACTTTTCATACTCGAATATGGAAGTGTGGAATTGAATACAGAAGCCTTATATTCGAATATGGACCACAAAGTCTATATATAGGGGTACTTTGCCTCTCAAAACTCACTGTTTCCCTCTTCCTCACTCTACACTTTCTCAATCCTTCACTAAACATCTGCCACTAAATCAACCACTCTCTACAACTCCTTCATCCTAAGGTTCCTTTCTCACAAACTTCTTGGTTAAGGTTCCAAGAGTTGAGATTTAAACTCGGAGATGAGGAGTGCTGAAGAAAGGAGTTGGAGATTGGATTGGAGCTAAAGGATAAAGGATTCTGGAAGTTCAAGGTAACCCTGAAAACCCCAAATCAGAACTATAAGAACCTTAGGAACATGTTGTTAGGGATTTAGAAACAATATGTTTTAGGTTATTTCATTTAGAATTATGTGAATGTTTGTGAGGTGCATGCTATGCTTGTATGATGTATGTATGAATCTAATATGTTAGTAGATGATGCAAGATTAAGAATTTCATTGGAAATGTGAATGATGATGAAATCGAAGAATTGTATAAACAAGAGATTCCAGATTATATTCCGACCAGAAACTGGGACTTAGACTTTAAACTGATTTCAAAACTGTTTTAGAAAAATAAGTCTAAGGGTTAGAATATTCAAATAAGTATTCCAATGTGGAAGATCATGTTCGAGTACGTACTTAAGTATAACACTTCTTTCACAAAATCTTAGAATATGGATGTCTGGAATTCTTGTTTGAATGCTATGATATGAATATGAATATTTGATCCATTAGAACATGAAATGAGAAATCAAATGAAAAGGAAATGATTGGGGCTATTACCAGAAAAGGTAACAGTTCTTGCAGACCTCTAAGGGGTGTTGACTCTGAATAAGGGAAATAATTGGGAGCTATTACGGGAAGGGGTAATAGTTCTTGCAGACCTCAATTGGAGATGAGGCATAGTCTCTGGTTAAGGACGCTTACCAGGGTTTGCAGAGAGCTCTAGAGTGCTATTGCCACCCACATGGTGAATTCCCGCGTGCACCGGGTTTCCCGTTAAAAAGGAAAGAAGTGGAAAATGAAAAGGAAAATAATCATGGCATGCATACATACTTAATTATCATTTATATTGTGTGTGTTTGTTAGGAATTTGATTGTGGAGATTTTCGAGTTAGACTGACTGTAACACTGTATATATATATACCTCATTTTCAATATTGACGCTTGCTCAGTTATATGTCGTATATATAACTGACGGTTACAGTATTGCAGGTGATACGGACTCGGAGGGTGCCAGCGCTTGAGATAACGTTAGCAGCTATCTTTTGATACTTAGGTAGTCATTAGTTTTGTTGTATGACTATCTTAGCTGGACTAGTACTCTCTGGATTGTAAATAAAACACCTTATGTAAATATATATATATATATATGTAAATAATGTTTTGTCTTCCGCTGTCTGTTTTAAAAAAAACAACCCTAAAATTTAGGTGTTACAATTTGGTATCAAAGCAATTTCATCCTATCAGGATTGTGGTATCTAATATGTAACTTAGATAAAAGTCCAGAGAGATAAGTGGAAGAGACATCAAGAATACATGGAGGCAAGGGAGGCCATATGACTTGGGAGGAATTTAAGATTATGTTTCTAAACAAATATTTCCCCTCTAATTTAAAAGATCAAAAGGAGATAGAGTTTCTTACACTGCAGCAGGGTGACATGACAGTAGATGAGTATGTTGCCAGATTTGAAAGCTTAGCTCGATTCTCGAACAATCTTCAGAACCAACCTGACGAGGCGTGGAAGTCTAAGAGGTTTGAACAAGGACTTAGGCCTGAAGTCATATACTTAGTAATTACTCAGCGAATCCGGGAGTATCAGACTTTCATTCAGGCGTGTCAACTAGCTGAATAGTCCTTGTCCGCGGTGGCGGCTTGCAGACAATTTTTATGGAAGCGTAAGAGAGAGGAAGGAAGCTCTAAGGCAAGAAAGGGCAAGGAAGTGGAAAACAAAGGCAAGGGAACTGTCCCAAAATGCCAGACCTGCGGGAAGTTTCATAAAGGAGAGTGCTACAAGAACAAGAGGACTTGTTTTACATGCCATGAACCTGGACATCTCAGTTGGCAATGCCCAGACAAAGATCAGAAACCAGCAGAGGAGGACAAGAAGAAGAATCAGGTGAGAGGTCGGGTGTATACGCTGAATGCTAAAGAGGTTGACGACTCCAAGGATCTTATCCATGGTATGAGATCAATAAAAGCAAAGCCTGTTAACATTTTATTGGATTCGGGTGCAACTCACTTGTTCATATCAGTAGATTGTGCAAAACGAGTTTATTTTCATGTGTCCAAGCTACCCTATGAAGCTAGTGTCTACTCCCTCTGAAGAGAAAATTTGTACAACTACTATGTGTTCTCCCGTATTCCTAGACTTTCAAGGCAAGACTTTCTGTTTAGACTTGTACTGCTTGCCGATGAAGGGGCTAGATGTGATCTTAGGCATGGATTGGCTCAAAGCTCATAAAGTCAAGATCGATTGCGCCACCAAGACCGTGCATATTCCAGACCGAGGCTTGGAGATATACTGTACGCATCATCCTACTTTTAATTTGGTCCTTTATTTTTTTCATATTAGTAATTTATCTTTTCAATATAATATGATTATTTTCTATTAATTTTTGTAGATAAATAATTAACGCGCAAAATAATATTGATATAAGATTCAAGGACCAAAAGTACTACTTTAGTACTTTTGTCTAATTTTATTTAATTCAATATTCATCATTAATTTATGTATCTTTCAATTAATAATTTTTTAAAATTAATATCCACCATTATAATTTGATTGAATCATTTTTTGAGTTGGATTGATTTGGCTTAACGGATTCGTAGAGAATACCCAATTATATTGATACTCTTAGGAAGAATTGCAATTGCATTAAAAAAATGGCACAGTAAAGGCCCATTGAATCTTGTTTAAATTAGATCTTGAAATTAATTTAAGAATTTTATAGAAGAATTTTTTCTTTTTCAAAAAATGTCACAATAGATGCCCTTCCTTATCTACTTTATGACCTTTTTTTTTTATAATGTCTACTTTTTGACTTTTATTCATTGTAATTTTGAGTATATCTAATACTCTTTTTTAATATATTTGTTAAGTTATATAGAAAAAAATTATTGAAAGAAACAATTTTGGAAATATTAGAGATAAAGATATTATTATATTGAGTAGTTACATTTTCTATTTGATAACTACCTTTCGGCACTTACGGTAGTTACATTTTTTGTTCCTGTATAAATGCTCATTCAATGAGCACTTCTGATTGAATTTGATTAATGGAGAATTCAATGTAGAGTTTTCGTGCATCCTCTCTAAACTCCTAATATGGTATTAGAGCAGAAAATTTTGGAATTAAAATTCTATTGATTCTCTTAACATTGATCGACTATGGCATCTCATTCTCCCTCTTATGCTTCCGCACTAAATCCTCATGGAGATGCTTTTGATATCGCTAATTTGCAAGAAGAAGTTCAACTACTCCTTAATAGATAAAAACCCTAATGGGCCTAAATGGATAAAATAAAAACTATGTGTTTTTAGTGTCTAATAGGCCCGTAAGCTGGAGAGTATATATTGTACACTCCAAGCTTGGAGAAGATAGCCTGAAACAGGGCAGGTTCTAAGGCCTTTGTCAAAATGTCCGCGAGCTTATGTCTGGTATTGATAGGCAGAAGACGGATGATTCCTTTTTGACGCTTTTCCCGGACAACATGACAATCGATTTCTATGTGTTTAGTGCGCTCATGGAAAACCTGTTTTTGAGCAATATGTCTAGCAGAGTCATTATCACGAAAAAGTAAAGCAAGGGAAATAAAGGGGAGATTTAAATCCTGTAACAGATAAGTTAGCCATTGAATTTCGCTTGTGGTTGTGGCTAACGCTCTATAATCAGCTTCGGAAGAAGATCACGAAACAGTCCCTTGCTTTTTAAAACGCCATGATATTAAAGAATCTCCTAAGTAAATAGTAAAACTAGTAATAGACTTTCTTGAGACAAGGCAGGTAGCAAATTTGAGTCACTAAACCCCTTGAGTTGAAGGGTTGAATTTGCTGGATATATTAGGCCTTGTCCTGAGCTGCCTTTGAGGTAGCATAAAACCCGCATGACTGCAGTATAATGTCCTTGTTTAGGCTTTAACATGTGCTGGCAGAGTTGCTGAACCGCAAAATTGATGTCAGGCTGTGTAGTGGTCAGATATAGAAGCCTTCCTTTTAGTCTTTTGTAACTAGCAGGATCAGTGTAAGGGGCAATGTCCATAGCGCTTTTCATGCTATCTTTAACCATGGGTGTTGGGGCTGGTTTGCCTGCAAGAACACCACAATTTTAGAGTAAGTCAAGTGTGTATTTTTGTTGGTATATAGAAATTCCTAGTTTAGATATAGCAATCTCTAAGCCAAGGAAATATCGTAAAGGTCCAAAATCCTTGATTTAAAAAGTCTCATCCAAAACAATTTTGAGAAGAGAGATTTCATTATCATCATTTCCTGCCAGAATTAAATCATCAACATACACTAACACAACAGTGAAGGCATTGCCAGATTTCTTAATAAAAAGGGAATGGTCATGAGCAGATTGAGTATAGTTCAAATTACACAGGAAAGTACTCAGCTTTTCATACCACATACGGCTGGCTTGTTTAAGGCAATAAAGAGATCTATTTAACTTGCAAACAAGATTTTTGTTAGTCACATTTAATCCCTTAGGAACAGACATTTTGACATCTTTTAAATCACCATGGAGAAAAGCATTATTAATATCTAATTGGTGTAAAGACCAGTTTTTAATAGCAAAAATAGTAAGAAGTATAACAGTAGTTAACTTGGCAACAGGAGCAAAAGTATCAAGATAATCAATTCCTTCTTTTTGATTGTAACCTTTAGCCACAAGACGAGCTTTATACCATTCTATACTACCATCAGACTTGTATTTGATTTTATAAACCCATTTGGACCCAATAGCCTTTTTACCTTTGGGTAAATTGACTAAGGTCCAAGTATTATTAAGCTGTCAAACCTGACAGTTCAGCTTCCATGGCCTTAACCTGTTCAGGGTTGGTGGCAGCAGCTTGATAACTAGACGATTCTTCATTAGCAGTTATGTTCATCACATATTTAGCATATGAGTCAGACAAATGATTATAAGAGATAGTAGAAGAAATCAGATACCTTGGCTGTTTAGATGAATTATTGGTATTACCTTATGAAAGATAGCATTGATAATCAGCAAACTTGCTTGGACGACTACGTATACGAGTTGATTTCCAGGGTGTAGGCTGAGGTGAGGGAAGTGTGGGAGAATGAGGTGTGTCAATAGCATCTTCATGCAATTGAGTTGCTCTAGGAAGGGTGACTTCTATGGGGGTAGGTTCATAAAAAAATACTTTGAAAATCAAGCAAGGTATGTTGTACAGTATCAGGGGCAACACTGCTCTGTTGTCCTGATTTGTAAGGGAAGACATTTTCAAAAAAAAAAATGTTTCTGTAAGTGAAAACATTTCGAGTTCATATGTCAAAAAGGAGATAGCCTTTTACACCAGGTTTGAAACCTAAAAAGATGCATTTAGAAGCATGAGGGTCCAATTTTCTTCTATTCTGGGTGATTATGGTTCCGTAGCACAACCACCCAAAGACTTTGAGATCCATCAAATCAGGGAGCTTACCATAAAGCAACTCGTGTGATAATTTCTGTTCCAAAACACGATTAGGTAACAAGTTAATAAAATGAACAACATAGTTAATAGCAAAGCACCAGAAACTGTAAGGCATAGAAGAATGAAATAATAAAGCACGTGCCACATTAAGAATGTGTCTATGTTTACGCTCCACAACAGAAGTTTGTTATAGAGTTTCAACACAAGACTGTTGATGCAGAATGCCATGCTCATTAAAAAACTCAGTCATTTGAAATTCAATGCCATTATTAGTACGGAGCATTTGAACTTTACTATCAAACTGACATTCCACAAAAGAGATAAAGTTTCTAACAAGATTTCTAGTTTCAGCTTTAGATTTCATTAAATGAACCCAAGTGTGACGTGTGTGATCATCAACAACAGTAAGGAAGTATCTATGATTATGCATGCAGTCAGTGTTCAAGGGACCCCAGATATCAAAGTGAAGTAAAGCAAAAGCAGAATTCACTCTATTGTTTGAATGAGGAAAAGGAAGCTTAGTTTGTTTACCAAAGTGACAAGGATCACAAGTTTTATTATCAGTGTATGTTATGAAAGAAAATTGATTTTTCAATGTCTGTAAAACAATATTTGAAGGATGTCCTAAACGAAAGTGCCAAAGATCAAAGAAGGTATTAGCAATATCAGCAGAAATATTATTCAAAGAACATGCAGAAATGTCAGATTTTTTATAAGTATCAAGGATGTAAATATGCTTATGAACTTTAGCTAGCCCAATCGTCTTCTTGCTCAGAAGATCCTGCAAGAAGAAAAACTCTGTTAAAAAATATGGTGAGATTCAAACTGCATATAATCCTATGAACAGAGAGTATATTGAAGTGGAAATCAGACATGTACAAAACCTTTTCAAGTCTGAGAATCTCAGAGAGTTTCACAGTTCCACAATATTGAGCAACAGAGGATTCACCATTAGGAAGATTCATACGACTTGCGGTAATAGCAGAGTGGGACACAAAATAACCAAGATTATTACAGATATGATTAGTAGCCCCACTATCTATGATCCAAAGACTATTAGAAGGGACTGAAAAAGGTCAGAATGACGGAAGTAATCACCCTTGGAGAAGCGAGTGCGCACATCATGCCAAACATCAGTAGCATTGTCGAAATACGCTATGCTCTGTCCAATCTGAACAGAGACAAACTTGGAGATCCATTGGATAACCATGGTGTTGCATTTTCGCCATGGACCATAGAGAGGATCGTCGATCTTGGGTTGCAAGATTGCTCCATCGACAAATCCATCTTTGTCTTTGCAGATTAAGCCATCGGCCATGTGCCGTGACCAGATGTGGTAGTTGGAAGCCCTTTCAAGTACAGTTGAATGACCATCGTGTTTGGGTTATCAGCAGGGTGAATGTAGAAAGGGTCGTTGATGTCCTCAGAGAGGGTTTTTTCGTTGTTTGGTTCTGGTGTAGCCATCGTAACGATGGTGATGCACGGAAGAGAAGGGATGTGAGTGCGACGGCGCTAGGTTTAGTGGAAGAAGTGAGAAACCCTAGCAGAGCAAGGTCAGGGAAGAAGAAGGGTTACGAGTAGAGAGAGAAATGGAAGGATCGAGAGTCGTGTGATACCATAATAGAAGTTGAACAGAAAAGGGGATTTTACACTAAATAATACCTCATGTGTATTGAATAAAATAGTTCAACTTACGAAAGAAAGCAGGGAAAAGGGGAATATATACAAGAAAGCAGCAGCACAAAAACGGGCCCAGGATACAAAGCCCAAAAAAAAGATATAAACCCCAATGGGCCTAAACAGATAAAATAAAAACTGTGTTTTTATTGTCTAATATATTGTTCATCTCCTTTCCAAGTTGATGTGCTAAAACGCACTTCCAACTTGTGGGTGAGTATTAGAGATAAAGATAATATTATATTGAGCAGTTACATTTTCTATTTCATAACTACCTTTCGGCAGTTACGGTAGTTACATTTTTGTTCTTGTATAAATGCTCATTCAATGAGCACTTCTGATTGAAGTTGATTAATGGAGAATTCAATGTAGAGTTTTCGTTCATCCTCTCTGAACTCCTAATAGGAAAGAAAATAATTTTAGGGAGATTAAAATTAAAAGATAGATTATGCAACACAAAAAAATTCATAACAATAAATTTTAAGTGAGATGAGGTTTAAACAAGACAAAGCCTCTAGCTATCTCTTTGTTTCTCTTACGGAATATGATAGATGTAAATTTTATTCGTTCTTAGTTTATCTGTATTTTTAGCTACATAAAAAGAACAAGAGAAAGAGAATTAGAAAAAAAAAGGTAATGAGATATTTTTTTATGAGTGAATTTTTTAAAGAGAAACGATATATGGACAAAAAGTTAAGAGAAATTCAGAAAAAAATAAGATGAAAGGGTACTAGTGGTATAGTAAAAGTGCCATTAATTTTTTTTATTTGATCAAGTGCCAGTAATCTTTTCAGAATTCAAATGAAAAAAAAAATAATTCAAATTATCGTCATTTAATTTTCAATATTTAATTGATTAATTTTTAAACTTATTTACGAGAGAAAGCCTAAATTAATAGCAAAATTAATTAAAAAACAGGGTATTAGTATAGCATCAACATCTTAAACCTGCCTTGTTTAAACTGCTGAACACATGGCAACACCACGTGATTTGCGCTTGTTGGGTACTTAGATTTCAAGCGAGAATAGAATTGAGCATTTTTAGCTCGTCCCGCAAAAGCCCGGAAAAAATGGCCCAGGCTCAAAAGGACGATAGATTTAGGCTACTCGCCCAAATAACCTTTTTTTTAAAAAAAAAAACACTAATCAAGTGTAAGCTAACTTTTAAACAATATTTATTAGTCCATAATCCACACAAGACTACTAGTCAAAGTTATAAAATTTGAGAATTGATAAGCAGAAAAAGTTAAATAGGAGTTTTTGTTTGCTCCTAAATAAAAAAAAGTTGAACAGGAACCAATTTAGAATAACTTTATTTCTAAAAAGATTATCATTATAAAATAAAAATAGATTAAAACAATATGTAAAAACAATAAATAGGACTAAATTGGGTATCTAAAATAAAGAAAGACTAGTGATCGGAAGCCTTTTCGGTCTAGAATGAAAAAGTTTGCTATCTGAATGGGCCAGCTCATATAGGGCCGCGTAGTCGATTCAGACACAAATATAGCTTGTGTGACTGTGAGTGTCTGCAAGGTAGAGAATATCTAGAAACGTAACAATACACAGCTAACCGTATCTGTGAGTATCGGAAAATCTATCTGGTTGATTAATGTCGTCCGAGTTGATACCGGCAAAATTGGTGGTAGAAATCCTTTGCAGGCTTCCACCAAAGTCACTTATGAGGTTTCGTTGTGTGTGCAAATCATGGAATTCCGTAATCAATGACCCTTCGTTCATCTCCCTTCACTATCTCCACTCTCCCTCCTTCCTTCTACTTCGTCTTTTTAGAGAACATGCTACTAAACCCTTTTACTGTTCCCTTCGCCTAGATGACAGCCTAAAATTTACCCTCTTCAACCGTTCCCCCTCCCCCTTCCCTCGCGATTCTTCCATCGATGCCGTCTGCAACGGCCTCATCTGCCTTGGCTCCCAGTTTCCCGATGACTTTTGGAGCTCTTACTTCGTCATCTACAACCCTTCACTTCGACGCTATCTCCCTCTCCCCAAACCCAAACCCATTCCTGAACCTTAAATCCATCACTCCGTCATTTTTGCCCTCAGCTTCAATTCCCAAAACCGTGATTATAAGATCCTTAGGATTGGTTTTGGCGGCAACAACTACCCTGAAGAAAGGTTCCTCGTTACTTATTCTAGGGTTGAGCTTTACTCTATTGCATTTGGGTTTTGGAGGACTCTTCCACTTCTTCCTATGGTGGCTCCCCCATGTATCATTTCTCGGAGACGTCCCACAGCTTCCCATGGTTTTGTTAATGGAATTGCTCTGGGGTGCAAGGCGAAAGAGGGAAATAATGTCGGGTTCTTTTTTATTTCGTCCTTTGATTTTGTAAATGAAGTGTTTTCATGAGATTGCACTGCCTGAGAGCATCTCTCATGCCTCCTCCCCTTCGGCTTTACTTACTTTTGTTGAAGGCGGCAACTGGGTGATGAACGATTATGGTGTTGTCGAGTCTTGGTTTGAGCTCTTTGCTTTTGATCTTAATGGCTCCTATCTTCTATCACCTTCTTTGGGAATAACCGTCACTGACGTCAAGATTCCACCGGAAGCCATTTGCATTAACGATAATGGAGACATATTATTGCTTGTGTATTATCGTATGCTGGGAAAGGGACACCAATATTTGCTAAATGTGGAGAAGAAAACATTAGTAGACCATCAAATTGAAGCAGATGCCTTCCATTGGTGGATTTCTTATGCTGAGAGCTTAGTTTTACCCAACAGTACACAATCTCTAATATCTTACTGAAAAAGGTTTCTGTTATGAGCTGGTTATTGTTCATATATATCTCACTGGAATGCCAATGATATTGTTCATGGATTCTAACTATCTAGACAAGTCATTTTCTGCTAATAGCGTAGCTACATTGGTATTTGGTATTTCAGTCTTGTGGGATTACAACTTTATCTTGTATCTAGACAAGTATCTATATGTTTATGATCCTAGTTTTTTTCTTCCTTAGTATGATGACGTTTTAATGTGAAAGAGATTTACATGTTGTTGGTGTTATCCCGTTGTTGCTTTGGTGATGCTATTTGCTTTGTGTTGTGGAATAATATAATGGTTTTCTCCTTCCTTAGCTTTTAAAATAATTCTCTACTATTCTGCCTAACTGCAACAACCGGCTAGCATAATTGTTGCAATGGCTTGCTTTGATCATGAGTTTTGTCTGGAAGGCATTGGTTATGATTTTGTTTATGGATTTCAAGTATCTACTAGTTTTCTGCTAGTTGAGCGCCTGCTTCAAATTTCTAAAAGAAACATCTTGTTCAAAATATTCGAGTATGTCTGCAACGGGAACTTTTTGCTATGTTTCTAAATGTACCTTAATATAATTAATAATGCTATCTATACATTGTGTTTATGATCATAGATTTTCCTTCCTTTGAATGATTGTGTTTTAATGCTGGAGAGGGTTGCATGCTGTATTGGAGATATTGCTTTTGGGCTTTTTTTGTTCTCTCCCGGTTTGGGCCCTCTGCTTGTCTATTAGGCGCAATAAGGGTTTTTGTTGTGTTTAGGGTTTTGTAAAGCTGTGTATCTTTTTCTGTAATTCATTCAATTCATTCTTTTCTTTTTCATTCCCTTCTCATATGTTTCAAACGCTCCTTTATGGTATCATGAGCCTTGTGCTCTGCTAGTGTTTGCTGCCCCTTTTCATCTTCTTCGCGTTGCTTAGGGTTTCTTAAGCCCTCTGCTTTGCGTCGTCGCTATGGCCGACAATACCTCTTCGATCCTCACCCCTCTTAATGACCCACAAAACCCTGATAGCCCTTATTACCTTCACCCTGGGGATAACCCTAGTAGCGTTGTGGCTTCTCCGATCTTGGAAGGGACCAAGAATTTTCAGATCTAGTACAGAAACATGTCAAATGCTCTCATCTGCAAGGACAAACTAGGGTTTGTCGATGGTAGCATTCTCGTGCCAGATATCACCGATCCTCTACATTCTGCTTGGCGTAAGTGTAATACCATGGTCGTTTCATGGATTACCAGGTCTGTTTCTTCTCAGATAGCTCATAGCATTAGCTTCTTTGATACTGGTGCGGAAATCTGGAATGATTTGCGTGTTCATTTTTCTTATGGTGATTCTTTTCGTTTGGTTGATTTACTTGAAGAGATTTTTACTACCCGTCAGGGTGATAACGATCTTGCTTCGTATTTTACAAATCTGAAAATTCTGTGGCAAGAACTTGATGCTTTACGTCCTGTTTTTTATTGTTCTTGCTCTACAAAATGTTCTTCTTCTCTTATCCTTAACCTTAGACGTTCTCGTGAGTCAGAATATGTGATTTCTTTTTTGAACGGCTTAAATGATTCGTATGATACTGTTCAGCGTCAAATATTGTGTATGGAACTGCTTCCTTCTATTGGGAAGGCCTTTGCCCTTACCCAACAGCAGGAACGCAAGATTAACCCTAATGGTAAGGCTCTTGTAGCGGCTATTCAACCTAACAACAATAGCTACTCTTGGCGTTCTGGTAACTCCCATCAGATCGGTATAGGTAAGGGTCGAGGTAAACCTAATCCTGGACGTGGCTCTAGCTTTGTTGGTAAGATCTGTAACTTTTGTGGTTGTGAAAACCACACTGTTGAGACCTGTTATTTCAAGCATGGTTTTCCCTCAAATTTTAAATTCAAGCCTGGTTAGAATTCTGCTTCTGTTAATAATGCTTCCGCTTCTAATGAACCTCCTGCCCCCACACCTGCACCCACTACTTCACCTATGAACTTAAACGCTGATGATATGACTTTACTTCGAAATATGCTTGAGAAGGCTAGGATGCAACCCTCTGTTAATCATGTTCACATGCCCACTTCACACAATTGCACATCTGATCATAAAGGTCAAAATCTTTTTAAAACTCTTTGGATTGTTGATAGTGGTGCTACTGATCACGTTTGTAATGCCTTGCATGCTTTTGTGGATTATTCTGTCATTACACCCATATCTGTTCGTTTACCTAATGGTGACTATTTTGTTGCAAAATACAAAGGCAGGATTCATTTCTTAAATGAATTTTACCTTGATGATATTTATACATCCCTGATTTCAAATTTAACATCCTTTCTGTCAACAGAATAGTTTCTGCTCTTAATCTTGTTCTCAGCTTTAACAAATTATCTTGTTATCTGCAGGACATGGCTTTGAGGAAGACGATTGGGCTTGCTAGAGTCACCAATTGCCTTTATATTTTTGAAAAATTCTATGATACTGATACTTCTCCTTCTTATACTAACTCTGTCTCTGTTACTGGAACTGATTCTGTGTTTGATCTTTGGCATTTTCGCTTAGGATATGCTTCTGATTCTGTTTTACATGCTATCAAAAATGATTTTCCTTCTGTTTCTTTTAAATCCAACATTGCCTGTGATCACTGTCATACTGCTAAACAAACCAAATTACCTTTTCCTAATTTTAATCATAAAATGGATAGTTCCTTTTCGCTTATACATGTTGATATATGAGGTCCTCTTAAAAACTCTTCCTTACATGACCATCGTTACTTTCTAACCATTGTTGAGGATCACTCACGATACACTTGGGTTTTCTTCATCAAATCAAAATCTGAAGCTAGGTCTCTTTTGCAAAATTTCATCATCTATGTTAAAACTCAATTTAATCTCACTATTAAGTGTGTTCGTAGTGATAATGGTTTAGAATTTGCTATGCATGACTTTTATAATCAATATGGCATTGTTCACCAGACATCATGTGTTGAAACACCATAGCAGAACTCTGTTTTTGAAAGAAAACACCGCCACATCTTGAATGTCACTAGAGGTCTTATTTTTCATTCTGGAATTCCTGCTATTTACTGGTGCTATGAGTTTCCCATGTTGTACATATTATCAACTCTCTGCCCAGCAGGATCCTTAAAATGGAATCCCCTCACAAGGTATTGTTTGGTGAGCTTCCTACTCTTCTTGATCTGAAGGTTTTTGGGTGTTTGTGTTACGCTACCACAATCACCCAAAATAGAAATAAACTTGACCCTCGTGCTCGTAAATCTGTTTTTCTGGGTTTTCAAAAAGGAACAAAAGGATATTTGGTTTTGGACTTAATTAAACAAAGTATTTCTATTTGTAGAAACGTTATCTTTTATGAAAATATTTTCCCATCTAGATCTATGCATTCAAGCAATGGTGCATCAGATCCTAATGTTCATGATTTTTCAAGAACCTTTTCTTATGAACCTTTAGCCTTGGAGGCTACTCCTCCTACATCAAGTCAGCCTGCTGTTGCAATGCCTGATACATCTCCTGACATGCTCACTTAACATTCTTTAAATCATGATTCTTGTCCTATAAATGATTCTGCTTCTTTGTGTGATAACTTTGTTGACAATAGTACTTGTAATCTCCTGTTACTAGACGTTCCACAAGGAGTAAAACTGCTACTAGAGATAGTTATCTAAAAGATTTTCATTGTTACCATGTTGAAGGTAAACCTCTTCCATCTCCTTCTACTGTGAGGTATCCTCTTTCAAATTATATTGGTTATAATGATTTATCTGCCAAGTATGCTAGCTTTTTTATGAACATTAGTCTTCTTACTGAACAAAAACATTATAATTCTGCTATTAAACACCCTGAATGGATTGATGCCATGAATCTTGAACTGTCTGCGCTTGCTAAAACTAATACTTGGACTCTTGTACCTTTACCTAAAAATAAAAAGCCCCTAGGCTCCAAATGGGTTTATAAAATTAAGTACCGTTCTAACGGTACTGTTGAATGTTGTAAAGCTCATTTGGTAGCCAAAGGGTATAACCAAGTGGAAGGCATAGAATATTTTGACACCTTTGCTCCTATAGCAAAGTTAACTACTGTTAGACTTTTGCTTGCTGTTGCTGCTATTAAAAACTAGCACTTATACCAACTTGATGTTAATAATGTGTTTCTTCACGGTGATCTTAATGAAGAGGTCTACATGAAACCTCCACAAGGTTTAATTGTTTCTGGTTCTAACATGGTTTGCAAATTAAACAAAAGTCTTTACGGCCTTAAACAGGCTAGTCGTATGTGGTTTGAAAAACTTTTTGCTTTCTTGAAGAAAATGAATTTCATCCAATCTTTTTATGATAATTCTTTGTTTATTCGTCACAATGCCAATTCCTACATTGCCATTCTGGTTTATGTTATGATCTGTTAATCTGTGGTGATAATGCTAAGGATATTGCTGATTTAAAAATCTTAATGAACACTAAATTTCAACTGAAAGATCTGGGTTAACTTCATTATATTTTGGGTCTTGAAGTTGCTAAATCTAAACTACGCATTACTGTCTCCCAGCGCAAATATACCTTGGACTTACTTGAAACTGCTGGTCTTCTTGCAGGAAAACCAGCCTTGACACCTATGGTTAAAGGGGCCATGAAGATCAACAAAGCATCTATTCCCTTCGATGATATCCTGCTGCTTATCACAGATTGGTGGGCAAACTTCTCTACCTAAACACCACGCGACCTGATATCATATTCGCTGTCCAGCAACTTAGCAAACATATGAAGAATCCCCAACAACATCATCATGCTACTGTCATACGTGTATTGCGTTATCTGAAGAATAATCCGGGACAGGGTGTCTTCTATGCTACTGATAACATCCTTCAATTAAAAGGCTTTAGTGATTCTGACTGGGCTACTTTCCCACAAACTAGACGTTCTGTTAGTGGTTTCTGTATCTTCTGAGTCAGAATATAGAGCCCTTACCAACACCACCTGTGAAATGTAGTGGTTAGATTACATTCTTAGAGACTTAGGTCTTAGCTATATTTCTCCAGGTTTATTATTTTGTGATAATAATTCTGCTAGGCACATTGCTCATAATGCTGTTTTTCACGAACGAACGAAAC
Organism: Cyamopsis tetragonoloba; assembly: GCA_037177725.1. Classification (NCBI taxonomy): domain Eukaryota; kingdom Viridiplantae; phylum Streptophyta; class Magnoliopsida; order Fabales; family Fabaceae; genus Cyamopsis; species Cyamopsis tetragonoloba. The sequence continues at coordinate 34,483,134 of CM074122.1, forward strand.
ACATTGAGATTGACTGTCACGTCGTTCGAGAAAAATTGGAAAAAGGCCTTTTTAAACTATTGCCCATTGAAAGTGCCCATCAATTAGCAGATGTTTTCACAAAACCCCTTGAACCTACTCCTTTTCAGAGTATGCTCTCCAAGCTGGGAATCTTGAACATATATTCTCCAGCTTGAGGGAGGGTATTAGAGATATTGCTTTTGGGCTTTTTTTTGTTCACTCCCGGTTTGGGCCCTCTGCTTGTCTATTAGGCCCAATAAGGGTTTTTGGTGTGTTTAGGGTTTTGTTGTGTTTAAGGTTTTGTTGTGTTTTGGCTTTTATAAAGCCGTGTATCTTTTTCTGTAATTCATTCAATTCATTCTTTTCTTTTTCATTCCCTTCTCACGCGTTTCAAACGCTCCTTTATGCTGTCTGTGTTACTTTTATCACGTTAATTATATGGTGATTTATTGCTCATATTGTTCTTTTCATGAACCCTAGTTACGTGGTGAATAACATAGATTCATGTATAGGTTCTTCTAAATAAAAGAACATCAGAACATGTAGATTCATATATAGCTTCTCTGGATTCATCTTTGAAATCTAGTGTATGTTCGGATGTTACTGTGTTTGTATATCAATATTGTATTACTATGTTTTTACTTTGAACTTGTTCAGCTTGTAACAGAAATGAAACTTTCTAATTTGGAAATAATAAATTAAATACACTAATGCTTGTCTGAAAACTAGCAAACAATTTAAATTATGATACTGCTTAAGTTGGCTTTGCTCGAACTTCATTCCTTTAAATTATGAACAATAATTAAATAGTAAGAAAATGGGTTGGGCCAGTTAAGCATGTCTGGTTTAGAAATTGAGGGACTAACTTTCAGAGAAATCCTTAACAGTCACCATTTATTAAAAGGTATTGGTTTGTGTAGAATGCATGACATGGAAACCTATCTCCTTCATCTGCTTATGCCTAATCTTGTATTGAAAATGCTTATATGCTTGGAAAGCATATATTTTTTTCATGTTTTAATGCTAAATTACAATATACAAAGCCAACCATGAACATCTTAGGATATGTTTTACTTTATATTTGGCAGAACAAATATTCTGATTTTCAGTTTAGACCCAAAGGTTTTAAAATCATGACAAAAGTAGAAAGGTAAAACTAACATTTATTTCATTAACAACCGCAAACTCCACCTCTTTATAAAAAACAGAGCTATTTTTGTTATTTTGACTTTAGTGGATGATAAATTGGACAACATTTTAATTCTATCTTCCCAGGTGTTAGATTCATATTTGGAACTTGGAAGATACATAATCCCTCACTAACTTGTTTTGTTTGCATCTTATAAAGTAAGATAGGCATGGTGCTGAGCGAGTAATGCTCAGCTTTTCTTGTGGCTCTCATTTTCATTTTTTAATCTATTTTTCATTTGTAATTTTGTATGTGGTTATTATTTTAGTTTTATTAATAACCACATAGTAGCTAGTGGCTAACACCTCATCACATAGTCTATATAAGCAATGTTTCTATTTCAATTTCAAATCATCATAGAGAAATAACTCATTGTCTCATCTAGTTTTTATATTTTTCTTTTCTCTTTATTAGAGATAATTACTTTGCTTCTTTTAATTCTTAATTTTTTTACGATCTTGTGCTTCCGCATAGCGCTTATACCATAACAAGTGGTATCTAGAGCACTTATTCAATTAAGAATTTATTATGTCAACTGTTACCAAGTTTGACATTGAGAAGTTTCATGGCAAAATTAGTTTTTCTATCTGACGTGTCGAAATGAGAGCCGTTCTTACTCAGAACGGATTAAAGAAAGCTTTGGACAGGAAGTCAAAGAAACCGACTTCTATGACTGATGAGCAATGGGACGAGTTGGATGAGAAGACGCTTTCGACAATCCAACTTTGCTTGTCCAAGGAGGTTCTTCGTGAAGTAGCCAATGAAAATATTACTAGTGCATTAGGGGTCAAATTGGAATCTTTATATATGATGAAGAGTCTTGCAAACAAGCTTCGTCTTAAAGAGCGCTTGTATACTATCCGTATGCCTGTAGGTACTTCTATTCAATCTTGATGAATTTAATACTATAATTATGGATCTGGCAAATATTGATATTTCAATTGATGATGAAGATAAAGTTGTTTTGTTTATTGTCTCCTTACCGTCCACCTATAAACATTTCAAAGAAATAATGTTGTACGGTAACAATGACACATTATCCTTTGAAGATGTTAAATCAAATTTATTGTCTAAAAAAAATTTGATCTTGAAGTTCATTCTGAAGAAAAAGGTGAAGGTTTAAGTGTTAGGGGCAGAACTCGAAAAGAGGAGTAGCAGTTTTAAAAAGTCCAGGTCCAAATCTAGAAGATACAAAAATTAGAAAACTTGTCGTTATTGCAAGAAATTTGGGCATGATATTTCTGATTGTTTTATATTGAAGAAAGAAGAAGAAAAAAAGAAATCTCACCAACCTGGCAAGGATGCTAATATTGAAACCGATTCTAACAGTGATTTATTATCACATGTGTCCTTATAAGGATTTGTTTACCACTATTGAAATTGTTGATAATGGTGTTGACTTGATGGGCAATGATGCCTAATGCAAGGTTGCTGGAATTGGTACAATTCAAATGAAGACTCATGATGGTATTATACGTACTTTGACTAAAGTTTGTTATGTTCCTGACTTAAAACGTAACTTGATTGCTCTTGTCACCCTTGAGTCTCTTGGGTGCAAATACTCAGGTGAAGGTGGAGTTCTGAAGATATCAAAAGGTGCCCTTATTTTGATGAAAGCTAACCGTATTGGTAGTTTATATGTCTTGCAAGGTTCTGTTGTGACAGGTTCAACTGCTGTATCTTCTTCCTTGTGGGATTCCGACGTCACAAAATTATGGCACATGCGTCGTGGTCATATGAGTGAAAAAGGAATGCACTTACTGATCAAGCAAGGTTCCCTCGGTAAACATGGCATCGGTAAGTTGGAGTTTCGTGAACATTGCATTTTTGGGAAGCAGAAAAGAACTAGTTTCTCTACTGCAACTCATCACACTAAAGACAGTCTTGATTATATTCACTCTGATCTGTGGGGTCCTTCTAAGGTTCCCTCTCATGGTGGACGTCGCTATATGATGACAATTTTTCCCGTAAGATTTGGGTTTACTTTTTAAGGCATAAAAATGTGGCCTTCTTCACTTTTAAGAAATGGAAAACTCTTGTTGAAGTTTAAACAGGGAAAAAGGTTAAGAAAATCAGAATAGACAATGGGTTAGAATTTTTTGGAAGTGACTTTAATGAGTTCTATACAGAGCATGGTATTGCAATGCATAAAACAATTCTAGGTAAGCCCCAGCAGAATGGTGTTGTTGAACGCATGAATAGGACTTTACTTGAAAGAGCTCGTTGTATGCTCTCAAATGCTGGGTTATGGAATCGACATGTTTTTGGGGCTTAGGCAGTATCGACTGCATGTTACTTAGTCAATCATTCTCCACACATGTCATTTAATTTCAAAGTTCCAAAAGAAATTTGATCAGGTAATCTGGTTGATTATTCCAATTTGAGGATTTTTGGATGTTATGCATATGCACATGTCAGTGATGGTAAATTAGCTCCGAGAGCTATTAAGTGCATATTTCTTGGTTATGCATCTGAGTCTAAAGAATATCGTTTATGGTATTCTGTTCCTAAGTCATGCAAATTAATCCTCAGTAACAGAGAGATCAGTTCCCGCCAAAACGATGTCATCCACGTATACTAGGAGTGTTGTGAATGATGTAGAGGTTTTCTTCACAAACAGTGAGTGATCCGCGAAACTCTGGTTGAAACCAATATGTAATAAAGCATTAGTGAGCTTAGAATTCCACTGTCGACGGGCTTGTTTCAATCCATAGAGTGATTTTTGGAGTTTGCAAACCAAATTCTGCTGAGGAAGGCTAAGTCCAGGTGGCGGTTTCATATAAACCTCCTCTTGAAAATCTCCATGCAAAAAAGCGTTATCAAGGTCCAGTTGGTATAAAAACCAATTATGCGAGCAAGCCAATGAAAGTAGAAGTCTCACAGTGGTGAGTTTTGCGATCGGAGAGTAAGTTTCAAAGTAGTCAACACCCTCGGTTTGAGTGTAGCCTTTGGCTACCAATCGGGCTTTGTATCTTTCTATCTCACCATTGGCTTGGAACAGCAACGTGCGAGCAACATTTAGGATATGCCGGTGTTTGCGTTCTACGACCCCATTTTGTTGTGGGCATTCCACACAAGAAGTTTCATGAATGGTGCCTTTGTTTCCAAAGAAATCATGCATGTAAAACTCCTTGCCATTATCGGAGCTAACCTTCTTAAGTTTCAAATCAAATTGGTTCTCTATGAGTGTAACAAATTTTTAAAAAGTAGTTTTTGTTTCAGATTTCGCTTTTAATAAATGTGCTCAAATAAATCTGGTAAAGTCATCTACTATGGTAAAAAAATACCTATGGTCTTCTAGAGATGGAATGCCCAAGGGACCCCAAATGTCAATATGGAGTAGTTCAAAAAAAACAACAAGTTTTCATTGTTCTTTGAGAAAAAAGAAATTTCTTTTGTCTGGAAAAATGACATACATCACAACTTGCAAAAGATTGAAAAGGAGTTTGAGAATATTGAGAACATATATGTTTCATTACTGTATCAGAAACGTGTCCAAGTTTCAGGTGCCACAACAAAGAAGTATTATTAGAATTTAGAGAGAAACCGTTTGAAGTATCAGAATTCAATGAAGCAGGAAACTTTGTAGTAGACAATTCACTCAAACTTGTAAGATAGAATAAACCATGCTTTCTTTCAGCTATACCAATCATCCTCCAAGGAATATGCTGCACAATGACACATTATTGTTTAGCAAAAAGAGTCAAGTAATTTGGATTTAGAGTCAATTTTGGAATAGAAATTATGTGAACAGAAAAGCCAAGTACATAAAGAACATCTAACAGAGTCAAATCACCGATTTGAATAGTGCCAGAAAAATTGGCAAACACAACAAATTTATCGGGTAGTCTTATAGAAACAGATTTTATTGCTTTAAGAGAACAAAACAAGGCTTTAGAAGGATTTATGTGGTCGGTGGCACCACTATCAAGTATCCAATCAGGGAGAAAGGGAGTTGTACCTGACATAGAGTTTACCATGGAGGTCTGAACGTTGTTAGCAGATTGAGGAATGTCTTTAGTCTGTTGAAGAAGAGCCATGATATTCTGATATTTCTCTTTCAGAAAATTGAATTGATCTTGATGAGAATTTCCTGCAGGATTTGATTCTTGTGAAGATGTATTTGGATCTACTTCAGTTAAGCTGACAGAAGACTTTGTAGAAGAGGAATTGCTCTTTTTCTTTGTTCTATATCCTTCAGGAAAATTGTAAATGAAGAAACATGAATCAATAGTATGATTAGTCTTTCCACACTTTGTGCAAAGCCTATTGCCACGTCCACCACCGCCTTTGCCATGGCGTCCACCTCCTCGAGAATTAGGTTGAGCTCCTCGATTGAACGAAGGTGGTTTGGAATTGTCATTAGCAAAGTTAACAAGAGCAGTAGACTCTTGAGCAGGTATTGGCAATAAAGGAGCTCCAAATTCACGTTCCTGCGGAAGAATTAGGGAGAAAGTCTTGGAAATAGAAGGCATTGGTTCCATCATCATAATTTGTGAACGTACGTGAGCAAATTCCTGGTTTAAGCCGCAAAGAAATTTTATCACCGAATCATCTTCTCGTTCCTTTATGATTTATAGAAGAACACCGCAGCTGCACGGGGTGAGACACTGATAGAGCAAGGGTGATCTAAACACCTCCAATTCCTTCCACAAATTCTTCAATCGAGTAAAATAATCGGAAACAGTAGAGTCCCCTTGCTTACACGATTGAATTTCCTCTTGTAAATCCCCAATTGTGAACTTGTCGCCATGGGAGAATCGGTCATGAATATCTTTCCAGATTTCTGCAGATGTATCGAACCAGTTGACAGATCTGGAAATCGATGGTGACATAGAGCGCATCAGCCATGACTTGACCATACGATCACAACGGCGCCAAGACTCGTGGAGAGGATCAGTGGTTGGAGGTGACAGAAACGAACCATCCAGAGAACGCTCTTTGTTCTTGGACTCCAAAGCGCAAAGCATATCTCGTGTCCAATCATGGTAATTTCTCTCTGTAAGTGGCGGAGAGACGAGAACGAAGGAAGGGTTCTCACTCGGATGAAGGTAGAGAGGATTGGATGGGTTAACCAAGTGATCAGAGCTCTGGTTCGAATTTGTGTTTAGGCTAGTGGAAGCCATGGTCGATCAATGAAGAAGATGCAAAGCAAAGAGGAAAACGAAGGAGAACAATGGCGGAAGCGAGAAAAATGGCGAACCACAGCCCTAGTTGAGCTCGAATACCATATTAGCAAGCTTGGTTAAACAAGATAAAGCCATTATTTAACTTTGCATAATATTGATCAACTCCACTAAGTAATTACAAGTAGAAGAGTTTATATACAATCATTATTGAGACTAATTATCCTAACTAACCTAATAACCGAATCAATTAGCAAATAACAGAAAGGATAAATAATGGAGATAAAAAATGATCCTGTACAGTGGGCTGGGCCCAATAAGCCCAATACTATCTACAGTAATAGTGTCTCTTGAATAACAAAGTGTGTATTTTGTTAGAAGTTGTTTGCGAGACATTACCAACAATTATTATTTGAAGTTTTATCGCTTTTTTTTCTTGGGTGACCGTGCACAGCTCACCCCTGTGCATGTTGCTGCCAATGTCATCAATGGCGGATGGCGGTCCATGGTGGAGAATCAAAAATCTACCATAAAAATATGGCGGATGGTGTGGCGGATTATGGCGGAAGCATTGCGGCCATAACAAAACCAATAAATATACAAAAATCCACTATAAAAAACAAATAACTAAATAAACCTCACAAGACAATGTAATCATCACTTCATAATTTAAATAAGTTCAAACAAGAGGATCATAAGTCAAAAAACAAGACAAACATAAGTTATAAATAGAACAAAAATCACTAATTCTAAAAGACAGAAATGAAAACAAAACCGATAAAGAAGAACAAAAACGGAACTGAAAATAGAGAAAATAGAGAAAGAAGAAAAAGACAAAATTAAAAACAAAGAAAGAAGAACAAAAACAAAACGAAAAATAGAGAACGAAATAAGAACACGAACAGAACATAAAAAAAAAAAGAAATAGGATGAAGCAATGAACAGAACAGAAAAAGAAACAAGGAAGAGAAAGGAAAGTACATAAACAGAACAGAAAAAGAAACAAAAAAGTCAGAGAAAAGTGGAACCGTAGAAGGAAGCAGAGAAAGAGAAAAAAAATAAGAACCGAGATATTCACGGGAGTTAGGTGGTCGCCGGAGAAGGCACGTCACCGGAATGGTGGTCACAAATACAATGGTGGCCGGAAGTGTTTCTTTGTAGAAGCAAAGTCCTCAGCCTCTATCGCAAAAGCAGCGCAAAGGCAGAACAGAGAAGAGAAGGGTGTATTTTGTGAAAAAAACAGAAGCAATTTTAGGGTTTTGAACATAAATCCCGGTCGGGTATTTGGACCGAAGCCCATATCGAACAAAAAAACCATGTTTGGCTGCCATTTAATGCTACCGCCGCCATGAAACCGCCACCGCCATGCGCATGGCGTCTGCCATTCCACCGCCATGGCAAATCCGCCATTTCAAGCATGGCGTATGGCGGCATGGCCAAAAACCGCCACGCCATACAAGAGATAGTAGAAAATATCTTTGTAACCAAGTTGTTGGGTAGAGTAAGGAGCCTTGAGCTCTAGAATAGGAATCTTGTGTTCTCGGAGAGTTTATCCTTATTTTTGTATTGTTCTTGTATACCTTCATCATCAATAAAACACTTTTTCTTCACTGTTCTTGTTCATTCTTGTGCTGTAAATTCTCTAGGTCCTATCAGAATAAGTAGAGCTAACTGCTAAAGAGCTAACTGCTAAAGAACAAGATCAAGGAAAAATTGTTAAGAGTTTGTGTCACTGGAACTTTATCTTGTATTTTGTGTTGTTTCCTTAAAAAAATTTCAGCATGCTAATGATGGCAATTTTTTAGGAAAAAAATTCAAAACTGTGTATTATCATCACAGACCACAATTAATTATTATTATTAATTATTAATTAATAATGAAAATCTTGTGCTTCTTTTTTAGATTTGAAATTGCACAATAGTGGGCTGTGGATTTTTATTTTTGGCTGTTCCGGATTATTGGGCAAATACTTTGATGAAGTAATTTGATAAAAACAGCTTTTAGGAACTGTTTTAAAAAGATAGAATTGAGTTCTTTTATGTAAATTTATATGCAAATTAAGAAAACTGAAAACAGTAAAAAGTTTTCAAATTTTAATTGTGAAAATTTTAAAACACATATAAAAAAGAGATACTATTAAACAAGTCCAAAATTTATTTTTTTCTCCTTAAAAGTCAATATTTTCCATCAAACTTCGTATCGTTATATGTTTTTCTTTCATTACCATGTTTTCTCTCCTTTTTTCTTTTTGGTTTCTCTTCTGCTTTCTTTTTTCCACATTTGTTTTTCTTCCCTATTTTTTTTCATTAGCCAAACAGACGGTTAAATCTCTAAACAAAATTTAAAATATAAATGAAGCCAAAACTTGGAAGGAAAACCATTTTTTGTTCATTATTTTCATAACTATTTGTTATATCTTCTTACAAAATTTTACTTTTTTTATTGTGCGTTATAGGTATTTTTCAATAAATTCATTCGAGACCCAAAGAGATCAGCAAAATTGAATTTATCTACGTTAACAAAGTATTGTTTTTTATATGCATATATGATTCGAACATTGTCAGCATGTTCAAAGAACTTAAAAATTCCAACTTTGTTGGTCTAAAATATTAGCAAAATTTAACTAATTTTAATTCATTTAATGTTAGGAATATATTTAAAGCACCTCACATAATTAATTTTTGTTTGAGTATGTTATTAAAAAGTGATTTTGAAGATAACCTTTTATGTTAAATTATTTTTTATAGTAGAAATTTGAATTGTAGGAAAAAAAGTATATTAAAATTAAAAGTTTTTCACAATAAACTTTAAATTTTTACTTTTTTTTTAAAAAAAATCTACTTCTAGTTGTAACAGAAAAATCAATACATTTAACCAAATTTTCAAAAATCATCCGAACATCATTTTGCTTTTCCTAATAGCTTGTTTTCTGAGGGGAAAAAAAAACTTTTTAGAAACTTCCCAAACATGCTCTAACTGGTTGACTTTTAAATTAGAGAAAAAAATACACTTCACATTATAAATCATGAACCATGAAGGAAATTATATATGGTAAATATAATATTTTTAACATAAATTAAGAAAATTAAATGCAATCAATTAACTTTTTTAACATGTGTAAATTAATTTTTTTTATTATGTGTTTCATTTTTTATGGAATACTTTAATAAGCACTAATTAAACAAAAAAAAAAGTATTCTCAATGTCTTCAAATCCGTTCTTATTTGACTAAGCTCTCCAAAATGAAATGTAAGCTAAAAATACTAACTTACACATACTTAAAAAATTAATTAAATATATTTAATTTCTTTGGTTTCACATAAAAGATTAACTTCATTTCCGGTCCTATATATAAAAAATATGGGACAATAGTCACATAGACGAATAAAATGTATTAAATAATGTTTTTTTTAATTAATTACGTAATGAATTTAAATTTTATTTTTTATTTTCTTAGCTCAATTTGTGAGTGTATGTGAACATACGTGTATGAGTACGAGATTTGATTCCCGGTTATACTATTTTCTTATGAATCAAAAGAAGTTTATTCTTTATTTCCTTGATGACATACTTCATTTTTTTTTCCTTTTTTTTATATTAAATCATGCTTCATTTTACCATCATTTATTTCCTGTGCATTTCTTTTTGTCACCGAAGCGATGTCGGAGCAGCAGTTTTTGCCGCATGAAATCTTACTTTGTGGAAATCCTGTGCCGGCTTCCATCGAAATCCCTTTTGAAGTTCAGTTGTGTCTGTAAATCATGGAATTCCCTCATCATTGATCCTTCCTTCATCACCCGCCACCGCCATCGCTCCAATTCCCTCCTTCTCCTCCGCCTCTTCAAACAAGACCTTGTCTTTCACTCTTCCCTCAACCACCGCCTCCTTACCCTATCCAATTACTCCCTTCCTCTCCCTGCTTCTTCAATCCACGCCATCCACCAGTGTCACGGCCTTCTCTGCCTACCCACCGACAAGGTATGCTCCTCCCTCATTATTTGTAACCCTTCTCTCCGTCGCTTTTTCCACATCCTCAAACCGTATTGCTACCCTGTTTCCTACCGTGCCAATTTTGCTTTCGCCTTTGACTCTCAAAACCATGACTATAAGATCATTAGGATATCTTCCATGTTTAACGCAATGTTAGGTCATTGTGCTCCCTTGGTTGAGGTTTACTCTCTCGCATCGGGGATTTGGAGAACCCTTCCTTCCGATGCTGCTCCTGTTTGTTTCATTGGTGGAACCGCCGAAAGCAGTGGCTTTTTTATTGGGCTTGGGCAGCGCGATGGCTTTGTTAATGGCCTTATTCATTGGGCAGCCGAGCACATAACCAAAGAGGGAGTTTTGTGCCGTTTTGTTTTGTCTTTTAATTTTGCAGATGAGGTGTTTGATGAGGTTAAGCTACCCAAGCATCTCACTACCAATGTGAGTTCGGTTGATGTTGTTGGAGGCAACGACGATAAGCCTCTTACTGTGTATATCATTGGGGTCCGCGTTGCTCTGCCAGCATCTGGGTGATGAAAGAATACGCTGTCGTGGAGTCTTGGAATAAGCTCTTTGCTCTTGATTTCAATGGCTCTTGTTTGGAAGCACCCTCGTTTGGGTTGAAAATCACTGGCCTGGTTGGTCCGAAAGCAAAGGTAAGCATTATGAATCATGGAGAGATATTGCTACTCACCATAGAGAAGAAGAAAAAGCTAGGCATATATTCGTTAGACATGGAGAAAAGAAAGTTTAAAAACGTTCAACTTGGAGGAATGGACGAACAATGGTCTTGTATTTATGCTGATTATTATGCGGAGAGCCTGGTTTTACTGGAAAATATTATTGCTATGATGTCTTATTAAAGATGTAAGTAGTATTTTAATACTTTCTTATGCAACATATATATAGGATGCTAAATTTCTTATACATATATCTATGGATATATATAATCTACTTGGCTGTGGATTCCAAGTTTCAACTAGTTTTGTGCTAATAGAATAGGTTAATCTACTAATGCTACATTCATATTGTGCTTTGTAAGAATTTTCTCTTTAAGTTAATAGTGTTTATGTGGCACCAAAATTTTATCCAACATTTTGGTATGTTATGTAGCTTCCTATGCATTTTGTTTATGATTGTAGCTTTTGCTTACTTTGTATGATAATGTTTTGATGAAGTTCTGTTAGAACATAGTTGTTCCTAGTAATATAAGATTGTATGCTGAAACACTGTCATCATACTATTAGTCTTAAAATTTCTGATGTCTTCTTAAGTCTATCATTTACCAAAATAAAAATCCTGGAAAGTCAAAGAAATTGATAGGATAACACGTGAATAAACTCTGATGCCGCCAAGAGCTTGTAGAATTTCCACTTGATATAAGATTGTTGGCTGAAATACTGTCATCATACTATTAGTCTTGAAATTTTCACTTGCCAATTTGCCATCCACTTCCACCATTTTAGTGTAGAATTGCTGACTTTTCAACTAATTGTTAAACTTTGATCATTTTTGTTTTGTGATTATTCATATTACTATTGTAGTAACAGTGTCTCAAAATGTTAGTTTTTGTTTCACCAAAACTTTATCTTGTATTTTGGGATGTTTCCTTAAATATTTTCAGCATGCTATACATTTTGTTTATGTTGGTAGAATTGTTGCTTTAGCTTCCTCAGTATGAGAGTGTTTTGATGAAGTTTCGTCAAAAGTTAGATGTGAGTAATGTAAGATTGTCCGCTGAAACACTTACATCATACATTTAGCCTTGAAATTTTCTGGCCGTTTTCTTAAGTTTGACGTTTCTATTGAAAATAAAATTTTGGAAGGTTAAGGAAATAGGTGTCTTGATAACATGTGAATCAACTCCGATGCTGATGACGACAATATTTTAGGAAAATAATTCAAAACTGTAAATTATCTCCCTTGACCACAATTAAAAATGAAAATCTTGTGCTTCTGTTTTATATTTGAAATTGCACTATAGTGGACTGTGAAACTTGTATTTTTTGCTGTAACGGTTTGATGAAGTGATTTGGCCAGATATTTGAGGGAAGAAAGAGTAATTCATATTGCCTTGGTCATGTCATTTATGCCCCTTCTTCATTTCCCTATGTTTCTATTTGCCATCAACTTTCCCATTTTAATTTAGAAACTAGTACGTGACTCGTGCGTGTTCGCAACGGGTTGTCATTTACGCGTTTACGATTCTATGTCAATGTTTTGCAATGAATATAATATAATGTAGATGAATGAGTGTTTTTCCATGTTTGGAATTATAAACATCTAATTGTAAGTGTTTAATTCAACATCTAAGAATTGTTATGTGGTTATTCAACTCAACAGTTTTTGTTTACCGTTGGTTTGGGTGCACTATTTGTTTAGTTAAATGTAATCATTAAAAAAATTTGAAATGTTGTTAATTAAAAGTAGTAGTAATACCTTGTTTGTGTATTTTCATTTTATTCCTTAGAAATTTATTCCTTAGAAGGGTAGGAATTTAAAATTCCTTGTATATATTGTTACAATAATAACAATCGGTCGTAATGGAACTTTGAAGAGTCTAAAAGAAAATAGAAGAAGGAAAGAAAGTTGCACAATTCTTCAACGCGTGTGCTATCGTACACTTTCCTTTAGGCTTAATTCGCCCCCACCAATTTATAACTCTTGATGCAAAATGGGTTGCCTACCGAATTTCCTGCAGGATACAATGAAAATTCCTTGAGTCTGTTTTACACTTCCAGAAACTCAAGCCGTGACAACAATGAGTTTTACACAACGATAATATTACTGATATCCCTTGCGCATAAAGATAAAAGTAATTGAATTTGTTATGCTTTCTAAATAGGGAAGAGATGAGAGAATGAATGTTGTGTTGTGTTCTGTATCTTAGTGCTTCATATGCACTTCTATATATAGGCCTTGTTAACATCACAGAGTCAGAACCTTTCATAAAAAGTAGTTGTAACTTTTCACAGGAAGTTACATAACCCCTTGGTAGTTAAATAACTCCTTGGTAGTTAACACACAAATAAAGTATAATACATAATGAATTAATTTCATTATACCTCTTCAAAGAGAGATTAATAAACTCTTTATTTGTAATAATAATGATACTCTGTAATTAAATATACAACACTTAATGAAAACCACAATGTTTTGGAAATATTCTCACAATCCCCCACCATTTACAAAACATCGACAAATTCTTATCGCCTGGAAGTCTTATGTTTTCAGCAAAAGGTGTTGCTATGACTTGAACCTTTCCTTAGTAAGTCATGGTTCCACCCATCCGAAATAATATGGTAGACAAGCTTTGAACCAATTATCCCATTTGAACAAGTGTACATGCCTTACGCATAAGATTTCAGTCCACTGTATGCCGTTTTGTTTTGACACGTTTAATCTGTTTTGACACGTTTAATCTGGCCCTGTGTCATGTATCATTTTCATGAGAGCCTTAAGAGTCAAGCACAAAAGACTCCTAGAAGCGGTCTCACTTCAATCTCATATAGGTAGACTCTATCAAGAGTACCACCATGTCAGGTACTCCAGCAATATATGCTTATAGATCTATTAAGAACTAATGCTCAACCTTCACTTTATCACATGGTAACCCAGTACTTTTAAGCTTCGAGATAAATATGGAATTAAGTACTTGCAATCACATTCTAATAGTGTACTTTCACCATTGAACTCAAGACTTGATGTTATTCAAGTGAGAGTTGGGTTTCCACTATGGGTGATCTTGGATTTATGTGCTTTAATCCCATCCCTTTTGATGTTTTTAACACCAAATCCCTTGTCAATCCTTTCGTCAAAGGACCTGCAAGATTTAATTATGACTTTATATAATCAATGGATATTACCCCATTTGTAATTAATTCCTTTACAGAGCTATGTCTAACTCCAATATGTCTACTCTTTCCATTATATACTTGGCTATAAGCCCTTGAAAGTGTAGACTGACTATCACAATGGATAATTATTTGTGGCATTGGCTTAGACCATATCGGTATTTCAAGTAATAAGTCTCTAAGCCATTCTGCTTCTTTACTGCCTGCTGCTAACGCTATAAATTCTGATGCCATGGTGGAATCAGCAACACATGTTTGTTTCTTGGAACCCCAAAAAACAGTACCCCCACCAAGAGTGAAGACCCACCCGCTTGTAGAAGCATCGTCCTCGACATAGGTCACCCAACTAGCGTCTGTGTAACCTTCCAATACCGAAGGATTACCGCTATACATCAGGGCGTGATTTATTGTCCCTTTCAAATATTTCAATATCTTATAAACAGCATGCCAATGCTCTTTATTTGGATTGCTTGTGTATCTACTTAATCTTCCTACAGCATATGCTATATCTGGTCTTGTACCAGTCATTGCATACATCAAGCTTCCAATAACCTTTGCATATTCATGTTGTTTCACAAGACAACCGTTGTTTGGTTTCAGTTTCAAAGAATGATCAAAAGGTGTACCAACAGGAAAGCAGTCATAACAATCAAATTTATTTAATATTTTCTCTATATAATGAGATTGTGACAGACCAATTTGATTATCATTTCTAATAATTTTGATGCCTAAAATTACATCTGCTATTCCCATATCTTTCATTTCAAAATTATCAGATAGAAATTTGTTTGTTTCCTCTATGTGATATAAATCAGTACCAAATATCAACATATCATCTACATACAAACAAATAATAACACATTTTCCATCATCAAATTTACTATAGACACATTTGTCAGATTGATTAATTTTATACCCATTTGCTAGAACCACTTCATCAAATTTGTTATGCCATTGCTTAGGGGCCTGTTTAAGTCCGTATAGAGATTTGACTAACTTACACACTTTGTGTTATTGACCAGGCAGCACAAATCCCTCTGGTTGGCTCATGTACACCTCTTCTTCCAACTCATCATTTAGGAAAGCTGTTTTAACATCCATTTGATGTATTAACAGTTTATTTATTGAGGCAAGCGCAATCAGAACTCTAATTGTGGCTATCCTTGCAACAGGGGCATATGTATCAAAATAGTCAATCCCTTCTTTATGTGAAAAACCCTTAGCAACTAACCTTGCTTTAAACTTGTCTATGGTTCCATCTACTTTCATTTTCTTTTTGAAAATCCATTTGCAACCAATGGATTTAGAACCAGGAGGAAGATCTACTAATTTCCAAGTTTTATTTCCCATAATAGAGTCCATTTCATCTTGTATGGCTTCTTTCCAAAAGGCAACATCCTGAGACTTCATTGCCTCTTCAAAGGATTGAGGATCATTTTCCACATTTAAACACATGGATATTTTATTATTAATTTTTTCTCTAGAACCTTCAACAAGGAACATAAAGAAATCTGGACCATATGTTTTTTGCCTTTTTATTCTTTTACTCCTTCTAAGTTCCACAAATTCCGACATATCATTATTTGATATATTGTTATTTGAAATTTCTTGTTCATCAGAATTAGTAATTTCTTGAGACCTTGGAAGTGAGTCGAATATATATTCTTGAAATATAGCATCCCTTGACTCAATAACTTTATTAATAGGATATAAGTCATTTGGTTCAATAACCAAGAATCGATAAGCTTTACTATTTTCAGCATATCCCAAGAATATACATTCAATTCCTCTTTCACCCAATTTCTTTCTTTTGGGTTCTGGAACTTTCACAATTGCTCTACAGCCCCATACTTTAAAGTAATTAAGATTGGGCTTTCTTTTCTTCCAAAGTTCATATGGGGTAATTTTGTTCCTTTTGTTAGGAACTCTGTTTAAAATATGGCATGTTGTTAGCAATGCTTCACCCCAATATCCATTTGCTAGTTTGGAGTAAGATAACATGGCATTTATCATTTCTTCAAAGACTCTATTTTTCCTTTCCGCCACACCATTTTGTTGTGGAGAATAAGGAGCAGTAACTTATGTATTATGCCATTGTATTTAAAATATTGTGGATTATAGTATTCTCCTCCTCTATCTGACTTTAGACATTTAATGAAATTTTCACATTGAAGTTCTACTTCAGATTTAAATAATTTAAATTTTTCCAGAACTTCCTCCTTTGAATGCATCAAGTAAACATAACAGTATCTAGTGCAATCATCAATAAATGTCACAATATTTTTTCTCTCCTATAGTTGGCCATCCATGCAAATCACAAACATCAGAGTGAATTAAATCTAATATTTTTGTATTTCTTTCTACTCTTGGGAAAGGTTTCCTTGTTATCTTAGTTAACATGCACATAGAGCAAGATCCATTATGACTAGTGGTATTTGGAATTAAATCAAGAGTCATCATGTCATTTAATTTATTAAAATTAATATGCCCTAAACGATTATGCCACAAATCAGACGAGTCAACAATATAAGCAGAATTATTAATATTATTATTAATATTAGCAACATTCAACTTGAACATGTTATCACTAAAGTAACCCTTTCCTACAAACATCCCACCTTTAGCGAGAATAAATTTGTCTCCCTCAAATACAGATTTGAACCCAAACTTATTAAGTAAAGGTACAGAAATTAAGTTCTTTCTAACTTCTGGTACATAAAATACATCTTTTAGAGTAAGAACTTTTCCAGAATGAACTCTATTTCCACAGTTCCTATACCCTTAACATGGACACTTGAAGCATTTCTAATGTAGAGCACGGTCGCATCTTCTTCTTTAAGTGTTTTGAAGAAGTCCTTATTCTTGCACACATGGCGAGTAGCACCAAAGTCCACCCACCATGATTCAATATCTTCAATCATATTGATTTCGGATATCATTGCTACAAGATTTTCTTTGGAAGCAGATCCCTTTTCTTTATTCTTCTTATAGAAGTAACAATCCTTTTTGAAATGGCCTCGCTTTCCACAAACAAAGCATGCTCCTTTTCTTTTCTTGTTTTGGTTGCCATCTTGTGCACGGAATTTGCTTTTGTCCTTCCCTCTTTTCTTAGAGTTTTTATAAGAACACCCTTCCTCCATCACATGAACATTTTCTCTAACATTGGGTTCTTTAGTATCATCTTGTTTGCGATACTCTTCTTCTAAGCGAAGATTATTCCCCAATTGCTCAAGAGAAATATCATCCTTTCTATGTTTGAGACTCCTTTTAAAGTCTTTCCATGAAGGAGGAAGTTTATCAATAATTGAGGAAACAATGATGGTTTCATCCATATGCATATTGTGTTGTTTAAAGTGACTCAATATATTCTCAATTTCATGCATTTGTTCCATTATAGATTTACCATCCACCATTTTATAATTGTTAAAGCGAGTAACAAGAAACTTTTTACTTGTTGCGTCCTCTTGCATGTACCTTGCCTCTAATTTCTCCCATAATTCCTTTGCAGAAGGTGAATCTTGATAAACATCAAAGAGTGCAGGATACAATGAAAATTCCTTGAGTCTGTTTTATACTTCCAGAAACTCAAGCCGTGACAACAATGGATTTTACACAACGATAATATTACTGATATCCCTTGCGCATAAAGATAAAAGTAATTGAATTTGTTATGCTTTCTAAATAAGGAAGAGATGAGAGAATGAATGTTGTGTTGTGTTCTGTATCTTAGTGCTTCATATGCACTTCTATATATAGGTCTTGTTAACATCACAGAGTCAGAACTTTTCATAAAAAGTAGTTGTAACTTTTCACAGGAAGTTACATAACCCCTTGGTAGTTAAATAACTCCTTGGTGGTTAACACACAAATAAAGTATAATACATAATGAATTAAATTCATTATACCTCTTCAAAGAGAGATTAATAAACTCTTTATTTGTAATAATAATGATACTCTGTAATTAAATATACAACACTTAATGAAAACCACAATATTTTGAAAATATTCTCACATATATTAGGAATTTTGAAATTCTTCTCTCCCTCTTTACCGCCGACCTCGAGTTCTCTACTCTCTTTTCAAGCTCATTAGGTTTCTCTATCTGATTTTTAGTACATAATTATTTTGTTTTGAAATTTGTGCTCGTGTTTCATATTTTTTTCTGGATTTTGTTTATTGTATCATCATTTTCGTTCTTCATTTTTTGCTTCTCTTTTATTTTTGGGACTAAACTTCTAGAATCAATTTTTCATTTTTTGAAATGTTCACACACATAAGTAAAGCCTGAAAGAACATCAATAACATGATAATATATATATATATATATATATATATATATATATATTAAAACAAAGTTTAAAACTAAGAGATTGACATATAAAATACATATTTTCACACCATTTTGTCACGTCAGTTTTTTTATCTACACGGCAAAATTTACTTACAACACCAAGCAACCCTTCTTTTCTCCTACCACCGTTGCACCATCAATCCTCTCTATAATTTTTTTTGAGTTACATCCTCTCTATAACTTCTCTTTAAAAAATTGCTATAACTTAAACATGTATTCTCAATAAATATTTTTCTGATATTATTAAGAGTGAAAATGAAATAGTTAATTAATAATGATAATAATAATGTTATATCTAAAATTTAACTATAATTAATGTATTAAAAATTAACTATATTTATTAATATCTATATTTATTTTCAATTAATATATATTTCAATTAACGTTAATTAGCTTTTTAAAATTTCTAAAACTAATACTTTTAAAATTTGTTTACTAAAATTATAAGAATTTCGTTATGCGAAACATAAAAAATTATTAAATTATTTTATGATCAAAATAAAATATTTTAAATCTTATTATACTAATTTTTAAATCCCTTAAAATTTAATATTTTTAATAAATTTGATTAACAATTTACACCATTTACTATAAATTATAATCTATTTAGAATATAACAGAAATATTTTACAAAGTAAAATTTCAGTTACACTTTTGCAACAAAAAATAATATGTATATAAATAGACATATTTTCCATTTAAATTATACATCTTAAAGATAAATTTTTATCTCTATATTCTATATTCTCTTTAAAACTATCAATTATAAGTCAAAGTGATGTGGAATGCATAATACATAATATGAGGTATTTTAGTCCTAAAAGTCTGTGTTTTTAGGCGATAGAGTATCTTCATTCCAAAAAAATAATCAGCAATCTATCTCTTCAGAAATACTTTTATCAAAAGTTAATTTTGTTTTTAAAATTTTTAATAAGATAAATGACTCATTCATATATGTCTTTTTATATTTCTTCGTTTATCTAATTTAATGTCATATAATTTTTAAAATAATATCTAAAACTAAAATACTTTTGATGCTTACCTAAAATTATTTTCTTGTGAATGCTTAATATTCAAGAATTCAATACATAATATGAGATAATTCAGTCATCGAAGTCCAATCTTTTAGGCTCTAGAATATCTCTATTTAAAAGAATAATCAACAACCTATTTTTTCATAAATAATTTTATCAAAGTTAATTTTTTTTTAAAAAAATTTTACTAAGATAAGCAAGTCATTCATATATGTTTTTTTAAATTTCTTTATTTATCTAGTTTTAATTTCATATAATTTTTTTGTACATAGTTCATATAATTGTTTAAATAATGTCTAAAAATTATAACAATTTATATATATATATATATATATATTTACCTAAAATTAATTTCTTCTTCAATCAAATTCATGAAATGTAATTATAATAAGTTTGGTTTTAAAAAAATTATTTCATAAAATAAATTAAGTGTTTTTTTCATTCACGAGGTTTTCATTACAATTGTGTTTGAAATATTTATATAACAATTCTATTTAATATGAATTCAGGTTTATCTACGAAAACTATTCATATTATAAATCATACTTTATTATAAAAATATATAAACAACATTATATGTTAGTATAATTTTTTTAGTTATTCAGGAGCTTTGTCTTGAATTGAATGCAATGCATTTTAATGACTTAATCTAACTTCTCATCATGGTTTGGTGTGATTACGGATTATGAATTAAGTGTGAATGATCTCCTTGAAAACTAGAATTATATGAAGCTGTATTGCTGTGCCAAGGCACATCCCAAGTTACGTTTGTTTTGGACAGGTATTAAGTGGTGCTAATATTATAAGTATATAAGAAATATTAATTAAAATGTGTTATACATCTTAAGAATAACCACTTGCATTATATGGAGGTACATACTTTACTTTGAAATATATTAATATTCAAATCCTAAATAATTATTCATATCACTCATGAATGGAAATTTAACGTTGGGAAACTTGAAATCTAAAATAGTAAATGAAAATGTATTGCAGCGTTAAATCTTTGGTATGTGGTTAGGTGCTCTATCATGATTTGGAAATATATTAACGAGGTTCTCCATTTTTGTTCTCTTCATTTTCTCATACAGTGGATCGTATTTTAACATAACAACTTTTGTATAATATTTATTTTAAATTTTTTTTATATTTGTATGGTTAGGATTGTCTTTATTTCTAACTAGAAATGGGAAAAATTTATTTTCATCATCAATCAGTAAAACAAGTAAATTTTTCCAATTATTTGGGTGGATAGAGTAAGGCTAGCCCATTAGACCTAACACGATATCAACATTGATGAGTATAAATAGCAATATTTTTATTCTTATTCCCTTCCAATACTATACACTATCAAAGTATCTATCATTCTGTTTTCATTTCCGTTGGGTGGGTAAGATTGTTGATAACTTAATTTGTTCTTTGCCTTAATTCAATGCATGTTTAATTGGTGGTGATACAATTAATTATATACTATAGGTGATCCGCACGATGCGCGCACGGACGTATGAAGAAATATATGTAAGTAATATTGTTAATTGATTATTAAATAGAAAATTAATTTTTGATGTTGTGAATAATTTATTAGGTCAAATGTATTTTTTGGTTTTGTATCTATTATGTGCATTTTATTTTGGTCCTATATTTTTTTTGGGTTACATTTTGGTCCTCTATCTCTTATAAAGGTTTCATTTTGGTCTCATCCGTCAATTCTGTCACCCCGTTACAAGGTAATTTGACTCCGTTCTTATTAGGGTTCACGTGTATGATATTGTTTTTCCGGGTTTGAAGTTAAATGACGTAATTTGACTCTTGCTTTTAGGTCAATTCTGTTAACGGGTGTGACGGAATTAACGGAATTGACGGATTGGACCAAAATGAAACGTTTATAAAAGATATAGGACCAAAATGTAACCCAAAAAAGATATAGGACCAAAATGGAATAAACATAAAAGATACATGACCAAAAGGTGCATTTGGCCAATTTATTATGTAAATAAATTTAAAATTATTGTTAAATAGAATGTATACATGATAATTTAATATGAAATTGTAATTAAAACCTTATGAAGGAAAAAAAACATCGCTTGTTTTATAGAATAATTTTTCAAACAAAACTAATTATAATTAATTTTCATGAATTAAATTGAAGAAGAAAATAATTTTAGGTGGACATGAAAAATTGTTTTAATTATTATATGTTATTAAATGAAGAGATATGAAAAACACCTAAATTAGTCGTTTATCTTAGTAAAATTTTAGAAAACAAAATTAATGTTGTTGAAATCATTTATTAAGAGATAGGTTGTTGATTAAAATTTTGAACAAAGATATTTATAGCCTAAAAACTCAAATATTGATGATCTAATTATCTCCTTATGTATTAAGTTCTTGAAAGTTGTGTCATTTCAGGTTACTTTGTTTTGGTTGATAGTTTTATGAAGAAAATTAAATATTGAGATAATCGTGTTAATTTTAATATGTGTGATTTTGATTAAAACTATGTCTAATTATATACATATTATTTCGATACATATTATTTCCTTGTTAAAATGTAATAAAAAATTAATTTGAAATAATTTAGCAGTTATTTTATAAATAGATTGTAATATGTAATAATTGATTTAAATGTTTTAAAACAGTAATAAAATTTATTTAAAATACTTAATTTTAAGTGCTTTAAAAATTATGTTAAAAAATAAAATCTTTTTTTAAACTTTAAATTATTTAATTACTTTTTATTTTTACAATTTCAAAGAGAAATATTTATAATCTTAATAACTAAATTTTAAAAATAATAGTTTTAGAAAACTTAAAATGCTAATTAACATTTACATGTGTCATACTTGACAATACATATATGTCAACAATTTAGTTAAATTTTTATAGATGCATTACATTTAAATGTTAGTTATAATTATTACTAATATTGTAAAAATGTTTATTGAGAATGCATGTTTAGGACTTTAGGTAGAAGGAGGTAGCAAATGAAATAGATGACTAAAAAGAGAGTTGTGATTATGTTGTGCCACATAGATAAAAAGGCTTAAGTAGCAAAATGGTATAAAATGAAGTATCCTATGTGTCAAATTTATGATTTTGGGGTCTGTTTTAATATATATAATAGATAGATAGATAATACATAATAGATAGATCAAATTAGATAGAAGTGTGTGAGAGAGTGTGAAATTAATTAGTGTTGTATGAGTATAAAATTGTTAGAGGTGTTGGACACCAAAATTATTGTACTCTCTCATTTGTATTAATAATAGTTGCCTTATTTATTCAACATTGAAGATGGATTTGGTTAAAAATATGAGATCGGATTTAGTGTACCTCGGCGAGTAGTCTTGAAGCTGAAATTTCATCTATAGAATTTGAGAGCATGATCAGCTACATATTTTGCTTTTGTAATTGACAATACGAATGAGTTTTGCTTCTTGCAAGACAGTGAGACTAAGGACTTTCCAAGAAATTGACATGTCTCACTTGTGTTCTTTCTATCTAATCTATTTATAGCATATTTAACATCACCACATTCAATGAGATCAAAATCTGTTCATTTCTCGTACTAGAAGCAAGACTTGTAGTTCCCATCAAATATTTGAAAATTCTTTTCATAATAGTGATGTGAGATTCTTTTGGATCAAAATCGAATCTAATAGCACGTAATCTAATAGAGAATTGTATCTTTGGGGTCTACTTGATGTCAAATACAAAAGTGATCAAATCATACCTTTATATGTTTTCAGATATAGATTTACATTTCTCATAGTTAATAACATATAAAGGTGGATGCACAGTAGTTTTTATAGGTTTAGCTTGATCCATCTTGTACTTCTTGAGAATATCCTTGATGTATTTCTTTTGATGGATAAGTATTTCCTTCTTAGATTGCTTAATCTAAAGTCCTTGGAAGAATTTCAGTTCTCCCATCATACTCATTTTAAATTCTCTTTTTATCATATTTGAGAATTCCTTGTATTGATATTCATTAATAGATCCAAAAATAATGTCATCAACAAAAACCTAAACAATCAAGATATCATTTTTAATGATCTTTTTAAAGAGAATTTTATCAACTATTCCTTTTTCAAAATCTTTTTCAATAAAGAATGAACTTACATTGTCATGCAAAGTTGTAGGAGCTTGCTTAAGATCATAAATAGCCTTTTTCAATTCAAACACATAATAAAGATGTTATTTATTTTCAACACTTAGGAGGTTAATGTACATAAACGTTTCATCAATAAAATAAATTTAGAAAAACACATTTGACATCTATATGATATAGTTTAAAATCTTTGAATAGTAATAGCAAGTAATATTCTAGTAGCTTCGAGTCTAGAAACATAAGAAAAGGTTTCATCATAGTCTATATTCTTTCCAGTTGATTGTAGCCTTGAGCTACCAATCTGGCTTTGTTTTTACCACTTTAAGTTGCTCATTGACCATTTTTTAAACACCCATCTTGTACTAATCAAAGTTTGATGAGATGGTGGAGGAACAAGACTCCAATGTCAGTTTTGGTCATACTATTTTAGTTCATCTTCCATGCCAGTAACCCATACATCCTCCTTTAGAGCTTCTTCGTTATTCTTTGGCTCAATTTCAGATAGGAGTGCCATCACATTTTTATTTCTTCAGAAGGATGATCTTGTCCTCATTCCTTTTGATGTTTCTCCATTGATTTTCTCATTTGGATATGATTTTGCAAATCTCCATCCTTTTGGGAGTTGAGAAGCATGATTATGTCCTTCGTCACTTCAAATCTAAGGTTTAGAGTCTTTATATTTTTCCTAAATCTCAAGGGTTTTCAAGTGAGATTTCAATTACCTCATCTTTAAGATTCTTGTTTTAAAAACCTTTCTTATCTAGATAGAAGAATTTCAGATTGTTCTTTTTATACATATGCATCCTTTCTTTTATCAAGTTTAGTATTAGTCTCATTAAACAGAATATGCATACTTTCTTCAAGAGTATTAGAGTTTAGATTGTAAACTCTAAAGGCTTTTGATGTTGGTGAATAACCAAGAAAAACACCTCTATGTCAGAAGTGGTATCAAACTTACCTATATTGTCTTTAGTGTCTAGAATGTAATAATCACAACAAAGGACATACTAGATTGTGATCCGCACAATGCGCGGATGCGATGGAAATCTTCTAATCTATAGTATTGTTTATAGTTTTTTAATCTAAAAAGTAAAAATTAATGTAAGATGTGAATAATTTACCTAAATAAACTTGAATTTCACACTAAATAAAATTGTTACACAAAAAATTTAAACAAAATTATAATAAAAAACTCGTATATGAAAATAACACTTTATTTATTTTACAGGATAATTTTTTTAACTAAACTAATTATAATTATTTTTGTGAATCTAATTGAAGAAGAATATAATTTAAAGAAAACATAAAAAATACTTTATTTTTAGATATTGATATTTAAAAAATTATATGACATTAAATTGTATAAATGAAGAAACAATAAAAATATATATATGGATGAGCTGTTTTTCTCTGAATTTTTTTAAAAAAAATAATTTTAGTAAAATCATTTCTGAGGAGATAGGTAATTGATTACCTTTTGAAATAAAGATATTCTATAGCCGAAACTTTGATGACTAAATTTGAATCATCTCATTATGTACTGAGTTTTTAAATGTTATGCATTCTACGTTACTTTGACTTTTATTGATGTGTTTGTAAAGAATATAAAATGTAAAGATAATTTAATTTTAAGGAGTATGATTTTTATAAAGAGCGTGTCTATATATATATATATATTGTTGTTAAAGTGTAACTCAAATTTTTATTTGTAATAATTTTTATTCTAAATAAATTATAAATTATAGTAAATGATGCTTTATTTAAAATTGTAATCAAAGTTATTAAAAATATTAAATTTCAAGTGATTTAAAGATTAGTATGTTTAAATGACTTAATTAATTTTTTTACATTTTCGTAATCGAATTCATATAATCTCACTCGATGAATTTTTAAAATAATAATTAAATAAATTTTAAAATGCTGGTTAACAATTATTTAAATATTTATTTATTGAAAATACATATATATACCAATTAATATAGTTAAATTTTTATGCATAATTGTAGTTAAATTTTTTCTACATTATTATTAACTATTTATTTCATAACTGTTAACAATATGGTAAAAATATTTATTGAGAATGCATGTTTAAGTTATAGCAACTTTTTTAAAAGAAATAAGTTATAGCAAATTAAAGAGAGGATGTAGTATCCAAAAAAAAACAAACAAAATTAAAAAAGGATTGATAGTAGTGTAGCAAAAGAAGAGTGGGTTTATGTTGTAAGTTGTACCAATAAGTTAAAAATCTAATGTGACAAAATGGTATGAAAGGATGCTTCTTATGTGTCAAACTCTTAGTTTTGGGCTTTGTTTTAATAGATATATAGATATAGATATAGATAGATAATGCTGAAAGCTTAGTTTTACTTAACAATGCAACAGGTCTAAAATTTTATTGACATGCTTATGCTGTTGTTAATAGATTCCTCGCTTGCTGACAATATCTTAAACAAATTTCTTGGTCAAATTATTATACCTTGTTTCACACCACAAAATTTATTCTATATATATTTTGAGATTTTCGAATGTTATCTTATTTCATCTTCCTTAAATTTGCATCCTGTTTATGATCATATCCTTTTGTTCCTTATATGGTTAGTATGTGTTGAGAGTGAAGTGTGAAGTGGGAAGTGAAGTCCCACATTGGTTGGTTAAGAGCTAAGTGAAGAGTTTATAAGTGGAAAGATCCTTGCACCTAATGCCTTCAAGGATCTTACAACGATGAAGATGCAGGCATTACAAGGTTCTCTAGAAGCTCATGAGCAACGGATGTTATAACTATCACAAAGTGTGTCCCAGCAAGAGCATCCAAGCCTTTGGAGGTTGTATACACAGATGTTTGTGGTCCAGTGGAGCCAATGACTAAAGGTGTTTTAGAAGTTCAAAGCTATGATTGAGAAGCAATCAGGGATGTGTATAAAGACCTTGAAGAGTGATGGAGGTGGTGAATATACATCCAAGGAGAGTATCTTCAACTAGGACACTTTGAAGGTAGGGGCATCTGCAGCTCAACTGATGTTCCCTATGGATAGTGACTTAGATAGTGCTATATCTCAAAGACAGAAGCAACCATCGATGATATTACAAGAGTACCAAGTCTTTCCAGATAGTGCTATATCTGAGGAGGGGGAGTTAGTTGAAGAACAAATGGTTGATCAGATTGCACATGATGAGCAGGTGCATTTTGCACTACTAGCTGATGTTGAACCTGTGAGTTTCACTGAAGCTCAGACCCATAAGATATGGGTGAATGCCATGAAAGAAGAATTGTCTTCAATTGACAATAATCTGACTTAGGAATTGGTAGATCTACCAAGAGGAAAGAAAGTAATAGATCTTAACTGGGTCTTTAAGGTGAAAAGGAATCCTGATGGTTCAATAGCCAAGCATAAAGCAAGGCTAGTTGCAAGAGGTTTTTTGCAAAGGGAGGGACTAGACTTCAAAAAAGTTTATGCACCAGTTGCAAGGTTGTAAACAGTGAGACTTGTCACTGCCTTGGCAAGTTACAATGAGTGGCCAATGCTCCAACTTGATGTGAAGTCAGCATTTCTTAATGGACCACTTAAGGAGGAAGTTTATGTCACAAAATCCCCTGGTTTCAACTTACCTGATGATGATGGAAAGGTATATATGTTGAAGAAGGCTTTGAATTGGCTGAGACAAGCCCCAAGAGCATGGAACAAAAGGATAGATAGTTTTCTTTAACAGATTGGTTTCGCTAAAAGCTTAGTTGAATATGGTGTGTATATTCTAACTAAGGGCAATGAAGTTGTGATCATTTGTCTGTATGTAGATGACTTGCTTCTTACTGGCAGCAATGTAAATCTGATTGAAGAATTCAAAGGCAAATTGATGAAGGAATTTGAGATGACAGATTTGGGAAAGCTCACATACTTCTTGGGTTTGGAGTTCAAGCATTCGAAAGAAGGTGTCATTCTACATCAGAAGAAGTACACCTTAGAAGTTTTTAAGAAGTTCAACATGCTGAACTGTAATTCAGATGTCACACCAATGGAACCTGGGCTAAAGTTGGTTTTAAACTCAGAAGAAAAACAAGTTGATCCAACTCTCTATAAGCAGATTGTAGGGAGTTTGAGGTATCGATGCAACAGCCGCCCTGACATTTGCTTTGCTGTTGGCACAGTGAGCAGATTTATGAGCAATCCTAGAACCTCACACTCGCTTGCAGCCAAGAGGATATTGAGATATCTGAAAGGGAAAATGGAATTAGGATTGCTATTCCTAAAGAAGAACAATCAGTAGAAGATTAACTTGGTTGGGTTCTTCGACAGTGATTGGAGTGGCAATGCAAACCCTGGGTGTACTCGTGGATAAAGAAAAAGACTTCTGCTAGAGAGGGAACCATTCCAATGATGAAAGAGGATTCACACTTGAGGGAGAGTGTTGAAAGTCAAGTGTGAAGTGGGAAGTGAAGTCTTACATTGGATGTTTAAGAGCTAGTGAAGGGTTTATAAGTGGAAAGACCTTTTCACCTAATGCCTTAAAGTTTTGAGTTGCATTGTTGTGTCCTTCACTTATTTACCCCCCTCTCATCTTCACTCCTAACAGTGATATCAAGAGCCAGGCCGATTCAGAGACCGAGATAAGTACGTGCCTCCTCATGGAGAAGTGATGGTGTTCTGCAAAGAGAATGACGGTGACAACATTAGCCCTGGCAAGAGGCCAGTGGCGCCCACATGTGGAGGGTTAGGAGCCCATAAAGTGATCGTTGAGTGAACGATCAGCCCACGTGTGGAAGGGTTGGACCATGGGAGGTGGAAGAGCACAAGAGATGCGGCTCAGTGTGACCATGGGGCGTTGAAGAGAGAAATGCAGGCCATGGGTGTACTCGTGGATAAATAAAAAGACTTCCGTTGGAGAGGAAGCCATTCCAATGATGAAAGACGGTTCACACTTGAGGGGGAGTGTTTAGAGTCAAGTGTGAAGTGTGAAGTGAAGTCCCACATTGGATGGTTAAGAGCTATGTGAAGGGTTTATAAGTTGAAAGGCCCTTGCACCTAATGCCTTAAGGTTTTAGGTTGCATTATGGTGTCCTTCACTTATATTCCTCCCTCTCACCTACACTCCAACACTATGATAGTGTTTTGACAAAATTCAGCAAAAGTTATTTGTCCTGAATACCAGTAATTTTAAATTTCAATAGGAAAGTCTATAGTTCCAAAAGGTGGCACACGGTCATTATTGATTTTTTTCAAATTGAGCAATGATATCTACCACTGACACTGCTTCAATTAGAATTCATCAAGTTTTCTCACACCAGTTTTTTCATACGGAAATTAATATCTGCTTTTAAAATAGACATTAACTTCAAAATAGATGTCAACTTTTGTTTTCCTACGGAAATTAATATGTGTTTACAAGTAATTCAAACAAACCAAGTTTAAAACGGATATTAGCTTCTATATTGAAACAAAAGTTAATATCTGTTTCTTTTTAAAACGGAAACACTAACAAACAGCACGGGTATTAATATTTGTATCTAAGCAAAAGTTAATATCTGTTTTGAAAAAGAAAAACTTAGGGTTTCATACATAACAAAAAACTCACAAAATTGCACAAAAAAAATACCTAGATAGGTACGCACTTGAGAGACAAAGACAACTGCAACTGGGATTCTCCTTCTTCGATGGAAGAATGGCCGTATGCGGTGGTTTTCCGTGGTGGAGAAAGGGAAGAAGAAGAGATAAATTGTAGAGGAGAGAGAAAAGCACAAATGGTGTGTGTGGAACAAAAATTAATCTCTATTTAGTCTTGATTTTAAGTTGAAATACGGGGATTCATTCCCAAGCGAATGAATGTTAAGTTGAAATACGAGGACTAATCCCTGAGCGAATAAATTTTAAGTTCTAATACGAAGGTTAATCTCCGAGCGAATTCTTAAACAGGGATTAATCCATGTACGTTAATGTAATGCACAGTGGCATGTTTTTAAGTTAAAAAATGGGGATTAATTTCCGAGCGACGGGCAAAAATGGAAAAAAAAGGAGCGTGTGGTGAACTAAATCTAGGTGATGGGCAGTGGGTACTACTCTCACCTCTTCATTATCTGAGGGCACCACCCATTTTTATTTTTTTTTTCTAAATTTTCCCCTCGCCCGGTTTTTAAAAACTAGGCGAATTTTTGAAAGTAAATCATAAAACACCCTAACGGTTTTTCAAAATCGTGTGCGCCCAGTAATTAAAAACCGTTTTTCCACGGGTTCTAAAAATTGGAAGTTGAACTAAATATAAATCTATGCAATTGTAACTAATGGTTTTTAAAAGTCGTGGGCGAATTATTTTTAATTACCGGGCGCGCCCAGTAATTAAAAACTGTTAGTTAATTTTGAGAAAAATTTATTAATTCACCCAGTTTCTAAAATCCGAGCTCGCTCAATTTTTAAAAACTCGGGGAAGGTTAATTTTGAAAAAAAAAATTGGTGTGGTGCCCTCAGAAAATGAAGAGGTGAGAATAGTATCCACCGTGGTGGGCAAAGTATCAACCTACGTGTAAGAACCAAAAGTTTTTTTTTTTAAAAAAAAAAACACGGCGGCATAGGTTATCCTCCATTTCATCTGGACTCAAATTTTAATTTCTCAGCGTATCAATGTCGTCGGAGCAGTGTTTGCCGGGCGAAATAGTGGTGGAAATCCTTCTTAGGCTTCCAATGAAATTGCTATTGAAATTCACCTCTATTTGTAAATCATGGCATTCCCTCATCACTTCCCCTTCCTTCATCTCCCTCCACCACCGCCATTCGCCTCCATTCCTCCTCCTTTCTCTTTTGAAGGAACCTGCTAACCCTAAATCTGAATATGAACACCATATATGTCCTCTCCGCCTCCACGATCATCTCCTTGTCTCTTCCAACTCCTTCCTTCCTCTCCCCTCTCGCTTAGATCTTGATTCCCTCATTATCACCACCTGCCATGGCTTCCTCTGCGTCGCCACCTGGGATCCCAAAGACCTAGACCACTCCTCCTTCACCATCTACAAACCCTTCTCTTCGACACTTTCTCCCTCTCGCCAAACTCCAACCCATTCGCTACCCCCAATTTATTTACACTGCCACTATTGTC
This sequence comes from Cyamopsis tetragonoloba, assembly GCA_037177725.1. Lineage (NCBI taxonomy): Eukaryota > Viridiplantae > Streptophyta > Magnoliopsida > Fabales > Fabaceae > Cyamopsis > Cyamopsis tetragonoloba. Next base: position 34,513,863 of record CM074122.1, read on the forward strand.
TTCGGCTTCGATGCTCGAAACTGCGACTATAAGATCCTTAGGATGGTTTTTGGTGACGATTACGATGAAGATCCAGTCTTCCATGCTTATTATTCTAGGGTTGAGGTTTACTCTCTCACATATGGGTCTTGGAGGACCCTTCCTGTTCCTCCCCTTCTTGCTCCCCCGTGTACCATCTCCCGGAGCGGACCACACGCTTGTCATGGTTTTGTTAATGGCCTCGTTCATTGGGGCGCAAGGCACAGGATGGATGATGGGGAATTCTTGTCTTTTGAATTGTCATTTGATTTTGTTGATGAAGTGTTTCATGAGGTGGAGCTGCCCCACAGCCTTGCTCGTGCCTCGTCCAATAGGGTTTCGGTTAAAGTTGTAGGAGGCAACAGTGAGAAGTCTCTTACTGTGTACCATTTGAGTGGTGGTGATTTTCCATGTACTGGTAGCATTTGGGTAATGAAAGAGTATGGTGTTGTTGAGTCATGGATTAAGTTATTTCACTTTGATCTCACTGACTGTACTTTGGAAGCACCCTCCCTCGGGATAACAATTTCCAATGTCACCATTCAGCCAGAAAAACTCCTGTCCATTACTAATAATGGAGAAAAGTTTCTCATTATACTCGGTGATGAGCCGAAGAAGTATCGTGTATATTTGATAGATGAGGAGAACAAAGGATTTGCAAATCTTGAACTTGGAGCAAAGTGGTGGGATCTTTACTCTGATTATTATGTTGAGACATTAGTTTCACTGGACAGTGCAGGTGCTCTGATTTCATATTTAAGAGGCCGTAATAGCATTTCAATTAGGTACATAAGCAACATATATTAGGATGCTAATTAAATTTCTTACATATATTTATCATGTCGGACTGCATATGATGTTTTTTTATGGTTTCTTAGTGTCTAGTGTCTACTTTGTTCTGTGTTATTTGAACAGCTATATTGATATTATGGTTGCAAAAAATATCTAAAAGAAATTCTTTATTCGAATTATTATAGCTTTTATAGCACTGATTTTGTATTTTGGGATGTTAACTTAACTTTTCTTCATCTTGCTTTGCATTTTGATTCTATTTATGATTATAGCATTTTCTTCCTTATCCTTGGTATGATAGTGTTTTGGCAAGAGTCATTGAAACATTAGCTATCCCAAGTAATATAAGATGTTCTTAGGCACCGCTTGGCCCGACTTATTTTGAGCTTATAAAAGCTGGGCCAAAAAGAAATATTAATAAGCTCTTAAAACTTTAAGTGGCTTTTTTTTAACGAAGAAAAAAGAGAAAAAAAGAGCTTTAAAATAAGGCACACAATTTTTTCCAACCTCTTATTTTCATTAAACATCAACCAACCACCATAACCAAGACCGGACCGCCACCCACCGGCACTTGCCACAGCCTGCAGCCACCCTCCACCACCCTCCGCCGCCGCCGGTCAATTTTTTTTAAAAAAAAATAATGAAATTGCCAAACAGCTTATGACTTTTTTTTAAGCTTCTTATTTGTAGATTTAACTTAAAAGTGACTTTTAAGAGAAAAATAAATCGAGCCAAACGATAGCTAAATACTTTTTAAATGTAAGAACATTCTCTGCGAATGATGATGAGATACTACTCTTTTTAGTTGCTACAGCCTACCTACAAGCATAGGTGTTGTGATGGCTTGCTTTGGCCTTATGTTTCCTAACGATGGCATCACTTTGAATCACCAACAATTTAGAATGCTAACCTGTGTTTGATGTGAATAATCATTGTTATAATTTTTTTATTCCCCATTGATATTTGTCATTGCTGCTGGAGAGTTTGGCAACTATATCCACGATTTCAAATATATAGTTATAGTATGTTCAATGTTAGTGGTTTTTAAAATTTTTGTTTCAATGGAAAAATGCGGTTTTTAAATTACCTAAATTATTTGAAGGTTTCTGAGTATAATGTATTGTTCTTTTTGAAGTTTATAACTCAACTTATATTTGTCATTGCAATAGTTTTGTTTAGAGATCGTGTACTATATACACTTGAAGAAAAGAATGTTTTTCGAATTAAAAATAAATAAGGTGTTTTTCAATTACGTAAATTATTTGAAGTTTAATGAAAACAACGTATTATTGACTACCAAATAACTCAATTTATATAATTTTTAATATTTTTAAAATTGCAACAATTTTTTAGATATTTTGTACTATATATATGAAGAATATTGTGTTTATTGAATTAAAACTGAAAATGCGAATTTTTTTAATTTACCTAATAACTATAGACTAACAACAATTTTTTTCAATTACGTAATTTTTAATATTTTTAAAATTGCTACGATCTTTAAGAGGTAGTGTGTGCTGTAGAAGGATAGGTTGTTTTTCAAAACAAAATAAAAATGCGATCTAATTTTTAAATTATATAAATTACTTGAAGCTTTGTGAAATATTGTACTATTCACATTTAACTTTCTAACTAAATTTATAACTTTTTATATTATGAAAATTTGAAGAGTTTTATAGAGATTGTGTACTATACACTTGAAAATATGGTGTATTTTAAATGAAAATGAAAAGAGTGTTTTAAATTACCTTAAATTATTTGAATTTTCTGAAAATAATGTACTATTCACTTATTATTTTAACAATGTACTATTTACTTCGAAATTTCTAACTCAATTTACATATTTTTTTAATATTTTTAATTTACAACAGTTGTTTTAGAGATAATGTGTTATACACTCGAAGAATACGGTGTTTTTTGAGATAAAAGTAAAATTTTTTTAAGTTTATAACTCAACTTATATTTTTTTAATATTTTTAAAATTGCAACAGTTTTTTTTAAGAGATCGTGTACTATACACATGAAGAAAATTGTATTTTTAATTAAAAATGAATACGATGTTTTTCAATTACGTAAATTATTTGAAATTTAATAAAAACAATGTATTATTGTCTACGAAATAATTTAATTTATATAATTTTTAATATTTTTAAAATTGCAACAATTTTTTAGAGATGTTGTACTATATATATGAAGAATACTTTGTTTATCGAAATAAAATTTAAAACGCGAATTTTTTTAACTTACCTAAATTACTATAGACTTGCAACAATTTTTTTCAATTACATAATTTTTAATATTTTTAAAATCTCTACAATTTTTAAGAGATGAGTGCGGTAGACTTGAAGAATAAGTTAGTTTTCAAAACAAAATGAAAATGCAATTTTTAAATTATCTAAATTACTTGAAGTTTTCTAAAAATATTGTACTATTCACTTTTAAGTTTCTAACTAAATTTACATAACTTTTTATACTGTGAAAATTCGAACAGTTTTATAGAGATCGTGTACTGTACACTTGAAGAATAAAATGTTTTTTGAAATTAAAATGAAAAGGGTGTTTTTAAATTACCTTCAATTATTTGAAGTTTTATCGAAAGTTTTATTAACTTTTTTTTGTAAGAATGTATTATTCATTTTTAATATTTTTTATTTTGCAACAGTTGTTGTAGAGATCATGTGCTATACACTCGAATAATACAGTGTTTTTTGAAATCAAAGTGAAAATTTCATTTTTAAATTACCTAAATTATTTAAAGGTTTTTTTAAAGAATGTCTTATTCTACATAAGGTTAAATTTTTTTTTTCATTTTTTAAAAATTGTAACAATTTTTTAAGAGATCGTATACTAGAATATGATATTTTTCGAAATAAAAATGAAAAACACGATTTTTAAATTAGCTAAATTATTTGAAGGTTTCTCACAACAATGTATTATTCAAATTGAAATTTCTAACTCAATTTAAATAATTTTTTATTTTTTTTAGAGATGGTGTACAATATACACTTAAAGAATAAGGTATTTTTCGAAATAAAAGTGAAATCACGATTTTTAAATAACCTAAAGTATTTGAAGTTGTTCGAAAACAATGTCTTATTCACTTTGAATTTTTACATAATTTTTTATCTTTTCAAAATTGCAACTGTTTTATTTAAAATCGTGTACTATACTCTTAAAGGATATGATGTCACTAGTGCAAAAAGGCTTTTCAAATCGGTTATTTTTTACCTTTCCAACCGGTTATTGATCCCATCTATAATAAGGGGATGTGAATTCTCTTGAGTTTTCCAATCGGTTTTGGAACCGATTTAAATTAGAGTTTTCCAAGCGGTTGGATATACAACCGATTGGAAAAAGAATTAATGGAATGAAAATAACATATTTATCCTATCGGATGTTCGTCTTTAACCGATTGGAAAAGGTTTTTTCACAGCGGTGTTTCCAAGCGGTTTGATATACAACCGACTGGAAAAATGATAAATGGAGCGAAAATAGCATACTTTTCCCATCGGATGTCCGTCTTTAACCGATTGGAAAAGGTTTTTTCACAGCGGTGTTTCTTATAACTGCTTGGAATAATTGTGCCTTACATTTGTATAATTCCCATCGGTTATGCCTTGTAACCGAGTGGAAAAACGTCCGTTTTTTTAATTTTTTTTTGCAGCAAACAGAAACCTTTTTTTATACAGAACCAGAATTAGAAACAGCCAACAACAACAGAAATTGCACACAAACAGAAATAGCATATCGAAACATAATTTCACAAATTAACATATAGTTTACATATGAACTCCAAGTTAGGTCCAAAAAGCTATCTAGATATGAACTCCAAGTTAGTTCCAAAACAATCTAACAATGAACATCAAAATAGTTCTCAAACTATATCCAACATAACAAATTAATCCTAGTCACAAATTAGCAAGTCCCAAAAAGTATTCTGCCCAACGACCACGAACTTCATTGATTTCTTCTTGAGTAAACGGCTCGCAATTGTCGAATACCTAAAATTTGAGAGCACGTGTCAAACATTTTGTGTTAATTCACGTTAAAAATTATTATAGCCATTAGCGTAAGATATTTTTGATAAATTACTAGCATAAAATATTTAAGAAAACAAGTTTACCTCTAACCAATTTTCTGTAATGTTCCCTAGGACGACATTCATCATATGTCTCATGACATAATAACCACACTCAAAGTCTCCTATCTGATAACGGCACTACAAAAAGTTCAAAATTGCAAATATAAATATAATGTGAAATCAGATAAATATATTGAATAAATAACATCTCAAGCTTAAAACTACTTACATATGGGCTTAAATATAAACTACTGTTTCACAAGTCTCACAATTCATAAAACATTTAGTGGAAGAGTTCACTAGAATCAGCAGAATCCTGCAGTAATTTGGAGCAAAAATAACACCATTCAACACCATTTGAAACTTAGATGCTATTTGTGCACAAGAATAGCAACAAAAGAAATTCATAGCGTTAGAGACTTATAGCTCAAGTCAATCGATGAGGAACAACGATGGAGGCAGAACGTTCACCAACACGAGCAGTAGAGAGCGCGAAAAGCAGAGGGTTGAACGAGTTGCAGAAGAAAAAGTTAAGCAGAAATGGTGAGAGTGTTGAGAAGCAGAAACGATGACAGCTTCAGGTTAAGAAGGAAAGGTAGCCATGGTTTTCGAGAAAGAGAGGGAAAACGAGTGAGTTAGTGACGGAATTGACAAATTTAGGACTTAGGGTTTTCGCGCGCAAGAGGAAGAAATTTTTTCCAATCAGAAGGTTTTGTGAGGGAAGAAACAGTACTATGCGTGTTATTCGATTTTACGAGCTAGGGAAAATAATTGGGAATTTTTTCTAAGTGAAAAGCTTTCCAATCGGTTTCTATAACAACCGAGTGGAATACTCTATGCTTATTCTATTTTTCCAATCGGTCCCTAAATAACTTATTGGAATATACGCAAATATACTTTTCCAATCATTTCGTTATTAACCGAGTGGAATTTTCAGATTTTACCATTGGTTTGCATTTTTCCCATCGGTTATGGCAATAACTGATTTAAATAACTTATGAAAATTATCAATAATGCCATTGTATCAATTTTCCAATCGGTTCTAAAATAAATTATGTTAATTTTTGTTGTTAATTGTCATTTTTGCACTAGTGTGTATTTTTAAATAAAAATAAAAAAAGAATTTTTAAATTACCTAAATCATTTAAAGCTTTTAGAAATCAATGTCTTATTCACTTTATTTTTTTAGCTCAATTTACACAATTTCTTATATTTTTAAAATTGTAACATTTCGTGTACTATACACTTGTAAAATATGATTTTTTCGAAAGATATAAATGAAAGCACTATTTATAAATTACCTAAATTATTTGATGTGTTATGAAAATAATGTGTTATTCATTGTGAAATTCTTAACTCAATTTACATAATTTTTAATATTTTGAAAATTGCAATAGTTTTTTAAAGATGATACAATTGAAGAATAGAGTGTTTTTTGAAATATAAATAAATAGGGTGTTTTTAAATTACCTAAATTATTTGAAGCTTAGCTTATTGAAAACAATGTAGTTTTCACTTTGAGGTTTCGAACTCACTTTAAATAATTTTTTATATTTCGAACCAAAATACTTGAGAAGAAGCATGAAAACAAGCAACAAACTCTGCTAGCATAGTAGACGAGGCAACATCTTCTCGTTTCTTACTCCACAATCAGGGCACCCACTGAATTTGTGTACCCCACAATCTCCAAACTGTCAACTCTTCTATATACAAGCATATAGTCCTTGGTCTTCTGGAAATACCTCATCACTTTCTTAGAAGCTATCCAATGGTCATTATTAGGATTCGACTGGAATCTACCCAAAACACAACTATGTAAGCGATGTATGGTCTAGTGCATACCTGACATACATGAGACTCCCCAAAGCACTCCTATAAGGTTTGTCTTTCATTTCTGCTTGCTCAATCTCATTTTTAGGACATTGTTCCCCGCTTAACTTATCGCCTTTGACAATTGGAACTTCTCCCGGTTTATAAACATGTTTACAAATGTTTGAATAATATTTCATTGTAAGTCTTTTTTAATTTATTAATTAAGAAGTATATTTTTAATTAAACAAATATTTAAATAAAAGTGTCAACAATAAACATTTTAGGGTGAGAATAACATCATTGAAAGTAAAACCTAATTTTGATGAAGAAAACACAGGTAAAGCCGTAAAGGTAACCATTAATGCAATTATCATGGTATTGGTAGGTTTCATTGATTGCATTCCTCGACAAAACGATGTCTTTCGGGCACTTGCCACTTGAAGTCTTAGTGCAAATCCTTAGTAGGCTGCCATGGAAGACCCTTTTGAGGTGCAGATGTTTGAGCAAGTCATGGCTTTCCCTCTTCAACGATCCTTCTTTCGTCTTCCTTCATCTTCGTCACTCCCACCCTCTCCCCCTCTTCCAGATTTACAAGTCCAAACATTCTCTTTCCCCTCAAGACATTCACTATTCCCTCCGTCGCAATGACCCCTTCCTCTCCGACTCCGGCGCCACCCTTCCCCTTCCCCACTGCTTCTTCCCTCAAACCTTCTTACCTGTCCACTCCATCTACCACGACCTCCTCTACGTCAGCTACTTTGGCGACGGCCTCGATTACTGCTCCTCCCTCATCCTCTGCAACCCTTCAATTCGCCGCTTTCTCCCCATCACAAAACCCCAACCCGCTCCTCAACTTCAACGACTTGACTGAGTTTGTGCCTATGTTGCCATTGGCTTCGATTCTTGATTTGACGACTATAAGATCGTCAGGGTTGTTTGTACTCGCAAGCCCTGTGGAGGGGAGGAAGTCATTTCTGATCCCGCTGTTGAGTTGTTCTCTCTCGCATTTGGGTCTTGGAGGACCCTTACTCTTGGTGCTGCTCGTGCCTGTACGCTTTCTTGGTCACACCAACGTGAATCCCTTGCTTTTGTGAATGTCCTTGTTCATTGGGGTGCCAGACGCTGAATGGGTTGCAATTCCGGGTACCTTTTTGTGTTGTCCTTTGATTTCCTAGACGAGGTGTTTGATGAAATTAAGCTACCCAAAATCCTTGCCCATGCATCTTCTTATATTGCTAGAGTTACTGTTGTTGGAGGCTGCAATGACAAGCCCCTTACTCTGTACTACTTGAGTGGTGATTTTCCTTCCACCGGTAGCGTTTGGGTGATGCAAACATATGGTGTTGTCAAATCTTGGACTAAACTCATTCCTTTTACGCTTTCTCCCACTTTTTGTTTCCACGTACCCTCTTTCTGGATGACCATTTGTCATGCTTGTGTTGTGGGATCTAGCTTCAATTTGGTATGAGTCCTTCAAGAATGTGCGCCAAAACAGCACCATGGAAAATGGGTTTTAACCCAAAAATTCAAAGAAAGAAAATGCGGGAAATAGATAGAAAATGGAAGAGTGTAGAGATGTCACAACCAATCTAGATTAGTTGATAAATTCTATTGAGATTCACCACAAAGGAGCTAGACTCATCAAAGTTCTTCAAAGCTTCACAAGCTATGAACAAAGAGAGAAACCTCTCAATCTTCTCAAGGAAGAAACACAAATCTTATTTCATCAAAGTCTCACAAGGAGATGGAAATAGAATATTTATACTAATTCCTAAGAAGGACTAAAAATGAAAAAGAACTAAAAGAGACGGACCAAAATAACATGAAAATTACAAACAAGTGCTTAGGTCTTTCCTAACACTTAAGCCATAAATGGCAGCCCCTATACTTGAAAAATAAAACTAGCCTAAAAGGTCTTGTTCACAAATAACAACATGACACATATTAACATAAATAGTAAGTTCTTCAATGGACATAGGAAACTTAGATAATGATAATCCTTGAATGAAACTCCTATACCTTCTTGCTTCCATGTTCACATCACCATCCCCAACATGACGGTTCTGCCACCACCAGTATTATGCATTACAGATAATGGAAAGATACTCCTCATGTTGGGAAGGGGACGCCAGTATTTGCTAGATGTGAAGGAGAAAGCTTTTGTAGATGTTAAATTACAAGGCTATGGGTGGTGGAATCGTTATGTTGGTTATTATGCAGAGAGCTCAGTTCTACCGCACAATGCAGGTACATGGGTGTCTTATTGAAGAGTTGGTAATCGCATTTTAATTAGGTACTTATGCAGCATGTTAGCATGCTAACTTTAGTTTATATATTTTCTCACCGGGTTGTTTTTGGTGTTGTTTATGGTTTTCTATTTCCTAGTGTCTACGGTTTTGTGCCAATTGAATAACTATATTGCATGCTGCAAATATCATGAATAAATTTCTCTGTCAAATTATCAGAGTTTGTGTGGCACCTGATTTCGGGATGTTGCTTACTATATTTTCTTTTTGTGATCACAGTTTTTGCTTCCTTAGTATGAAAGTGATTTGATGAATTTCTGTCAAATGATTGTTGTCTTTATTATTATAAGATTGTTCTTCTCCATTAAAAAAAAGGAAAGATTTTTCTCTGCAAATTATGATCAAATACTAGTCAGCTAGGGAGTATCAGAATAATACAGTATTATCTTTTCCTCGTTCATCATTTCTTCTTTCTGCAAATTAGTGTCTTTTGATACTGTTCTATATCAAATAACAAAGCAAAATATTCTAAATGCTATATACTTTTGAATCTATCTATTCAATAATTTGCTCCAATGACATTGGATCATCACTCCATATTTGAATGAGTGATGTTGTTGACGCAAAAGATAGCTAAAAGAATAATCATTGTTATGGACCTAACCCGTAGGAGAGGCACGTGCAGGTTCCACGTGGGTGGTTCAAGCCGTTGATACCATGTTGTGTTCACCACGATATGGGCACCCGACGTGGAACTTGAGAGTACCACCCCAACGTGCAATCAGTTACACATTCGTACCTACCGCCGCAATTCACGGAAGTATGACAGTGACAGGTTTGACTTTAGTAGCCTTATAAGCTCTATAAATACCTGTGATCCAACTTCATTTGGTATGTATTCTTTACTATCTGATATCTGAGCTTCCCATACTGTGAGACCTTACTCATTTGACCGTCGGAGTGCTTGCAGGTGCCCTTCACCGCCAGGTGAGTGGCCGGAGGGCTCAAACCACCACACTGGACGTCAGATTGGAGGTCATGACCGCCATGCTCTAAGAATGACGGACCAATCATAAAAGTCTCATCAAATTTTTGGAGGTCATTCATCTAATGTTATTTATTTGTTATTGAAATGATTATTTTTTTTTTCAAAATTTAAATTTATAGTAATTTTTTACACGGTTTTAAAAAAATGGTTAATATATTACTTTTAAAAAAATTATTATTCTTTTATAATTTTATCCTAATTAAATGTAAAGCTCATTATCTCAGACAAATCTATAGTACTATTGCAGTTACACAGTTTAATCTAATAAATAAAGATACATAAAAAAATTAATAAATATTTCTAATATATTGTATAAAAGCTTATCATAAAAACATTTTAACTTTTTTCTTATAAGAAAATACACACTAACACGCGTATATTTTAAACTAAATCTTTACCGTAAAGATTCGAACTTTAACCTTCAACTTTCCGAACCTAACTTAGTACATGACAAAGTGAACTAAAAGTCACGTATAAAAACATTCCCTTTTAACTATTGAGCTTATAAAATGGAGGGAGTATATGTTATTTTCACCATGCCAAATTAAATCCATGGAGTGCCTTCGTTGAAATAAGTAATACTGAAAATGTAATACTGACATTTAAATTATTAAATATTAGACATGCATCCGCGCATTGTACATAATGAGTTATTGAAAAAAAAATATAAAAATTTTATATAATTTTTAATAAGGTATATTAATTTAAAATTTTAAATCGGAAGAGATTTTATTATCATAATGAAATAAATGTATATTATAAGAAATAATAGAAATATACTTTAAAATTTAGTAACATGATAATGATTAAAAAAATAAATTTAGTAAGACTTACTTGAACCAAAAAATTTCACACAGTATAAACTTCTCCTGCTTCTAACAAACGCTCAAACAACATTTGAATAAGATTTTTTTTTATTCGGTAAATACACACGCACCCATCCCTAAACCCTAAACACAAACTTATCCTAAACTAACTCCCCAATATCCTAATCTAAATCACCAACGTCAAGGTTTGAACCTTGGACCTCCAACTCCTAAGTCTTAAAGGCTTGATACATGATCATGTGGGCTATTGCTTACTCATCGAATAAGATTTTTCTGACTGAAAATAGTTGAAAAGATTATTAGCTGCTAATGACGATGATTTAAATAGTGATAACAAATAAAAAAATAAACATGAAATAAATAAAAAGTTAGTTTAAAAAATTGTTGAAAAGTTTTTTAACACTCATGTAATAAAAACATAAAAACATTGATATAATAATGATAAGGCTGTTTTAAAAATTGATAAGGAAGATTTAAATACTAATAAGGATTATTTATTTTATTTATATTTATTTAGTTGAAAATAAAAAACTCAGATTTACTGCTTGATTTTCTAATAGACCATTAACATTATTTTGAAGAAAATAATGATTGTTTTTTAATAAATCATTAACATTACGGAGGAAATTTAATTAGAAATGTATATTATACGAAAATTTGTATATATAGACAAGTATTTACACTGAATGAAAACTTTTTATATCATTTGATACTCTATTTCAAATAATTCTATTTATTCTAGCTTATTTATAATTTTTCATTAAAAAATAATGATTTTTACCAATTGTGTCTAACACAGTTAACCATACTAGTAATAATAGACAATTGTATGTAAAAGAATGCAGAACTTGAATGCTTTACTTTGTTTTTATGGATCTAGAAGCCCTCAATCACATGTAAAAGTGAAAATTACAATAAAGAAAAAAATAAATAGAAAATTACAATAAATAGGGTTCAAACTTACTATCTTTGGAGACCATATTTTGCTCCATGAATTGACCAACTCCTTTAGATTGGAAATTTCAATAGTTACAAACATACAATATGAAAAATAAATGGTAATTTTAAGTTAAAAAAAAAAATCCATAAGAACAGTAATGGCGATATTGTATATTATTTAATATTTAAGATTATATATGATAATATTTCAGTTACAATAAATCAATTTAACTGAGGTATTTGAAATAGAATCAAATCCAATTAAAGTTTTTGATCTTATCAGTTTTTAATTTGGTTTTTAATTGGGTTGAGGTGATTTATTGATTTGTTTTGATAAGATAATAAGATAATTGGGCATGATTGGATTGGTTGGTTTTATTAAGAGAGGTGCGTAGTGCATTCATTCATTCATATATGAAGAGGGAAAAGGAATCCTAATTTTCATCATCGATTTCATTTCATTCTTGTTCACGAAATTAATGTCGACGTCCAAGTGTTTACCGGAAGAAATCATAGCACAAATTCTTTGCAGACTTTCATCAAAAATCCTTTTGAGGTTTCGTTGTGTTTGCAAATCATGGAATTCTCTCATCTTCGATCCTTCCTTCATCTCCCTTCACCGCCACCACTCTCACTCTTTCCTTCTACTCCTTAATCACAACCAAGACATTGTCATCAATTCCCTCTTCCGTGACGACTACTCCAACTCCGGCACCTCCCTCCTTCTCCCACTCTTCCCCAACACCTTGATGTCCGTTCTCGCTGTCCGCCACGGCCTTCTCTCCCTCCTACTCCAACCCTTCTATTCGCGGCTTTCTCATCCTCCCTCCGCACATTCAATACCCTGTCAACTCAAACAAATCCACTATTGGCTTCGGCTTTGATTCTCGAAATCGTGACTATAAGATTGTTAGGTTGGTTTCCATGTATGAGGTGAAAGGCTTACTATCTATGATATACAAAGTTGAGGTTTTGTCTCTAGCATCCGGGCTTTGGAGGACCCTTCTGGACGACGTGGTTCCCCTTGGTTGTTTCCTTTGTGTTGACTTAACGGGGTTGGAGGCACCCGGCGATCCCCCATATGCTTTCGTGAATGGCTTTGTTCATTGGTGTGCTATACGTGAGGCTAGAGATGAAAAAGGAAATCCTTTCAATTACCTTTTTGTTTTATCCTTTGATTTCAAAGATGAGGTATTTCGTGAGATTCCATTGCCCGATAGCATTGCTAATGACTACACCGAACATGATGCTACAGTTAACGTTGTTGGAGGCAGCAATGAGAAGGCTCTTGCGGTATACCATTTGAGTAATCATGATTATTTTCCTTACATCGGGAGCATTTGGATAATGAAAGAGTATGGTGTTGCAGAGTCTTGGACTAAAATATTTGCTTTTGATGTCACCCGTCCGGGTCTGCAACCATCCCTCCTTTTGGAAAAAACACTGATTGAGATGGATCTTCCGGATGAACCGCCGAAAATAATGTGGATTAACAAAAATGAAGAGATATTCGTGCAGCTGTGCTTTTATGGTGAGCAAATGGATGGATGCTCGTACCGTCTATGTCCAGAAAAGGAAACATTTGTAGAGCTTGGATCACACAATTACTTTCGCTCAAATTTTTGTAATCATTATGCTGAGACCTTAGTTTTAATGGACCAAGGCAACATTTATTAATTAGGCTTTTCTTAGGATGCTAACTTTCCTTATTAGTACGTTTTTCTTATTGTTATTGGATACATTAAATACATCAGTTATTTGATGAGGAATAAAATTTAAAATTTTCTCATATTGTTGTCACGATATTGCTATGCTGCAGAATTTAATGGTTTATTGGTGGGTGATATGGAGTACTTGTTTTTCTGTTGTAATTCTTCAGAACCTTTGGTGCTTAATCTATAATAGAGTACCTTACATTTTGCTGATAAAAACAAAACAAATAACAAAGCAAAGCAAACACACTGCTAGTGTTGTATGTGTCTTAGTTTCCACGTGCATTGAGTACTTGGATATCTAAATCTGAACCAGTTACTTGGCTTAGCTTAATTCGGCTATGATACCAAAAAGTAACCTGTGAAAACTTGTGTTTGAAAAATTAACAAATTTTCCTTGAGAAAACGAACCTCTACCTTTTGTATCACTAGGTTATCATATTCATAACAAGCTTCACTATTTTCTAACTTCGTTCTTATGTCACCATTATGGTTTAAGTGCTTTGATTGCATACTCACGTTCTTTGTACTCAATTTATACTCATGGTTAGGTAAGTTTTTCTTTTATTTTTATTTTTGTTATCTTTTGAAATTAACTCTAACGATTCAGTATTAGTTTTTTTATCTTTTAAATCTTTTTTATTTTGTTTTTCATTTTAATCTTTTAAAATCAGCTCCCACGTTTATTTCTATTTTTCTGTTTTATTCGTATGACGTATCCAATTTTTTCGCAGTGGTCAACGCGGATCATTCGCATTCAATTCTTCTTCCAAATTTGCAGCTGAAGATAAAGGAGTGGGTTGTCACAAGGTCACTTGTTAGTGATTCTATTTTATATAGTTTTTTTTTTTTTATAAGCAAATAAATATATATTAAAACTTAAAAGAGACTATAAGTTGTACGCAAAACATTATTAAGAAAATAAAATGAAACACACCAATAGACAACTGACAACTATGAGGATAAACACACCAATCTAAAAATGAAACCGAAGAGAGATAATTTGAATATTTCAACCAAGTCCAAGACTATATCTTAATAAGGTCCATTACTTGATGTACATCCCAATCCCATACACCATTATTAAAGACAACGTTGTTAGGCATCAATCAAATGAACCAATAAATTGCCGATCATAGAAAAATGGATCAAATTTCAAGAAGCCCTTCTTTTGTTATAAAAAAAATCTAATTGAATTTTTTTTGCAATTAAATTTTTTTTAATTGTTAGACTTTTTTAGTTCGTAGTACAATTAAGAATTGAACTCCGTATCTACACACGCATATCTTCATACACTCAATGAGTAAATTACTTAATTGATCTAATTGTTAGACTTTCTTAGAGAATAACCAAAATATTCTAGCAAAAGTTATTCTTCTCCTTAGCTTTATACCTAGAGTAATAATAACCGAAGTATTAATTGTCATCAAAGAAAGACAACTAATACAAAGAATTCCATCGTAATTGATGAAGTACAAAATATACACTCACTACAAGAAAATCTAATACTCCCTCCGTTTTCGTATATAAATAAAAAGAAATTACTTCACACCATTTAAAAAATATAGTTACCCTCATATAAGTTTGTTAATCCTATCAAAGTTATAATTGTTTTCCCTAAATTATCCTTGATTAGAATTAAAAATAACATGAAAAATAAAATAAAATCAAACATAGAAAGGTGTGAACTACTTCAACTATTGGACTTGGATAATCTCTCTACTTTAAATGAGTTATTGGAAATTAGAGCACTATTAAATTGGGGGTATTTTAGATATATCATCATTAAATAGAATAAAGAGTAGTTAGTTTTCCTTATAAATAAAAACATAGGACTGTCAAAATATTTGCTTATATATGAAAACGGAGGGAGTATTAGCTACAAAATATAGCTACAGATTTTTATTCATAGCTAATTTATATCTAAACAGTTAGAGATTAGCTACTAAAAAATATTTCCTAGCTAATAATGCAATTAGCTACCAAATTAGCTTCTAATTAGCTACGAAATATAGCTATCAAAGAATATTATAGCTAACTTGTATCTAAATAGCTACCAATTAGCTACGAAATAAAATTTCCTAGCTAATTTTCTTGGTCACTAATTAGCTACTAATTAACTACAAAATATAGCTACCAAATTTTTTCATAGCTAATTTGTATGTAAATAGCTACTAATTAGCTACCAAAAAAATTTCTTAGCTAATTTTCTTAGCTACAGATTAACTACTAAATTAGCTACTAATTAGATATGAAATCAATAATAATGAATCAAAGTCCCACAATAGATAGATAGGAGTAAGTTAGAGGGCTTATAAGTGGATTGACTCATACATATATTGTCTTAAGGAATTAGGTTGT
The DNA here is from genome assembly GCA_037177725.1 of Cyamopsis tetragonoloba. Taxonomy (NCBI): domain Eukaryota; kingdom Viridiplantae; phylum Streptophyta; class Magnoliopsida; order Fabales; family Fabaceae; genus Cyamopsis; species Cyamopsis tetragonoloba. The sequence goes on from CM074122.1 coordinate 34,529,699, forward strand.
ATTGTGGTGTCCTACACTTATGGTCCATTCTCTTGGCTTGTGTCTTTGGCTCTACTCTCTCCGTCCGAATAGTGGTATCCGAGCCCGGTTGATCCGGTATGGTAACCGGCTTTAACAATTAAAAATATTTAATTTAGCTATATATATTAGCTACAATTTAGATAGTGATTAGCTACGAATTGTCACAACGTTTTAGCTATGAATTGGCTACGGAATTTTCCTGCTATCAATTAGTGACCTAATATTAACTCTAAAAAATTCGATAGCTAATTGGTAGCTAATCCGCAACTATTCTATTTTTTCTACCGAATAATTCTAAATTAGCTACAAATTTTTCCTTAGCTAATATGCAAAATTCTTGTAGTGACTTCAAAAATCTTAATTATTGACATATCTTTAAAATATGACGTGTTTTCACTCCCAATCATTTTGTCCATAATATGTAAGATAGAAATAGCCTAAGGAGAATTAAGTCTAGTATGACCTGAGTCTCCTAGCATATTACCTGTTATTGGCTATTTTTATGGGCTAAGCTTGATTTATTGAAAACAATAGTAAACTCATAAGTGTCTACTTATCTATGTTTTTGGAGTTATTTTCACTTTATTTTGAGTCTAGTTTAGTGTTTTGAAGCATGAAAACTATAGAAATTGACCCTTGTTTGAATGCTTTGGTTTAGGATAGACTTTTTGGTTTTTGTAGTATTTTCTAGATAAGTTCCCACTTTTTGATCCTTGTTTTGTTGTTTTGATGACATTGTAAGATCAAGAGTAGGAGAGGTTGATGAATCAAGCATGAAAAGAGCCATGAAGCATGAGAAGAAATTGATCAAGTAAAGATCCACCCATTTGAAGGGTGCCCATGCTCAAAGATTAGTAATTTGCACTAGTTTCAAGAGTGCCAATGCTCAAAAGGAAGCTGCCCACGCCAAGATGGAAATAGCTCTCAGGAGTTGGAGGGTAGCCTACCCTGTTTTAGCGTGGGCACGCGCCCCTGGAGCCTTGGGAAGAAGAACACCAGCGTGGGCACGCGCCCCACCTGCTATAAATAGCCCAAAATTAGTTATTTTAAAAGACCTTTTGTTCATTTTTCAATTTGAGGTGCGATTCTTCTTCTTCTCACTTTTCTCTCTGCACTTGTGGATGCAAACTCTGAAAGATCCATGGATTCCTCTTCTATTTTGGTTTTTCTCTCTTCTCCTATCTCTATGTTAGGCAAGATTTTCTTGGTTAGGGAATTGAGAATTTTGATCCCAACCTATGTAACTTAACTTGAGATTAATTCAATGTTCTTTTCTTTCAATTGAGTGATTACTTCTTCTCTTAATGTTTCTTCTTTGTTGATTATATTCAATTCTGGTGGAATTGCTTCCGACGTGAATACTACACTTGAATTATTAAATAGGGATTTTGATCTAGATGCAATTAGGCAATTGGAAAATTGATAATTGTATTGGAACTGTTCTAATTCACTGTAATCTTGCATGATTGTAGGAATATGACTTGTAGGTTATGAGATTTTGTGAAAATTCACTTCTTTCTTATTTTCTCTAAAATTGGCCTAAGGAATTAGGGGGTTTTAGTTAGAATAAAGGGGCTAATGATCTAGGAAGATACTTAGTTTATAATTGTGGATTATTACCTTCAATTGATAAGATTAGAACTTGAATTGAACTCATCGGATGTTACATAGGGGGTTGATCAATTGAACCTTGACCGTAACCTCTTTCTTTCTTGATTCTCATTCTTGTTATTGCTTGCTTTTACTATTCTTTGCATCAATACAATCTCAACATGTTTTCGAACGTCCAAATAGTGAAGGTCTTGGGGATTAGATATTCTTAAATAGTCCCCGTGGAGACGATACCCTATTCACCTTCTATTCTCATTAAACGAACTAGTGCACTTGCTAGAATGACAATACGGTATCAAATAATAGGGGGGACAGGGCCTGGAGCATTTAATGGTAGAGAATAGCGCATGGCTAGACAACACAATTAATATGGCGGTTGTGTTAGAACCTATAGTGCGAAGTGAACATTCGAGGGAAAGGCTGTTTTTGGACTCACCTGATAAGTTAATATCCCCTGGTGGTATTAATCTTAAAGTGATCCTTTGGCCTATTAGCCCTATTCTTTTCTTTGGACCTAATAAGTTTGTAAACCCAGTATGTGTCATTCAGGAGTGATGGTTTAAACCCAAGTAATACAAAAAACAAAGTGGGCTCCAATGTATCTGGAGAGGGAGAGAATGTTGCCTTCGCCAGACTTTTAAATCTTGATGAGGGTAGGCGTCAAGACTCTATGGCTATAGTGTAGATGCATAATTCCTCTAAGGTGGATGGGGAAGCTTCCTCTTTGAAAGAGGCTTATGTAGTAGGAGAAGATAGTGTGGCTGAGGCACAAAACTCATTGCGTAAGGTTGATTCTACGAAGTCAGGGAAAGATGGGGAAGCTCCCTCTTTGAAAGTGGCCTCTGTAGCAGAGACGATACTCTGGTTGGGGCGCAAAATTCATTGTGCAAAGATGAATATATGAAGTCTGGGAAAGATTCAATTGGGTCTTGGAGTGACTTCATGGAAAGAATGGAGAATGAAGAAGAGTCAATATCTCCTTCCTGAGACGCTTCGATGAACAATCAGAGATTAAGAAAGTGCTAGAAAAGGAGGGTCAAAAGGAGAAAAAAATAGGAAACAAAGGAATAGGAAGGATCAATTAGAGTACAACCAACAGAAATAGGTTAGTTTATCTAATTCCTTTTCTTGTAGTTTAGCTAGCTGTAAATTTCTTGTTAGAAATTCCAAAGAGTATCAAGCTAGAGAGATTTGGAACAAAGGGAAAGTATTAGGGGAATCTTTTTAAGGGGAGGAAAATTCCATGATTACTAAATTGGTAGAGTTAGAAGAAAGGGATAAAAATGAATTGGAAGTACATGATTTGCCTCTTTCTAGAGGGAAATATACTTGTTTTAGTTCTAATGGGACATCCATGAGTAGATTGGACCATTTTCTAGTTTCAGATGAGTGGTTATTGAATTGGACAAACTTAACCCAATTGACCCTTAGTAGTGATGTCTCTGACCACAGACCCATTTTTCTTATGGATTCTTTAGTGGATTCAGGGCCTCGGCCATTCAGATCCCTGAACTGTTGGTTAGAAGAAAAATCATTTGGGACTTTAGTAGAGAAAGTGTGGAAAGAGAGCCTAAAGGAAGGTTGGGGCGTGTTTGTTTTTAAGGAGAAGTTAAAGAAGCTGAAATCTCAAATAAAAATCTGGGATAAGAACAATTTTGGGAAAACAGACTATTTAACAACAAAGTTAGTAAATGAAATAAATGCCTTAGATAGTACAGGTGAAACCCAAGGACTTGATGAGCTGCATGCTAAGCTTAGAAAGGAACTCACATCAACCTTTTGGGATTTGGAGAGGAAGAATGAATCTATTTTGCTTGAAAAGTCAAGACTTAGATGGGTTAGGGAAGGAGATGTCAATTCTAAGTTTTTTCACATTTCCATTCGTTCTAAGAGAAGCAGGAATACTATTCAGGGAACAATTTTGGGATAGGCCAACCTTGGATGGAGTTGAGTTCCCAAAGTTCAATGCTATAGACAGATTAGCTTTTACTGAACATTTCACTGAGGTGAAGGAGGCAGTATGGGAGTGTGAGGGAAATCTCAAGGAGGATATTTTAAGATGCATGAAGGAATTTCATCAGTACAGCTCATTACCAAAAGGTTGCAATGTATCTTTTATCGCTCTAGTTCTAAAAAAGGAAAATCCTCAACATCTTCGAGAGTACAAGCCTATTTCCTTAGTGGGCAGCCTATATAAGATCATTTCAAAATGTCTTGCTAGCAGACTCATGAATGCCATAGGCACTATTATAGCGAATACTCAATCTTCTTTAGTGGGGTCTAGCAACATGCTAGATGGGGTGGTAATAGCAAATGAGACTATAGACTTTGCTAGAAGGAATAGGATCCCTAGTATTCTTCTCAAATTAGATTTTGAGTAGGTATATGATTCTATTAAGTGGGCTTTTCTGGATTATATGTTGGGAAGATTTGGCTTTTGTGATAAATGGAGAAGTTGTACTAAATGTTGTCTTGAGTCCTCTTCTTCATCTGTGTTAGTTAATGGGAGCCCAACCTATGAGTTTAGCATGAGTAAGAGGCTTACACAAGGCGATCCAATGACCCCTTTCTTATTTCTTTTGGTAGCTAAGGGATTTGGAGGTTTGATGAGAAATGCTTTAGCACTAGATTGTAATCAGGTATTTTAGTAGGGACGAAAAGGAAAGAAGTTTCTCATTTACAATTTGCGGATGACACTTTAATTTTTGGTGAAGCTGCTTGGGAAAACATTTCTCTTGTTAAGGTGGTTCTTAGATGTTTTGAACTAGTCTCGGGTCTAAAAGTAAATTTTCACAAGAGTAGGTTGGTGGGGATTAATCTTTCTGAACATTTTGTGAAAGTGGTTGGAAACCTGTCATTGATAAAACTTTGGTGGACGCATTACTCTTATTAAATCTATTTTGTCCTCTATTCCTATCTTTTTCTATCTTTTTTTAAAATACTTGTTTCTGTGGCTAACAACATTAATAGAATTTTGAGGAGTTTTTTTATGGGGAGGCCATAGCAATGGAAGGACCATTGCTTGTGTTGGGTGGGACAAAGTCAGCTTACTAGAAAAGGAAGGGGGGGTGTTAGGGCTTAGGAAGGAAGGGGGGTGTTAGGGCTTAGGGATTTGGTTTTTCTTAATGCAGGTCTGATTGCAAAATGGAGATGGAGATTGCTATAAGTCCAAATAACTTCCCAAATTACATTCAGATGAATGGAAGAAGTGCTCTCTTTGGTGGAAGGTGAGTACTGCTGTTAAAGGAGCAACTCTGAAGTGGTTTGATGGACTGAGCCTTCTTTAAAAGAGGCAAAGATAAGTGACATGGTTTTTTTTTTTAAATGGTAGATGGGTAGGGAACCTTGTATGGAGAAGAAATTTATTTGAGTGGGAAAGGGAACTTAAGGAGGAGTTGATTTCTTTGATTCATCAGGTCCCTTTCAGTTGAGGATGAATGGGTGTGTTCTTGGAGGAAAACAAGATCATGTAATTAATGTTAAGGATACTTACAATTTTCTTGTAGGTTATATTCCTTCGGAAGAAAAGCATTTGTATTCTGATATTTGGTCTGCTTATGTTCCTCACAAAGTAGCTGCCTTTGCTTGGAAACTAATATTATATAGCTGCCCAACTAAGTCTAATTTAGCTTTAAGAAGGGTTCTATTATCTTCTTCAGAGTTGCTTTGTCCTTTGTGTATTGAAAAGGATGAATCAACAGATCACCTGTTTCTTACTTGTGGAATTGCACATAAAATCTGGATGAGTGTATAAAGATGGCTGGGAGTAATGGTTGTGTAACCGGTGGTTGACGCCATCCAACTTAGATTATGGCATTGGTTAAAAGCTCTTATTTCTAGTTTCTTAGCATCCTTAAATGACTGGTTTCAATTACCCCTTTTATGCTTATAAATAGGCCGTTGTTGTCTCCTGATAGGTTGTCTCCTAATACGCATTGGAATCTATCTGCAAAATTAATGTTGCCTTCTGTTATGCGTTGGAAGCCATTTACAAATTTATGATGGTGGAGCGTGCTTTTTTCTACCTATTATAGTGCTGTTTTTTATCTGTTTTTTATTTTGTTCTGGTAGTTATCTAGTTGGATTTAAAGATAAGATTGGTTTATTGATTTATGTTTGACTAGCTGTAGGTTTGCGCCTATAAATCAGGATTTGGCTGTTAGGTATTAGATGGATTTTTATTCTTCTTATCTTGTAATGGTAACCTGTAACTTGTTTATATCCTGCACTTCTGGGGCAATTTTAATATAATGTGTTTTTTGTTGATAAAAAAAAAGATTCGTTCAATAGACAAAAGATAACTTTAAACATTAAAACATTCTTTATACCAATAGATAGATAATATTAATCTAAGTAATTGATCAATAAATAAAATCGAATTAAAAAATGTATGACTGAAAGTAACTAACTAATTCAAACCCTAAATATAACAACCACATAAAAACGGCATCGGCTCATAATTAACTTAGCTTACACAACATCAAGTGTTTGTTCGTTTCTAGGTAGAAAGGTATTAATTAATTCCAAGTGAATATAATTCATCAGATATTAAAAAATGGAAAAGATGCCACAAATAAAAGTTAATGGAATCCCTTTTATCTCCAATGACAATAATAATTTGAATATTTGATTGCTTTCTAAAAAAACAAACAATTAATTCGAGTTTCACGTCCAAAAATTTTCCATAATACCTTAATGAAAATAACTTCGATATTGAATTATATTAATGGTTACGTGATGTACTTGCATACTCCTATACATACCAAGGCATACTGTTCTATGTAAATTTGATATATCAGTAAAGGAAAATAAAACAAGAAACTTATCTAATAAATGAGCATATAACTTTTACAAAATGATCATTATTTTCAATGAGTCACATTCTATTTGACCAAATAATTTTTTAAAATGTAATATTTCTAACATACCTAAATTTTCCAAAGTGATGAAGCAAGTTTGTTGAAAGAAGCAAATTGACCCTTGAGGGTTTTTTTTTTTTTTTTGAAAGAAATGAAAACTTTGAAAATAGGGATGAGTGACTAATTTGAAAATATTAAATATTAGGGCGGTAGGACTTATTATCAAAATTTGGAAGATTGAGACACTTAGGACAAAAAATCCCTCATTCTTCTCCTTCTTCCTCATGCCCCGATCTCTCTCTTCATCACTCACAAAATCTTCTTCCTCTTCCTTAGGGTTTCTCTTCATTCCATCACCAATCTACCAAAAATTCATCATCAAACTTCCATTTTTATGGCTTGTCCACCATTCCCAAGCTCTTCAGTTTCAAAAGGAACCTAGGTAAGTTACATTCAACCTCCTTTCACTAGTTCTCACACCTTTTCTCTCTCTAGGATCATGAACCTCCAAGCTTCTTCAATCTCCACATGCAACCTTTGATTAGGGTTGAAGAAGGTTCCCAATAACTTGATATATGTGATTTTAGGAATCTCAAGTCCAAGGGAATCATTTTGACGACTAGGGTTCACAAACTCTTGGAAAAGTGAAGTGTGCTTGGAAACTCAAGATTAAGGTATCTCAATCCTAAACCCCCAAATTAGAAGTAGGAGGTAGATATGCATGTGGTTAGGCTTAAAACCTTGATTTGTGTAGGTTTTTGCAACATTAGGACCAATGTATGAAAATTGTGAAACTTTATGTTATGTTGTGGAATGTATGTGTTGGTGATATTGGACTTTGTGAAGCATGTATTGTTGTGAATAATGTACACTTAGAGAGTAAAATTTGCTACTTGTAATGTATTGTCAAGAGCTCTGAAAATTGATTGAGTGGGAGTTTTTAGTGACTTGTAAAATGTCTTGTGAGTTGATTGTAAGTAGATGACTATATGAATTTATCAGATTTTATGAATTCAACTTTTGGTATTGAAAATTCTGGGAAAATCTGGTGCGTTTGATTTCAAGTTTAAATCCCCAAAACCCTTGGGTAAAAATTTGGAAATATGGCAAAACAGGGGAAACCATATTTTAGCTTCAGGGCATTTTCGCTACAGTGAAATATAGTTTGTTGCAACGAAAATGGACCTCATCAGAGGCCCTCTGTACTGTCATGATTTTGCAACAGCAAAATACTTTCCCTACAACGAAGCTCTGTCTCGCTACAGCGAATAAGTAGCTTGTTGCAATGAATATATCGAAGAAACAAGGGAAAATTGACTCTGGCTCAATTTCACTACAGTGAAAATAGCTTGATGTTGCGAAAATGACAACGAAAACAGAGGTTTAGGATCTGTATAATTTTTGTTGCAGTGAAAGTAGTTTAGCTACAGCAAAAGTAGTTTAACCCTGTTTTCTTCGAAGCAGCTCAAGGGACCATTTTACAAACATTTTCCCAACCAAGATACGTTGGTATGCAATGTCATAGCTATTCCTCCGCATAATATAGTGTGTGAATTTTTGCATGAGATGATAACATTATGTAATAACAAATGGAACATTCTGCCATCGATGGTTGTCGAGTAAGCGGGTTGACCAATCCCACCGGCTGATACCAGATAAGTGGACAGCTAATTAAGCATACCAGATGTAGGGTCACCCAGAAATAGGGTCAAGATGGCCTGAATGTATAGCACTCTCTCGCAAGGGGTTAAGATAGCCCTAGGCTATCCCGAACGGGGTCAAGATAGCTCGGCAATTGACCACGATAAGGATACTTGCTGATGGTCCCAACATAGCTTAATAGTGCCTTACTGCCAAGGTACATATGGTGGAGATCTAGTGCACTGGACTTCCGTTAAAAGAAACAAAAAAGGAATGTAATTAGAAATAACAAGAAGGAACCATGGCATGCTTACATGTGTCATTATGTCATTTCATGCATTATTGTGATGTGATTGGTAGGGCTTTGTATTTTGGCGCATTTTCCAGTTAGACTGACTGCAGTATCGTAAAAACTATTTTATCATTCCGAGGGTTACTCAGTTATGTGTTATACATATGACTGATGGTTACGATATTGCAGTTGACACGGACGAGGAGCAATTTAGCGCGTGTAGACAACCCTTACTAGTTATTTTTATATGTTTAGGTAGTCATCTTATTTTGTTGTATTTCTTGACTACCTTTATTAGACTTACACTCTCTCTGGCTTATACTCAATTTTAGACCGTTTTGTAATTACCCCTTTGTAACTTAAATTAGCAGTATGTACACGTACTTACGTAATCATGCATGGTTATATAATAGATATTGGGAGTAGATATTCAAGTTAGAACTAAACTGTGAACTATGACAATTTAAAAAAACTAGAAATTTTTGTTGTTACAATTATGGTATCAGAGCCGTTTGGTCCTATCCATACTGTGTGTATCTAAATAACGTAACATAATAGAGTCCAGAGAGATAAGTCCTTTCTTAAACTGATGTGTTGGCTTGTCTAAAATTCATTATATTGAGCCTAATTAACTCATTGTGGTGTGTTGTATGCAAGAAAACATGGCAGGAAGACCACCAGGAAGACCGTGTACGAACACTAATCTGCCTCAAACAGACTCACCGCTTGTGCAACAAATGGTACAGGCCTTAATGCGCATGATGGAAGCCCAAGAACAAGAGGATAGATACTAGAGTTTTCGTAGGCATGACCTGGTCGCTTTTCATGGAGGAAGTGACCCTATGGTCGCCGAAGTGTGGCTTGACCAGCTGGAGGGGATCTTTAGAACTATGAAGTCTCCCGATCAAGACAAGGTGTACCAGGCCACATATAGGCTTCAGGGAGATGTTGCACAATGGGGGAAAAGGTATCGAGAAAATATGGAAGCAACTGGAGGTCATTTGCCCTGGGATGAGTTTAAAACACTTTTCCTCAACAAATACTTCCCTTCAAATGTGAAAGACCAAAAAGATGTAGAATTTCTCACTCTGCAACAAGGTGATATGTCAGTAGATGAATATGTTCCCAATTTTGAAAGCCTAGCCAAATTCTCCAACAAGTTGCAAAACCAACCTGATGAAGCTTGGAAATCAAAGAGGTTCGAACAAGGACTCCGCCCAAAAGTGAGAAACTTGGTAATTACCCAACGCATTAGGAAATATCAGACTCTGATCCAAGCATGTCAGCTGTCATTGGCTGCAATGGCAACAAGTAGACAAGTCTATTTGAAGCGTAAATGGGATGAAAGAGATTCAAAGAGGTTCAAAAGACAAGAAACTGATAAGAGGAATACAAGAACTTACCCAATATGCATGACATGTGGGAAAAATCATGTGGGTGAGCGTTTAAGAGGTAAGAGTGTATGTTTCACTTGCTAGAAACCGAGACACCTGAGCCAGCAATGCCCTATGAAGGGCAAGGCAACCGAAGAACCTAAGAGGAATCTAGTGAAGGGTAGAGTGTACACCCTGGATGCAGAAGAAGCTGATGACTCAAAGGACCTGATTCAAGGTACGAGACTTATCAAATCTAAACCTGTTAAAACTTCAGTTCGACTCGGGTGCAACTTATTCCTTTATTTGAGTAGATTGTGCAAAGCGATTGTATTTTCCTATTGCCCAACTTCCTTAATTATGAGGTGCTGATTTCAACTCCGACCGAAAATAAGACCTGAACTACTTCTATGTGTTCACCTGTTTTTCTAGACTACCAGGATAAAACATTTTGTTTGGATTTGTATTGTTTACTAATGAAGGGATTAGACGGGATTCTTAGGATGGATTGGTTAACTACTCACAAAGTCAAGATTGATTGTGACACCAGAACTATTCACATTCCGAATCGAGACATGGAGGTATACTGTACTCACTACCCTGCTTTTGACCTCCAAGATTTATCACCAATTGATGACGGTTCAAAATTTATGATTGTATGCATTGCCGATGTTAAAAACCCCATGAATGTTAATTCCATTTCGATAGTCCGGGATTTTCTGGAGGTTTTTCTCGAAGACATTGAATCATTACCACCAGAATGGGAAGTAATGTTTTCAATTGAATTGATTCCTGGAGTTGGGCCTGTTTCTAAAGCACCATATAGAATGACACCCCTTGAGTTAGCCGAGGTAAAACGAAAAGTTAAGGAGTTACTCCAGAAACAATTTATCCGACCTAGCGCTTCGCCATGGGGAGCACCAGTGCTTTTAGTAAAGAAGAAAGATGGGAAACTTCACCTCTGTGTGGATTACTGGGAGCTGAATAAATTGACTGTGAAAAACAAGTATCCATTTCCACGAATTGATGATGTCCTTGATCAATTGGGAGAGGCAAAGGTGTTTTCAATGATTAATCTCCGGTTGGGGTATCACCAGATTAGAATCAAGCCTAAAGATGTTCCAAAAACTGCTTTTCGGATACGCTACGGCCACTATGAATATTTGGTGGTACCGTTTGGACTCACAAATCCACCTGCAGTCTTAATGGACTATATCAATCGAATTTTCCGACCGAACTTGGACAATTTCGTGGTGGTGTTCATCAATGACATCTTAATTTATTCCAATACTAGGGAAGAACATGAAGAGCTTTTGAAACAGGTGTTAAGGGTCTTCAAAGAAAAGCAGTTATTTGCTATGTCAGAGAAGTGTGAGTTCTGGTTGAAAGAAGTTCAGTTTCTTGGCCACGTGATAAATCAAGAAGGGGTAGCTGTGGATCCAAGCAAAGTGGAGGAAGTTTTAAAGTGGGAACGACCGACCAATGTTACAGAGATTTGTAGTTTTCTTGGGTTGGCTGGTTATTACCGGAGATTCATAAAGGGACTTTCTTAAATTGCAATCCTTCTGACGAAGTTGTCATGAAAGGGAGTTCCGTTTGTATGGGATTCCAAGTGTAAAGAAAGTTTTCAATCCCTGAAGGAGAAATTGACAAATGCACCAACCAAGAATTTCCAAGTGTACTGTGATCCATTCTAACAGGGTTGGGGTGTGTGTTAATGCAAGAAGAACAAGTAGTTTCTTATATGTCCCGTCAGCTTAGGCCCCATGAAGTAAAAAATATGATTCATGATTTAGAACTAACCGTGGTGGTGTTTGCATTGAAAACCTGGAGGCATCATTTTTATGGTGTCATTTTCAAAGTATTCAGCGATCACAAGAACCTCAAATACTTGCTTAATAAATAAGAACTAAATATGAGGCAACGAAGGTGGATCGAGTTCCTGAAAGACTATGAATTCGAGTTGAAATACCACCCAGGAAAAGCTAATGTAGTAGCTGATGCGCTGAGCATGAAATCATTGCAGGTCTCAAGAATGATGATTCACCAAATGACACTTTTGGAAAATTCAGAGATTTGAAGCTGGATGTGAAATGCAGCAATGTCAATCTATCCATGAGCAGGGTTTATGTGAAAGGCCTGCTTATGGAACGAATAAAAGAGGCCCAAGAACTCGATCAGGAATTGCAGAAGCTGAAGAGCCATCCAGAATTCTTAGTTTTAGGGGATAGAATGCTTAAATTTCGGGATCAAATATGTATCCCAAATAACAGAAGTGTCAAGCAGTCAGTGTTGGAAGAAAACCATGGTAGCAAATACTCCGTTCATCCAGGGTGCAACGAAGATGTATCCGGAAATGAAGAGGATGTTTTGGTGTCCAAGCATGAAAAAGGAAATTGACGAATTTGTCTCCAGGTGCCTGACTTGCCAGAAAGTAAAAGTGGAGCATGAGAGGCCTTTCGGCCCACTTCAAACATTAGACATTCTGGAATTGAAATGGGAATCGATCGCCATGGATTTTATTGTTGGACTACCCAGAAGACTGGCCTGATATGACTCCATTTGGGTTGTAGTTGACAGACTAACCAAATCTGCCCATTTCTTGCCTGTCAAAGCTAATTATCCTGTGGAGAAATATGCCAAGGTGTACATTCATGAGATAGTCAGATTGCATAGAGCCGCTGTCAATATTATATCAGACCGAGATCCCAAATTCACTTCCCAACTTTGGGGAGCATTGCAAAAGGATTTTGGAACTCAACTGCATCTGAGTACATCTCATCATCCTTAGACTGACGGGAAATCTGAAAGAACAATCCAGACGCTAGAAGATATGCTTAGGGCACGAATCTTGGAAGAAGGTGGTGACTGGGGAAAGTATCTACCTCTTGTGGAATTGGCATACAATAACAATTTCCATTCCAACATCGGCATGGAATCGTACAAGGCGTTGTATGGAAGGAAGTGTCGGTCCCTAGTCTGCTGGTTTAAAATTTGCGAGAAGTTTTTTCTAGGGCCAGACTTGGTACAAAAAACAACAGATAAAATTAAATGTATTAAGGAGAGGTTGAGGATAGCACAAAATTGACAAAAAAGTTATGCGGATAAGAGAAGGAAACCATTGGAATTAGATGCAGGCGATCATGTATTCCTGAAGATTACACCTTTTACTGCCGTGGGAAGGGTGGTGAAATAAAACTCCAACCTCGTTACATTTCTCCTTATCAGATCTTGAGGAAGATTGGGCCGGTCGCTTATCAACTAGACGTGCCTGCTCATCTTTCAAATCTTCGTGACGTATTTCACGTGTGGCAGCTCCGGAGATACGTTTCTGACCCTTCACATGTCCTTATTACAGATAATGTTCCTCTGAATTCAAGTACCTCTTATCGCGTGGAGCCCGTGAAGATCCTAGATCGAGGGGAAAAGGCTCTGCATAATAAAGGTGATACCGTTGGTAAAAGTTTTGTGGGAAAACATTGATTCATCGAAAATCACATGGGAGAAAGAACAGGACATGAAGGATTCCTACCTTGACTTATTTTGGTGGCGTAGGTAAATTACTAATTTTAAGGATAAAATTAATTTTAAGGCCGGTAGAATTGTAACATCCCTAAATTTTCCAAAGTCATGAAACAAGTTTGTTGAAAGAAGCCAATTGACCCATGATGGATTTCTTTTTGAAAGAAATGAGAACTTAGGAGTAAAAGTTGCAATATTTTGAAGAGAGGGATGAGGGACTAATTTGCAAATTTTAAATATTAGGGGGAGGGGAGGACTTATTAACAAAATTTGGAAGATTGAGACACTTAGGACCAAAATCCCATATTCTTCTCCTTCTTCCTCAAGCTCCCTTCTCACTCTTCATCAGTCACAAAATCTTCTTCCTCTTCCAAAGGGTTGCTCTTCATTCTATCATCAATCGACCAAAAACTGATCATCAACCTTCCATTTTTATGGTTTGTCCACAAATCCTAAGCTCTCGAGTTTCAAAAGGAACCTAGATAAGTTACATTCAACCTCCTTTCACTAGTTCTCACACCTTTTCTCTCTCTAGGATCATGAACCTCCAAACTTCTTCAATCTCCACATGCAACCTTTGATTAGGGTTGAAGAGGGTTCCCAATAACTTGATATGTGTGATTTTAGGAATCTCAAGTCCAAGGGAATCATTTTGAGGAGTACGGTTCACAAACTCTTGGAAAAGAGAAGTGTGCTTGGAAACTCAAGATTAAGGTAACCCAACCCTAAACCCCAAATTAGAAGTGATTAAGAGGTAGATATGCATGTGGTTGGTTAGGCTTGAAACCTTGATTTGTGTAGGATTTTGCAACATTAGGACCAATTTATGAAAATTGTGATACTTTATGTTACGTTGTAGAATGTATGTGTTGGTGACATTAGAATTTGTGAAGCATGTATTATTGTGAATAATGTACTCTTAGCAAGTATTGTCAAGAGCTTTGAAAATTGATTGAGTGGGAGTTTATAGTGACTTGTAAAATGTCATGTGAGTTGATTGTAAGTGGATGACTGTATGAACTTATAAGATGTTATGAACTCAATTTTTGGTATTGCAAATTCTGGGAAAATCTAGTGTGTTTGATTTCAGGTCTAAGTCCCTAAAACCCTTGGGTAAAATTTTGGAAATATGGCAAAATAGGGGAAACCATGTTTAAGCTTTAGGGCATTTTCGCTACAGCAAAAATGGAGCTGATCAGAGGCCCTCTGTAATGTCATTATTTGGCTACAGTGAATGAGTAGCTCGCTGTAGCGAATTTATCAAAGAAACAAGGGAAAATTGACTCTGGCTCAATTTTGCTACAACAAAAATAGATTGCTATAGCGAAAATGACCAAAACAGAGGTATAGGATCTATATAGTTTTCATTGCAGCAAAAATAGTTTCGCTACAGCAAAAATATAGAAACCCTATTTTTGCTGGAGCAAATAGTAATTCGCTACAACAAAAGTATTTTAACCCTGTTTTCTTCTAAGTAGCTCAAGGGACCACTTTACATACATTTTCCCAACCAAGATATGTTAGTATGCAATGCCATACTTATTCCTATGCATAATATAGTGTGTGAATTTTTGCATGTGAGATGAGATGATTTAACAACAAATGGAACATTCCCCCATCGATGGTTGTCGAGTAAGCGGGTTGACTATTCCCGCCGGCAGATATCGGGTATGTGGACAGCTAATCAAACTTACAAGATATAGGGTCTCTTAGAAATGAGGTCAAGATAGCTTGAATGTAAAGGACTACCCTGAAAGGGATTAAGATAGTCCAGGGCTATTTCGAAAGGGGTCAAGATAGCCCGACAATTGACAACGTTAAGGACGCTTGGTGATGGTCACAGCATGAGCTCAATAGTGCCTTACAACCAAGGTACATATAGTGGAGATCTACTGCACTGGACTCCCGTTAAAAGAAACAGAAAAAGAATGTAATTAGAAATAACAAGAAGGAACCATGGCATGCATACATGTGTCATTATGTCATTTCATGCATTATTGTGATGTCGTTGGTAGGACTTTGTATTTTGGGGCGTTTTTCAGTTAGACTGCCTGCAGTATCGTAAAAACTATTTAATCATACCAAGCAAAAAACCCAGAAATTTTAGGTTCAACATTTAGTTGAAAAATACTTTTAAAAAAACATTTAGTTGAAAATATTATATGATAAAATTATGTTCAACATAAGTTATATTTTTTAATTATTTTTGAAATAATACATTATTATTATATTTTCTTAAAAAAAATTTATTTAATAATTTTAAAACATAATCATAAAATATTAACATGAAAAATAATACAACTTAAAATTAATAAATAATTATTGCTATGAAAAATATGTTTAAAATATTTCATTTCACTTTTTATTTAATTATTTTTTTGTAGTGAGTAAAGTAGGGTTACTTGCACGTTATTCATTATACTAGTGAGCATGTTCGTGCATTGCATGGGTTATTATCTTAAGTAAATGTTGGAGTCATTTTTTTATGCATTATACTTATAAGATTTAATTCATAAAAATTTCTATTAATTAAACAAATGTAAGTATTAGTCATAAAGTATAAATAAAAAAGAACTAAGTTACAAATTATTATATTGAGTTCATTGAACATGGTTTGCTTTTGCTTTGTGTTCTTAAATAATAGAGAAAGATTATTAAAATTCAAGAGTTGAATTCTGTTTTTTATGTCAAATTATTCCCTCATAAATTTAATATTTTATTAAATTAGTTAAATTAGTTTAAAAAATTAAAATGCTAACAAATTAATCTATTAAAAATTTAAAATATTAACAAATTATTTTTTATATCTTTTTTTTAAAGAGAGAGACGTAATATTATTGGACCAAAAATCTGTTTAGACTCTTTTGGGCATTTTGTATTTGTTTGAGCCCATTTAGCTTTTCTGTTTACGTTTTGTTTATGGGCTCTGTAAACATCCCCTTTCCTTTTTCTTTATATACACATAATAATGTACATTCACAATTAATTCAATAATACAATTCATTCTTTTACAAAACCCTTTATGGTATCGCGAGCCTCGAATGGTCTGCTAGGGTTTTCTGTTCATCTCCCACCCTTTCCCTGCGCCGTGACGTTAGGGTTTCTCACACCCAATCCTCCGCGCCTTGGCCCTTCTCTCCATGGCGGAACATCAAACAATACCTCCTTCTGGCCCCAAAGTCGACGATGCCCTTAACCCTGCTTCCCCCTTCTTTCTCCACCCCAGCGATAATTCCTCTTCCGTCGTTGCCACCCCTATTCTTAAAGGCAACAACAACTATCAGATTTGGAATCGCAACATGTCACGCGCCCTTATTGTAAAGATAAGTTTGGCTTTGTTGACGGTTCCATCCCTGAACCTGGCCGTGATGATCCTTTACACACAGCATGGATGAAGTGCAATACCATGGTCATACAATGGATCACGAAGTGTGTAAGCTCTCAGATTGGGTAGAGCATTGCTTATTTTGACTCTGCCAAGTATCTTTGGCAAGATCTTCGTGATAGGATCTCAAAGGGCGATTATTTTCGTCTCTCCGATCTGCTCCAAGCCGTTTATTCCATTAAACAAGGGGATCGTGATTTGGCTTCTTACTTTACTCATATGAAAAACTTGTGGGAGGAACTAGAGGCGCTTTGCCCTCTGATCTCTCCTGCATGTTCTATTTCTTGTTCTTTTGCTGATAATGTTCATCGTCAACGTGATTCTGAATATGTGATCTATCTTCTGAAGGGGTTAAATGACCCCTACGATACTGTTCGCCGTCAGATTCTCTCCATGGTTCCCCTTCCAACGATTGCAAAAGCTTTTGCGCTCATTCAACAACAAGAACGTCAAACAACCAACAATCAATTTCTTGACATCAAGGGTGTTTCTGCTGCTCAGTCTTCCGTTGTTGCTGCCTGGAAACCACACACCAATGTCTCCAAGCAACAACAGAAGAGTAAAACAAAGGGCTCCAACCCTAACCCCAATCCCAGTCAGAATCCCACATCCCCTGTGGGCGCTGGTAAGCCGTGTACATTCTGTGGTAAGTAGAATCACACTGTCAACAACTGTTTCTTCAAAAATGGATTCCCTGCAAATTTTAAATTCAAAGACAAAAACTCATCTACCACTATTAACAATGTTTCCGTTTCGCAATCCTCTGCTTCTACTTCTAATGCTTCGCACACACAATCCTTGAATATTAGTAAGGAGGAATATGATATGCTAGTTGGCATGCTTAAGAAAATTAAACCACAAGATCACTCTTTTAATCAACTCACATATGACTCTCACAGCACGCACTCACCCAAGGGTAATTCTCAATTTTCTAATTCTATATGGATTATTGACAATGGTGCTACGGACAATATTTGCAACAATCTTAATTTGTTTGTTCAGTTTAAACACATATCTCCTATTAAAATCAAATTACCCAATGGTGGCTTTTCTGTTGCTTCTCTGTGTGGCCGCATTTAGCTCACTGATAAACTGTTTCTTGATGATGTGCTTTACATTCCCAACTTCAAGTTTAATCTGATCTCTGTTCACCAAATTACCTCCTCTTGCAATTTGCGGTTAATATTTGATACTGATGCTTGTTTTTTACAGGACAAGGCTACCCTGACAACGATTGGGCTTGCTAGAGTCAACAAGCGTTTATACATCCTTGATCATAGTTCCTTTAACAATTCTAATTCTGCTACTTTCCATGTTGATACTGTTGCTTTAAATAATACCACTGACACTGCTTCTCTGTGGCATTCTCGATTAGGACTTCCCTCTGAATATGTTCTAAAGATTGTTAGTGATGCCTTTCCTTATGTGACACATGAATCTGTTATTAACTGTGATGCTTGTCATTTGAGTAAAGAGACAAAGCTTCCTTTTCCCAATGAAAACCATAGAACTGATACTGGTTTTTCTTTGATTCATATGGATATTTGGGGTCCCATTTCACATCCTTGCATTCATGGACATAAATATTTTCTAACAATAGTTGATGACTTTTCTAGACACACATGGATTCACCTTATGCATTCCAAAGCTGAAACACGTCCTTTAATTAAAAGATTTGTGTCATATGTAGATAACATGTTTCATAGCAAAATTAAAACCATACGTTCTTATAATGGAGTTGAGTTTTATATGTATAATTAATTTGACTCTCTTGGTATATTGCATCAAACTTCTTGTATTGAGACACCACAGCAGAATTCTGTTGTGGAGCGTAAACATCGTCACATACTCAATGTCACTCGCTGCTTGTTATTTCATTCTCATTTGCCTCATGAATACTGGTGTTATGCTGCTTGTCATGCTGTTCATCTTATTAACAAGTTGCCCTCTAAGGTGTTAAGCAACAACAGCCCGTATCAGCTCCTTCCTAATACAGCTCCTACTTTCCTTGACATGAAAGTTTTTGGGAGCCTATGCTACACTGGTACCATTTCAAATAATAGATCTAAGCTTGACCCTCGCGCTCGAAAAGCTGTTTTTCTTGGTTTTAAAACTGGAACTAAGGGATTCATCATTCTTGATCTTTTTACCCGTGATATACATATTTCAAGAAACGTTGTGTTTTACGAAAATGTTTTTCCTTTTCAATCAGCCCAGCCAAGTTATGCTGGTTCTGATCCTGCTCTTCAGCACCTTGATACTGGTTTTCAAACTAACACTGATGATTCCCTGCATTTTTTGTCCTATGAACCCTACTTTATGGGCCTGAGCAACCCTACAACAACCCAACAATCCATTTTGGATGCTAGCACATCCAACATCCCCAACCCCTCTATTGTTCCTGATACATCTACTAATACTGGTGAGATTTCTCTTTCCCTTGTTCCTCAACAACCTCACAGATCAGGTAGACAAACTCAGCCTTCTGTTTACTTACGTGACTTTCATGTTTATGCTCTTCAGGGTACTCCTTTACCACCTGCTTCATTTGTGAAATACCCCATATCTGATTCTGTTGTGTATGATAAATTGTCACATGCTTACTGCTCTTACGTTTTAAATATTAGTCTCCATGATGAAGCTACTTCCTATACTTCTGCTTCTAAAACTTCACATTGGGTTGATGCCATGCATAATGAACTTGATGCATTAGCTAGGAACAACACTTGGACCTTAGTCAAATTACCTAATGGTAAAAAGGCCATTGGTTCCAAATAGGTGTTCAAAGTCAAATATAATGCTGATGGTTCCATAGAACGTTACAAGGCCCGGCTTGTTGCCAAGGGCTACAATCAAACGCAAGGGATTGACTATTGCGACACCTTTGCCCCTATTGCAAAGCTGTCTAGTGTCAGAATCCTTCTTAGCGTTGCTGTCATTAAAAATTGGTCCCTGTACCAACTTGACATTAATAACGCTTTTTTCCATGGTGATTTACATGAGGATGTGTATATGATTGTTCCACAGGGTTTACGTGTTTCTGACAAATCCCTTGTTTGCAAACTTAATAAATGGTTATATGGTTTAAAACAGGCAAGTAGGATGTGGTACTCTAAACTGTCCTCCTTCCTGATTAAAATCGGATACAAACAATCTAAGTATGACTATTCTCTGTTTATTAAACGTTTTCAACACCGTATTACTGTCATTTTAGTCTACGTTGATGATGTTATCATTGGTGGCAATGATGAAACTGAGATTAATTCTGTTAAAAAGTGTCTTGATGCCTCTTATCATATTAAAGACTTGGGTGTTCTTCGTTACTTCCTTGGAATCGAAATTGCTCGCTCCAAAGCAGGAATTTCGATTTCTCAAAGGAAGTACACATTGGATCTTATTAACACCACTGGTCTTCTTGCAGGTAAGCCTTGTAAAACTCCAATGGTGAAAGGTTCTATGAAGCAAACGTCCTCTGAACCTCTGCTTGAAGATGTCCAAGCTTACCGAAGGCTTGTGGGGAGACTCTTTTACCTTACTAGAACTCGCCCAGACATTTCGTATGCGGTTCAACAACTGAGTCAGCACATCTCAAAACCTTACAAACTTCATTATCAAGCAGCCCTTAGGGTTGTTCGCTACCTGAAACAGAACCCTGGCCAAGGATTCCACTACCCAGCAAACTCTTCTCATCACCTTACTGCTTACAGTGACTCAGATTGGGCATCTTGTCCACAATCACGCAAATTTATAACGGGGTACTGTACCTTTTTAGGCAGCTCTCTTATTACTTGGAAATGTAAGAAAAAAAACACTGTATCTCGGTCCTCTTCCGAGGCCGAATACCGTACTTTGGCTTCTACTAGTTGTGAAATTCAATGGATACACTACATTCTGAAAGATCTTGGTGTCACCTTGTCTTCTACCACTGAACTCTACTGTGATAATGCTTCCGCTCGTCACATTGCCAACAATTCTGTGTTTCATGAGAGGACGAAACACATCGAGATCGACTGTCATGTCGTCCGGGAATGCATGCAAAAGGGTCTCTTCAACCTTCTACCCATTTCTTCTCAACAGCAACCAACAAACATTCTAACAAAGCCATTGGAGCCTTCTCCTTTTACTCTCAACCTCTCCAAGCTGGGAATACACAATCTGTATTCTCCAGCTTGCGAGGGGCTATTGGACCAAAAATCTGTTTAGACTCTTTTTGGCCTTTTGTATTTGTTTGAGCCCATTTAGCTTTTCTGTTTACGTTTTGTTTATGGGCTCTGTAAACATCCCCTTTCCTTTTTCTTTATATACACATAATACTGTACATTCACAATTAATTCAATAATACAATTCATTCTTTTACAAAACCCTTTAAATATAGATGATTTTAATAACTGGGTGTAAATTATATATAACCGCTAATTTTAAAATATTTGTAGCTCATATTGTAATATTTTACATATAGATATAGATAGATACATAAAATTAATATTTTATTCAATTAGATTAAATAATTTAAAATACCGAACAAATTTGTCTCTTAAAGAATTAAAATATTATCAAATTATTAAAATTCAACGTTGATTTTGGATTTTCACGTCTAATTAGTCCCTCGTAGATTTAATATTTTAATAAATTAATTTTAAAAAGTTTAAAATGCTTGTAAATTAATCTCTTAAAGGTTTAAAATACTATCAAATTAAAGCACTACAAAATTAGTTTATTTAAAATTTGTGACAATATCAAATTAGTTCCTCAAAACATCAAATTCATATTTTAATTTTTTTAAAACACTACAATATTAGTCCTTTTAAAACTTTAAATACTAAAAAATCAGACCGTTAAAGATTTAAAACAATATCAAATTAGCTCTGAAAACACGAAATTGCTTTATTATCTTTAATCTTTAATAATGAAGAAAAATTATTAAAATTGAAGGGTTGAATTTGATTTGTCAGGTCAAATTATTTCCTCATAGATTTAATGTTTTTTTAACTAGTTTAAAAAAATTAAAATACTAACAAATTAATCTCTTAAAGAATTAAAATAGAATCAAATTATTAAAATTCAAGGTTGATTTTGGATTTTCACGTCAAATTAGTCTCTCTTAGATTGAATAGTTTACTAAATTAATTTTTAAAAGTTTAAAATACTTGTAAATTAATCTCTTAAAGGTTTTAAATACTATCAAATTAATACTTTAAAGATTAAAACACTACAAAATTAATTTATTTAAAATTTGAGACAATATCAAATTAGTCCCTCAAAACATCAAATTCATATTTTAAATTTTTTAAAACACTATAAAATGAGTCCCTCCAAAGCTTTAAAATACTGCAAAATTAGACCATTAAAGATTTAAAACAATATCAAATTAGCCCTGGAAACCCGAAATTGCTCATAGATTTAATATTTTATTAAATTAGTTTTAAGAATTTAAAATACTATCAAATAATTATTTTCATTCTTTCTCAAAAGAGAGGGAAAAAATATAGATGATGTAAGTAGATGACAGTAAATAATATATAACCATTGATTTTAAAATATTTGTAGCTTGGCATTGCAAGTTATGTATGTATTATAAGTAAACTCCTTGGGAATAATTTTATGAAAATTTTCAAAAATGACTAATTCAATGGTAAAATAGAGTAATCGTAATCATTACATTTAAGTATTTAATGTTAGAGCTCAAGTCAATTTTACATATAGATAATATATTTTGTTCATTTTAATGTGCACCAAATGTATAATAAGACATATGGTCCTGTTCTGTTTTTTGATCACCAAACGTAATATTTTCCATCCCATTCCATCGAGTGTAGTTCAACTACCAAACTCCACCTAAAGGATTTAATGTTGTCCTGGCCCCATTTTTCCAATTCTAAAATAAAACAAAAATTGTTTTTACAACTAGGCTCCTCCGATGCAAAAATTTTATTGATATAATCCATATATACACCACTTACATGTCTGCTTTACAACTAATTAGCACATAATATGGTAAATGAAAACATCATTTGATAACCGAAAAATGTAAACATAAATATGTTCACACTCATGTAGTTGCCACAAAACATTATTTCAAAGTAGAACAAAGTCAATAATACATTTTTTATATGCACATAAATATTTTTAATAAAGAAAAATGATGATAAGGAGAGGCACCTCCAATATTGCCGGGCCGAGGGTCAGCGTCTGTTGCGTACCTACATCCCAGGTTCCATGCCCGGCTTTCAAGTTGGCCCAATGGCCAACTAGGCCCATAACGATGGCCCACGCCAACCAACCCAAAAGGTATAAATACCAGATAATAGGGTAAAACCAGGTATGACCATCTAACCCTAAAAAACTCTACACCCTCAGATCTATCACTGACTTGAGCGTCGGAGTCTTTGCAGGTACCACCTGCTCCACGGCGGAGCATCTCGGAGTATCCCCAGGTTCACCGGACCATCGTTCTCGTATCTTGAATCCAGGTACGCATCAGCGTCGACACATAAAATTTATTCAATAAAGTAGGAAAAACTTGATCTCAAGTTAGTCGCTAGCTAGCTAATACTCCTACGAGGGCATGAGTTAGAAACTTGTTCTCGAAAATTGACCTTTGGTCGGGATACCGCCAAATTAGGATCAAGCCTGAAGATGTTCCTAAGACTGTCTTCCGAACACGGTACGACCATTATGAGTACTTGGTACTGCCATTTGGGTTGACTAATGCACCTACGATCTTCATGGACTACATGAACCGCATCTTCCGATCGTACTTAGACAAGTTCGTGGTAGTTTTCATTGATGACATCCTCATTTTTTCCAAGAGTGTTGAACAACATGAGGAACACTTAAGATTGGTGTTTGGAATACTCGAGAGAAATAGTCGTATGCCAAACTAGGCAAGTGTGGGTTTTGGTCGGAGGAAGTCCAATTTCTTGGCCACGTGATTAACAAAGATGGGGTAGCCGTAGATCCGAGCAAGGTAGAAGCTGTGTTGTAATGGGAGAGGCCGACTAATGTCACCAAAATTCATAGCTTCCTTGGTTTGGCTGGTTGCTACCGAAGATTTATCAAGGGATTTTCTCAGATTGCCATTCCCTTGACTAAGTTAACTCGAAGAGGAGTACCTTTCGTGTGGGACAGTAAGTGTGAAGAAAGTTTCTTGTCTTTGAAGGAGAAGTTGACAACAACATCGGTGTTGGTGATTCCTAATCCAACGAAGAATTTTCAGGTTTACTGTGATGCGTCTAAGCAAGGCTTGGGATGTTTTCTCATGCAAGAGGGACAGGTCCTTGCTTACACCTCCCAACAACTTCGACCTCATGAAGTTAACTACCTGACTCATGACTTGGAACTAGCCCCTGTGGTGTTTTCTTTGAAAGTATGGAGGCAATACCTCTATGGAGTCACATTTGAGGTGTTCAGTTACCACAAAAGTGTCAAGTATCTGTTTAATCAGAAGGAGCTGAATATGAGACAATGGAGTTGCATGTAGTTTCTAAAAGACTATGACTTCGAACTAAAGTATGACCTGGGAAAGGCTGAAGTAGTGGCATATGCGCTGAGTAGGAAATCTCTACATGTGTCAACTATGATGATCTACCAAATGCGCTCTTGGAGAAATTTCTAGACTTGAACTTAAATGTGGCTTGCCATAGTGCTAGACTTTCGATGGGTATGGTTGATGAAAAGAGTTTACTCAGAGACTGAATCCGAGAAGCACAAGAACATAATCCTGAGCTTCAGGAGTTTACGGAGCAAGATGATTTTTCCGTAGCAGGAGATGGCAAGATTTTGTTTAGAGACAGGGGGTGAGTCCCCAACAGTGATGAAATTAAGAGAATGGTGTTAGAGGAGAATCATAAAAGTCAATACTCTATGCACCCTGGAGCTACAAAGATGTACCAAGATATGAACAAATTGTTTAGGTAGCCGGGAATCAAGAAGGAAATTGCAGAATTTGTTTCCAAGTGCTTAACTTGTCAAAAAGTCATAGTGGAGCACTAAAGACCATCTGGACCCCTCTAACCGTTAGACATTCTAGAATGGAAGTGGGAATCTATCGCCATGGACTTCATTGTTGGGTTACCTAGGACTCCAACAAGATATGACTCAATCTAGGTTATAATAAACAGATTGACTAAGTCCGCCCACTTCTTTCATGTGAAGACTACTTATTCAGTGAAGAAATATGCTAAGGTGTTTATTGCGGAGAACCGGTTAGCATTGTATCAGACATAGAACCCAAGTTTACTTCTCGTTTTTGGGGAGCTTTGCAAAAAGCTTTTGGGGCTTGGTTGCACCTAAGTACCCCTTACCATCCCCAAACAGATGGACAGTCCAAAAGGACGGTTCAGACACTTGAACATATGTTACGAGCCTGTGTGTTAGAAGAAGGAGGTGATTGGGGAAAGTACTTGTTGCTTTGGAATTTTCCTATAATAATACCCTCCATTCAAGCATAGGCATGTCACCTTACGAAGCACTTTATGGGAGATAGTGTCAGTCTCCAGTGTGTTGGTTTGAAACCGGAGAGAAGTTATTGTCGGGACCGGATTTGATGCAAGACACAATCGTTAAGATTAAATGTATCAAGGAAAGGTTGAAGATATCTCAAGATCGACAGAAGAGTTATTCGGATGAACGAAGGAAACCCTTCTAATTCAAAGAAGGAGACCATGTGTATCTAAAGGTTACACCCTATACCGCTGTGGGAAGAGCGATGAAAACAAAGAAGCTTCAACCTCGTTTCACTGGTCCATATCAGATTTGGAGAAGAGTGGGACCCGTTGCTTATCAAATAGCATTGCCTCCTCACCTTTCTAATCTCCACGATGTGTTCTAGGTGTCACAACTCCGGAAGTATGTCTCCGATCCCATTCATGTATTAGAAGTGGACAACATTCCTTTGATGTCGGACACCTCGTATCAGGTAGAACCTGTGAAGATCCTAGACAGATGGGGGAAAAGCTTACGTAACAAGGTGATTCCATTGGTGAAGGTTATTTGGGAAAACATCGATTCATCGGAGATAACTTGGGAAAAAGAGCAAGATATGAAAGTCGCGTACCCTAGGTTGTTCTAACAACAAAGGTAAATTTTATAATTTTGAGGAAAAAGTTATTTTAAGGGGGATAGAGTTGTAACATCCCTAAAAATCCCCAAGTTGTGTGTTATTGTTTTAAAATTGTCATTTAGCCCATGTGGGACTGTTTTTGGAAAGGAATTTTGGATCTTTAGGGGTTTTGTCACAATTCTCATGTAAAAGGAAAGGAGGACTAAGTAGTAAAACATAAAACATCCAAGGAGGGACTTAGTTGCAAATATAATAAATTACATAGAAAGGCAAACATCCACTCTCTCTCTACACCCTCAAGCTCACCTTTTTCTCCTCCATCTCTCTAGTGTTTCATACCTTCTTTCTACCACCAACCCTTTCAAGGCAAATCAAATTCCCATCTCCAAGACCTCTTCCTTTTCTCCAAGGGTGTGAGCATCTCAAGAACCCTTAGGTAAATACACACACAATCCCTTATTCTTCCTTGGTCACATATTGACTCTTGGACAAATGGGTCTCAAAGCCTATCTAAGACCAAATGTAAGCCATGATTTAGGACATGGAGGGTTTCTAATAAGCTTGTGTAAGGAAATCTTAGGGACCCAAGAGGAAAATTTTGAGATTTGAGAACTAGAGTCTTGAAGCTTAAAGGAACGGGGGGAAAGGGTACTTGAAGCTTAAACTAAGAGGTAACCAAAGAAACCCAAAATTAGGAGGACTAGGGACTAGAGGATGCATGTGGTTAGGGAATGAGAATAATGATCTTGTTAGGTTTCATGATTTAGGGCCAAATGTGTGCTTGTGTAAGTGCATCATGGTGACTTGTGTTGGTTTGCAAGTGTGCGCAAAACTTGATGCATGATGCCATTAATATAATGCATGTTAATTATTTGTGAAATAGGACTTATTCAAGACTTGCTTGTGTGAACTATTGTATTGTATGTTGAATTTCTTGGTTGGTAGCCAATAATGTAGAAACCCTTGCATGTATTGGATTGATTGAAATGGTTAATCCATATACAATGTAGTGTTGGAATACTAATTTTGGGTGTTAATTGAGAGATATTCTATGGCAAAAATGGTTAAGCTTTGGTTTTGGTGAAGATGGCAAAACAGGGCCAGTGTAGCTTTGAACCGTGACATTTTTGCTACAGCAAAATGGATGTTGCTACAGCGAAACTGGCTCCATTAAGAGGCCCCGGACTGAAGGAAATTTGCTACAGCGAATTGGCCTCGCTACATTAAAAATGGCTTCAGTAGAAGGGGTAAAACTGGATCAGTTTCACTGTAGCGAAGAAGGCTTCGCTACAACAAAAAATGCCTTAGGAAAAGGGGAGAGACACATTGTGTCTGTTTCGCTGCAACGAATGAAGTTTCGCTACAACGAAAACTCCAACATCCTAACTTGTAAAATTTTGTGATTTTGAACCCTTTAGGCCTTCCCATGCACCCAAGTTACCTTCTTATACAACACTTCTATTGTTAAATGCATAATATAATGGCTGATTATGATAATGTGATAAATAATTTTTGAACATGAAAAATAAAGAGGAAAATATGCTTTCCCCCATCAACAATGGTTGAGTAAGTGGTTTGAGTTCCGTCGGAAGTAGACTGGGTAAGTGGACAAGCATAAAAACAATGGAAAAAGTAGGGTTATCCCAAAAGGGGCAGATAACCTGTACTAGGTTATCCCGAAATGGGGTAGATAACCTAAGTACAAAAGGGCTATCCCGAAAGGTGTAGATAGTCCCTAGATTAGCCCTAAAGGGGTTAGTAGCCTGACAGTAGAACCCTAGATGTAACATCCCTAATTTTCCCAAGTGATGAAGTAAGCCTTTTTGAAAATAGCATGTTTATCCTTGAGGGACTATTTTGAATGAAATTGGGATTTTTGGGAAAATGTTGCAATTTCCATGAAGATTGGAAGGTGGGACCAATTTGCAATATTAAATAATTAGGGAAGGACTTAGTAGCAAAGTTTGGAAGTTGGACAAAATTGACCAAAACTCTTTTCCCTTATTCTTTCTCCACGCACTCCTTCACTCTCTTCCATCCTCTCTCAAAGTTCTTCTTTTCTCCTCTAGGGAAAGCTCCCAAATTGATCAACAATCAAGCAATCCTCCTTCAACCTTACCAGTTCAAGGCTTAAATCTTTATCTCTAATATCTTAATCATCAAGGGAAGACTAGGTGAGTTCCATGCAACCATATTTTCTTACTCTTCCTTAACTCCTTTCTCTCTGTAGGACCATGAGTCCCCAAACTTCTTCAATCTCCACATGCAACCCTTGAGTTGGATTCTAACGACTCTCTAACAACTTGGTGGTCATTATTTTAGAAGCCACAAGTGCAAGAGAGACATTTGCAGAGTTAGGGCTTGAAAAATCCTTAGAGTAGAAGAAGATTGTGCTTTGGAACAAACGCTAAGTAACCCAAGATTTAATACCCCAAATTAGGTTGGTAATAAAGTACAAGAGGCATGTGCTAGGAGATTGAACCATGAATTGCTTAGGTTGTATGTTATTAGGCTTGATTGTGGTGAAATTGTGAAATTTGGACCATGATGCCTTGATGCATGCCTGTATGTAATTCCTTAGTG
The DNA here is from genome assembly GCA_037177725.1 of Cyamopsis tetragonoloba. Classification (NCBI taxonomy): domain Eukaryota; kingdom Viridiplantae; phylum Streptophyta; class Magnoliopsida; order Fabales; family Fabaceae; genus Cyamopsis; species Cyamopsis tetragonoloba. The sequence continues at coordinate 34,558,047 of CM074122.1, forward strand.
CTTATATGATTTTGTGAATAAGACTAGGATGTGAAATTTCATGTTTAGTTGAAAATTGAAGATGCATGTTGGCAAGATTTGTTGGAAATGTTTGGATTTCATGAATTGAAACCTTGCTGCTTGAATGAGGCTTGGAAGATTGTTGCAAAATTGATTGTAAACTATGGAATTGCTTGGGATAGCTATGTATTCCTGAATGTTTTGAAAATATGATTTTTGCCAGTGAGAGTGGATGTAATTTTGGTCCCAAAGAACATGGTATGAAAATTTGGAAACACAGCAAAATAGTGGAAACCATGCTTCAGCTTCAGGGCATTTTCGCTACAATGAACTACAATTTGCTTCGCTGTAGCGAAAATGGACCTGACCAGAGGCCATCTGTACTGCCATTAATTCGCTACAACGAAGCTCTGTCTCGCTACAACGAATAAGTAGCTCGCTGTAGCGAATAAATCCAAGGAACAAGGGGAAATTGACATGGCTCAATTTCACTACAGTGAAAATAGCCCGCTGTAGCAAAAATGACAAAGAAAACAGAGGTGTAGGATCTATAAAATTTTCACTGCAGCGAAAGTAGTTTCACTACAACGAAAATATAGAAACCTTGCTTTCCCTGCAATGAATAGTATTTCACTTAAGCGAAAGTAAAGTAACCCTGTTTTCTTCTAAGTAGCTCAAGGGACCTTTTTACATACATTTTCCAATCCAAGATACATTAGCATGCACCGTCATAAGCTATTCCTCTGCATAACATAGTGAGGTAACTAAAAATGAAACATCCCCCCATCGATGGTTGTTGAGTAAGTGGGTTGATTAATCCCACCGACAGTATACTGGGTAAGTGGATAGCTAATTAAACATACAAGATGTAGGTCCTCCCAGAAATGGGGTCAACATGGCCTGAAGATAAAGGAATATCCCGAAAAGGGTCCAGATAGTCTTGGGCTATCCCGAAATGGGTCAAGATAGCCCTGCAGTTGACCACGGTAAGGATGCTTGCTGATGGTCACCAGAATGAGCTCAATAATGCCTTACTGCCAAGGTATATATGGTGGAGATCTATTGCACTAGACTCCCGTTAAAATAGGAACATAAAAGAAATGTAATTAGAAATAACAAGAGGGAATCATGGCATGCATAGATGTATCATTATGTCATTTCAGGCATTATTGTAATGTGATTGGTAGGACCATGTATTTTGGGGAGTTATTCCAGTTAGACTGGGTGCAATATCATAAAAACTATTTTATCATACTGAGGGTTACTTAGTTATGTGTTATACATAGGACTGACGGTTACGATATTGTTGGTGACACAGACGAGGAGCAGTTCAGCGTGTGAAGACAACCCTTAGTATTTATTTGTATATCTTTAGGTAGTCATCATCTTTTGTTTGTACATCTTGACTCCAATGATGGATTTACACTCTCTCTGGCTTATACTTAGACTTAGACCGTTTTGAGTTTATCCCATTAAGACTTAAATTATTAGTATGTACATGCACCTATGTAAACATGTATAGTTATGTGATAGAGTTTGTGTATAGCTAATCAGGTTAGAACTACGATGTGAACTCTGACGAGGAAAAAAAAACAGCCTAGAAATTTAGGTGTTACACTAGAAGGACGCATGCTTGTGGCCATGATGATGAGGTCAATTGTGCTTTTACTGTCGTGCACCTATGGTGGATTCTCTGTGCATGGGGTTTCCCGTTAAAAGATGAAAGACAGAAATGAAACACAAAGTGAGGAAACTTCATGGCATGCATACATTCTTTAACTTGCCGTTTCATGCATCTTGTCATAACTAACTAAATTCATGATTAAGCCTAGTGTGAATTTATGTGATTTGATATTTAATGCAGTTTGATTTTACTTTTCCATGTAGATTGCGTTGTTCTTTACTTAGAGTTTGGAGCTATTGGAGCATATGTTTGAAGTTTGAGGTATATTAACAATTATTTATGAGTGATATAAAGCATAAATAAAGTTATGTTTATGCTAATTTAGAATTAAATGGTGTTCTTTATATACCTAAAACGTAAGTATAGTTAGATTAGCAATTGGATTTCACTTTATTTAGATCATATGATATTTGAATAATGTCTAAATATAATTAACATTGGTACTTTGATAACATAAATTTGGTGCTAGTGTGAGTTTATTGTGATACATAGTATAAATGAAGTTATGTTTGAGATAATTTAGAATTAAATGGAATTTTGTTTTTATACCTACAATGTAAGTATAGTTAGATTTTCAATTGGAATTCACCTTATTTAAGTCACATTGGATTTGAATTATGTCAAAATGTAATTAATGTATTGGTACGTTGATAACATTTTGGAGTTTTTTTATACCTAAAACATGAGTATAGTTAGATTGCATTATTGGTTATTAATGCGTTTTGATTTTTTTTATATAGATTGTATTGCTGTTTTTTATTGGGTTTGGAGCTTGGAGCTATTGTAGCGTACGGGTGGAGTTTGAGGTATATTAAAAATTATTTATGAGTGATACAAAGCATAAACAAAATTACACCATAGGAAGTTTATTGTTGTTTCTTAATGGATATGTGAGACCCTCATGAAATTCTGACTACCAGGGTGCTGGTTATGTGGTGATGATGATTTTTATATAAATATATGCATATGTTTTGTTTGTTAATGGGTAGACGAGGCCCTGATGAACACTACTAGAAAACGCCACGGGCCGACAAAATTTGCGAGGGCTTGGCCGCCGAAAACTGGTCGAAAATGGAAGAAACACCCTGTGAACGCATTTGCGAGGGTCTGGCCGTCAGAAATGAGGCGCCAAAAATTTCAAATTTTTAACTATTTTGCGAGGGCCAGGCTGCTGAAAAATTTGCGAGGGCCAGGATTAGGGGTGGGAATAGGCCAGGTGGTCTGTCAGAGGCCCGTGGCCTGGCTCGTATAAGGCCTGGCCTGGCCTTTTTATTTATTGAGCCAAGCTTAGGCTAAAAAACACCTTTTTGCTTAAATGAGCCAAGCCCAGATCTAAAAAGGGAGTAAAGAAAGCTGTATGCAAATATTGCAAGGGTAAATTTGCTACTGGTGGTCGAGGTTCAAGTACTAGCCATCTCATGAGACATGCTAAGGGGGGCTTGAAGAAGTCGGCACAAATGAGTACACAGAAGAAACAATCTCAGATCCCATTTAAACCTTCAAATTCATCTAATCCATTTCTTATTCCCGGTGCTAGATACTCCAATGAGAAGATGAGGGAGATAATTGCTACTACAATCATGGTGCATGAGCAACCATTCAACATTGTTGAAGATGAAGTTTGGATGTGGGGTTTTCAATACGCTAATGATGATTTTCAAAAAGTCACTCGCAAGACAGCAAGAAGTGATTGTTTAGAATTGTATGAGGCTAAGAAAAGAAACTTGAAGACATTGTTGAGAAGTGTTGGAAAAATTAGTTTGACTACAGATATGTGGAAATCAAGTCATCAAGTAGTTGAATACATGGTCATAAGTGGACATTTTATCGATGCAGGGTAGAAACTTCATAAGAGAGTATTGAGTTTTGTGAAGGTGCCGTCTCCGAGGCGTGGAGTTGATGTGGCTGACGCAATTTTCAAATGTTTGAAAGCTTGGGGGATTGAAAACAAGGTGTTTTTAGTTTCGGTTGACAATGCAGCATACAATGACTCGTGTATAAGAAATCTCAAGGAAAACTTGTCTTTGAGCAACAAATTAGTCCTTCGAGGTAGTTTGTTTCATGTTAGGTGTTGCGTGCATATATTGAACTTATTAGTTCAAGATGACCTTAGCCAGATTAAAAAGATTATCTATAATATACGTGAGAGTGTTAAGTACATTAACTACAACGACGCAAGGTTGAAGGCTTTTTGTGATGTTGTTGAGCAAAAGGGTTTGAAGGATAGGAAACTTATAGTTGATTGTCCAACTAGATGGAATTCAACATTTCAAATGTTGTCTTTGGCTTCGAAGTTCAAAACAGCCTTCACTGCTTATCAAGAAAGAGGGCCTCACTATACTGTTGCACCATCACTTGAAGATTGGGACAACGTTGATAAGGTATGTAAACTTCTAGAGGTGTTTGATCTAGCTACTCGTATAATATCTGGAAGTAAATATCCCACATCTAATTTGTACCTTGCTGAAGTTTTGAATGTTGAGAAAGTGATTGACGATGCAGCAGTGGATGAATATAGTTTCATGAGAGCTATGGCAACTCCAATGAAATTAAAGTTTGATAAATGTGGGGGGAATGTAATTTGGTTATGGCTATTGCTAGTGTTTAAGACCCTCGATGCAAATTTCACATCATAGATATTTGCTTTCCTAAAATATATAAATCCTAAGAATTGGCTAAGGAGAATATAACAATGCTAAAAGATTCATTGCAAACATTATATGCTGAGTATGTGTCTATGAGTGCGAATGAGGCTGCCTCTAATGATACTAACGCTACTAGCACTACTACTTCACATTCTACATCACAAAGTGCTTCAAGAACGACTGGTTTTGACCAAATATTGAGTATTGTGCGTGAGAAGGAAGCACTTCCCCCAATGAAATCAGAGTTACAAGTCTATCTTGAAGAAGGTGTGTATGTTCCTTATTCTAATGATAAATCTTTTAGTTCTTAGGAGTGGTGGAAGAGCAACAGCTTGAAATACAAGATCTTATCAAAGATGGCGGCTGATATACTTGGCATTCCGATTTCAACTGTAGCATCAGAATCTACTTTTAGTGCTGCAGGTAGAGTTATTGATGAGTATTGCTCTAGGTTAAATGAAGATTCTATTGAAGCTCTCATTTGTTGTTGTGATTGGCTTTGTCATAAGTACAATTGAAAGAGAAAGACAAAGGTATAAAATAAATGTTATATTTTATCTATCTTTTCTATATATTCATGCTCTAATAACATTTTCTTCTCCTTTTAAAGGTTGATGAACAACTTCAAGAGATATATTTGAAGATTTGATGACTTGATTTGCATTTTGCCTTGAAGATCACTCCAAACATCTTGAAGTTTGCAACAAAAGTATCCATCTCCAATGTTTCAATAGTTTCGTCATTCCTGAAAAACAAGGAAACACAACAAGACTACAACAATAAGTATCCATTCCTATGCCAGGGTGAAATGAGTGTGCAATTTTGAAGTATTTAGAGCCCATCATTAGCGTGTGCCCACGCTTTAATCATCTGTGGAATCATTGTTTGAGTGCGTGCCCACTCCTGTTGGGTGTGCTTGATAAGTATCCACTTATCTATGTTTTAGGAGTTATTTTCACTTTGTTTTTAGAGTAGTTTAGTGTTTTGCAGCATGAAAACTATGGGAAATTGCTCATTTGTTGGAAGGCTTTGGTATTGGATAGACTTTTTAGTTTTGTAGTGTTTTCTAAAAAAATTCCCAATTTTTTATCCTTGTTCTGTTGATTTGTTGACATTCTAGGATCAAGAGTTGGAGATGATTGCATAAACCAGCAAGGAAAGAGCCATAAAGCTTGAAGAGAAGTGAACTAAGCAAGGAACCACCCAATCCAAGGGTGCCCATGCCCATTCATGAAGGAATTACACCTACTTTGAGGGTGCTCATGCTCAAGAGGAAGTTGCCAACGCTTGGATAGAAATAGCACTCGAGAACTAGAGCGTGTGCACGCCCAAATCCTGCGTGAGCATGCGCCCCGGAGAATGGAAGCACCTGGATAGCGCGTGGGCACGCCCAAATCCAGCGTGAGCACGCGTTCCTTTGAAGCAGGAGGGGAGAAGGCATAAAGCAGGGCAGCGTGAGCACGCGGTGCCACTACTATATATAGCTTTTAGGTAGTTATTTTTTAGAATCTTTTGATCATTTCTCCGTTATTGCGGAGATTCTCCTATTTCTTCTCACTTCTCTCTGTTCTTGGAGTGTTCTTGTGCTCTGAAAAGGATTTGTGGAAGCAAGACTTTGAAGATCTCACGGATTCCTCCTATTCTTTGGTTTTTCTCTCTTCTCTATTCTCCATTATGTTAGGCTAGATTTCTATGGTTAGGGATATGGGGATTTTGATCCCAAACTATGTAAATTGAATTAGAGTTGAAATTCATTGTTCTTTCTTATCAATTGAATGATTATTTCTTCTCTTAATGCTTCTTCTTGGTTGACTATATTCAATTTCGGTGGGATTGCCTCCGACGTAATGCTACACTTGAATTAATCAATAGGGATTTTGATCTAGATGCAATTAGGCAATTGGAAAATTTGTAATTGGATTGGAACTATTGTAGTTCACCATAATCTTGCATAATTCTAGGAATAGAACTTCTAGGTTGTTAGGTTTTGTGAAAATCTACTTCTTTCTTGTTTTCTCTAAAATCGGCCAAAGGAATTAGGGGGTTTTAGTTAGAACAAAAGGGCTAATAATCCTGGAATAGAGTTAGTCTAAAATTGTGGATTATTACCTTCAATTGATGACATTGGACTTGAATGATACTCAGGGGATAATTACATATGGGAAGGGTCAAATGAACCATGACCCTAACCTCTTCATTTCGTGATTCTTTACCTTATTTTCTTTACTTGCCGTATATATCATGCATAATCACTCTGAAAACATGTTTTCAATTGTCCAAATAGTGAGAGTCTCGGGGATTAAATACTCTTAAACATAGTCCCTGTGGAGACGATACCCTATTCACCTTCTATCTCATTAAACGAACTAGTGCACTTGCTAGAGCATGACAAAACGCTATCAAGTTTATGGCGCCATTGTCGGGGACTATTGATAGATAGATATCAATAGTTCCCGAGGCGATCACTAGATTTGACACATCACTTTTCATTGTTCATATTCATCTTTTTGTTATTTTCCGTTTCATTTTTTCTATTTGCTTGAATTTGTTCTGTTTTTGTGTGCTCTTACCCCTTGCTAAGCTTTTATGTGACGCAAGGAAATCAAATTTGCTTTTGATCCAGAGTTAGAGAAGACTTTGAGGAGAAACCGAAAGCAAACAAAGGCTAACAAAGCAAAATATAAGGCGCACAAATTCAAAGCAACCCTTGAACAACAAGCTACTTGTTCTTATCAAGCGAAGGTTGTGGAAGAGCAACCAATTTTGATACAAGAAGAAGTGATTGTTGAACAAGAGGCACCAATGGCAAATCAACTACCACCAAGGCGTATGACGCTAGAGAATCTTACGCCCTTCTAGTAGAAGGTTACCGTTCTTGCATCAATCCTCCAAACATTGCAGCCAATAGCTTTGACATAAAGCTAGTTGTCACCCAATTAGTGAGGGGTGAGCAATTAGGAGGAAGAGAGGAAGAGGATCCCAACCGGCACATATATATGTTCCTTCAAATCTATGGAACTTTAAAGATAAGTGGAGTCTCGGATGCGGCCATCCGACTGAGATTGTTTCCCTTTTCACTTAAAGACGAAGCTCTTGATTTGCTTCAAAGCCAACCCACCGAAAGTATAACCACGTTGGAGGATCTAGTTACCAAGTTCCTAGCTCAATTCTTCCCTGCGTCCAAGTATGATCAATATAGGCCGGAGATCTCTTGCTTTAAACAAAGGGATGGTGATTCCTTTAGTACAACTTGGAAGAAGTTCAATGCACTCCTTCGGAAATGTCCATATCACGGCTTCACGGACCTTCAACAAATTCATATATTATTCAATGGTCTAAGCCACAATGCTAAGGGATTTCTAAATGCTTCAGTCAGTGGATCCTTAAGGAAAAAAGGAGCTGAAGAAGCAAGGGAACTTATTGAAATAATGGCCAACGAAGATGAAGCCTCCGGTGATTTGTATGGAGGAAGAAGAGGAGTTATGGAGTTGGGCATTCAAGATGCAGTTCTAGCCTAAAATAAGCTCCTATCCTAACAAATAGAGACCCTCACCAAGTAGTTACAAGTAGTCCAACTTGGAGCTTCTCGAACAAACCCCCCAATGTGACTTTTGTGGTGGCATCCACCAAAACGGGTTTTGTGCCAATATTAGGACTGCTAGTGAGGATCAAGTCAACTACTTGGGAAACAACAAAAATCCTCTTATTTCCCCCAAAACAACACATACCATCCACACTTGAGGACTCATCCCAATTTATCCTACAAAAGTAACAACTATTTGAAGCCCGACACACCATAATTCCCACAAAATCAGCCACCCCTCGCACAAAATCAACCACAATTCACTTCCCAGCCCCAATACACTCAACCATCCACCTCTTACAACAAAAAATCATCTTTCAAAACCAACACACATCCCATAACATAAAAACCACAAGTACCACCAACTCAACCAACCCAAGGACTCTCTCTAAATCTAGAGAATATCCTTATTGCCTTCATGCAAAGGACAGATGCATATATGAGCGAGACTAATTCAACATTGAAAAACCACGATGCATCCATTAAAAATCTTGAGATTCAAATGGGTCAACTTTCTAAACACCTTTCGAAAAGGCAACAAGGGAAATTCCCTAGTGATACCATAGTGAACCCCAAGGAACAATGTCATTCAATAATTTTGAATAGTGGGAATGATGACTCTCATCCACCACCAAAATGTGAAAAACCAAAGGTGGAGGAGGAAGCACCACCCAAAAGAAAGCCATGTGGGGACAAATACCTAGACATGGATCCAAATGACTATGGGGAACCTTACACCATTAAAATTGGGGGTAATGATCCCAAGGATCTTCCATCCAAGAAGACAAGGAAGCAACTCTTAGAAGAGTCGATAGACTATAAGAGTCTCTCCCCATATGTCAAAGCCATGAATCCTTTTCCCCAAAGGCTCATCAAGAAGGACAAGCAAAAACAGTTTTCTCATTTCCAAGATGTTTTTAGGAATTTGAGAATGAATTTGCCTTTTGCGGAGGCCTTTGAGCAAATGCCACTATATACCAAGTTCATAAAGGATCTCCTTGCAAGAAAAAGGAAGCTAAAAGAGGATGAAACGATCCCTTTAACTGAGGAGGTAAGTGCAATCCTCCAAAAGAAGCTTCCTCAAAAATTCAAAGATCCGGGTTCTTTCACTATCCCTTTAACTGAGGAGTGCATGTGGGGAAAGCATTGTGTGATCTTGGTGCGAGTATCAATCTCATGCCCCTTTCCCTCTTAAAGAAGCTTGGGGTGAGTGATGTCAAGCCAACAAATGTCACATTACAAATGGCGGATAGATCGATAAAACACCCCTATGGGGTTGTGGAGGACTTTTTGGTGAAGGTAGAGAAGTTCATATTCCCAACTGACTTAATTGTAATGGATATGGAGGCTAGTGACAAGATCCCAATCATAATAGGAAGGCCTTTCCTTGCAACGAGACGCGCTCTAATCAATGTGGAAGGAGGTGAGCTAATGCTAAGAGTGCAAGAAGAGGTAGTTTTTGAATCATGGAAAAAAGAATAATGATAACTCTTCTTGTATGAATGTAGAGGTAGTGGATACCTCATTGGCTCAAGAACTGAACAAAATCAATCATAACTCGGCTTCAAAGATCAAAAGCTCTTTTTGTGAAAAAACAAAGAAAAAGAATGAAGTAAGTCATGAGAAGAATAAGTGCATAGCCAATGAGAGATCTAAAACCTCTCCAAAAGAGAAACTTCCACATAACAAGGCCCCTAAGGTTGAAAAGGCTGCTTGCGAAAACTCGTTGAACACACCTCAACAATCCTTCTCTAACTTTCATTGTGTCTTTATGGACTCAAAATGCACTTTACCGGTGATTTTCCAAAATTCTATAGGTTGAAAGTTATAGGAAAGATTGTTGGATGAGTTAAGAGAAAGAATGATGGGTTGTGGGAAGGAAATTGAGAAAATGAAAAAGGAACATTACTCTCCCCTTGTGGAGAGCAAGTGTGTTGGCAAGCATGTTGCTTGTGTGGAAGGCCCCCAACATGATTGGAAGCCCACAAATTTGGTGAAAACTTATGAGAAAGCCATTGGGTGTTCTTGTACATCACCCATGGAACTGACACATGGCCAAGGAAACAAAACTTTTGTGAATAACTTTGACGGATCCTTTGGCCGTGGCTTCAAACCTCCATGAGGTGATATATGCGTCAAGCTAAGTGATGTTAAACAAAAGCGCTTCCGGGAGGCAACCCATATTGTTTCATTCATTTCATTTGCTTAGAAAAGAAAAAGAGAGAGAATAAAGAAAAGTGCCATTCCTAGCATCTATGTTGTGATTTGAACACTTAACTCTTGATATATTGAGTTTAAGGTGCAGGTGTTGAAGGCCAAGCAATCAATGAGGAAGTAAGTGCAAGGTAAGCTTACTTTGACACACTTAAATCAAGCAATTTGTGGCCTAATCTGAGGGTGAGCACGCCATCAGGGCGTGGACAACATTTTTTGACAGCATTGCACCATAATCATCGCGTGAGCATGCTAAAATAGTGAGAGTCTCGGGGATTTGATACTCTTAAACATAGTCCCTGTGGAGACGATACTCTATTCACCTTCTATCTCATTAAACGAATTAGTGCACTTGCTAGAATATAGCAAAACGCTATCAGTTCTCACGCTTCAACTCCCGAGAGCTTTCCTAGCTATAGTGTTCTCACGCATGTTAAAGGTGCTCACACTTTAGTTGGCAACAAAAACACTTCCTTTTGGAGTTCTTACCTATGTACATCAAGCATTTACCTCTTACTTGAACTTGAGGGACTTCAAAACCTGCACCTTTAATTTAGATCATTTAAATACCATTGAAAACAACACAATAATGGTTATTCCCATCAATCTCTACAAATGGAATCAAAGAATGGTTAGTATTAATGAACAAGTATAAGAACACGGGTTGCTTTCCTTAAGCGCTTGTTTTACGTCACTTACCTTGACGGATTGATTCCTAAGGAACCTCTTCAAGTGCAATGGAGACTTTCTCTCTCTCATATCCCCCACCAAAGTATTGCTTGAGCCATTGGCGGTTAACTTTAAACTCTATTTTTGTCTCCAAGTCCTCAATGGTGATAGCACCATGAGGAAATACTTCTTTTATCAAATAAGGTTCACTCCATCTTGATTTTAGTTTACCCAGGAATAGCTTCAACCTAGAGTTGAAGAGTAACACATATTTGTCAGGCTCAAAGTGATTTGGCTTGATCTTCTTATCATGCCATAGTTTTAATTTTTCTTTATAAATTAGTCCAATATCATAGACCCTTAGTCTAAGCTCATCTAACTCATGGAGTTGAATCATGTGCTTTTCTCCAACCAACAAGGGGTTGGAGTTAAGAAATTTCAAGGCCTAATACGCTCTATGATCTGGCTCTACGGGTAGATGGCATGCTTTACCATAAACTAATTGGAATGGTGTTAACCCAATGGGAGCCTTATATGCAGTCCTCTATGCCCCTAGGGCATCATCCTATTTTTTAGACCAGTCCTTCTTAGAGAAATTAACATTTCTTTCCAAAATCTTCTTGATTTCTCTATTTACCAACTCCACTTGGCCACTAGTTTGGAGGTGATAAGGTGTTGAAATCCTATGTGTCACCCCAAACTTTTTGAGTACCTTTTCTAAATGGCCATTACAAAAATGGCTTCTCCTATCGGTTATGAACGCCTTAGGTACTCCAAACTGGGAAAAGATATTCTTGTGAATAAAGTTTACAACAACTCTTGCATCGTTAGAGGGGGTGGTTATTGCCTCCGCCCATTTGGAGACATTGTCTACCGCCACTAAAAGGTAAGTGTTATTGAATGAGTTAGGAAAGGTTCCCATAAAATCCATCCCCAAAACATCAAAAGCCTCAACTCAAGAATAGGATTTAGAGGCCCCTCATTCCTTTTTGTTATATTTCTACTCCTTTGGCATTTGTCACTCATTTGCACATGATTTCTAGCATCCTTGAAGAGAGGGAGCTAATAAAAACCACTTTGTAAAACATTAAACGCGGTCCTCTCTCCATTGTAGTGCCCTCCACTTTGGGAGTTATGGCAATGCCAAAGGATAGATTGTTGCTCTTCTTGTGGAATACATCTTCTTAATTTCAAACTCTTGCAAGAGGAGGACCCACCTTATTATTCTAGGTTTTGATAAAATGTATTTTAAAACGGAGTGGTCCGTGAATACTATTACCTTAGAACCAAGGAAATAGGAGCGAAACTGGTCAAATGCAAACACTATTGCTAGCAATCCCTTTTCCGAAGTAATGTAATTCAATTGTGCACTATTTAGGACCTTGCTAGCATAGTGTATCAGAATGGGAAGATTGCCTTTTCGTTGACCCAAAATGGCTCTGATTGCGGAATCACTTGCATCACACATAAGTTCAAATGGTGCATCCTAATCGGGAGCGTTAAGAATTGGTGCCGAAATGAGCTTCTCTTTTAAGATAGAGAAGGCTTTCAAACAATCTTTATTAAACACAAATTTTGCATCATTTGCAAACAATTCACAGAACGGCTCAGAGATTTTAGAGAAGTCTTTAATGAATCTCCGGTAAAAACCGACGTGACCTAAGAAGCTTCTCACTCCCTTGACATTTATTGGAGGTGGAAGTTTCTTAATCACGTCAATTTTTGCTCGGTCCACCTATATTCCCTTAGATGAAATCTTGTGCCATCAGGACAATGCCTTCCTTTACTATAAAGCGACATTTCTCCCAATTCAAAACTAAATTTGTCTCTTGGCGTCGTTTCAAAACTAGGGAAATATTTTGTAAACACTCATCAAAGGTGGGACCAAACATCAAGAAGTCATCCATAAAGACTTCTCTGCACTTTTCTACCATGTCTGCAAAAATAAAATTGTTAGCATACATCGTTGGAAGGTTGTCGGTGCATTGCATAAGCCAAAGGGCATCCGGCGATATGCAAATATCCCATAGGAAAAGGTAAAAGCCGTTTTATCTTGATCCTTCGTGCCTACAACTATTTGGTTGTACTCGGAGTAACAATCAAGAAAACAACAATATTCATGGCCGACAAGCATTTCCAACATTTGATCAATAAATGGTAAAGGGAAATGATCCTTTCTAGTGGAATCATTCAATCTCTGATAGTCAATACACATCCTCCATCCGATGACCATTCTTGAAGCTATTAACACATTTTTCTTGTTAGAAACAATGGTCATGCCCCCCTTCTCAGGGACAACATGCACCAGAGAGACCCATTCACTATCGAAAATTGGGTATATGATTCCCGAATCATGTAACTTGATCACTTCCTTTTGTACAACCTCCTTCATTGAAGGGTTTAGCCTCCTTTGGGGTTGTACAATTAGTTTGTAGTCCTCTTCTAATAGAATATTGTGCATGCAAAAAGAAGGACTAATCCCTTTTAAATCACTAATAGACCACCCAATTGCGGATTTGTGGGCCCTTAGAACTCTTAGCAACTTCTCTTCCTCTAATGCACTTAATGAGTTGCTTACAACCACCAGAAAAGTGTTGTTTGCACTCAAGAATGCATATCGAAGGTGAGAAGGAAGTTTCTTTGGTTCTAGTTTTGAGTCTTCATCTATCTTTTTGTCTAGAATTAGTTGTTCTTTTGGTGGATTTTTCCCATTAGTAGTTGGATTGGATTCTAGGTTAGCAAGAATATCAATGGTCTCTTGACTCAACTCTTCATTATTTTTTAAATCCATGGATTTTGCAATCACATCCTCTAGGATTGAGTCATAATCATCTTTTTTCCAATCACTTGCTAACAATTCATCCAATACATCTACTTTCATGCTTGGGCTTCTATCACTAGGGTGCCTTATAGCATCAAATACATTAACTTTTACCTTCTCTTCTTGCACCCTAAGTATGAGCTCCCCTTGCTCCACATCTATCAATGCGCGTCCGGTGGCAAGGAAAGGCCTTCCTAGAATCAATGAAATCCTTTCGTCCGCATCCATGTCCAATACTACAAAGTCCGTGACAAATATGAACTTGTCAACCTTCACTAATAAGTCCTCAACCACCCCATAAGAGTGTTTGATAGACCTATCCGCCAATTGGAGGGTGAGCAAGGTAGGTTGCACTTCTTTTATCTCAGCTTTTGCAAGATTGAAAGTGGCATCAAATTGATGCTAGCTCGCAAGTCACATAATGCCCGTCCTACTTCTATGTTCCCAATTGCGCATGGAATTGTAAAAGAACCGGGATCCTTGAGCTTTTGAGGGAGCTTCTTTTGGATTATAAAATTACACTCTTCGGTGAGAGCAACGATTTCATCATTTTGGAGGCTCCTCTTTTTGGAGAGTAGTTCCTTCATAAACCTTGCATAGGTAGGAATTTTCTCTAGAGCCTCCTCAAAAGGAATGCTAATTTGAAGGCTCTTGAACACGTCTATGAATCTCTCAAATTGTTTATCATGCCTTTGCTTCCTCAACCTTTGAGGAATAGGTATAGAAGCGTAAAGGGTGATTTTTTCATAGTTAACCCCATCCTCTAGAAGTTGCTTCTTAGTCTTCTTCTTCGGGAACTCATCCTTGTCAAAATCCCAAACTAAATAGTAATCGGCTTGATTTGTGGCACTTCCTTCTTTTAAGGTTCTTCAATCTTAGTTTCACTCAAGGAACTCTCACCCTTTTCTTGAGGCTCTTTCGCTTTTGAGGAGGGTGGAGGGGTAATTAGGGTCTTGCCACTTCTACTGGTGGTGACTTCACATTGTTCCTTTGGGTCCACCTTGGTATCACTTGGGAAAATCAATTGTGGTCTTTCAAATATTTGTTTTGACATTCGACTCAATTGAGTTTCCAAGCTTTTTATATGAGCTTCATGACTCTTAAATGTAGATTTAGAATCTTCCATGTAAGCTTCTATTTTTTGCATGAAGGCCATAAGAGTGTTTTCTAGGTTAGGAGAGTTTCCTATTGGAGTTTTGTAGGTGGTTGGGGAATTGGGATTAATGGAGGAGGAGTAGGGAAGAAGGGTGGGTTTGGGTGGTAAGAGGATGAAGGGATAAATAATGGGTTTTGGTAGTATGAGTTATGGGTTTGATTATATGGTGGTGGATAGTGGTTGTAAGGCGAGTGGTCATTTTGGGTATATAGTGGGTGATTCATTTAGGAAAGGTGTGGGTGATATGTATTGGGTTGAGAAGGGTAGGAGTTCTTTTGCATATTGCCCAAATAGTTGACTTGCTCTTCTTGTTCACTTGAGGTAGTGGCACAAAGACCATTCTTGTGATTTCCACCACAAAAATCACATTCCACATGAGGTTTTTTATTAGCTCCAAGTTGAACTACTTGAACTTGTTTTGTAAGGGCCACAATTTGTTGTGAAAAGAGCTTGTTTTGACCAAGAGTCCCCTCTTTTTCTCCTTGCTCAACAACTTATTTTCTTTCACTATAGAGATCATTTGAAGCCTCATCTTCATTGGCCATGATTTCAATAAATTCCCTTGCTTCATCTACCCCTTTCTTTCTTATTGAACCTCCAGCAGATGCATTTAGGAACCCCTTAGCATTTTGACTTAGGCCATTGTAGAAACTGTGGATTTATTGGAGATTGGTGAACCCATGGTGAGGACATTTTGATAAGTGTGAATTAGTGGTGTTTATTTAATAAGAAATTCTCACTTATCAGACTAAGAAATGTTAAGTTGGTATATAAATTTCATCCCTAATCTGTACTCTGTGAATTTTCAAGTAGAAATGGACAAATAATTGTTTTTAACTCAGGAAAAGTATTTTTAGTTATTTTCAAGGCTGGACAACAAGAAGAACATGTGGGAGCATAAATCAAGTCAACGCTCGAGCGCCACACCAAGGCTCGAGCGCTGGAATCAGTTCAACATTGGAGTCCCACTGTCAGAATTATGAGTCTGGCACTCGAGCGCCACAAATGGTGCTCCAGCACCAGATATATTAATCAGCGCATTAATGGAAAGCGATCAAGCACTGAAACTGGCGCTTGAGCGCCAGAGTCCTGCCCAGAATGCCTATAAATACAACCTTGTTTTGTACAATGGATATACTAAATTGTAGAGGAAAAAACACTAAGTTACATTACTTTAGTCAGAGTTCCAGTACTCTTAGGTTTTGTTCTTAAAGTTCATGGCCTTGTTTGGCTAAGCTTTCCACCGGGATTGAATGTAATTACTTTATCTTGTTACTTTCAATTACTAGTTATTCTGTTATATATGAATTGGAATTCTTCTTCTGTTCTTCTTTTCTTGGTTTAGCTTGATCACCTTTTCCTTGTCTTAGTTTATTTGCAAAGTTGAGAAAATTGTTTATAAATGGATTTGGAGAAAAAACTCTCATAAAACCTTCTAGTCTAGAGATAGATGGAAGTTCTTATGAATGTCAAAATACTCTGCTTAATGCAAGACTTAGTTCCTAAAGCTTCAAGAGATTGAGCTCTAGAAACTAGTGTTTTAGAATCAAGTGACAAAGATATTTGCACTTGTGATATTGAGTATACATCTTTTTATATATAATATTTGACTTCTATTGAAATTAACAAAGTTAAGTAATGAAATTCAATCCCAGGTGATTCCTTATTTTATTTGTTTAACATTTTATCAAGCTTTTATCACACTTTATTATGTGTTTTTAACACTCTTTTGACTCAATTCTTAATCAAATAAATTCAGTGCTCCCTGAGGACGATACACGTTTTATCACTATACTTGAAACGAGTTAACCATTTGGGGTTGTATAAAAGAGGTTAACACATTTGTGCAACAGTGCCTTAAATCTCTTCCAAGAAGCTCCAGATGACTCTCCACCCTCTTGTTTGCAGGTAGGAATCTCCGCTCTATAGTGATCATATTTGAATGGAGAGAAGAAGTGAGTCAAGAATTTAGTGACTAAGTCCTCCCAAGTAGTGATGCTTCCGGAGGGTAGACTTTGAAGCCAATCCAATGCATCTTCTTTTAAGGTGAAAGGAAAAAGTCTCATACGGATTTCTTCATCGGGAACCCCATTGATCTTCATAGTACCACGTATTTGTAGGAATTTATAGATGTGACGGTTGGGATCCTCCTCTTCCTTTCCTCCAAATTGGTCCCCTCTCACTAGTTGGGTGAGAGCCGGCTTGATCTCAAAGTTATTTGCCATTAGCAAAGGAGGAGTGATACTAGACCCCCCATCCATCAACTAAAGGTGTGGTAAGATCCTCCTGTGTCATCCTTCGGAGAGGCAATAGATCCTTCATAACCTTCTTCTTTATTGGTGGTTACTTGCCCTTGCTCTTCCTTGGACTTGTGTGCTTTAGTGAACTTATAAGCTTCACAAACAAGGTGAGTGTATACAAAAACAAGGCAATATATTTGAAAAGAAAACAAACATGATGGGTATGTACAATGATATGATGTGTCCAAATTAGTGAACGCCTTGGGAACTATTGATATCTATCAATAGTCCCTAGCAACGGCGTCATAAACTTGATAACGATTTTTCATTATAGCATGTACACTAGTTCGTTTGATGAGAATAGAAAGTGAATAGGGTATTGTCTCCACAAGGACTATGTTTAAGAATATCGAATCCCCAAGAAATTCACTATTTGGACAATCAAAAACATGTGAGAGAGAGTATTCATGCAAAAGATTTGTAAAAGCAAGCAAAGACAGGAGTAAGAATCAAGAAAGAAAACGGTTAGGGGAATGGTTCATTTGATCCTTCCCGTATATAACATCCTCTGAGTTTAATTCAAGTTTCAATCTTATCAATTGAAGGTAATAATCAACAATTATAAACTAAGTCTATTCCTAGATCAAGTTCCAATCTTATCAAGAAGAAGCATTAAGAGAAGTAGTCACTCAATTGAAAGAAAGAAACATAGAATTAATACTCAGGTTTAGTTACATAAGTTTTGGATCAAAATCCTCAATTCCCTAACCAAAAGAACCTAGCCTAACATAGAGAGAGTAGAAGAGAGAAAAACCAATAAAGATTAGGAATCCATGAATCTTTCAATGTTGCTTCCCCAAATTCCTTCTAGACTGCAAGAATACCCCAGTGCTAGAGAGAAGTGAGAAGATGGAGAGAAATCACGCCTAAAACTGACAAATGATCTAAAAGTTCTGAAAAATAACTAACTAAAGTCTATTTATAGCAGGGGCGCGTGCCTACGCCCATATGGCGTGCTCATGCGCTCTTGCTCTTGTTTTCCTCCTTTTGGGCGCGTGCCCACGCTGTCCCAGGGTAGCCTACGCCCCTTTCTGCTTCTTCCTAGCCTCAGGGGTGCGTGCTCACACTGAACAAGCGTGGCCTACCCTCAAACTCCCGAGAGCTATTTCCATCATGGCATAGACAGAGCTACCTATTAAGCGTGAGCACTCATGAAACTAGTGCAAATTACTCAACTTTGAGCGTAGGTGATGAGCTATATTTTATCCACATTTAATAACCTTAATTAGCTATTTTTAATTATTGGTGGTGTCTAATTAATTTTACTTGACATCTTTTTATTGTATTTTTCTTTATTAGGCTATTATTCATAATTTAATTAAGTTGGATTTAATTAGCCTAATTAAGTTATTTATTATTTTTCAAGTAATAATAATTTGGCACTAAAAAAGCATTTGGGCCTGGAGCTGATTTGGAACACGAGATTTTGCTATCTGCACCATTGGATTATCCAAAATTTGATGTTTTTTCTATTTACACCTCCCTTGCATAGAAGAATTGCTATTTGCACCACCCATTCTAGTTCATCCAGCAACTCCACCAAAAGCCATGATTTGGTGAACATACTGGGTTTCAAGGGAAGTGTTGATAGTGAAAATATTTCAATAATTATTTTAGTTATTTTTAACTAGCAAAAAATTGTATCACTTTAGTTTATTTTTTTAGTAGCCGTAATTTATTTTTAGCTACGTTTATCTTTTATTTTCTGTTCCAACATATCACCCATTTTCTAGGATTCCTCCTCATATTCTTTTTCAACCTTTTCTATTTTTTTCTTTCCAACTCATTCCCACTCACTCTCATTGTCACCTTCTCCTCCACTTTCTCTTTTTTTTAGTTTTACTTTTTCTTCTTTTTCTCCTATATAAACCCCACAGATCAGATACTATAATTATACTACACTTCACACACTTCTCACATTTCTTCCCTCTCCATCTCACGCCAACCTTCTTCACTTCTTCCTTGTTTATTTTTTTTTTAATTTTTTAATCTTAGTTTTATTTTCCATTTAATGGGGAAAATTTTATCAACCGGTCATGAACGGCTAAACTCAGGTGATTAACTTCTCGGTGTAAGATTGCAATTCAATTCCTGAGGTTCTATTTTAATTTGTTTTGTACTCTTACCAAGTTCTTTATCTTGTAATCTCATTTTGCTGATTTCAAGTTCATGATTAGTGAAATTGTTTTATCTATGAACTTTAATTGGTTTATAGTTTGCTTAATTCTATGAACTAGAGATTATTTGATACATGCAAGATGCTTAATCATGTGTGAGTTCAATGATTTTCAATGCATATAATCAAGTTAGGCTTTAGAAATGCTTAATTTCAAAACCTTTCTTGAAGAGAAAATCCGTTGCTTAATAGAAGTTAGAAAATCACGAATTAATTTCCGCTTAGTTAATTAATTCGAAGGCTAACTAAGAATTTGGTAAGAATATAATTTTATTTTTCGTAACCAAGGAAGGAATTAATTGCAATCGAATCGGTAAGTTAATCTATTTCTTATTCTTATTTTCAGACCTTAATTATAGTCTTTGATTAATTTTGATTTCCACTACCAAAACCCCCAAATTTGTGTTTTTGTCTTGGTTTGGTTCAGTTAATGGTCCTTGAGAGACGACCTAGGTTGACTAGCTAGTATTGCATTTAATTAAAAATTAATTTGACCGAGTACAACATCGATCAAATTTTGGCGCCGTTGTCGGGGACCATTGGTTCCTAACCAAGTCTCTTTAAGTAAATTGTTTTGTTTGCTTTGTTTTAGTCTTGTTTTGTTTTGTTTGGTGATTTGGTTGTTTTCTAATTTTATTTCTACTTTGCTACTTATTTGTTTGTTGATTGTGCAGGTTCGCAGATAAAAGCAAATAGCCTCAACGTAAAAAATTAAAAATTAAAAAAATAAAAGAAAATAAAAAATAAAATAAATTTTAACAAATAAAAAAATAATTTAATTGTTATATCCACCACCGACGATTACGTCGTCACTTGAGGGATTTTTTTTTGACATTAACTTTTACTTTTAGTCACTGACTTTTATTTTCTACACATTAATATTTACTTTCCGCTACTAACATTATTTTTCTTACTCTAAATTCTGCTACTAACTTTTACATTGTGCTTTTAAATTCCACAACTAACTTTTACTTTATGCTTTTACATTCTGCAACTAACTTTTACTTTCTGTAACTAACTTTTATTTTTCTGCACCGAAATTTTTATTTAGTTACTAACTTTTGATTTATTTGATTTTTATTTTTTTGCCTAACTTTCTGTTTTTTGCAGTTTCGCTATTTTGTGAAGAAAATTGATGTTTGGTTTGTCACTTTTAATGAGAATTTCTAGTTTTGCCTTATCTGTAACTTTTCTTATTACTGAATTGTTACATATAATGCATGACTAAATCTGTGAATTTTTGAGTGTGTTAAAAAAAACACTGTAATCTATTGTTATTTTTTGGGTACCTTTTATTCTTTTTAAGTGTTTTGCATTCTTTTCCACTATTTTTGTTTTTCTTTCTTTAAAAATAAAAGAAAAAAAAAAGAATGACTCTTGTATGTCTTGAAACCAAAATTAATGATCTTACTTTATTATGTAAACAACTCGTTCTTAATATGACATATGAACCAGTGAGAACATGCATGTGACAAATTTGCTTCATCTAACCTTGCTATAAACTGTCCTATCTTGTAGGTGAATGTGAATTATGCTGATAATATTTCTAATTGGAATCAACCTCACCATTATTTTGATTTTCCATCAAACGGGTATGATTCTAGTCGGATGAACAATTCAAATTTGATATCAAATGATTATTCACAATGACAGCCCAAAGTATCTTTCCATAACAATGATGCAGCAAGTAATCAAACTGAAGCTTTGTTAGAGGATTTGATAAAACAAATGGCTGTGAATGACATGATATTTCAGCAACAAACTGAATCTTCCATTAAGAATATAAAAATTGAAATTGAAAAATTGACTACTTCATTGAGTCAAGTATAGTCTAAAAATTTTGAATTGCTTCTTGTCCATACTGAGGTAAATTCTAAAGATGTTAATGCAATTACTCAGACCTCAGGTAAGAGCATTGATATACTAGGATTTGAGAAACATCCTACCAAGGTTAACACTACTGATTTACCTGGCAGTTTGGTTGAAAATAATCTGTCTGAATTTATTGATGATATTGATTTTCCCTCTTGGACAGATTTTAATGGCTACACTTGTGATATATGTGTAAATTCTAAAATATGTGTAGTACATGTGCTGAAATTGAACATTTTTTGCTGAATGGTTTACCAGCAAGTTTTGAAAATGCAAATACTGATATAGGCTCAACAAAATCAAAATTCAATGTCTTGACTAAAGCAGTTACATTTAACTTTGAATTTGTTGATAATTTACAAATTGCAGATTTAGTTCTCTATGGTCTTTTAAGTTTCTTACAAATTCTTGTTCTATTTGAAGATCATAAAAAGACCATATTCTCCATCCTATCCAGCACCTCTTTTTGTAAGAGGTTGTGCTTTAAGAAGTGCAATCATCGTCTCAAATATATCCATTGGAATTTTTATAGACACCTACTTTGGATCCTCCATATTGAGGGAGTTTTTTCCTTTCTCTACACTTTTATTATTTTTGTCCTATTTTCTCCAATTGTGTTTACATTGAGGACAATGTGTGATTTAAGTGTGGAGGATGTGTGTATGTCTATATGTGTGTTTTTTTTATGGTTTTTTTGATAAAAAAGGATTTTCTGAAAAAAAAAGAGTTAAAAAAAATACTATTAAAAGGGATAGCTTTGCGTATCTGGTGCTTTATTGCATCAGGAGTCCCGCACCAAATTGGTGTTCCTGTCATTGACTCAAGGTTGAGCTTTGCATGCCGCTCATTAAATAAGGATCATGTGCCCAGTTGTAGGTTAGAAACAACCTTTGCCATTGAAGTTTAATGGAACTCTCGGTTCTTACATATATCAACTTGATTAACCAAGAAATTGTGGGAATTAGTTTGATATATAATTATTTTAATGAGAGTAAGTATGTTTGTATTTAAACACGTTCGATTCTAAGATAAGAATCAGGAGCCTGTAGCCATTGAGGGTGAAGCAATGGGGCCTTGTGTTTGAAGATAAAAGCGAACTTAATTAACCAGCTATGCTAATACCATAGTTTGGGTACTTGTCTTGGGATTTATGTTGGTCTCTGATACGCACCTGTTGCCAAAAAGGATTGTGGTATTAACGCTTGACATATGACAAAATCAACTTCGTATGGTTTAAACGCACCAGGTAATTATTCTTGTATTAAGGAATGTTTTCTCAAAAGACACTGAGTAGGCAATTTACATAGTTTGTGAGTGTTCTATGCTGGAAAACTCTCAGGTATTATCATATGACCTCCTTAAACTTGAAATAGTTGGGTTTTCTAAATTGACGTGTATATATTGTGTTTGTAAGAGTGTTGTATTTGAAAGGGTTATGGCTAAGGAAAGACTTGGTGTTTAAGCGTTCCGTTGTGAACCACCTCTCTTCCCTGGGAACCAATTAAGTACACACTTGTTATGTGTATTTTTAAGTATATGTTTGTTTTATCTTTGAAAAAAAAGGTATATGCTTTTCATTGAATTTAGGACTTGTATGAGTTGTAGACATTTTTATCATTCTTAGATAGAAGATTTCTGGTATTATATGGATTGATTTCTTTCATTTTCAGCTCAACAAGTTACTCTTGAGAATTAAGAGGTTGAATTATCTGTGATAGATTTGTTCTTGTGAGATTTTGAGCTTTATGATTGGATAGACCATTGTATGCCATTCTCTTTCATTTCTGGTGTGATTTGACTCATGTTTTCTTGTACTCTAGAATTTGGCTTGGCTCTTTTTGAAGTTACTTGACTCACATGCATATATTGAAATGATCAAGGCATTTTTTTTCGAATAAGCTACTAGCCAAATGAGCCTACCTTGATTTAAATCCTTTGATAGCCCCTTTGAGCTATATATCTCATTTTCATGTTTCATAGCTCATTACAAGCCTCAAGTGAAAAGCCATGATTATCCTTACCTTAAGGAATTTTGGAGCTTTAGAATTATTTTGGGAATATGTATTCAAATAAGTGTGGGGGTGTTCTTTGTTATGATGATTCTTGGTTACATCTCATTTTTGTATATGATTAGTTGGTTTGTGATAGACAAGGGCCTCTATGCTCAAGAGGTGGGGTGAATTGAGCTTTAAAACTTTTTCAAATACTTTTCACAAAACATAGCAAAGCTTGATTGAATGGTAGTTTAGTTGAAGTATGTATGTATGTAGAGATGAATATGAATGTTAAAGATGCAATGCAATGCACATAAGTAAGAGTAAAGAGTTAGAGAGAATGACACCAAAATGTATACTGGTTCAGCTACTAAACCTCCTTGATGCCTGTTTTCTAATCACCACGTGCAAGAACACTTGCATTCAAACTTGAATTAAGCTACAAACTAAGAGCACTCTTCTCAAGTGGATACCCACCAATTGCAAGAGCCTCACTCTACGGATACCTCACCCTAATCACTAACTTGAAGGATACCTCACCTTCACTCAAGAATTTGGATTAAGTGTTTACAATCAAGAAACTCTCAATAGAGCAATAAGATACAACTTGAAGCACAAGGAATATTTAATTAAGACTCTTTTGTGGTGAATCAATTAAGCTTAGAGAAAACAAGATAATGAAAGCCTTAAGACACAAGACCCTTGATAGAGAAAGTGATAATGATATCAAAGACTTTTTCCGCTCAATAAATGCTTGCAAGGGTGTGTGTAATAAATGAGTTTAGTTTGCCTTTTAAATAGTTTCAAAAACATCTTCAGAAAATAAGTCCATCGTTTAGTACATTAGAATGTACATTGGAATACACATTTGAATGTACATTAGAATATGGTGATTCAGAAATGTATTTCAAAAAGGTAACACTGCTACATTCGAATGTACATGGGAATGTATGAGATCTGGAAAGAGATTTGAAAAGATAGCACTGTTATATTCGAATATACATTCGAATTTACATTGGAATGTGTGAGTTCTGGAAGGAATTTCGGAAAGAAAACCTTCTACAGTCGAATATACATTCGAATGTACATTGGAATGTATAAAATTTGGAAAGCTTTTGAGAATGAATAAAGGCTTACATTCGAATGTATAATTGAATATATGCATTCTGAGCCATTTTGAGAGAAAAAAAGCCTTACATTCGAATGTACATTCGAATATACATTCGAATATTATGGTCAAAATTTTAAATTTTAAAAACTCCAGAATCCTTAATATTCAAATATATCTTAGAGTATATTTTTGTTGTGGACTTTTTCACATTCAAAAAAAAAATTTGATTAAAAACTTATTTGATCCAATTTAAAGAGCCTTAACCAAATCTACATTTATACATGAATTAAATCCTATAGACCCTTTGTTGTTGCATTCCGATTTAATAGCGCTCGATCGCTTCAATTTCCAATAAACTCTCGATTCTCGATTTGTTGTGGAATCATCAAAACTCCAGTATTAGGGCATTAGGGCATCTTAGAGCATTTGCATCCACATGCTCCCCCTTTTTTATGATGAAAAACAACAAATGAAATGCTTAATGAGTATATCAGAGATTTTGGAACACAGAATAGTACAAGCGAGAAATATATCAAAAACTCCCCCTTACAAAAGGAATTTAACTCCCCCTTACTAAATGCAGATCTAGATAAACATATTAAGTTCTGAGGCCAACAACAAATAATATGGCATTCATCACTTAAAGATTTAATCATATATAGAGCAGTTTTTAGAAAAATGGACTTAATCAACATTAATGCAAATTTCATCAATTTCATCAATAATCAGTTGAGTGAACATGTTCAGCATTGATTCTTCCCCTTTTGTCATCAATCAAAAAGTATAGGGATGAAATTGGACAAGTAAAAAGTCTGAAAACATTCAGAAGTAAAATTGCGAGTTGAAAAACTCCAAAATAATCCAGTGTAAATCTAATCAAGTTAAAGCAGTATATCCCAAAAAGATCTAAAATTAGCTATGTTAGACATGTGCAGAGTTAGGTTAGGTGATAAGTGCAAATTAGTGTGTTTATATAATAAAGGATTTGCACTTATCTTCTCTAGAAATTACATGTTTTATGTAAAATTTCACCTCTAATCTTTACTATGTGAGTTTAAGAGTAAATAAGTGGTAATAATAAATTTTCTAACTTTAGAAATGTATTTTCAGGCGTTTTTGGAAGCAAAATAAGAAAATCAAGTTGCTGGAGCATATAAGAGGCCAACGCTCGAGCGCCATACCAAGGCTCGAGCGCTGGAAGCTGAGGAACATAGGATCCCTTCTGTCAGAGTTATGAGCTTGGCGCTCGAGTGCCACACCAGGGCTCGAGCGCCAGAATACGTTGAGCATTGGATCCTTTCTGCCTGAGTTATGATCCTGGCGCTCGAGTGCCACACGCATTAACCAGGCAATTAAGCTCATTAACCAGCATGTGTTAGGCCAGCGCTCAAGCGCCAGGAGGACGCTCGAGCGCCAGACCCCTTCCTAAAACACCTATAAATACAGCCATTCAGAAGTTAGGAAAAAAGATATATTGAATTGTATAGAAATAAACCACAAAGTATAGGCGTTAGTCAAAGTTCTAATACTCTTAGGTTTAGTTCTTCAAGTTCATGGCCTTGCTAGGCTAAGCTTTCCGCTTGGATTGAATGTAATTACTTTGTCTCTTGTTTCTTTCAATTGTTAGTTTATATTATATATGAATTGGAGTTCTTCTTCTTTTCTTCTTTTCTTGGTTTAAGCTTGATCACCTTTTCCATGTGTTAGTTTATTTGTGCAGTTGAGAAACTAGTTTATAAATGAATTTGGTGAAAAACTCTCATAAAATCTTCTAGTCTAGAGATAGATGGAAGTGCTTATGATTGCCTTAGTACTCTGCTTAATGCAAGACTTGGTACCTAGAGTGCCAACAGATTGGGCTCTAGAGACTAGTGTCTTAGAATCAAGTGATTAAAGAGATTTGCACTTGTGATATTGAGTACGCATCTTTTCTTATAATATTTAACTTTAATTGAAAGAAACAAAGTTAAGTAATGAAACTCAATCCCAGGTGAATAGTTATCTTATTTGTTTATCTCTTTATCTAGTGTTTATTTTATTTTTCAATTTACAATCTATGATGTTTTTGACAATTCGTCAACTTAATTCTTAATTGAATAAATCCAAGTGCTCCCTGTGGACGATACACGTATAGTCACTATACTAAAACGAGTTAACCCTTTCTAGCATCACCAAAAGGTTAACAAAATTTCTGGCGCTGTTGCCGGGGAGCACGGTTGTTTATTTCTTTTAAGTTTTGAGTTGATTTGTAAAAACTGTGAATAGTATTATTTTGTAAGTATGTGTATATTTGTACCTAACTCTCACCATTGTTCCACTATTGTTGTATGCTTACTCGCAGCAAAAGCCAAAGAGAAAATTTAGTGTATATTGATGAAATCGAGGCATTTGCTAGACGTCAGTCTGCAATTAAATACCGTGAACAAAAGGGGGGAGAGAGTTCCTCAGATCTCTCTAGTAGCTCTACACATTCTGTTACTTTTGATATGGCTGCGGAAGTTCCTAATCCGACGAGGGTTGTAGTCCTTGGTGACTATGTGATTCCACAAGGTCCAAGGAATCGGTCCGCTATTGTATTATCCCCTACTGCTCAGCAAATGGAGATTAAGCCATATTGGTATAATATCATTTTGACTAATCAGTACACAGGGAAAGATCATGAGGATCCGCATAATTTCTTGGAGACCTTTTATGATCTTGTAGCGACTATGGGCTTGGATTAAGCAAGTGCTGAAGATGCCTATATGAAATTATTTCATTTAGCACTTATTGGATATGCTAAGGAATAGTTCAAGACTCTTCCGAGTCAAAGGTTGAACACATGGGGTGAGGTTGAAGAAGCCTTCTTAACAAGGTTCTTTCCTCCTTCTAAAATGATCCAAGTGCAATCTGAAATATATTCTTTTAAGCAGGGGCAAGATGAAGCATTCCACGAGGCTTGGGAAAGGTATCAATGGTTGTTGAGAAGATGCCCAAATCATGGGTTCACCGATGTTGCGAAGCTTAATATATTTTGTGCAGGATTAAACCATCAATGGACAATCCATCTCACTGCAGCTGCTGGATGGTCATTAAAAACCATGGATGTACCTACTGTAATGGAAATTATCACTTCTATGGCAGCAAGTGATAGAGCTGGGCATCAACCCAGAAGCCAAGTCTCAAAGCCCAAAGGTGTCCTGGAATTAAATTCTTCTGATGCTATTATGGCACAGAATAAGCTTATGACTTAGCAAATTGAGCTCTTGAGTCAAGCTATTACACAATTGGTGCCAAAGTTGTAGCAAGTTCAAGTAGTGAATCAACAAGCTCAAATAGGAGCATGTGAATTGTGTGGTGAAGCTCATTCATACACTCAATGTTCGCATGCTTCTAGCCAAAAAGATGAGGAGTTGAATTTTGTAAATAATCAGTCAAGAGGAAATTTCTTTTCTTCCCCCTTTAAGTCTAATGTTTCCAATGCAGGAATGCAAGGGTGGAAAAATCCTCAAGGACAAGGTCAAATGAACTGGAAAAATTCAACAAATTCATCTAATAGGCCGCCATTTGTTCCGTTGGTAGAGAGGACAATTAAATTGGAAGATACCTTGGATAAATTTATCCAAGCTTCATTGGCTAACCACCAAATTAATGAAGCTTTCCAGAAAAACACCAAGGCATCTATCCGGAATCTTGAGACGCAAGTGGGTCAAATCTCTAAACAATTGGCAGAGCTTACCACTACTCCATTTTCCGCTAATACCACCACGAACCCTAAAGAGCTATGCAAGTCCATTGTCACAGAAAGTGGTAAGGAGATTGGTAAAGGAATAGGGGATCATTTGCATGAACCCGAGGAGGTGGAAGGAAGAATTGAAAAGGTAGCCATAGAGGAGGTAGAGAAGGAAAGTGAAGGTGAAAGAAGTGAGGAGAAAAATAATGTAAATATTGAAAAAGAAAAAAATAAAAAAATCAAAAAGAAGGTTGAGGTCAAAGAAAAGATGGATGGAGTACCTCAGGTAAAGGAGGTTCCTTATCCTGTTCATCCATCAAAGAAAAGAAAGGAGAGGCAATATGCTAGGTTCCTAGACATTTTCAAACGGCTTCAAATAAATGTACCATTTATGGAAGCTATGGAGGAAATGCCCACATATGCCAAGTTCATGAAGGACTTGTTGACGAAAAAGAGGAAGTTCAAATATGAAACTGTGGAATTAGAAGCCGAGTGTAGTGCCATAATTCAAAAATCCTTGCCTCATAAGACCAAAGATCCGGGTAGTTTTACTATCCCTGCGACTATTGGTGCTCTTCCTATGGGGAAGGCATTACTGGATCTTAGCGCAAGCATAAACCTCATGCCGTTATCCATGTTAAAACGGATCGGTGATTTGGAAGTGAAACCCACTAGAATGACCCTCCAATTGGCAGATAGGTCATTAAACTTTCCTTATGGAGTAGCGGAGGATGTTCTAGTGAAGGTTGATAAATTTGTCTTTCCGGTTGACTTTGTCATCATGGATATAGAGGAAGATTTGGAGGTGCCTTTAATTCTAGGGCGACCTTTCCTGAAAACGGCAAGAGTCATAATTAACGTGTGGATAATGGGCAGCTCAAGGTACGAGTTGAGGATGATGGGGTAAAATTTGATGTGTTGGAAGCCATGAAACACCCAAAGGAAAAACAGTCAGCCTTTAGGGTGGATGTCATGGAAGAGGTATTTCTATTAGGGAAGCAAGACATGTACAGTGCTAGCCCTTTAGACAAAGCTCTAGTGCAGTCTCATGCGAAGTTATATGACTTGGACGAATTCGAAATTGAAAAATGTTTGAGGGACCTAGATACTCTGAAAGAGGACCCCATGATAACGTTTGTCCCGAACGACTTATCCAAGGAGGAAAAGTCAGAGAAAAATAAGTTGGAACTGAAAGTGTTGCCATCCCATCTAAAATATGCATTTTTAGATGAAGGGGGAGGCAAGCCAGTGATAAATAACAGTTCACTATCTTCTAACCAAGAGGCACAACTCTTGGAGGTTTTGAAAGCCAATGAAGGGGCAATCGGATGGGCACTAACAGATCTTAAAGGCATAAGTTCTTCTTTCTGTATGCACAAGATACATATGGAAGAGGATTTTAAACCTGTTGCCCAGCCTCAAAAGCGATTGAATCCAACAATGAAAGAAGTAGTGAGAAAAGAAGTCCTTAAGTTACTTGAAGCTGGTATGATTTATCCCATCTCTGATAGCGAGTGGGTAAGTCTAGTTCAAGTGGTTCCGAAGAAAGGGGGGATGACGGTCATTGAGAACGAGAAAAATGAATTAATCCCTACAAGGACAGTGACCGGGTGGCGAATATGTATTGATTATAGAAGATTAAATCAAGCCACCAGGAAAGATCATTTTCCCTTGCCTTTTATGGACCAAATGCTTGAGAGACTAGCTGGCCAGGCATATTACTGTTTCTTGGATGGATACTCTGGGTATAACCAAATTTTGGTAAACCCAGAAGATCAGGAAAAGACAGCTTTCACATGTCCATTTGTAGTATTTGCTTATAAACGTATGTCGTTTGGACTATGTCACGCGCCTGCAACCTTTCAAAGATGCATGCTTGCCATTTTTTCGGATTTGGTTGAGAAATGTATCGAGGTTTTTATGGATGACTTTTCTATCTTTGGGAAAAGTTTTGAAGAATGTTTGAACAATCTGAATACGGTGCTAGGAAGATGTGTTCAAACAAATCTAGTGCTCAACTGGGAGAAGTGCCATTTCATGGTAGAAGAAGGGGTGGTGCTTGGTCATAAGATCTCGTCCAGAGGGATCGAGGTTGACAAAGAAAAAGTGGAAGTTATTGAAAAACTTCCACCACCCGTGAATGTTAAGGGAATAAGGAGTTTTCTAGGACATGCTGGTTTTTACTGGAGATTTATTAAAGACTTCTCCAAGATTGCCAAGCCACTTAGTAATCTTTTGGTAAAAGATGTAGACTTCAATTTTGATGCTAAGTGCTTGGAGGCATTTGAGAGACTGAAGGAAAAACTGATTATGGCCCCAATCATAGTTGCTCCGAATTGGTCATTGGACTTTGAGCTTAATTGTGATGCGAGTGACTATGTTGTTGGTGCCGTATTAGGCCAAAGAAAAGACAAAATTTTTCATCCAATACATTACGCTAGTAGAGTACTTAATGATGCACAGGTGAACTATGCAACTACAGAAAAAGAATTACTAACGATTGTATATGGGTTGGAAAAACTTAGATCTTATCTTATAGGGTCGAGAGTGATTGTCTACACTGACCATGCAGCCATAAAATACTTGCTGACTAAGAAAGAGTCGAAGCCAAGATTGCTTCGTTGGTTTCTCTTGCTGCAAGAATTCAATATAGTCATCAAGGATAAAAGGGATGTGAAAATTTTGTGGCTGATCATCTTTCCCAACTTCATAACACAGAGGGGACTAGCGAAGAAGAAGAAATTGTTGAGGAATTCCCGGATGAATTTTTGCTGCTCATTCAACAAAGGCCATGGTTTGCTGATATGGCAAATTTTAAAGCAGCAGGAATCATTCCGGATGGATTTTCATGGCAACAAAAAAAGAAGTTCTTAAAGGACTCTTCTTACTTCGTTTGGGATGATCCTTACCTATTTAAAATTGGAGGAGATGGTCTTCTGAGACGGTGTGTTTCCCGTGAAGAATCTAAAAGCATATTGTGGCATTGTCACAATTCACCCTATGGGGGACATTTTAATGGGGAACGCACTACAGCCAAAGTATTGCAGTCCGGTTTCTATTGGCCCACAATCTTTAAAGATGTCACATCTATGTGAAGCAGTGTGATAAGTGCCAAAGAATCGGAGGAGTGACAAGAAGGAATGAGATGCCTCTGACAGTTATGCAGGAGGTAGAGGTATTTGACTGTTGGGGAATTGATTTTGTTGGTCCATTTCCACCCTCTTTCAACAATGAATATACATTGGTGGGAGTGGACTATGTTTCAAAATGGGTAGAAGCAATTCCCTGTGCAAGAGTTGATGCAAAGACGGTAGTGACATTCTTGAGAAAGAATATATTCTCAAGGTTTGGTTCCCCGAGAGTACTCATCAGTGATGGGGGTTCGCACTTTTGCAACTCCCAACTAAAAAGGGTCTTGGAACATTATGGGGTGAGACATAAAATTGCTAGTCCATACCATCCCCTTTGGTTTTCCAAGGAGCTAGTAGCTAATTTTGATCTTTGTTTTTCTTTTTATTTATTTTCTTTTTGCTGGTTCACCATTGTATATAGACCTTTAATGAGCACATATTATACCCTTTAGTCTATATCAATAAAAAAATTTTGGCTTATCAAAAATAATTATTGAAATAATTAAATAGGGTTGACAATATTCATCCCTACGGCTAGAAGTGAACTGAGTTCACTTGATTTCTATTTGATATTCTACTCGTTAGTTAGTGCAGTAAGTTTGATTCATGAACCAAATGAACTGAATCTGAGTCAAGCACATTTTGCCTCTTTCGGTTATGATCTAGCTCGATATGTAAGTCATCACCTTCTAGAATAAATTCTTTGTCCTTCGTATAAATGAGCAACTAACATATTGATGGAGACTTTGCACTTCTACATTTTGTACTTTTTTCAATAATTCAATTAATAATTGAATGGGCTAGAGAAAGAAATACTTGTTGATTTTGTGCATTTATGAAGATATTTCTGCTAGACAGTAATGCCCTTGGCAGAATTCTCATCCTTACCAATATGAACGGATATTAATGAAACATTGATTGCATTTGACGAATGACAAAAGAATATCTATAATCACAAAAGCA
Organism: Cyamopsis tetragonoloba; assembly: GCA_037177725.1. Lineage (NCBI taxonomy): Eukaryota > Viridiplantae > Streptophyta > Magnoliopsida > Fabales > Fabaceae > Cyamopsis > Cyamopsis tetragonoloba. Next base: position 34,590,078 of record CM074122.1, read on the forward strand.
TAAATAACATCGTGAAAGTTACAAGAGAATTTATGTGTCGTGATCGCGAACATATTAAACACAGAATCAAAAACTCCATTTTCTTCTTTCATTGAACAACATTTCTTTTTTTTAGTCAAAATATTTTTTGTCTAAAAAAGTAGTTTTTTTTTATAATTATTTTAAACTAAACGCTTAGGCATTATTCATGAAAAAATATCAAAACTTTCAATAAATCCTACCAATTATTAATTTCTTTGGAGTTATCATTAAACATTTTTTATATAAAAGTAAATGAATGATAAATTTTCGAGGTGTCATGACTCCTGTCGACTCCCATTGGGATATGTCCTTGGTACTATAAGATCAGAGTTAGATATTTTATTCTTTTCAGAATGACAGACATTTTAATCCTTTTGACAATTAAATAACGTTTAAAAATTTATTATAAAATGATTAAAGTGACTGTAGCTTTGCAAAGTCTAAACTAGTTTAAAGTTTTTAAAATCTCAAAGAGTAATATATTCTGACTTCTGCTATCTCAAGGAGCTAGTAATTTAGAGCAGTGCCATCAATACGGGCTTAGGCCCAGGGGCCAACCCAACCTGGCCCCATATTTAGAGTAAGAGTGCCGGACTATATTTTGAACAAAAAAAAAGTATTAGCCCCAATAATTTTGGCCCTTATTAATTGGGGTCTGGTCAGAAAAGAGAGAGAACAGGTTGTGATGAAAAAAATTGCTTTACCTTCCAAACCAAAATGTAGAAGTTCATGGGTACTTGACCCAAAAAAAAAACACGGGTAACAGAGTTATTACGTCCAGGGAACACTTTGCCTATATTGTTTAGTGTAAATTTTTTAAAATATTTATATTTTAGAAAATATATCTTATTTATAATCTATCCTTACCTTTTAAAAAATATCTATTGGTAGAGTATTTTAATTCTAAGAGAACCAAGAGTATTTTAATTGTAAATGTAGAAGAGGGAATCGTTAAAAGCATTGTAAGTTAACATTAGTTTTACACCGTTAGTAACTTTTTCTATATATACTTTATCAATCTAATCGTTGGGTCATAAGTATAAACTTTGATGATTGATAATGTCATATTTTATAAAACAAAATTAACAATAAGCAAAATAACATGACTATTATTTTTCTTTTCTTGTACCTTTTATTTACATGGATAAATGCAAATGAGGTACATATACTCTTTTGTTAACAAATGTATGATCACTGGTACAAAATAGCTTTTGAGTGGCAATTGTTTTCTATTTTAGTGGCAATATAAATGGCCACTAAAATTTTTACCAGCAATTAATTAATAACCGTTGTATCCAGTGTCGGTAAAAGTATTACCAGCTATTATAGCAAATGCCAGTAAAGACCCTCTTTATTGACGCTAAAAGACCTAACTTTTAGTAATAGTTAGTGACAATTTGTATAGCCACTAAAACCTCACCCTAATGACCGTTTAGAGTGCCAATTAATGGCCTTTGTTATTGCCGATAAAAGTTGTTTTGTAAAAAAAAATCAATTATGGTGACAATTTTTTATTCCTATTTATTTACCAATCCAAAGGCACATTAAGATTCATTCAAAATAAATATAACATTCAAAATTACGAAGGGGTGTTGCGAGAATCGAACTCGCACCTCTCGCAAGTAAACGAGAATCATACCACTACAACAAACACCCTTATTTTAAGATAATTAAATTTTAAAAAATTGGTTTAAGAACATTATTCCTAACAAAATAATAGTATTAAATACAACTAAAATGTCAATAACAAAAAATTGACGGTGAATGTTCTCTCCAAAATTGTTTGGACTTTCCAAATTTTCTAAGCATGCATGTCATCTAAAAAGAATATGTGACCTCAACTGCATATATAACATACCCAAGGTAGAATAAATAGCAAAACAAAAAGAATAAACAAAATTGATTTCCATAGGTTCAGTGTATTTCGCTTTAAATAAAATTATTTTTCTATCTACATGTTCTTCTCTTCTAATGAGTCATTTAAACTATAATTGTCAATAAACAAAGCATGTCCTACTTATTGCTAATTTAGTCTAGTTAATGTAACTACATGAAAAAAATAAAAATAAGTAAATACTAAGGGTCCAAAACACTAATATGAACTTATATTTGTGTGATACTCAAAACTAAATATATTCAAGGTTATCCAAACCAAAAAGAAACCTACAGCTACAGAAACCCTTATCAGAGGCAGAGGATGTTCATTATAGTGAAATGACAGAGAAACAATAACAGGGGAGGAAGAAACTTCAACAACTTAGATTAAGTATAGAGCTATAGCTAGCCAATCATTTTGAATTTTATGTCAAAACTACTTAATTATATTAATAACGATGATCTTTATTTTCCTAAACATGTCAAAACTACTTCTAAGATGTTTTCTGTTGAAGTCCAGCAATATAAATGAAACCTAATCATCAATACATATATAGTAATTTACTAATGGGATCAAGTGATCAACAGCAAATTGCATGTATTTGTTCTATCAGCATGATCTGAATACAAGCGACTTATGTAACAACTCGACTTCAGAAATTCTTCAAAACGTGGAGTCTTTGAACCTCCAATTGTAATACCTTAATTTATAAAATGGTACTTACAAAAACAAAATTAACTTCAAAACTTACTTAATACTTAAGTGAATCTTAATTTTAAAACCTAATGCTTACAAAATTCTTTGAAAATATAAAACTTGTTACTTAGTTTTCATATTTAAAATACAAGCAGAAACATTTCTTTATTTATATTAAAATTTCCTATACAGCTAAAAAATATAATATTTGAATAAAAATCTTTGTTTCACCATGTATGACTACTCCTAAATCTTGTCTCATCCGTTGCTCTAACTCCACAATCTTCAGATGCCTGCAATACTGAGACTATCAGTTATATGTAAAACATATAACCGAGTAACCCCCGGTCTAACTAAAACCATTTTAAATCAATATTGCAGCCATTCTAACTGGAAAATCTCCCCAAATAAAGGTCCTAACCATCACACCAAGCATATTCACACATTCAATACAAATACACTCACAATAATGCATGAAATGACAGGATTGTGAATGTATGCATGCCATGATATCTCTTTATTACTTTTCAATTCATTTGTTTCCTTTTCATCTTTTAACGGGAGTCTAGTGCACTAGATCTCCACCATAGGTACCTTGGCAGAAAGGCATAATTTGAGCTCATTGATACCCCCGGTAAGCATCCCTACCTGAATATCTGGAGCACTGTCAGGCTATCTTAACCCCTTTCGGGATAGTCTATGACTATCTTGACCCCTTTCGGGAGAGTCATTAAATTTTCAGGCCATCTTAACCCCTTTCGGGATAGTCTATGACTATCTTGACCCCTTTCGGGAGAGTCATTAAATTTTCAGGCCATCTTAACCCAATTTTCTAGGAGACCCTACTTCTTCAGGCCATCTTAACCCCATTTCTGGGAGACTTTACATTTCATTTTCATGCTTGTCTGCTTATTCGGTATACTACCGGTGGGATTCATTCATTATAATTTCACATTACATGTTATCATGCATTCAATAAACATCTTATATCAAATGCATCCAACATGTTCCGAGATTCATCATTCATCACAATACAATTTATTTAGTCATCAATTAAAGTACTTGCCATCCATGTCACATATCACAATGTTTCCATGACCCTATTGCATATCCACTCAATCAATAGAAAACCATTCAATTTCTACTTTATATATATCTCACATACAATAGGGCAAACCATCCACATTCATACATAATACAATTACATGACACTATGCATGATTTTTAAAACATTAGGACCTATTTTTATCAATTCCGACCCTAAACATGGAGCCCTTGAGATTACATTGCATTTTGGAAGTATAGAAAGAGGTCCCTGTTCTGTTTCATATTCGCTGCCGCAAATTGGACACAAAACCTGGCCTCTGTTTTTTGTCAGCACTGCACCCTGTTGGTATTTTAGCCATAACTTGAGTTGTAGACCTCCAAATTGGGTGGAATCAAGGGCAAATGAAAGCTAACAAAATTATCTAGAAGTTTTTATTCAGAATCAAAGTTCTGAATCAATCTAATTCTAGTAGATAATTTCACTTGAATGCACCTGCCCATGATAAAAACCCAAATATGGCAGCTCTTGGTATTTTTCCTATAACTCAAGTTATACAACTTGGATTTTGATGAACTCGTGCCATTACAAAGTTAACAAAAGGTACTACAACTTTGTAAGAGGCCACGAAATCAGAATCCAAATAAAACCAAGTCAAATATTTAGTCCAAACTGTATTAAGATCAACCAAAACAGGGGAAAATGGTATTGATCAACTTTTCACAATTTGAATCCCACCTTCCATCTCAATTCATCAAAAATCATGAAAATTCATCTAATTCAATACAAATCACTCAAGAATCAATTCACAAGGATGACCAAAGTCCAATTCCATCAATTTCATATCATCATCAAAATCATTCTCATGGCATACAAGATCATAAACATTCAATTTCAGCATAACAATACAGACTTTAATCATGCACATAATCAAACATTCATACCAAATTTATCAACAAAGTTAAGTTCAAACCTAGTTCTAACATGCAATGGTTCAAACCCTAACATCATAAAGTCACTAATTTCTATATTTTCCTAATTGGGGTTTTGAGTTTGGGGTTACCTTAGAATTGGAGCTCTAAACTCAATCTCTAAATTCCACCGTGGAAGATTCTAAACCGGTAGAATTGGAGTTGCCGACGCGTAGATCATTTTATTCATCTGCTCCGGCGGCAACTGGCGGCCGAAACGCCTCCATGCAACAACCCAAAGTGGTGGTCACCACCACTTTTTGTCCCTCTCGCCTACTCCCTCTCTTTCTCATTTTGATCCATTTCTTTTTTTTGTGTTTTTGTGTTGTGCGCACGAGAGGGTGAGGTATATAGGTGAGGGTGTGTGGTTAGGTGAGGGATGGTGCATGGTAAGAGTGTAGTCCTTAGTTTTAATTTATTAAAAATGGCACCTAAGTCCTTGTCTTTATAAAATTTAATAAAAGTCCAACTTAACATAATTTAAATAAATAAAAATCACAAGGACTTAATGACAACTTTCTAATTTTATATTTTAATCCCCTAAGCCCACCTTCCCTAAATTCCTTATCTTTTCTAAAATAGTCTCCCTCAAGGACACAATTGTGAATTTAAATAATCTATTCTAGAAGGTTAGAAATTTGGGATGTTACACCAATCCATGCTCACATCAAGTAATGTGCCAAGTCTTCACTTGTTGTCTCTTCAATCATAAAGCTGACGTAATTTTACTAAAGGATTGCTAGTTGTCAATGAAGTTTAATAATGTACTATAGATATTCAATGACAATGAAGGTGTGATCTTATAGTAATAGAGTTCATTTACATGCAAAATTACGAATACAAGATTCCTTCTTATTAAGAAATAAAGTTCAGAGTGTTATTAATACTAAGTAATGATCTTTTACGGAACGAACTCCAAAGTTACGAGTCCACTCACTAATGCTTTGACATCATTAGGGCCTATGTGATTATGCATTTGGCATGGGTGTCATTATTATGCCTAGGAAAAGTGGGAGTATATTGTAACGCCTATTGCAGCTCATTACTTGGTCGTGACAATTAAGTTTATATTACAATTACTCTGAAATATTATTCTCATAAGGACAAACTAAAGTATGGAACAGTTGGAAATAGGCATGTACTAGATTACGAAACATGTAATTTCCATCTCATTCATCCATATTTGATCTATGTCATTAAGTGTACTAACTACTGTGATCATTGGGGTTTAGACACAACTACACAAGTGGCAAAAGCTATTATGGTTCCTAGTTGGTACGTAAGATGGACCAAATTGTACGGGTAATCTAAATTGAATAGCGTATAGTTGCACACCTAAAGTTTTGTTGTGATATAATCATTCAAATTAATATTAAGTGCAAGTGGGAAATTGTTGGAATTAATTAACTTAATTTCAACTAATTATTAGGTGTGGGGTGACTATTAATTTTTTGTTGGTACATCGGGAAGAAGGCTGACTATTAATTAGACAAGATTATTATCAGCTATTCAAATTATTTGATTTAACCGTTTAGTGATCGACACAAATGGGTTTACATACCAAAACAAAAATCTATTTTAGATTACAACTAAAAGATAAAGCAGGGGCGGCTTAAGGCCCAAACAACCAAAGCAAAGGCTTGAAGCCTCCAAATTTTTAAGAGAAAAAAGGCCCCAAATAATTATTTTATTTTCAATTAACATTAAAAAGTGATTAAAAATATATTTAGTTTTAAAAATATCATACTAGTGATTAAAGTCTGATTTAAAATAAATTATACTAGTAAAAAATAATACATCAATTAATATACTTAATTTCATAATTAGTCTTAATTCTTTTTCAACGTATATATTGCTAATTTTTTTCATAAGTACCATATCCTAGTATTAGGATAAAATACAAATTATGTATGAGTAAATATGTTTGCTTTCCCTACTGGTATTGTCTCAATAATATTAAGAAAAAAATATCATTCACAACAAAAATTAATAAAATCTTAATTAAAGTCAATAATAATATAATAACAAAAATTGAATAAAATAACATCACTATCAGTTAAATAAATAAAATGTTACATAAATTAACAATAAAAAATTAATAATTAAGTGATTTCATAACTTGAAAAGTTAAAAAAGTAGATTTTAAACAAAATTAAATAATTTTAGTTTATTATCACGAATAATTTTAAAATGCCCCATGTCAAAGAACTCCTTTAGGCTTCTAAATATGTTGGATCACCACTGAGATAAAGATTAAGATGTGGACTGAGATGAGTGGAAATTTGGGTCTAGCTTATAGTGGGCACGGTGGGAACCCCATAGACGGTTATTATAAATAGGCCTGTCAACAGGTGATGGTCCCTAACACATCAAACCGCCGTCTAGCCACGTACTCTTTCCCATTTGGAGTGAGGCATCTGGGATTGGCACTCAAGAGGTTTGATTGGCGAAGACCACAACACTTTTTCATCTAACCTCTTATTTCGTCTCTAACTTGTCAATAAGTTCATGAGGAGCATAGATCAATGCGTTTGTAATCCAATAAAGCTTTCGCTGCATCTCATGCACTACTACAAAATGTGTATATAGCAACAATAATTTAGCGGCAATAGTCAAATTGCTAGTAAAATATGGTTTAAAGTTAAATTTTTGTGGCTAATAGACATTAGTCAATATACTAAGTTAGTAGCACTAGTAAAAACCTTATCTTATCATTTACCAATTTTTCCTTTCTTCGATTTACAGAGTTTACTTTTATGTCAAACTCTCCTTATTATTTCTCAAAGTCCTCTTCTCCCATTTCAATTTCTTCTTCTTCTTCTTGAATTTAGCTTAATCTTCTTCTTCTCTAATTACTGTTCAACTTTCCTAATCTCTGCACTCGATCCCTTGAAACTCTCTTCTCTCTCAGAGCATTATATTGCCAACGCAACGCATGTTCTCTTCTTCTTCTATAATTTTGCGAAGTCTTTGTTGCATGCTGCTGGATGATGTGCAATCAAGGAGTTCTTCCATGGAAGAAGCATCACACATGTTAGGATTTTTGCTTCCAAAACGAATTTTCTCCTCTTTTCTGGAAGATTTCTTTGCCACGATGCTTAGAATTTTTTTTTCAATTCTTTTCAAATTGGTGGAATCATGGATAGTTGCTACAATTGTGATTTGATCTGATGAATCAGAGTTACTGTATTGTGCCTATAAAGTGTTTGATGAAATATTTGTGAGAGCACATTTGATTTTGAGTTACTGATCACTGTCATATTTGCTTCTAAAGATCTTGAGGTAGATTCATTTAACACTGAACTAGAAACTCAATTTCAAAGGTGTGTTTAGTATTAATTTCCCTTTATTATTTCATGAATAATTACAATGTAAAATTGTCATCTTGTTTTCATTATATGTCTTTAAATGGGTTAAATATGTTTTTGGTCCCTTAACTTTAGCGAAAATCCATTTTTAGTCCCTGAACTTTAAAAGTTGGTTTTTAGTCTCTAAACTTTTAAAAAATTCACTTTTAATCCATCCGTACAATTTTTGGTGACGTGGCAAACTGAGAGCCCTTAATCAATCCACGTGTCAGCAGATCAGATTGCCACGTCACCGAATAATGTATAGAGGGACTAAAAATGATTTTTTTTGTAAGTACAGGGACTAAAAACCGACGTTTTAAAGTTCGGGGACTAAAAATAAATTTTCGCAAAATTTTAAGGACTAAAAACATATTTAACCCTCTTTAAATTTATATAGAAAACACTAAAAACAAAATTAAAATAAGGTGCCAATTTTAATTTCATTTGTAATTATTAATAAAAATAAAAAATGAAAACTGAAAATGAGAATGAAAACTAAACAAATCCATGATTAAAAGTAATATGGAAATTCTTCTGTGATGGTTATTCAGAATGACATGATTAAGCTAGGAACCAAAGGGGTACTAAACGTGTTGAAAGCATGAGTTGGAGCAAAAGAATTCAAAAGAATAATTTTAACATCATCAATAACTGCTGTAACAATAAACCAACACAAAGGGAAGTACTTGAACTATGCTAAGTCACATAGTTGGGTAAATAATCAAAACATAAGACATGGCTTTTCACAATGCCCTGCATCAATGTCACTTAGTTTATTTTTGTGAACGCTTTTAGAGGAATTTTAAAAAATGAATGACTATTTCTCTTAGAAAAAAGTTTTATTAAAAATGTAGCAAGTTCTTGTTTCATTTAGCTTATTTTAGACCATATGAAAAATGTTATTATATCATATGTTTCCTTCACAACTAATTAGAATTAGCAAACTCAAGCTTATGGGAGGATTAACAATTCGGAGAACTTTTGGTCAACATTAGGGTCATAAGAATGTACAGAAATCTGTTTGAGGTATAGATCAAATGGAATTGTATTGCATTGGTGCAGGGGAGGGGCGTGATATTGTATTATCATGATGTTGAATTGAATTATCAAAATTAATGTAAGTCTTTTAGGAAAAAAATTAATTTGACAAATATTGTCACTTACTTTGCTGGACCCTCCTCTTGACACTGTAATTAAATTAATTATTAGTATTTCTTTCTTCCCATTTCATTGATCATATTCATGAGACATGTTAGTATTATCAAGAATGATTGACCGATGACTAGTCTATTTTTGAAATGGAATATGATATAATGCAGATGAATGCATTAAAAAACATGGTGCTTAATGTTGTTAAGGCCAATGTCTTTCTGGATTCCTCTGGCAAGCACAAAAAGTTTTCCATCACTAAAACTTAGTGTAAAATTGTTTTTTTACTATAATTCCTTAATTCTTATACATTAATTGTATTGGATATATATATATATATATATATATATATATATATATATATATGCTTGCTTGCTATAGTGATACAGGTAGAAAAGTGGAAGATCCAGAGTTGTTAGAGACAATCCGTTTGACAATTTTAAATAACATGATTCAATATCACACAGTATGATTCAAATTTCAATTGCCTTGGACTATGAAATGGTTACTTCTATCTAGTACTATTACTATGTTGTTAATTAGATTAGCGTACATTACTAAATACTAATTGTTTTAAAATGGTGATCAAGGAGTCAAGTGCCTAATTAGCATTTGGAGTAGCTTATGGACTTTTGTCTCCAAAGTAGCAAGTCAAATGCAACCAAAATATGTTGAAATGTTCCAGCTACTTTTGTGGCTTGGTAGTTCCTTTTTGTTACATTGGAAAAGTCCAAGAATTTATTTCTGCAAGGAATGGAAGGTAGAGAAAATAGAAGGTTTTTTGTCCGTCAAATCAAAATAACAATTATAATAAACATGTAGCCTATAAATTTGAAGGCATTTTTCATTTCTAATTAGATCAGAGAAAAACACAACAATTACAAAATAAAGAGAATTTTGTGAGATGTGTTATGTAATAAGGGTAGTGTGATCATAGGGAGTTTTGAAGTAATCATTTATGAATAATATGAAGTTGATTATTTCTCTGAATTTCTCTGGTGTAATTAATCTATTTTCCCATCAACTGGTATCAGAGCTTCGGTTGAGATTTTTGGGAAAAATGAAGTGTTGAGAGAAATCACACTACCTAGGTGAGAGATGACGACGTCAGCTACCACGTCAGCGCAAAGCCAACAACGCGTCATCGCTACGTGTCATCCCGTCAGCTTGTTGCCCCATTTTATTAAATTTGGCTCGAATTTTTTTTCTTCTCGCAACGAAGGATGGACGATTCATCTTGTGCCACGATTAAACTCACTGCCAACAACTATACACTTTGGAAACCAAGGATGGAGGATCTCCTTTATTGTAAAGACTACTATGATCCTATAGAGTATAAAGGAACAAACCCAAATCCTACTAAGGATGTAGAGTGGAAGAAGATGAATAGAAAAATAGTTGGTTTGATTAGACAATGGATTGATCATAGTATCTTTCATCATGTGCCTCAAGAAACTGATGCTTATGCCCTTTGGAAGAAGTTAGAGGATATGTATCAATCTAAGACAACACGAAATAAAGTCCTCCTTATGAGGAAGTTGGTGAATATGAAATTGCAAAGTGGAATGTCAATGGCGGAGCATACCAGTGAATTTCAGAATCTAGTAAACCAAATGTCTGCAGTGGAGTTAAATCTTGATGATGAATTGCAAGCTCTCTTACTTGTTAGTTCTCTTCCAGATAATTGGGAGACTCTAGTAGTCACTCTCAGCAATTCGACTACTGGTGGAAAACTCACTATGTCTATGGTGAACGATGCCTTGTTCAACGAGGAAGCTAGGCGGAAGGACAACGACGTAAACAATGAGGAAGCCTTTGTCACACAAGGTCGGGGGAGACAACTAAGGGAAAATCAAAGCAGATGGAAAGGTAGGAGCAAAAGCAGGGGCAAAAGTCGACCGATAGAAGGGGTAGTATAAGGGTGGAAACCAAGGTGCTATCGGTGTGGAATGCAAAGTCATCTCAAAAGAGACTACAGAAGGTTACGAAGGGAGCAAGACCCAGAAAGCTCTCAAGCAAGCAAGGAAGGAGAGACACAAGTCACATTTGTCGAAGAGGTGGTTGCATACGCTATTCAAGAAGAGTTATGCATTGTGGAGTCAGGTGGAGAAATTGAATGGACAATTGACACTGCAACTTCTTGTCATGCCACTCCTCGAAGAGACATTTTCGCAACATATGAGGCCGGTGATTTTGGCACTGTAAAGATGGGAAACACCAGTGTTGCTAAGATTGTGGGTATTGGCGATGTACAAATAGTAACAGATGTTGGGTGCAGAGTTACTTTGAAGGATGTTCAACATGTGCCAGATCTTCGACTGAATTTACTTTCAGTATGAAGCCTTGACCAATGGGATTTTGAAAACCGCTTCCGCGATAGCACATGGAAAATGTTGAAAAGAGTCATGAATGTTGCTTATGGACAACTTTGTGGTAGCTTATACAGAACTTGAGTAAAGATCAACTTAGAAAGCATGAATGTAGTGGAGTAGGAGTTGAGGATTTGTGGCACCAAAGACTCGGCCACATGAGTGAAAAGGGTTTGTCAACCCAGATGAAGAAGAAGTTAATCACTATTAAGGATACAATGAGTCATCCTTGTAATCATTGTTTGTTTGGTAAACAACGAAGAATTTGTTTCAGCTCATTATCAGTGCAAAGATTAGAGTTGTTAAGTTTGGTTCATTCTGATGTTTGCGGTCCTTTGGAGGTGGAATCATTAGGTGGTAATAGGTATTTTCTAACTTTTATTGATGATGCTTCTAGAAAGGTTTTGGTGTATTTTTTGAGGACCAAGGATCAGCTATTGGGAATTTTCAAGAAATTTCATGCCATGGTATAACGGGAAACAGGAAAGAAGTTAAAGTGTCTTCGTTCAAACAATGGAGGAGAGTATACTTCCAAGGAGTTCAATGCCTATTGCAATAAATATGGCATTCGGCATGAGAATACAGTACCACATACACCTCAACACAACAGTGTAGCAGAAAGGTTAAACCAAACCATTATGGAGAGAGCTAGAAGTTGTTCGCCCTGCCTGTTACTTATTAAACAGATCACCGTCAGTTCCTTTGAACTTTGAGATTCCAGAGAAGGTATGATTTGGAAAGACCCCTCATACTCACATATGAAGGTGTTTGGGTGTTTAGCATTTTCACATGTATCCAAAGAGGGAAGGCAAAAGCTTAATGCAAGAACCACACCATGTATCTTTATTGGTTATGGAGATGAAGAGTTTAGATACAGGTTATGGGACCCAAAGGAGAGGAAGGTGTTCAGAAGTAGAGATGTGATATTCTAAGAGAACTAGACATATGAAGACCTAGAAAAGCCTACGGTGACTAAAGGTCTAATTATTAAAGATATTATTCCCGATCCATCACCAACTACCGTGGAGAACGCTGAAGTACATGAGGACTTTCCTGAAGACTTACAGGAGTATGCAGAGGAGGTTATTGAATCGGGGGAACTTCGACAACCAGAGGAAGATGGACTTGAAATTGAAGCGCCACCAGAACCAAATGAGCCTCGGTTTCGAAGATCGGAAAGAGGCCGGATTCCGTCAACAAAGTATCTAGAATCACAGTTTATTCTTCTTACTGCAGAGGGAGAGCCAGAAGGGTACAAAGAAGTATTATCTCATCCAGACAAGGAGAAATGGTTGTAGGCTATGCAGGATGAGATGGATTCTTTACACAAGAATCAGACATATGACTTAGTGCATGTTTGGTAAAATGTTGGTGGTGTTGAGAATTGATTTTGAAACATCAAAACTGATTTTGAAACATCAAAATTGATTTTAGATAGTTAGTTTGTTGTTTGGTTTTGAGTTTGGATAAAACCAAAATTAATTTTGAGTTGCCAAAATTGATTTTAGTAAAAGCAAGTTGAGTGTTGCTTTCACGTTGAATTGAAAATTTTACACTGTATTCTTACTCCAAACTTGTTTTTGACTAAAAATTTTCCAAACATAAATCACATTATCTTAAAATCAATTTTACACAAAATCAATTCTTCAAAATTATGTTGATCTCAAATCAATTTTACCACCGCTAAACCAAACACACACTTAGTTGAGATCCCTAAAGGAAAGAAGGCGCTATGAATAAATGGGTGTTCAAGATCAAGAAAGATAGTAGTGGAAAGATCATAAAGCACACGGCGCGGTTGGTGGTTAAAGGGTTCCTCTAGAAGAAAGGAATCGATTTTGATGAAATATTCTCTCTCGTGGTAAAGATGACATCAGTGCGTGTCATTCTTGGATTGACCACAAGCCTAGGCTTAGAGCTTGAGCAGATGGATGTGAAGACTGCATTTCTTCATGGTGATTTACATGAAGAAATATACATGACACAACCTGAAGGTTTTGAGGTTCCGGGGAAAGAGAACCTTGTGTGTAAACTGAAAATGAGTTTGTATGGCCTTAAGCAAGCTCCGAGGCAATGGTATAAAAAGTTTGACTCTTTCATTGTGAGTCAAGGCTATAGGAGAACAACATTAGATCAGTGTGTTTACTTCAACAAGTTCCCAGGAGGAGACTTTGTTGCACTATTATTGTATGTGGACGACATGTTGATAGTTGGGAAGGATGTATCAAAGATAAAGCGTTTGAAGGAGGAACTTTTCAAGTCTTTTGATATGAAAGACTTAGGACAAGCTCAGGAAATTCTTGGCATGCACATTTATTGGGAAAGAAAAGTCTGAAAGTTATGGCTGTCCCAAGAGAAGTGTATTGAACGGGTGATTCAGAGGTTCAATATGGAGAATGCCAAGCCGGTAAGCCAACCATTGGCTAATCACTTCAAGTTGTGCAAAAAGTCATGTCCCTCCTCTAAATAGAACATGTTAGACGTTCCTTATTCCACAGTGGTTAGAAGTTTGATGTATGCAATGGTGTGTACGAGGCCAGATATAACTCATGTTTTTGGAGTAGTAAGCAGATACATGTCAAATCTTGGAAAAGATCATTGGGATGCAATTAAATGGATTCTTAGGTACCTTAAGGGTACATCTAAGATGTATTTGTGTTATGGGGGAGTTGATCCGATCTTGGAAGGTTATACCGATGCTGACATGGCTGGAGATCTTGATGGTAGGAAATCTACATCAGGATATATATACACTTTTCTAAGGGGAGCCGTGTCTTGGCAATCAAGATTGCAAAAGTGTGTTGCTTTATCCACAACAGAGGCAGAAGTAGCTGAAGCCAGAAAAGAAATATTGTGGTTGAAGTGTTTTCTCCAAGAACTTGGGATCAAGCAAAATGAGTACATGATACATTGTCATAGTCAAAGTGCATTGAACTTGAGTAAAAATTCAATGTATCATTCCCGCACAAAACACATTGATGTTCGCTATCATTGGATACGCGACATGATTGATCAACTAGCATTGAGTTTGGCAAAGATTACACCTATAAGAATGCTGCATACATGCTTACAAAGGTGGTCACTCGGAAAAAGCTTGAATTGTGTAAAGACAATGTTGGAATGGATGTAAGATGATGAATTTCAAGATGTAGCTGGAGGGGGAGAATTGTTGAAATGTTCTAGCTACTTTTGTGGCTTGGTATTTCCTTTTGTTACATTGGAAAAGTCAAAGGATTTATTTCTTCAATGAATGGAAGGCAGAGAAAATAGAAGGCTTTTCATCCGTCAAATCAAAATAACAATTATAGTAAACTACAACCTATAAATTTGAAGGCATTTTTCATTTGTAATCAGATCAGAGAAAAACACAACAATTACAAAATAAAGAGAGTTTTGTGAGATGTGTTATGTAATAAGGGTAGTGTGATCATAGGGAATTTTAAAGTAATCATTTATCAATAATATGAAGTTAATTATTTCTCGTGTAATTAATCTATTTTCCCAACAAAATACTCATTTATTTGCAAACATACATTACATTTTAATTTTCAATGGTCTCTCAAACTATCTTTAACCTTATTTGTTCTGTGAATATAAATGAGGTTGATGTGGACATAGCAACCCACTTAACCATCACTGATGATGGCCCAGGTCGAAGGTGATGTGTTATGAATGAGAAAGGTGAGGTGGCAATTCATGCAAAGGACCAAGGCACACGTCAGAACCTTAGAGAAGCAAGGCGCGTGAGCTCGAGGGAAAGGAAGGCAAATACACGTTTTGATGATTTTGTGTGGGCCAAGCTAGCTATATAGGGAATACGGTTATAGAGAGAGGATATGCATGTATTGATTCTGCTCTTTCTTCTCTGAATTTTCTCTGTTCTACTACTTAATTCCTTCTGTACTTTTCTGTTGTGATTTCTACAAATTCTGTCAATGACTCTGTGTCCTTGTTATTGTTGTTGCTGAATTCAATAATACTACATGCATTTCTTCCACTGTTACTCATTGTTAGTTAAGTTCGTTGTCATAACATGCTGCCAAGTAACATGAGCTTCTTAATTAATTACTCATCATTCTATAAAATCTGTGGACATAGCAGATTTTATTTACTCTATGTTTGATATCGTGTTGGTGATAAATGGTTAATGCTTTGAATAATGTTTTTCCTTACCTTTGACCTTATAAGTTCAAGATCTAGAAAACTGAACTAAGTTTCTCTTTCTCGTTGCAAGTTGGATAAAGGTTTATCAAAAGATGATAAAAAATTAAAATCTTGCTCAGCAATGTTGGCTTAAAGTGGTTAGTCAAACATACTAGCATCAATTCTTTATTCACTTATAAATTGGTTTGTCACTCATTCGTGAAATACATTTAGTAATGCAAAAATTGGTTGGAAGCGGTTAGTCAAGTATACCTGCACCGGTTCACTTAATGTTAGAAGTCCCACATCGGCTAGTGATATGACCATTGTTGAGTTTGTAAGGGTGTGACAATCCTTATTCTACAAGTTAGCTTTTGGGATTTAGTTAGACACAAATTCAAATTGTAAGATGGTATCAGAGCCTATCCTAGGCCCGTTTGTTGGCCCCATGTTTGTTGTTGGGTGTTTGTTAGTCACGTATTGTTGGGCCACCCATTTGTTTGTCCACCCGTGTTTGTCCACGCTCTAGCTGTGTAGTGCTTGGCATGAGGGGGCGTATTAGAAGTCCCACATTGGCTAGTCCATTGTTGAGCTTATAAGGGTGTGGCAATCCTCATCCTACTAGCTAGCTTTTGAAATTGAGTTAGGCCCAAATCCAAATTGTAAGACTTATGTCTTTTTCTATTAACTTGCACTCGTTTAATTTGCATAAACTATGATAGAATAGGCCTAAATGCTTAAAAGTTATATGGTGGCTGTTTAAGAATATAATGAAATAGGGGACGCATTAATAGTTAATACGTTTTATTAGGGTGTTTGGTCTAGTTGTATGATTCTCACTTTACATATGAGAGATCACGAGTTCGATTCTCGCAACACCCATACTTAATTAATTTTAAATTTTAAGTTTTATTATGCAACTAGTTTGTTGATAAACATTGAATTGCTATGGTCTTATTTTAAGCTCTTCATTCATGTGTTTACTACTTAAATAATTGTAATTATGGTATAAAACTTTTTTGACAATAAATACTTTTAACGGAAAAAATAAATGCCAATAATTGGGCTAAAATATGTTACATAGATTTAGGTTTTAGTGGCTATATAAATTGCCACTAACTATAAATAATAGCCGCTATAAGTTTTGTTCTTTAGCGGCAATAAATTGGGACTTTATCAGTAATTGTTGTAATGGCCGGTAATACTTTTACAGATACTGAATACAACAACTATTATTTAATTGACGGTAAAAGTTTTAGTAACTATTTGTATTGTTAGTATAAAATAATTGCCACTAAAATGCCATTTTCTACTAGTGGAGTTACTAGCAGTAAAGGATCCAAGTACTTCTCTAGAACCATGACTCTATCATTTTAACACAACGGCCTCCTAACGTTATTGGATATTTCTATTCAGTTTTAAGAATATTCCAACATTAACTTGTTTATCTTAAAATTCACTTTTTTTCTTTAAAGAAAATATGTGTGGAATATTGGAGTTTCTATATATTACCTTGCCTTATGACTTGTTTGGTTCGACGTTATCGCAAAAGTGAGAAATCACATTATATTGTAATTTTATTGAAATTTAGCGATCACCAATTTCTGTTTCGAAAGTTATATAGATAAAATTGTGTATTTAATTTCGTGTAGTAATATTTTAAGATAAGACAATCATTGTCACTCTAATTTTTTATTTGTTTACTCTATTAAATAATTTATTACATGTAATTATTACTTGTCATTTTAAGTCATTTTAAAAATATAAACTACCTAATAAGCTAATTTTACAAAACATCTCTACTCAATTATATGTCACAAGTCATAAGCTATAAGCTACAAGCTATAAATCATAAGCTATAAACTATAAGCTATAAACAAGCATTACCAAACAGAGCCAAATGAAAAAAATGAAAACACTGGAGCAGAGAAGGAAGAAGTGCTGCCAGGACGAGAAAGGAAGAAAACGTTCAGGGGAGGAGGGCTTTGTGTGAGTGTCAGAGTGTGTGTGAGGGTTTTGGTTTCCTATTTAACAAAAAAAAAAAATCAGTACCATTTCTTTTTTTATCAATTCTCTCTTTATTTGTTCTGCTCAATCTAAAACCAAAATTTCTCTCTTTTTAATTTTATGTTTTCTCACTTTGAACTTTCAATTTTTATAAACAAAAACCAATAAACTAGAAATCACATGTTTTTGTCATTTTAGTTAAATTTAAAAAAGAAAAACAATAAAATTAATTATGAACATGTTTTCTATAATATGTGTCAAAATAATACTAAGAAGAAATTAACTTA
This sequence comes from Cyamopsis tetragonoloba, assembly GCA_037177725.1. Taxonomy (NCBI): domain Eukaryota; kingdom Viridiplantae; phylum Streptophyta; class Magnoliopsida; order Fabales; family Fabaceae; genus Cyamopsis; species Cyamopsis tetragonoloba. Next base: position 34,607,992 of record CM074122.1, read on the forward strand.
CTTCCCTGAACTTTACCATTTCATTACACAAACCTCCCTTACGGTTAAAAGTCCATTAGTGAAATTAGTTAAGCATGTCTTTCATCTGACTTCCAATCCAAATACATTAGTGAATAGTTAATTTTACCCATGTTATCAATTTTACATGCAAATTTTTACCGTAACATCCCCTGAGCTTTACTACTATTTGTTATGGACCTAACTCGCGAAAAGAACACATGCAGGTCTCACGTGGGTGACCTAAGCCGTCGGTGCCATGTCGTGTTCCCATGACATGGACGCCCGACTTAAGGCTTAAGGGACATCATTCCCACGTAAAGACCGTTACAGATCCGTACCTACCGCCGTGATTCACGGAAGTATGATAGTGACAGGTTTGACTTTAGTGACCCAATTAACACTATAAATACCTGTAATTCACCTTTATTCGGTACGCTTTTCATTACTCAATAACTGAGAATTATTCCCTGTGACACATAGCTAACTTGACCGTCGGAGTGCTTGCAGGTACCCCCTTCACCACCAAGTGAGTGGCCGGAATCATCCAACCACCGCACCGAAGACCAGATAGGAGGCCATATCCGCCATGCCAAGTGCATGATGAAACATTGGCGCCGTCTGTGGGGAAGAAAAATTATTCTTCTCTGATCATAACTTATCTGTTATTTCCTACTTTTTTCTGGTTTTTCCTGGTGATTTGCAGGAAGAATACAGCCAGAGTCAAGAACTCAGCCTTTTTCTTCTCACTCACTCACTTTTGCTAGTTATCAAGGTGAATTCCGATCAATTAATCCGTGCAAAAGCCATTTCTAACCGATTAATCGGTGAAATATGACTTTTGCACCGATTAGTTGAACAGATAATCGTCTTTCTTGATGCTTTTGTTATAACTACGCTTAGATTCTTGCATATTTATGCAATTTCATCACCAATCCTTTTGAACTCTGTTTCACTGATGTCGCTGCATGAACATAATTGTTCCTTTGCAAATTACTTATTACATGACAAGTATATCCAACAAGGACAAGATTAGTTTCAATTATCTGCTAGAAACATGTAATGCTACCATATTATGCAAACAAAACTTCACTCATAGTTTTTCTTATTTACTTTCAATACTCCACAAGGACAAAAATTACCCTTGTGCATGACACAATATACCTTGCTGGAACAAATGAGACACGGCATAATCGTCAATCTCATGCCAACTGGATGGGTTGGCTCACTCTCTAGGTTGTAAACGGCAAGTCAACTGGTCGAATAGGGACAAAAAATTTCCTTGTCGGCTAATACACGAAACTTGTAATGGAAAACATCAACAGATTTGTGTTGTTTCCATGCCAACTGGGATAATCTCACCCAGGGAAGCAAACAATGGCAACTCATAATGTCAAAAGATCACATTACGAGATTACATGACAAGATGTGAGATAATAGCAATGATCCCAAAATTAGGCCGACAAAGGAATGAGCTACTTTATCAAGAATGTAAGCGCACGTTATTGTTATTTTTTGTATATATGTATCCCAAATCACATATATATAAAGAAGGGAACTATGTGTATTTATATATAATGGAAAAGGGAAACAAAACATCAATGCATTAATTAAGTTGTTTTGATAATTAAACGCTAGCTAGTATTCTTGTGCAAATTGTTATGTTTGAATCTTAGCTGACACAAACCTTTGAACTGTAAGTTGTTTGCTTGATTAATAATCATTAATTTATAAATTTTTCTTTCTTTGGTTCTTTGTTGCATGATAATTTTGTTATAATTATTCTCTTCATTAATTTATAAACCTTTGATGCTTGATTAATAATCTTTAATTCATATGTGCTCCAAGTGTGATTATCTAGCTAATAAATAATTGTATTTATAAATAAATATATTCTTGGCCCTGTTGTTTAGAATATGTATAGTGGATTGAAATATCCGACTAAACTAACAATTGGGGTAAATCCAAGTTATGAGCAAAGTTTACAAGACAAAAAATGCATTTGAGGCCTAACAAATTAATATATATAAAACACGTATTCAATTGACGATGCAATACACGGGAAGCGTGTATCAGATGCAAAAGCAAAGTCCCAAATCCGGAAGGTGCACATGAGATCTGACAGCGTAGAGTGTAGAAAACACACTAGACCCAAACAGCAAACTTTGAAATATAAAATGTGCGTATGAGAAGTCAAAATAGAGAAGTATGAGATCAAAAAGAGAAACAAATACAATAAAGTAATCAATATTTATTGAAGAGTTCAAACCAAAAGCGGGCAGCAAGTGGTAAGGTGAGTACTTTACTAAGCACTTAATTCATTTGCGGTGTTCATATACCATATTCATGCATTATATTGCGTTTATACATGTCAGTTATTCATAAAATTTTTTACTCTATATAAAGCGTTTGGTAGCATTGAAAGGAGGGATATACATTTTCTAAATAAAATCGCTCTGCGAAAAAACGCTTCAACAAATAAGAAAGACAACGCGAATGATTAAAACAATAACTAGAGGGCTTTCCACATAAGGGTGGTCTCATATCGCCAGCGCAGGTATCATGAGCAATCATAAATATTCTTGGCCATGAAAAGAAAATCTTTTCTCTCTTTACTAGTATGTTTTGAAGCGTAACTTTTTATATGTTTGTTGACAAAATTTCTTACAATTTATTAGATGAACTCATCTCTATTGACAATATTTTGTGTAGTGTGATTAAATTATTTCTCCACAAATAACGCCTCTTGCAACATATAAGATGGAAAGGCTTTAACCCACTATCACGCAAAGGATGACGCTTCCGGATTTTTTGCACTTAAGAAAGAAATACTTGAGAAATTTCTTTCTCAAGTGCGAGGGAGCTATTCTTGGGGAATCGTCATCTAACAATTATTAATTAGGATTAATCGCGATTTAATTATCGTTAAGTAAGAGGCAGCGTGACTTTGATATTCACGCTGACTTGCTCTTTAAGACTAAGAGCGCACTTGGAAGGGCGCCCTAAGACCAGCGCGCTCCAATATCATTCACAGTTCACTCTCAATATAATACGTTGTGTTTACCGTCTTTGACCACATTAAAATATGTGCACTACTTGCACCCAAAGAAAAGGGAATAAGACCCACTCTATAAAAGGGAGCCCAATAACTACTCAAAGGGGACTCAATGGAACCCTAGTTACCACCATTTGTCACTTTTTCTCTTCTTCCTCCTCCTCCTTCTTCCTTTACTCTCTTCATCACTAAGCTCACGCCCGCACCTCATAAGTCTACGAACCCCATCCCTAAACACTGTGCTGCAACAAGCTCTAGAAACTAGTGTTTTAGAATCAAGTGACAAAGATATTTGCACTTGTGACATTGAGTATGCATCTATTTTTATATAATATTTAACTTCTATTGAAATAAACAATGTTAAGTAATGAAATTCAATCCCCGGTGAATCTTTATTTTATTTGTTTAACATTTTATCAAGCTCTTATTTTATTACTAGTTTACACTTCACTATGCTTTTGTCACACTTTTGACTCAATTCTTAATCAAATAAATTCAGTGCTCCCTCAGGACAATACACGTTTTATCACTATACTTGAAACGAGTTAACCATTTGGGGTTTTATAAAAAAGTTAACAAATTTCTGGCGTCGTTGCCGAGGAGCACGGTAGTTTATTTTTAAGTTTTGAGTTGATTTGTAAAAATTTTATATATTAATTCTTTTTGTACTTAATTGTATATTTGTACCTAACTCTCACCATTGTTCCAGTATTGTTGTATGCTTATTCGCAGCAAAAGCCAAAGAGATAAGTTATTGTATATTGACGAAATCGAGGCATTTGCAAGCCGAAAGTCTGCAATAAAACACCGAGAACAAAAAGAGGGAGAGAGTTCCTCAATTTTCTCTAGTAACTCTACACATTATGCTACTCTTGTCATGGCTGAGGAAGTTCATAATCCGTTGAGAGTTGTCCTTGGTGACTATGTGATTCCTCAAGGTCCAAGGAATCGGTTCGCTATTGTCTTGTCCCCCACAGCTCAGCAAATGGAGATTAAGCCATATTGGTATAATCTTATTATGACTAATCAATTCACGGGGAAAGATCATGAGCACCCGCATAATTTCATGGAAACCTTTTATGATTTTGTAGCGACTATGGGCGTGGATGAAGCAAGTATTGAGGATGGCTATATGAAATTATTTCATTTAGCACTTATTGGAGATGCAAAAGAATGGTTTAAGACTCTTCCGAGTCAAAGTTTGAACACATGGAGTGAGGTTGAAGAAACCTTTTTAACAAGGTTCTTTCCTCCTTCTAAAATGATCCAAGTGCAATCTGAAATATCTGCTCTTAAGTAGGGGCAAGATGAAGCATTTCATGAGGCTTGGGAGATGTACCAAAGGTTGTTAAGAAAATGCCCAAATCATGGGTTGACCGATGTTGCAAAGTTGAATATATTTTGTGCAGGATTGAACCATCAATGTAAAATCCATCTTACTGCAACTGCTGGAAGGTCACTTAAAACCATTGATGTACCGACTGCAATGGAAATTATCACTTCTATGGCAGCAAGTGATGGAGCTGGTCATCAGCCGAGAAGCCAAGTCTCAAAGCCCAAGGGTGTTCTTGAATTAAATTCTTCTGATGCAATAAGCTTATGACTCAACAAATTGAGCTCTTGAGTCAAGCTATTACCCTATTGGTGCCTAAGCCGCAACAAGTTCAAGTAGTGAATCAACAAGCTCAAGTAAGAGCACGTGAGTTGTGTGGTGACGCTCATTCATACACTCAATGTCCACATGCATCCTGCCAAAAAGATGAGGAGTTGAATTTTGTAAATAATCAGTCAAGAGGAAATTTCTTTTCTTCACCCTTTAAATCTAACGTTTCCTATGCTGGAATACAAGGGTGGAAGAATCTTCAAGGACAAAATCAAACGAATTGGAAAAATTCAACGAATTCATCTAACAGGCCGCCATTTGTTCCAATGGTAGAGAGGACCATTAAATTGAAAGATATCTTGGATAAATTTATCCAAGCCTCATTGGCTAATCACCAAAATCATGAGGCTTTCCTGAAAAACACTGAGGCGTCTATCCAGAATCTTGAGACTTAAGTTGGTCAAATCTCTAAGCAATTGACAGAGCTTACCACTACTGCTTTCTCTGCTAATACCACCACAAATCCTAAAGAACAATGCAAGTCCATTTCCACAAGCATTGGTAAGGAGATTGATAAAGGAATAAGGGATCATTTGAATGAACCTGAGGATGTGGAAGGAAGTGTAGAAAAAGTAGCTATGGAGGAAGTAGAAAAGGAAGTTGAAAGTGAAAGAAGTGAGGAGAAAAATAATGTAAATAATGAAAAAAAAGTCAAAAATAAAATGAGGACAAGGAGATGATGGATGGAGTACCTCAGGTGAAAGAGGTTCCTTATCCTGTGCATCCATCGAAGAAGACGAAGGAAAAGCAATATGCTTGGTTTCTGGACATTTTCAAACGGCTTCAAATTAATGTGCCATTCATGGAAGCTATGGAGGAAATGCCCACATATGCCAAGTTCATGAAGGACTTGTTGACTAAAAAAAGAAAGATCAAAGATGAAACTGTGGAATTAGAAGCCGGGTGTAGTGCTATTATTCAAAAATATTTGCCTCATAAGACCAAAGATCCGGGTAGTTTTACTATCCCTGTTACTAATAATGCTCTTCCCGTGGGGAAGGCATTATTGGATCTTGGTGCAAACATTAACCTCATGCCGTTATCCATGTTAAAACGGATTGGTGATTTGGAAGTGAAACCCACTAGAATGACTCTTCAACTGGCGGATAGGTCATTAAAGTTCCCTTATGGTGTAGCGGAGGATGTTCTAGTGAGGATTGATAAATTTGTTTTTCCGGTTGACTTTGTCATCATGGATATTGAGGAAGATTTTGAGGTGTCTTTGATTTTAGGGCGACATTTCATGAAAACGGCAAGAGTCATTATCGATGTCGATAATGGTCAACTCAACGTACGAGTTGAAGATGATGAGGTTAAGTTTGATGTCTTAGAGGCCATGAAACACCCAAAGGAGAAACAGTCAGCCTTTAGGGTGGATGTCATGGAATAGGCATTTCTATTAGGGATGCAAGAATTGTACACTGAAAACTCTTTAGAAAAAGCCTTAGTGAAGTCTCATGCAAAGTTATATGACTTGGAGGAAGTTGAGCTTGAAAAATGTTTGAGGGACCTAGATACTCTTAAAGAGCTCCCCATGAAAACATTTGTTCCGGAAGATTTACCAAAGGGAGAAAAGTCAGAAAATAAAAAATTGGAGTTGAAAGTGTTGTCGTCTCATCTAAAATATGCATTTTTAGATGAAGGAAGAAGCAAGCCAGTTATTATTAATAATTCACTATCTTCTGCTCAAGAGGCACAACTCTTAGAGGTTTTGAGAGCCAATGAAGGTGCAATAGGATAGGCATTGACTGATCTTAAAGGTATAAGTCCTTCTTTTTGCATGCACAAAATACATATGGAAGAGGATTTCAAACCTGTTGCCCAGCCTCAAGCGATTGAACCCAACTATGAAAGAAGTAGTGAGGAAAGAAGTTCTTAAGTTACTTCAAACTGGTATGATTTATCCCATTTCCATAGTGAATGGGTGAGTCCAGTTCAAGTGGTCCCGAAAAAAGGTGAGATGACGGTTATTCAAATTGCAAAAAATGAGTTCATCCCCACAAGGACAGTACCGAGTGGCGTATGTGCTCGAAAATTAAAACAAGCCACCAGGAAAGATCATTTTCCTTTACCCTTTATTGACCAAATGCTTGAGAGACTGGCTGGCCAGACGTATTATTACTTTTTAGATGGATATTCTGGGTACAACCAAATATTGGTAAACATAGAAGATCAAGAAAAGACATATTTTGCATGTCCATTTGGAGTTTTTTCCTACAAACGTATGCCATTTGGATTATGTAATGCGCCTGTAACTTTTCAAAGATGCATGCTCACCAAATTTTCGTATTTGGTTGAGAAATGTATCGAGGTATTCATGGACAAATTTTCTATTTTATGTAAGAGTTTTGACGAATGTTTGAACAATCTGAATGTTGTGCTGGGTAGATGTAATCAAACAAATTTAGTACTTAACTGGGAGAAGTGTCATTTCATGCTGGAAGAAGGGGTGGTGTTGGGTCATAAAATCTCTTCTAAAGGGATTGAGGTTGACAAAGCAAAAGTGGAAGTCATTGAAAAACTTCAACCACCGGTGAATGTGAATGGAGTCAAGAGTTTTTTCTAGGACATGCCGGTTTTTATCGGAGATTCATTAAGGATTTCTCGAAGATTGCCAAGCCACTTAGTAATCTTTTGGTTAAAGATGTGCTTTTCAATTTTGATGCTAAGTGATTGGAAGCATTTGAGAGACTAAAGAAAAATTTGATCGTGGCTCCAATCATAGTCGCTCCAAATTGGTCTTAGATTTTGAGCTTAACTATGATGCAAGTGACTATGCTATTGGTGCCGTATTAGGCCAAAGAAAAGATAAAATTTTCACCCAATACATTATGCTAGTAAAGTACTTAATGATGCACAAGTTAATTATGCAACTACAGAAAAAGAATTACTAGCTATTGTATATGGGTTGGAAAAGTTTCGATCTTATCTTATAGGGTCCAGAGTGATTGTCTTTACTGGCTATGCAGCTATTAAATACCTGGTGACTAAAAAAGCGTCGAAGCCAAGATTGCTTCGTTGGATTCTTTTGGTGCAGGAATTGAATCTAGTCATCAAGGATAAATAGGGCTGTGAAAATTATGTGGCTGATCATCTTTCACGACTCAATATTACAGAGGTGACTAGCGAAGAAGAAGAAATTGTCGAAGAATTCATGGATGAACGTTTGTTGCTAATTCAAAAAAGGTCATAGTTTGCGGATATGGCTAATTTTAAGGTAGCGGGTATCATTCCGGATTAATATACTTGGCAACAGAAGAAAAAGTTCTTCAAAGATTCTTCTTACTTCGTTTAGGATGATCCATTTTTATTCAAATTTGGTGGAGATAGTCTTCTGAGGAGGTGTATTTCCCGTGAAGAATCAAAAAGTATATTGTGGCATTGTCACAATTCACCCTAGGGGGACACATTAACGGTGAATGCACTGTAGTCAAAATATTGCAGTCCGGTTTCTATTGGAAAACAATCTTCAAAGGTGCTCACATATATGTGAAGGAGTGTGATAAGTGCCAAAGAACCAGAGGAGTGACAAGGAGAAATGAGATGCCATTAACCATTATGCAGGAGGTTGAGGTATTTGACTGTTGGGGAGTTGACTTTGTTGGTCCGTTTCCACCGTCTTTCACAAATGAATATATTTTGGTAGAAGTGGACTATGTTTCTAAATGGGTAGAAGCAATTCTCTATGTAAGAGGAGATGCAAAGACTATAGTGACATTCTTGAAAACAAATATATTTTCAAGATTTGGGTCCCTGAGAGTACTCATCAGTGATGGGGGTTCGCACTTTTGCAACTCCTAGTTGAAAAAAGTCTTGGAACATTATGGGGTGAGACACAAAATTGCTAGTCCTTACCACCCTGAAACTAATGGTCAAGCTGAAGTATTGAATAGAGAAATTAAGGGAATTTTAGAAAAGACCGTTAGTGTTTCAAGAAAAGATTGGTCCATCAAATTGGATGATGCTCTGTGGGCGTACTAGACAGCTTATAAAGCTCCCATAGGATTAACTCCTTTTCAGTTAGTCTATGGGAAGTCCTGTCACTTATCGGTCAAACTGGAACATAAGGCATATTGGGCTTTAAAGTACTTTAATTTTGACCAAACAACAACTAAGGAAAAACAAAAAATACAACTTCATGAATTGGAAGAGTTGAGACTTCGTGCTTATGAGTCTTCAAGGATATACAAAGAAATAATGAAGCTTTATCATGACAAAAAGTTGGTCAAAAAGGAAATAAGTGGTCCGGGCCCCTTTAGGGTTAAGGAAATAAGACCTTATGGGGCCGTAGAGATTGAAGACCCAGTAAAAAATGAAAGATGAGCGGTTAATGGTCAAAGAATAAAGCTATATCTTGGTGGTGACGTCGAGCGGCTAACCACCATAATGGATTTAAAAGAAGCATAGCAATGCTACAGGCATCGAGCTAATGACGATAAACAAGGGCTAATTGGGAGGCAACCCAATTTTTAGGCTTGATCATCATGACAAGCAATTTGCTAGCCTACATCGGGGGTTGACTAGCCTTCACCTCTCCTACTATTCCATTGCTCAGCATTCTATGCCGGGTTAAACAGTTTTCCAGCCCTGGACGCTTTTTCAGCTCAAATGGAGTGGCCAGGGGACCGACCAGTTCCACCGGGGGAGGCAGCTGGAGATGGTGTTGACGGGAATGTTGGTAGTAGAGAAGATGACGGGTTTGGTGGTGATGCGAACATTGACATTAATGATTATTTGGAGGAGGATAACCCATTACTTGGATATGTGAGTTTCTTTCTTTGGTTTCTCTTGATGTTTGAACTTGTTTTTTTTTTTTCTTTTTAAAGTATTGTAGTTTATTATTTTGTTTTGGAAAATAAAATAATTTATTAAATAAAATGGTAGTTTTGTTTCAATGGCAAGTGTTGGTTTTGGTTGTGTGCAAATGAAATTTTATTATGATATTGCATGGATTGGAAAAGAGGAATTGTGAAATATACTAATTTGAAAGTTAACCAATCATGAGATGATTTTTGTGCATTGGGAATTGTGAAAAATTATTTTCAAGGTTAAAGCCTTTTCAGCCTTATATGTTGAGTGAATCCCACAAATTGTATGAGAGTCCTCTTTGTTAACTTGAATGAATTTTGTTTGAATTTGTAATTGCCATGATCAATTGAGACGTAAAAATGATAGAGGCATAGTTTTATTGATTGAGTTTGAGCCAAAAAGCTTACCTGTTGAATTACATCTTTTGTTGGTACCCACTTTGAGCCATTAATTCTTTCTTAAACCCTCTATATTTATGTGAATGTTTTATCCTTACCTTTGGGTTGGAGAAAAATATTTATATATTTAGGGAGAATAATGGTTATACAAATGATGTATGTTTCTCTTGGCTTAAGAAGATGAATCAAGTGTTTCTGGTAAATGTGTAAATCCTTGGGCAGCCATGTGTATATATGTGAAAAAAAAAGAAATAAATTAAAGAAATTGAAAGGTGCCTTGGAAAATAAGAAAGACAAACACTTGAAAGGAAGTTTGGGGTGAGCATGATGTGTAAAATAGGTTGGGGGAAGCTTGTAAATATATGAATATGTATTCTCCAACTTGTTTTCATGTACTTATATGTCTTTTGGTGGTTGACGACTTCACAAGAATGAGGAATCAGGGGGACTTGGACCTCCAAACTACTTTGGAGGGAATTTGCTATGAGGACCGGAGGATTGTGGAAACGACTAGGAACGAAGTTCCTCACAAAGTTCTCCGGGGCAACTTGACTGTGGTCTCCAAATTGTGGATGACTTTTATTCTCACCAACCTCCAGCCAAAGTCCCATCCTTCTGATCTTCCACTTGAAGAGTGTCATCTCCTGGGTTGTATCAAGACTCCCGACATCACGGTCGACCCGACACGGATGATTTCTGACATCATTTGGGCCAATGTGCACAAGGGTGGCACAAAACAAAGCTTGGCGTTCTCGTCTCTCATCACTAGTCTATGTGAAGATGTGGGGGTTCCAGTCGTTCGTAGCAAGAAGATTAGAGAGCCCATTGATAAGAAATATTTCCGAAACCACTATGAGGACAGGAATCTGAACGCACCACCTACACCACCACCGCAAGTTCCCCCGAGAACAATGGAGGATTTATGTGGTCGTATCAGTACGAGGCTTGATCACAATGACAAGCAATTTGCTGCCCTACATCGGGGGATGACTAGTCTTCACCTCTCCCACTACTCAATGGCCCAGCACTCTATGCCGGGCCAAACATTTTTCCAACCCCCGGAGGCTTTTGCTACACATTTGGATTGGCCTGGGGACCAGCCAATTCCACCGGGGGAGGCAGCTGGAGAGGGAGGTGAAGGAAGTGGTGGTAGTGGTGGTAGCGGGGAAGATGATGGGTCTGGTGGCGATGGGGACATTGACATCAACGATTATTTGGAGGAGGATGACCCACTAATTTGATAGGGAAGTTTTTGTCTTGTGTTTCTTAGGATGTTTGCTTGACTTATTTTTATTTTCCTTGTTGTTTTTAGTTTTTTCTTTTTAAGAATAAAATTGTAGTTTCCTTTTCTGAAAAAAAATGAAAAATATATATTTATTAAAATGTTTGTTTTGTTTCAGTGGCAAGTGTTGTTCTAGTTGTGTGAAAAATGAAAGTTTTTATGATATTGCTTGGTTTGAAAAAAGAGGAGTTGTGAAAAATACTGATTTGAAAGTTAACCGATCATGAGATGATTTTTTCATGTTTTTTATATGTTTATTGGTGTTTATGTTTGTGTGGCTTCTTATGTTTCTAATGGTTTTTATATTTCTTTGGTATTATTGTTTGTCGATTTTCACTAAGCGTGCGAGAAACTAATGTTCGTGGAGTTATTAAATATGTTTGTGGGGTTTTACTTTTTCGGGGTTTATCAATTGTTTTTTGTTAAATGTTTGTGGGGTTGTTATTAGTGGGGTACTTATGTTCGTGGGACTCAGAAGTTTTGTGGGGAATTAATGTTTCTAGGATTTTTACTTAGTTTGTGGGGTTCTTATGTGTTTGGGGTTTTAATTAAGTTTGTTGGGTTATGTTTTTGAGGTTTTTATTAAGTTTTTTGGGTTCTTATGTTTTTGTCTATATATGAGTGGACTAAGGAATTGGTAACCCAGACAGAGGTAAGGCATTGGCTCATCGTTTAAATTTCCTAATTTCCTTATCAGGCTATTGTAGGTTGGAGGCCAAAGGATGTCGAAGCCCGACATATAAGTTCATTTTAATTCTCAATTGTCCTTTGATTCGAGTGAAATTCATGGAGGTAAAAAGAAACATTTTAGGCATAATAAACATTATATTAAACATGATGGTCTAATATAATAAATCATGCAGGTGTTAGTCTTGATGTCGTTGTTGGTCATGCAAACAAAAATGGCCGAGGGTTACTTGCACATTTCATAGAGTCCCAGGGTGAGAAAGAAATTAAGGAGGAATTGAAAGTTAATTTTATGGAAGATAGCTTTCTCTCTCATTTTATTACTAAATTTTACATATGATTGAGTACTTCTAACCCCTTTTCTTTTGCTCTTAATTTCTTTTGAAACTCGCAATATTTGCAGAATCTTTCAACACGGAAAAAGTGAAGCGAGAAATTGTGATTTACTCATGCATTTAAGTGTGGTTGATGGTGTCAAAAAATCTGGCACTCTAGTGCCGATCAATCTGGGTGACTCACTACAACATTTTTTACTTTAGGCAACACTATTGATGCCAACAAATAGAAAACCGTTCCCAAAAGGACCTTTAGGCAACGATTGTTTGGTCGTGGGCAATAATATTAATATTTTGTGTTCTTTAAAACTTTACGAAGAAAAGTTGTTGCCTTTATATTTTAGGCAACACACTTAAATTTGTTGGTAGGTTAAGGCCACGATTTTTAAACCGTAGTTACATAAAAAGATTAGCCTACATCTTTAAAATATTGGCTAATAATATAATCATGGAAACACTCATAAAACTGATCTAAAAATCCATTTAGGCTACACATTTCAAAGCGTAGCTAATAATATCAACATTCAATATTCTTTAATTTTAACCTACTAAGTAAAATTGTTACTTTTCAATTTTAGGCAACACTTTTAAAACCGTAGTTATGTAATAGGTCACACTTTTGTAATTGTGGGCATGTTAAAAGATTAGGCAACATTTTAAAAAATGTAATATTTGTGGCTACAAGAACGTAGGGAATGGTATTAGTTTATATGACGTGCAAAATATACTAATAAAATATCCTTAGCTTAGTGGTACTAACACATCCTTATAACTACAAGTTTTGGGGTTTGAACCACCATAGTGTATAATTGTTTTCTTATGCTATTTTCCTTATCTACTTACATTTCATAATTGTTGCCTTTAGTCAACGGCAACCATAGAAGAAAATATTGCCTATTGTGTTGCCTTAGACTATAGGGTAGGATAGTGTGTAGTCTACCTAAGAGGGGGTGAATTAGGTAGAGTTAGGATTTTAAAAACAACGTGCGGAAGCTATTTCAAATTTGATAATCTGTTTTAAAGATTAGATGTGAGGATATGCTTAGAGATAACAAATGATGGAAATAGTCTGGTATTGAGATCACTCTAATGTAGTGTGCTAGTTTTAATATGTTTCCCCTTTCTTAGGTTCAATTCACAATACACCAAATAGCCAATATATGTGTGAAACACATGTGTAATGCAAATAAGCTAGAAAGCGTAAACGAGGCAAAACACAAGCGATTTATACTTGTTCGGCATTCTAACACACCTCCATCCAGTCCTAGGCCTAGCCAACCACTAGTTTAGATTTTTTTTTTACTATCACATAATGTTAATTATAATAGTTTTTAGATACAAGATTCACCCAACCCTAGGTAACCTCTACCCAAACAACTATTTCAGCAAGAGAACACCTTCTCAATGGATTTGAAAAATCACTAAAATCCCTTTAGGATTTTCCGAGCCACCTAAGCTCCCCTCACGATTTACGCTACCACCAAAGACTCACTTCTTTGGATTTTCCACCTAGAGACTCCCTCTCTTGGATTTCCACCTAAAGATCCTGCTTTAGTGATTTTCACAATCAACTAAAATATTTATTTCTAGTACATGCCACCACTAAGGTCTACCCTTAAGATTCACGCCAAAAAGCACCTAAGACACCTCTTAGGATTTCAATCAAACACCTTATGTACAGCACACAAGGTAAACCTTTTTGGGAAAGTCTGTTGCCCCCAATCTCCTTTGATTCACTAAGAAACAGGATTTATGGGTTAGAAGTGTCAAGCACTTGACCCACTTGCACTCTCACAAAACCCAATTAAAGAATCGAAATTACAATGAATCAAAACCATAAACAAAATGCAATTCACAAGCAAGGAAGGAATACACCTAATTGATCTTCAATTGCTCTCCAATGATGCCTTCTTGATCAATTAAACTTGTTAGAATTGATAGCCTTGAGCAATTGAATCAACCCGACAAAGGAACTTGATGAATCATGCAATGATGATTATGAATCTTAAAGAAACCCTAATCCCTCATGAATCAATCAAGCAATGTAGATGAAACCCTCATCAATTTGAAGAACCAAGAACCCTAGAAGAGCATTTTGAAAGTGGTTGATCTCACAAAAATCGTGCAAAATAAAAATGATTCATTCTCTCAAATTGCTAAAACCCAAAACCTCTTTAAATAGGATTTCTGACAGTTGTACATCGTTGTATAACATTCTTGCAACGATGTATATAGTGCATTTTCTCCCATTGGGTGCAGAACAACCAAAATAGAAATTTTTGGCCTACGTACATCAATGTACACCTTCACTGCATCGATGTATATAGTGAAATTTTTCCCTCCTACACACAACCTCTCAAAACAGACAAATTTGAACTATGTACATGCATCTACTCCCTTTGTCCATCGATGTAATGCTTGAAAATCCTTACAAAATTTCAAAAAACACTTTGAACAACAATGGTAACATGTTCTAAGATAAAACCAATGATCATCACCATTTTAAAACACTTTAAGAACAACTTAAAAATTTGTTCAAACGATTGAAAACACTCTAGCTAAGATGCAATGCATAAAGGAATTTCAAAACCTTTTGATATGATGCAATACATGTAAGATATGGTTGATTGGGGTTCATTCAACACTCTTAAAGCTATTCTAACTTACTTATCAAGCAAGCAATCAAGGCATAGCAAATGAACACCAAATACATCAAAAGATAAACTTGGAACACAACCTAAGAAAATCTAAATAAAACACAGAAGCACGCAACCAAACAAAGTCTTCATCTTCCATGAGTGCACTTGATACTTGAATCTCCTTTATCTTTATTGTTTCTCTTTAATAACTTTGTCATATTGAAAGGTCTTGATCACTAAAGCTTTATCAATCATCTTGAGACCCTTTGTTGCTTCTTTGCTTCCATTGAAGGTTGTCACTTGCCTTGAAAGTTTGTCTTAACAAAACACTTCTTCACCTTTGACAAGCAATCTCCCTAAAAGCACTTGAAAGTTTGTCAAATCAAAACATACACCTTGACCTTTTGGTCAATAATCTCCCCATTTTTTATGATCACAAACAATGTCTTGAAAGTTCTTATAATAGATATTCAACCACCTATACTTTTGAAAGCACAAAGAGAAATACTTGCATAATCATTTTTAGTCATAAATAGATAATAGAGAGTATCAAACAATAAACTAAAAATCCCCATAACAAGTTGAAAGATATGCAAAGGTTTACACAAGCTTCCAAAAGATATCATTTCAAGCTCAAGACAATGCATAAGCAACTTTTCAAACAAGCTTTGCAAACCTTCAAGCATCACTTAATGTCTCCCCCTGTTGACATTAGCAAAAAGGATTATAAAGCTTAATTCAGGAGAAATATGAAGACTTTTTATTATAAGAGGCAAAATGCATATAGCAATATATGATGTAAGCTAACTTCCCCTTACTATAAGCACTCCTCCTTTCAGAAACAATGTATGCACCATTGTCAAAACATCAACTTTCAATATATTCATTCCCTTTTGCAAATTTCGAAGATTATAGCATATATCACAACTTTCTTCTCCCCTTTCAAAATCACTTATGCCTATGCACTACGCCAAAAATCACCTATGGCAGCGATTCCCAACTGCTGCTAATTGCACCGTTGCCATTGGTGCACCAGTCTTTAGCAGTGGTTATTCAATGCTGGCAAAAGTCACCATATAGCCGCAGTTCAATCCACAACCGCCGGCAAAGGCCTTGTTTTTTTTTTGGGATTAGTCACCTTATGCTAGCGATTCTAAACAGGAACCGATGGGATAGTCTTTTTTTTTTCCTTTTTCCTGTTAATTTCTATAAAATATTTTGCTACATAAAGGGTGTTGTGAGAATCGAACTCGCACCTCTCCTATCGAAAGTGAGAATCATACCACTAGACCAAACCCCCATTGATAAAAGTAATTAATAAATTTGTTTCTAGAAACACAATAACAATTTATAAGTAACTAAAAACGAAAATTATAAATACATTGAACATAGACAAAAAATAATTTCTAATTAAAATTTTTTTAAACATCATATTGAGATTCCTAATGTAATTGTAATTTGATAAATAATTCACGAGAAAGCTTTCTTTTAGAAAGTTTACCTTTAAATCCACCAACGTTTCTTTAAAGTTTCACTAATAAATTTGCTCAAAACTCCAGGGCAATTTACAATCTAGTACACGTCAAAAAATTAATATAAAGATTCATAACCACAAACAAAATTTCTTCCAAATACAAACCTATAGAAATTGAAAGTACATAATTCACGTATTCCAGTTTTTAAATCACTCAAGCACATCAATTGGTTAAGGAATTTGAAACAAATTTTAAGCAATGAGATTCCATAGTTTAAAATAACAGCATATGAACATGGGTCAATTATGCATCTGGAGGAGCAGGTATAGAGATGAAACAGGAAGTAACCTGGTAATATAGTTAGTTAGTTAGTTAAGTCAAGTCTAATTAATTTGATCACAAAGTCGTTGTAGTACAATATAATATTCACTAATTAATTAATCTTGCTACTTTACTTTACTTCAAAGCATGTTTCTCGCATAGCTTCTGACCCAGTTGTAGTTAGAACAAACTCAAATATACAACGATATGTGACGGATGTAATAGCATAGGTACACAATAATTTAGCATGATATTTTAGTTTTGAATATCAAAAGTAAATGCCAGAAAAGGCAACAAGAAAATCAAATTCAATAAAGGAGAAAGAAAGAAGAAATAGAACGGAAACAAAAAACATAGTCATACTTACCCGTGAAAAAAATATAGCCATAATCCCATAGCTCACTAGGGAAAGAAAAAGAATTTGGCCACAACGCAAGGACGTCCTGAAAGGACATAATTTAGTATTAATCTCAAGCATGAACTAAGTCAGAGGATGAAGCATTTTACATAATACAATATTTTGTTCCATAATTCAACGTTCCAGAAAAGAAAATAGACTCAGAGACAATAGTAAACTTTGACAGGTGAAGAAGGTAACATCACATGAAATTTTTTGGCATTCTGCCACGGTTGACGAACATGAAAATCTTCCATCCTCATCCTTATTTCTCAATTATCCTTTCACTAATTAGCATAGCTTTGTCTTTTACATGTGTTCAAAAACTAATTAACATTTTACTTTTTTTCACCGGAAAATATTCAGGAAACGTTGTTTTATTCTCATGAGTACCAATAAAAACATAAAATGAAGCCACATGACCTAAACATATGAATTTTCTCTCGCAAATCAAACGGGTATACTTAAAAAAGTTGACGTAATTAAGTCAACAAAAAAACTTACAAAAACCAGCAAAAAATGGCTAATAAGACTCAAAGTACTCAAGACTTCTGTCAAGAGGCACTTCACTGAAGTTCCATTTATACCTAGTAAAAGCATACTTTTGAGCATCCACCCAACTATTATCGAAGGATATAAAACAACGGTGTATATATGGAGCACTTAGTCGACATAGCAGTAAGCATACATCCATGAAAGGAGTACAAATTTTAGCAACTTCCCAATGTACGGTATGAACTCGGTTGCATAGACCTACATATAACATCAGAAAGTGTTCTATTGGTTGTTACCTAACTAATAGTAAGAACTAAATGAAGCAAAATTTAGTTTGCTGAATATAAGGGCATAT
Organism: Cyamopsis tetragonoloba; assembly: GCA_037177725.1. Lineage (NCBI taxonomy): Eukaryota > Viridiplantae > Streptophyta > Magnoliopsida > Fabales > Fabaceae > Cyamopsis > Cyamopsis tetragonoloba. Next base: position 34,625,900 of record CM074122.1, read on the forward strand.
ATATAAATCTCATAAATATGGAGCATAATTAAATGATTTTATTACCTCTAGAAAGAAAACACTCAAAAGTAGTACGGAGTAGACCTACTGTCCTATCCAATCATGAGCCTAAGTTAAGCAAGCACAATAGCTGAACCTGTTAAGATAATGTGCCTTTGGATTCTCTGAAAGTAGTTTGAGTTTAATTTAAGACTAGACTGAGTCAATTAGTTTTTATTAGATGAGTCAGTTTGAATAAGTTGTTACTTTTAGATTAGGATAAGTTTGTTTTGATTTAGTGATTAGGAAGTTTGTTATTTCCTAGTAGTATAAATGTAAGTGATGATCAATTAATAAAATGAATTCCCTCTGTTCATTAGAAAAGTATCAATAAAATATTTCAATTTATATTCATTACTTTCATATTTTCTTCAAAAAAACCAACAATTGGTATCTAGAGCCCACTTCTTACGAGATTTGTGATATGGATAGTTTTTCTCATGTTGCTCCTTTGGTGTTTGATGGAGAGAATTATGACCTTTGGGCAATAAAGATGGAGTCCTATCTAGAGGCTTTGGATTTGTGGGAAGCTATGGAAGAGGATTACGTTGTAACTCCGCTGCTAGAAGATCCAAAAAGTCAAGTAAAAATCATGTCTTTTTGCTAGTGTCTCAACAACCATGTTCACAAGAATTATGAGTTTAAAAACTCCAAAAGAAATATGCGATTATTTGAAAAAAAGAGTATGTAGGAAACGAAAAAATTAGAGCCATGCAAGTGATTTGTCTAGGGAATTCGAGTTGCAAAAAATGAAAGAGTCAGGGACGATTAAAGAATATTTAGATAGGTTGCTCGGTATTGCAAATAAGGTAAGATTACTAGGCACTGAATTCACTGATTTTAGAATTGTAGAAAAAATTCTCGTTATGAGAAACATGAAGCGTCTATACTAGCTTGGAGAATACAAAGGATTTGTGTAAGGTCACTTTGGTTGAAGTTTTAGATGCTTTGCAAGCCCAAGAGCAACAAAGGCTACTGAGACATGATCAAGATCATAAAGTTGAAGGTGCATTAGCAGCTAAGCACTACTTAAATAGAAGCATTCCTCCCTGTAAGCACTGTGGCAAGGACATCCACTATTCAAATGCTGGATTAGGCCAGATGCACAATGTAGCAAGTGTAATCAACTAGGCACGAAGCATTAATTTGTAGAAAAAAAGATGGTGAAGATGAAGACGCTTGAGTTGTTAAGCAAGAGGAGGAGGACCAATTATTCGTGGCTACTTGTTTTACAAATAATAAACCAAGTTAAGGTTGGTTAGTTGATAGTGGTTGCACCAACCATATGGCCAACTATATAAAAAATTTGAAGGATCTAAAGCCATTTGATATCACCAAAGTCAGAATAGAAAATGGTGACTACAGCTTAGTAAAAGGGAAAGGAACAATTGTGATTCCAACGAGTTCCGGGCAAAGACAATACATTGTGTTCTTTATATTCCGAGTATTGACCAGAAGAGCCTCCAAGGCAAGGAGGAGTGTTAAGATAATGTGCCTTTGGATTCTCTAAAAGTAGTTTGAGTTTAATTTAAGATTAGACTGAGTCAATTAGTTGTTATTACATGAGTCAGTTTGAATAATTTGTTATTTTTACATTAGGATAAGTTTGTTTTGATTTAGTAATTAGGAAGTTTGTTTGTTCCTAGTAGTATAAATGTAAGTGTTGATTAATTAATAAAATGAATTCCCTCTGTTCATTAGAAAAGTCTCAACCAAATATTTCAATTTATATTCATTAGTTTCGTATTTTCTTCAAAAAAACCAACAGAACCTTTTAGTACCAATTTACCCAGTAAGAATTGATCACAATCATAATTGGAAAAAGAAATACATAAAAACATAAAGTAACTATTAATTAGAACTTTACCCTCCCAGGCCAGATAGTCTTTTTACATTTAGTGAGTTATTCTGGTCTTTGTCTTTCTCTTAGTAAACTTAGTTCTTCCCATTGTAGTATGCCCATACTTGGCAATGTCATTGTACCTAAAAACATTCTATTAGCAATTCTCATACGAACAAATCCTATCTTTCAATGGAAGATTGATATATTAAGCAAGAAACAGGAAAAGCAAATACAAAGAATAAGAGCAAGAACTCCAAACTATGGAGAAACCACCTGGTGTCAAACATTCAACCAAGCAAATAGAAAAGTGAACACCTCTTCCCTTCTATGTTGATTATCATTCCTTAAAACATATTATTTTTCTCTTTCCTTTAACTAACTCCCTCCCTCCTGGACTCTCACTTTCAAAACTTACTAATTTTGTTTGGGCATACCGAGATAAACCTGTAAGGCCTTAGCTTTTGCATCCTCATTTTTATTAAATTCCCATTTAGACAACAAACAATGAAACATTATAATATTTCCTACTCACATTATGTAATATTTTATTGGATATGGAAATCCAAAACTAGGAATGTTTCGCTTGTTATTACAATGGGATGATGGCTATTGGCACTCAAATTAAATGTTTTCCCCTGGGACCAAACACTATTTGGCAATATAGACATATTTAACAGCTATGTTGGGGTCATAAACTAAGATTTCCATAGTAATTATTTGGGTAGGAGTGTTTAGATGAATATTGAATATAGCATGGAGTTGGGGGTTACATTGTGTTTAGATTTTGGTGTTCCTATGAGCATTTGGTGTAAAATAAGTAATGGGTAGGATCTGGGTAATGTACTAGAATATCCATCCCCATACTCATGTTTTAAGAAAAAGATCCATAATCAAACTGATGCCCACAGGAGTAGCAATTAATGTGTTTATACCTCCACGACACCAACATATCTAGACTGTATTATTGTAATTCAATGAAATATGATTTTCTTTTAACGTGTCTTCTTTTTTACATTCTAGCAAAACAACAATGCTAATCAAGTATAAAAAAATCAATAGAACTACATAAAAATACATCTAACTAATTCAAAATATCAATTGATTAAGAATCTAAAAATTGTTAAACCATGAACCATCTTCATCTTGTATGTGTTTCATTCCATTCAAAATGTTGTGATTTGTGGTGTTCTCTTACACCAAACAAGAACATTGCAACCATGTCAACCCAACCCATGAGCTTTGGATTCCAAGAGCAGCCGAGCTTCTTCGAGCCATGCCTCATTGCTTCCCATCGAACCACCACCGCACAAGTTCGCACAGGCGAGATGAGATTAGAGAAAGAAAAGGCAAAACCCTAGAAACGGAAATGAAAACAACAATTGAAAGATTGAGATGAAACATATAAATGCGTAACCTGGTGAATGAAGGAACAGAGCTCCACAGTGGAGAAGCGGCGGGGATGTGACGGCGAGCTCAGAACGGACGACCTTCGATGGCAACGAGCTCAGAACGGCATAGTTCTAAAATGAAGGAAACGATCACGACGAACAGCAAGACAAGCTCACAGATTGTCGGAACATAGACGATGGTCACGAGAGAGAAGGGTTCAGGTCACGAGGGAGTTTTCTCCAAAGAGAGCCTGCGAGAGAGCAGGGCTTTGGGGTCGAGAAGAAAAGTTTTTTTTAAAAAAAAGCAATTAAGATTGTAGCTGCGGTCATGACTAGAACCAACGGTAGTGATCAAGAAATAACTTAAGCTTTGTGTTGGATTAGACTAAATCTTGCATAGTGATGATTATTAGATTACTTTTAAGCATGTCAGTTGTCCTCTTTCAATGTTACCAAAAAGAAACTTATAAGCATGTGGAAGAAAGAGAGAATATGATCTTTAAATCATATAAAGAGCACAAAATGAGAGACTAAGGAGATAAAAATCTAAGAGCACAAATCAAGCTTATATTGTATGAATCTCAAATCACTAATTGCCACTTTTAAAAATCAAGTCTAAGATATTTATAGGCATGTATTAATAAGAGTCACATCAAACAAGGGTAAGAAGATATGTCAAAGAATTAGACTAGTATATCACCCTTTTCCTAAGACATACATGTATGATCAATGCAATGTACCATGTGAGTCAAGAAAACATATATAATTACCAAGCTTAAGTTGCCAAACTTCAATGCCAAACAAATATGTTCATTTAGTCATAGAGGATCAAGAATGATAATGTCTGTCCAAGTAAGCAAGATAACATCAATTATGATGTTCTTTGAAAGCATGTGGGCAGGGTAAGCATGCAAACATATATATAATCTAAGCATTTCTGTTCCTTACTACAAGACTATATCACACATGAGCGATCAATAGTAATAAACATCATTTATCATCATCTACTCATGTGAAACATTATAGCAAGAAATGGATAATTAAATTAAGCAAGATCATATGTCTAAGAATAGAGGCCATTTATAACAAAAACCATCTACTTGTTTATTAGTGCTCATTCAATAACAATCTATCCCATTTATGTAGTTTTAGATATATAAGAGTGCAATAAGCGATTATTATGATAAGCATAATTTGCACAATCAAGATCATAAAATGATGCCAAATAGAAATTATGACAAATCTGAAACAAGGACATCATGCCATAGAGAAACTTTTGAGTGAATAATTATACCAAGCATGTAATATTTTCAATAGTATTCATATCTAGATGGTATCAATAGTGAAAGCAAAAATGATCAATAGTGAAAGCAAAAATGATCATAGTATAATTTTGTGATCGTTAAAGATATATGTTTTAACAATTAAAAGGTTTATAAAACAATCTCCAAATCCATTGTCGACCTCAAAACATCAAACAAAAGATTTAGTTAAGTAATACACAAATGTCTTTGTCAATCAAGATAATGATTCTTGACAGCAAGAAGTTGCTGCTCTTCCACTTGTTCACTTATGACAAAGGAAAAACATCTTTGCTTCAAAATAATGCTTCCAAGTAGAAGTGCTGCTTCTATTCATTCATGTACTTCAAGGCAATCATGGAAGAAGAAAGACTAGTAGTAACTTAGAAGAAATACTTGATCACTCAATTTATCCACCTTAACTCATTCCATAGCATCATAGTCCATCTTGAAAATATTTAAATGCTTCTTAAGAACAAAATCAACCGCTAGAAGTTGATTATGTGAAACAACAATCTCAAGATCAATAGAATCAACATTACCAGTATTTTTCACATTTAGCCATGAGAATCTTGTTTTTCTTTCATCTGTAACATTTACCTATAACTCCCCAAATTCAGCTTTGCCTAAAACATCACAAACACTTCCGTTGAAAATTGTCGTGGCCACCCAAAGGTTCTTCAACAAAAATCCACAAAACCAATCATCCTCCTAAGAGCAAAAGACTTGAAGCTACTTCTTATCACTAATGATCGCTAAGAGTGCATAACTTTTACGGGGTAGTGTTTATGTAAAATATGATGTGATCAGCAACAATAGCTTTGATTAGAGGTAGGATTCTCCATGATCTCATTATCTTCACATTAACACTACCCTCTAAAAGTTATGTGCTTTTAGCTATCGTTGGTGATCTTTCGCTCTAAGGAGGATGATTGGTTTGGTGTGATTCTATTGAAAGAAACTTGGGTGGCCACCACAATTTTCAACTAGTGTTTGTGTTGTATAGAAAGTTGAATTTAAGGAGTTAAAGATAAATGTTACAAACGAATGAAAAACAAGATTTTCATGGCTAAAGTTGAAAAATACTCCTAATGTTGATTTCCTTGATCTTGAGTTGGTTGTTTCATATAATCAATTTCTAACTATTGATTTTGTTCCTAAGAAGCATTTAAATATTTACAAAATGGACTTTGATGCTATGGAATGAGTTAAGGTGGATAAATTGGGTGATCAAGTATTTCTTCTAAGTTACTACTAATCTTTCTTCATGCGTTGAAGTAGATGAATGAATAGAAGCAACGCTTCTACTTGGAAGCTTTTTTTAAAAAAAAAATATTGTTAGAAAAAACTTCTTTAATAATAATAACAGTCTTTTGAAACTAGTACCACTAGTCATAGAATTTTGTTTTCCTCTCACAAGTATCCTAATATTTTCAAAAGTATAAGCTTCTATGACTCCATACCTTCTCATTTCTTTGACTTTGGATTCTAAATTGTGTGTGGAATGAAAATTTCTCTATATTTGCATTGAAATTTGAAGCGCTTAGAGATATGCAAGTTGTTTGTGATTACAAAAATGAATCTAATGCACTTGTTAACCATGCTCGACATTTAAAATGTAACATATTAGCTACCAAAAAGTTGTCTCCCAAAATAAGAGATATCAATGGCAATAAAATTTAGGTTTAAATAAAATTTTTTCCGTTATACTTTGAAATTTTCTCTCTATAACAAAGATACTCATGTGATTTCCATTACCCTTTTTTTCCTGTAACATTCACCACTCTTCTCTCTCATTTCGCTTTCCCTTTCCCCCATGCCTCAATAAAATAGATGGCCATGTCTGTTGTTGGTATCCCAATTGGTGCTGTGCAAACAGAAAATAAATTAATAAAATTAAAGTTTTCTATTTCATGTATGGGTAACAGAAGGACCAAATCAACATATCTGATCTTTTCCAAGGTGTCCTTGAACACTAGAGAACAAAAATTACCCATCACTTGAAATCAAATTAAAAAAAAAATTATAATATCGAAAATCAAATCCAAATAGCAATTCTTTTCTTATTATTTGATCTGTTTCAATTCTAAACAAGATCATCGACTAAGTGGACAACAAAATAACTTTAAAACATAACTCACTTTAAGGAAATGGTAGAACATGAATCAAACCTTTGTGGCTAACACATTGATGGGGTGCATCTCGCGACGGTGCAACCGATGAAGAGGATGACACTCGAACGTGGGAAGTAGCCGAAGTGAATAATGTTTGAAGCAATCGCCAAAATAACCGGATCGGAACACTCTTCTATGAATTCGTGAAACAAGAGAGCTGTGATCTTCATCTCTCTCAATTTTTTTTGTAGGTGCTCAAGTGTTTCCAGTCAGCAATAAAAAGAACCAAACAAGGATTATATGGTAAGAAAGTGAGCTTTATCCGGTGCGAAAGTGTGCATGAAAGAAAATGTGAAACTAATGAGCTGAAATCGATGCATGGTGGCCACGTCATAAGAATGGGTCCCACCAATAATAAAAAATACATTACTGATGAATTTGTTTTTGCTTTACAATGACGATTTGGTCCTTCTGATATGTTTTTTTGGTTTTTTCTACGTCAATTATTATCCTCTAGGGTACGTGGATTTGGGGTAGGTGAAATTTCAATAGAAATTTGATCCAGGGTAGGTAGATTTTTTTTAAAAGGAAAAAAGAGATGTGTATAATCACATTATAGGATAAGGATTTGTATTTCCTACCTTACCCTAGCTTATAATATATATTTTTAAATTAACATAAATTTTTATAACAAAAAGTTAAAACAAATAATAATAATAAAAATTAATAATATATTTATAATATTTACAAATATTGATAATAATAAATTTTTTTAATAATAATAATAATAGTAATAAAATAAATAATAATAATAAATTTTGATAATAATAATATTTATAAAAAATAAATAATAATAATAAAAAATATAATTATAAATTAATAAAATAAAATAGTAATAAAAATCATAATAATGAAAACAAATAAAAATAATGACAAAATTAAATAATAATAATAGTAAGAAAATAAATAATAATAATAGTACTAAAATAAATAAATAAATAATATTAATAATAATAATAATAATAATAATAAAATAATAAATAATAATCATAATAATAACAACAACAACGACAACAACAAATACACCCCTAAAGTCTACATAAATGACAAAAAAATTCTAGAAATTTCATATCCTTCAGTGAAGGAAAAACTTAAAATTTGACATGATGCTATAAATAAAAAAATAAAAAAATCAGAAAATGTGAATGAGCAAAAGCCAATCATAACAATGTGGTGACAAATTCACACCATTCTGCGAATCCACAAAATCTAGGACAAAAATCAACTTCAACATTTTTAAATAAGCTAAATGAAGCTAATTGAAGAAATAAATTCATGAAATTTACCATGAAATTTGGGCAACCCCAAAACCACTCGCCTATGTTCTTGTTGAACTTCGTAACCACACAAACAACTGCTCTCTCTCCGCAATCGAGGCAAGGAGGAAATCTTGTACCTCGATTTAATTGTCTGCTACCAGCACTTGAAGAACAACGAGACGCCATTGCTGCGAATTTAGAAGATGACGATGGGATTTGGGGATGAAATAAACCCTAAATCCCCAAATTGAATCCCTATATCTTATAAACATAAGATTTTCTTTTATTTCTTTTTTGTTTTTCCATGTCAGTGTATTTTTTACCGTTACAATATCCATGTCAGCACCGTTACTAACGCCGTTTGTGCCAACTAACAGAAAGGACTTATATTATTTACGGAAAGGACTTAGAGGACAAAATTGAAACTTTTATTACTTGCAGGAGGAAATCGAAACAAGAAATATAAGTTGGAGGACAAAATTACTAATTTGGCCTAAAGAGTATTAAATCTTAGATAAAATTTAATTTTTTTATAGGTCAAAGTAGTCCACATGGATTCCAACTCAGGAGATGCTACTCAAAGTAAAACCCAACCGTTCGACCAGCCTGTTGGATGCAGACAAAATTAAAATTTAACAACTAATTTCAATCTAAAACTTGAAATTCAAATGCTAAAAGTCTTATTTTCAAAATATCAAACAACAATAATGAATTCTAATATAGAAAAACAAAGTAAATTATTAGAATCTTAGATTTCGCTTTATTCTTTATTTGAAATCTAAAGAGTAATGCAAGTTAGACTCAATACTCATGAGAAAGATTTTTGTTTCGTCCAACCCCCGCAAGATTTTCAATAACTTGACCAACTTTGCAAGATCCTTGTAAATGCAATATCAACATGTGAAAGGGGTTTGAGTTAAAAGTAATCATGTTAATTGGATAGCAGAAATATAACAACATATTTGAGATCGTACTTTTTTCTAAAATAATAATGAAGAAGTATTTATAGCATGAGTTTTGTCAAAGATCCTAATTAGCTGTGATTATGTACTATCTTCATTGGCACCATCTACTCTCCAAAACATTTTTAATTTTAATCTAGTACGTGAAAGATGATATATTTATTACCATTAAATAATATAAATAAATAACATTCATCTTACACATCTCATCTAATATAAATAATTATTTATTTGACATCCAATTCCTTTCATTAAAACCTCCTTGATTTTTTATGTTGTTGTTTGGGATGGTACTTTGTGGTTATGGAGACGGTCATGGAGGAGGAATTTTTTCCATTTGGAACTTGATATATATGATGATTTGATGATCTTGCTACAGAGAGTTGTTCTTCACCCCCTAAGAGAAGATTCCTATGAATGGTTTCCTGGACTTTGAGGCACATTCACAATGAGTTCTGCATACTCGTTGGTGGTATCGAAATGCTTACCTCCAATTACCGTATATGCAGATTTGATGCTAGTTTTCAATAAGTTATGGTCCCCCTTTTCCCCTTCTAAAGTAATTTTTTTTCTTGGCTAGCATTCAGAAATAGAATTCCATGCAAAAGGAATTTATTGAGTAGGGACGTTATCTAGGACAACAGTACTCCAACATGCTCCCTCTGTGGCGTAGAAGAGGAGGATGTCAAACACATGTTTCTCTCTTGAAATGTAGCAGCAACCATTTGGCGCTCAATTCTGAATAGGATGAGGCTACAATGCGCGCTGCCACAGTCATTAGGCGATTGATTTCAACAATTCAGAGGCTTGTTTTTTGGGAAAGGTGTTAAAAGGAAAGGATTGGTAGTCTGGTTTGCTACTCTTTGGTCAATATGGTTATTTAGAAATAGTTATTTTTGACTCAGCTCAGATTGATGTTTGTGAGGTGATGAAATGTTAAGATCAGGTCATGGAATTGGTTTTATCCTTTCAAAGGCGGAACCGTATCTTTCTCAGATTGGTGTGTGACTCCAGTCATTTGCCTAAGGAGTTCCTAATTGTAATTCTTTCCCAGTTTTCCCCTCTGTTTAATTTTCCAAACTCTTAGAAGAGCACTTCTTGTACTCTTTATATATCACTAAAATTTTTGGCTTATAAAAAAAACATAAAAGGCAAATTCTAGAAATAACTAAAAGGTAAAATAGCTTTTCTTCACACTAAGGAAAGCTTAAGCATTTTGACTATCCATCCATCTTGAAAGAAAATATCAGTGCCTTTTCACCCCAAATTTCATTGGGTTATCCTAGAGTTGACATTGATATAATAATTGGCACTCAAGACCTATACTCATAATTAATCCATGCATACATCTCACACCACCAACTCCTAATATCAATGCAAATGCAAGCAAATTCACTACCATGGATACAAGTTTGGGAAATTAAAAGGAAAAAGAATTGAGGAAGTAATTAGATAGAGCCACGAGTTTATTATCTTTGAAAATGGTGGTAAGAATAAAGACACCTCTTTCAAGTATCTTAATTTTCAAAATAATTTCAAAATTAAAGTAGAATCCTTTAGGACTCTATCCAATAGATTTTTCAATTCTTTCAGCTCTATATTTTCTAAACTTGTGGTCATGATAGTAAACTTCTATTCATCTGTCACAATACCAAGTTTTAAGGAAAAAACATGATGATTTTTTATATTCATCTAGGCTTTAGCACATGTAAGATAGTATATTTATTACCAATAAATAACATGCATCAGTAAATGGAAAGAAATAAGAATAAGGAAAAGAAAGAGAAAGAATTGATAAAGTAATAAATAACATGCATCACAATACCGCTATTTTTAATTCCTTCCTGTTGTAAAATTGAGATATACTACTTCAATAGGTTCGGTTCAATTTCAAAATCTGAGATAGACCATATTTGTTGAGTAATAGAACACACTATTTGTATTTTTAAGTTTTTATATATTACCTCCCCTTGTTCTGATTTGGTGAGTAGGTCCATAAAATCGGCTTCAAACAATCGGAATTCAATCAATAAATTCTGAAGTGCTAGATCCATTTCCTGTAAATACATTTGATAGGAAAAATAGAGAACTTATAGAATGATGTAGGGAGATCTTATTTAATTTTAAACTTAACCACTTGAATAGTGACTTGTCTAAGAGTTGGTGTTAGCAAATCCTCTTCATAGATATAGTAAAGGCAAGTGACCATTTTCCTGCCAAACAAATATCATAAAAAATGTTAAAAACAGGAGTTAAAAAATTTTAAAAGCAAAATAAAATATCTCAGTTCAAGAAATGTTGATGACATATCTTTGATGTTGAATCTCTCCCATGTTGAATGCTGCAATATCACAAAATAAGGGAGAATAGCAAGTTCGAACGAAGAAAAAGAAAGATGGTAAATAAACAAACTATACACCAGAATGGTTGTTGAAGCTATATCCTCAAAGCGAGAGTATCTATCGTTATGTTGTACTTGAATGGTCATCTTGATTTGAAAATTATAATCTTAACATACATTCAAAGATTCAAAAATTAATTTATTTTAAGTAAAATATGATTGAAAAGCATATATGTGATAAGTTATATGGTTCATTAAATAATAAAATAAAAAATGATATTGAGGCAAGCAAAATGTAAAATATTTTAACTCATATTTAGTAGTATATGTTGTTAGTTGCATATTGTACACACTAGTATTTGATGCCCGTGCGTCAAGCATGTACGGGCTAGGACTACTTAATATGTTGAATTCATAATCATAAGTAAGGTTGCTTATAGCATTTGCCACTTGTGTTTTGGCATAACAAATGTCACCTTATTTTGATTTGCTATTGCAGTAAATAAAAGAGGTAGATAATTTTACAAAATTGTGGATTCCGGATGTGCGTCAAAGCCAATTTATTAAATGTTCTCTAGACTATTGACAATTTGAAATAAATGCCAATCATCATAACAAATAAAAGTCATTGTTTCCGAGAAGGTAGGGTTCATTTATGTTTTTACCCTTCGGTGATCTCTCGTCACTAAAAACTGTCACACTCGATGACAATAGACAGTGTCGCTTTGGGTTACATGCATCGTCTATTTGTCGTAGTCAAGTTGAAGTAACATATTTTTCCAAACTTTTTATAATATAGATTGGAAGAAGTTAATACATAAATATTTAATATTAGTTAAAAATTAATTAAAATTTAAAATGGTTGATCAATTTGGAAGAAGAAAGTATGGACAATACGTTTCAATCCCTAATATTAGAAATTGACAATAAATTTAGTCCCTAAAATTCACTAAAAAAATATTTACTATCCAAATTTAACCGCCGTTAATCAGTTTAGTCTGCTTAACTATAAAAATACATAACCTTAGTCATTAAATTTTAGTATGAACTTTGTACATCAAACAATAATTTAAAGATAAAAGGTAATGGTTTTCTTGTACACAATATTTAAAAAGGTAATGGTATTTATATATAGTAGGAAGAAATTAATAAGGTTGAACATTGCTATTCAATGTTAGGAAGAAAATCATTTGGGTTGAACGTAGCTAGTCAATGTTACTGTATTTTGAGATTATCTACATGAGTTATTAGATAATTCTACTCATAAACAATAACTTTAATTGGCTCAGAGTTTAATTTAATGCATAAATTAAATATTTAAATAAACTAATATATTCAAGGTGGTTTCTATGGTGCTATATCAAGATGGCACCATGTCCTCTTATCAATCAAATCAAAAGTTTGATATGAAGCAATTAGAAATTCAAGTAACTTATATTTTATATTAAATAATATAGATTTGAATAGATATAAATTTGATTTTGTTTTTAATCTAAAATTTAGCTTTTTTTTTCAATCTGAATTGTATGTCTCTACTTTTTAGATAAATGCTTATATCTTGAATATATTATTAACAGTGTATTTGAGTTTAATTATGATGAGAACATGGAGGCAAGGTAGCTTGTAGAGGTTGAAAGACTTGAAGATGCCTCTAAGAAGGTCAACATTGAAGATGGTCCTTTAACTAGGTCCAAAAAGAAGAGGTTGGAAGCTTTTTCACAAGATTTGTTGATGACCAAGCTTGTTAGTTCAAATGAAGCTCTTCCAACTTGTTTTAATGTTTTTCACATAAAAGTTTGTTTTAAGGAATAAATTGTTAGATTTGGATTATTTTGTACTAAGTGTGAGTTAGTGTCTTAGCTCACATTATGTAAGACATTTGTTTTAATGTTTTTCTTTTAGGTCCCTTGGTTTTGTTGAATTTTTGGGGCTGCCTTGCACTTAATTTTTGCACCACTTTTTTAGTCCCTAGAGGGAGTAATATAAATACCTGCCTTAGGTCTTTTGTAGAGAACTTTCTATCATTAAATGAAATTGAGATTTCTTGGAGAACATTCTCTTTTGTGAGCTTTGGAATTTTGATGACCTTATCAATGGATTCCAATTCCATTGTGGAGGTTCTACCATTGGATTTATCTTCTTGCTTAGGTTAGGAGTGGCATCCATTCATCATCCTTTCTTCTTCCCTCTCCTTCCTCGCCATTTTTGTGCTTTGTGCTAACCTAATTTTGTTTTGTTTATTGTTTAATGTCATCTGACTAATGTAGGCTCTAATTGTTTTCACAAATTTTTTTCCCTACTCATGGACCTTAGTGAGTAGTCACCATGAGTGTTTGTTAGTCGATCTTGAATGATACGGAACAGAATGATCTGGGTGAACTCGGTTAGTGCAGAGATGGAACATAATAATTTCATATATGGTCTTGGTATTCTTAGCTGAGCTATAACTAATAATGTATTTATCTTCTATTTCATCCTTTGTATCGATTTTTTTGAGTGTGGATGCAGCAATTTTTTGTTAATCACCGCAAATTGATTGTTACTAATTTTTTTAGCCTCTACTCCATATGTTGTACCTTCTTCTGCTTCTTTTTTCAATGATTTTATCTTTTCTGCCATTTGGAGTGGTGAGTCTTGATGTACCTAGGAAGTTATTTTTCAACTTCCATTTTATTGTTTTTTTGTTATACAACTTGTACAGTTTACCGACAATATAAATTTTTAGTCACAATTGCTGTGTTGTTGTTGGAAATATGTTACGGAGATGCGCTTGTTAATTTTTTTTATCCTTTTGTTGCAAAAATTCTTTCTTCAGGGAAGGCTCATAGTTGGTCCGGAACTTTGTTACCCTCTTCTCTGTTTTTGTTTCCACGGGAACCTGGAACTTTGATATTGCATTCATTTAATTTTCTCTCCAGGGTATGTCTCAATTTCATTTTTGAATAATATTTTCCAGTTTTAAGCTTTATTTCTTCAATTGTCTTCCTTGAACATAAATTCATGACCTATATAACATTATCTCTAATTGTCTCAATATGGATTTGATATTCACTTGATTTTGCAAAAGGAGGAATGAATATTCAATTTTCGTGTCTTACCTTTTACTCATTATGCTTCCCAATGAATTTGAATTGTGCATTGCATTGTTTATTCAGTCTAGCATATTAATGTAAGTAGTTAATTATCACCTTTATATATCATTGTTTATGTTAGTTATGTTAATATTCATGTAAATATTCATTATACTATATTCTGATTCCTTGTATTTTTTTAGAGGTTTGCATGAGAATTGTTTTGAGAAATGAAAAAATAGCAGGATATTTGAAAGAAAGATGATAGAAAGCCAAGACTTAGAACTGCAAAAGAAATTAAAGCTTCTTACAGAAAGAAACTACGGTTATTGCATGATGCTTTCTCAGTTGATGCACAAGCAAGAAACAAGCTTATGGAGAGGGGAGAAAAATTGGAGGTAGAAATTTATCTGATCTTAGTCATGTCATCTTTTAGAACTTTATAACAAAAATTTGTTGCACTTAATTCATGGAAAAAAACATGGAAAACTCATAATAAAAAGGATATGATGCATGCACTAAACGTTAGTGTTGTGGACTTGTATCCCGGTCCACTTGCCCGGGTTTCCAGATGGCCCAATAAGCCAACCAAGCCCACACCGCCGGCCCACAACAACAATATAACACATACCCGAAAGGTATAAATACCGGACAATGTGGTAAATCTGGTATGATCATCTAACCTTAATACACTCCACTCCTAGATCAGTTACTGACTTGAGCGATGGAGTCCTTGCAGGTACCACCTGCTCCACGACAAAACATCTTAGAGTGCCTACAGATCCCTGGACCACGGCTTCTGTATCTAGAACCCAGGTACGCATCAGTGGCGCCGTCTGTGGGGAACGAAAGCAAAAGCAACGTTCTCTCCTTAGTTCGACATGGTCAGCACACGTCAGAAGACGTATGACGACAACAACCGTAGTTTTCACAACGATCCTCGTCCAGCGGATCCAGGCGCTTCGCACTCACCTTGCCCTCAAGGGCGACGAGCATCGCTACTTGTAGAAGACGTCCCGGAACCACAGGTGATCCAACCAGTCTTGCAACCAACGTTGGATCTCGATGAAATTCGGCGAATGGCCCGCCTCATAGAAGAGTAGGGCAGAGTTATAGAAGAACTGCGGGAAGAGAGACGGCGGGCAAAGGCCGAGAGGCACGCAGAAGCCGAACAGGTTAATCAGCCGCAACCCGCGTATCGTGATAACCTCACCCTGATTTCCGGGAAATTTCATTGCTAGGTGCAAAGTTGATACGGCCGCGCCTAAGGCATTTAAGGTTGGTCGTCCCAAGATCGCGTTGTAGGCAGAAGGACAGTGTTAACTTTGCACTTGGCAATGAAATTTTCGGGAAATCAGGGGGAAGTTATCACGATACGCGGCAACAAGGACGAAGCTAGAGAATGTTACAAAGAAAATTTGAAGATCTCCAAAACGCCGAGTGAGGAAAGCTTGCCATCAACAAATAGATCCTTCCAACGAAGGGATCCACCAAAAGAGTCAAGGGTCCTCATGCTCAACCTATATCCCAGATCCGACTTTGAATACCAAAGGCCCCAACCGGAAGAAGACTTGATCTCGGTACAGATCGGCGGCGAACCATCTAAAATGATGAAACTGGGGGCGACCTTGCCCCATGAGCTCTGAAATAGATTCGTCAACCTCCTAGAGAAGAATGTCGACCTGTTTGCCTGGTCCCCATCCGATATGCCTGGGATACACCCCGACATTTGTTGTCACAAGCTGGCATTAAAACCGGGGGCTAACGCGGTAGCTCAGAAGAAGAGGCGTATGGGCCCTGAAAGGGTGGAAGCAATAGAAAAATTGGTGAAAGAACTGTTAGAGGCAGGTTTCATCAGGGAAGTTTGATACTCAGAATGGGTCTCTAACGTGGTCATGGTTAAAAAGGCAAATGGTAAATGGCGGATGTGCACAAATTATACAGACCTGAATAAGGCTTGTCCAAAGGATCCTTTTCCCTTACCCTGCATAGACAAATTGGTGGACAATTCTGCAGGGTACAAATACTTGTCTTTCATGGACGCGTACTCTGGCTACAAACAGATTCCAATGTATCCTCAGGAGAAAACAGCCTTCATTACTGATTTCGGCGTAAACTGTTATAACGTGATGCCTTTCCGGTTAAAAAATGCAAGGGCTACCTATCAGCAAATGATGAACCTCGTTTTTTCTGAACAGATAGGGCGCGTACTGGAGGTGTACATTGTTAACCTTTTTAATGGTGCTGGAAATGGTTAACTCGTTTCAGTATAGTGACTATACGTGTATCGTCCACAGGGAGCACTTGGATTAATTCAATTAAGAATTAAGTTGATGAATTGTTCAAAAACATATTAAAATTGTGAATAGCAAATAAAATAAACAATAGATACAGAGATAATCAAATAAAATAATGAGTCACCTGGGATTGAGTTTCATTACTTCACCTTGTTTCTTTCTATGTTAGTTAAATATTATAATAAAAGATGCATACTCAATGTCACAAGTGCAAATCCCTTTGTCACCTGATTCTAAGACACTAGTTTCTAGAGCCCAATCCCTTGGCACTCTAGCTACCAAGTCTTGCATTAAGCAGAGTATAAAACAATCATAAGACACTTCCATCCATCCCTAGATCCGAAGGTTTTATGAGAGTTTTTCTCTATATCCGTTTATAAACCAATTTCCCAATTGCGCAAATAAACTAACACAAGGCAAAAGGTGATCAAGCTTAAACCAAGAAAAGAAGCACAAAACAAGAACTCCAATTCATAAATAATATAAACAAACAATTGAAAGAAACAAGAGACGAAGTAATTACATTAAATCGCGGCGGAAAGCTTAGCCTAGCAAGGCCATGAACTTCAAGAACTAAACCTAAGAGTATTAGAACTCTGACTAAAAGCCTAAACTTTGTGGTTTATTTCTATACAACTCAATATCTCTCCTAACTTCTAAAAGGCTGTATTTATAGGTGTTTTTGGCAGGGGTCTGGCGCTCGAGCGCCCTCCTGGTGCCTGAGCGCTGGCCTGACACGTGCTGGTTAATGAGCTTAATTGTCTGGTTAATGCGTCTGGCGCTCGAGCCCTGGTGTGGCGCTCGAGCGCCAGCCTTAATACTTAGGCAGAGAGGATCCAATGTTCTGGCGCTCGAGCCCTGGTGTGGTGCTCGAGCGCCAGGCTCATAACTCTGGCAGAAAACGATCTAATTCTCAACGTATTCTGGCGCTCGAGCCCTGGTGTGGCGCTCGAGCGCCAGACTCATAACTCTGGCAGAAAAGGATCCAATGCTCAAAGGTTATTGGCGCTCGAGCCCTGGTCTGGTGCTCGAGCGCTAGAGCATTTTCACTGGCAGAAAGGATCCTATGTTCCTCAGCTTCCAGCGCTCAGGCCTTGGTATGGCGCTCGAGCGCTGGCCTCTTATATGCCCCAGCAACTTGATCTTCTTATTTTTGCCTCCAAAAACACCTGAAAATACATTTCTAAGTTATAAAATCTATTATTACCACTTATTTACTTTTAAACTCACAAAGTAAAGATAAAGGGTGAAATTATGTATAAAACATGTAATTTCTAGAGAAGATAAGTGCAAATCTTTATTGAATAAAAACACTAATTTGCACTTATCAAACTCCCCCCAACCTAAGACTTTGCTTGTCCTCAAGCAATGTATCCTAAAACAAAGTAAAACAACAAAAGATAACATGGCAAGTATGGGTTAAAGCAAGTGTATCAACTTCAATCCTTATAATATGCATGGTAAGAGCTAAGAGAGAGACTTATGATCACCCAATTTACAGAAGCAACGGACCATTTTATGACTTAAGTGCAAAGGAAATTGTAATCAACCATTGACAAAGGTTTACTCTCAAACCTTACACGGTGACAATTTCGCTCATTCCTCAATGTCACTTAACTTGAATTTTGTTTTTCATTTGCCATCAAACCATTTCACAAAATTGAACAATGAATCAAGAGGTCTTTATCAAAAAGTTGTAATGAGGGTGGGCTACAAAGAATCTTTGTTTTTCTGATTAAGCAAAACGAGTCGGAGAAAATATTTTCATATACTTACAAATTTCCCCCCAACCTATTCTACAAAACATGCTCACCTCATACTTCCTTTCAAGTGTTTCTTTTTCTTCTTTTTCCAAGGCACCTTTTCTTTTCTTTATTTATTTACTTCTTTTCTTTTCTTTTTCTCTTTTTTTTTCACATATATACACAAGGTTGCCCAAAAATTTTCAATCATATCAGAAACACTTGAGTCTTTTCTCTAAGCCAACAAAATGATACATCATTTGCATACTCATCATTCCCCCTAAATATATAAATATTTTTCTCCAACTCAAAGGTAAGGATAAAACATTCACATAGGTGTCTTAGGGTTTAATAAAGAATTCAAGGCTCAAAGTAGATACCAACAAAAAGATGTAATTTTCATAGGTAAGCTTTTTGGCTCAAACTCAATCAAGAAACTATGCCTCTATCATTTCAAGTCTCAATTGATCATGACAATTACAAAATCAAACAAAATCCATTCAAGTTAACAAAGAGGACTCTCATACATTTTTGTGGGATGCACTCAACATACAAGGCTAAAAAGGCTTTAACCTTCAAAATAATTTTTCACAACTCCCAATGCACAAAAATCATCTCATGATCGGTTAACTTTCAAATCAGTATTTTTCACAATTCCTCTTTTTTTTTTCAAATCATGGAATATCATATGAATTTTCATTTTTCACACCACTAAAAACCAACACTTGTCATTGAAACAAAACAAACTTTTTATTTAATATATATATATATATATATATATATTTTTTTTTTTTTCATTTTTATTTTCATAATAATAATAAAAAAAAAACTACAATCTTATTCTAAAAAGAAAAACAAAAAACTAAAACCAACAAGGAAAATTAAAATAAGTTAAACAAACATCCCAAGAACACAAGACAGAAACTTCCTTATCAGATTAGTGGGTCATCCTCTTCCAAGAAATCATTGATGTCGATGTCCCCATCGCCACCAGACCCATCCTCTTCCCCGCTACCACCACTACTACCACCACTTCCTTCACCTCCCTCTCCAGTTGCCTCCCCCGGTGGAATTGGCTGGTCCCTAGGCCAATCCAAATGTGTGGCAAAAGCCTTCGGGGGCTGGAAAAATGTTTGGCCCGGCATAGTGTGCTGGGCCATCGAGTAGTTGGAGAGGTGAAGACTAGTCATCCCCCGATGTAGGGCAGGAAATTGCTTGTCATGGTGATCAAGCCTCGTGCTGATACGACCCAACAAATCCTCCATAGTCCTCGGGGGAACTTGCGGTAATGGTGCAGGTGGTGCATTCGGATCCTTGTCCGCACAATGGTTCCGGAAATATTTCTTGTCAATGGGCTCTCGAATCTTTTGGCTACAAACGACTGGAACCCCCGCGTCTTCACATAGACTAGTGATGAGAGACAGAAACGCCAAACTCTGTTTCGTGCCACCCTTGTGCACATTGGCCCATATCATGTCGGAAATAATCGGTGCCGGGTCGACCGTGATGCCGGGAGTCTTGATACACCCAAGGAGATGGCATTCTTCAAGTGGAAGATCAGAGGGATGCGACTTTGGCCGGAGGTTGGCAAGAGTAAAGGTCATCCACAATTTTGAGACCACAGTCATGTTACCCAGGAGAACCTTGTGAGGGACTCCATTCCGAGTCGTCTCCACAATCCTCCGTTCCTCATAGCAAATCCTCTCCAAAGTCGTTTGGAGGTCCAAATCCCCTTGATTCCTCATTCTTGTGAAGTCATCAACCACCCCTTCTCACGGGACTTTGTATTTTTACCCGTATCCCTCGGACAGTGGACACCTTCTCACGGGACTTTGTGTTTTTACCCCCAAATGCGTTCGCATAGAATTCCTTGACAATCTCCGGGTCAAACTTCTCCGGGAGCGATGCAATAGACCACCAGTTGCGGAGAGTGAGCATGCCGGTGAACTCTTGGCATTCCCCATCTCGCAACTCAACCCTTCGCTCCGCAATGAAGTTCCAGTTATCAATGACCCGTAACCGTTCAGCCCTCTCCCGGTCAATGAACCGTTGGGGGTGGTCAGAACCACCACCTTGGGATGAGGAACCTCCTCTTCTCCTTTGGGGGCCTTCCTTCCTCTTTTTAGAGGCACGTTCTGGCTCATGAGCGGGTGCTTTTCCTCGGTTCCTGTTGAAATTATTTATAAACACCAAAATTAGTAACTATAGAATCAAATCATCATCATCATTATTCAAAAATACAATGATCATTTGGGTTTCAAAAATGGAGCAATTTCACTGAAATACTCATATGGTAGTTCATGCACAGACTTCACAAAGATACATATGTCGAACATGGTTCAGAATGGCAACACAAGGTATCCATTATTTCATAAAGAAATGAGCAAATTTTAGTATTGCAGAAGCCCTTAATCAGCCAACCCAAATGCTCAATGTATTTACAGAATAATATCAGAATAAACTCATGTTCATGTTCATGTTAATGGACCATTTTATCAGAAACAGAAAAACCAAGCAGCACAAATTTATATGAACAATGAACAATGTAAGTTGTTACCTGAACATGATGATGATGATGATTAAGAAATTGACACAAACTTGGAGAATTTGATGATTTTTGGAAGATTTTGAGTGAGAAAACGAGATGAATCGCGTAAACAGAGAAGAGAAAAAGGGATTTTGTGTGAAAAGAAACTGCTTCTGCACTGTTTTTAAAGCCAACGCGTGACTGGCGCTCGAGCGCTACTTCTGGCGCTCGAGCGCTACTTCTGGCGCTCGAGCGCTAGTGCATTGATGAGCAGATCAACCGTTTCGCTTTTCTGGAGCGCCACAGCTGGCACTCGAGCGCCAACCCAAAATTCATGGCAGTGAAGAAAACCTTTCAGCTGTCTCTGGTGCTTGAGCGCTGATATTGGCGCTCAAGCGCCAACATCTTACTCAATTTTTGAAACTAGCGCTAATTAAATGCCACTGGCGCTTGAGCGCCAGGTCTAAAAACAGGACAGTGAATAAGCCTTCTTCAAATGCTCAAATTTTGAACTTTCTCACAAAAATTCTTTCAAAACTCATCAAGTTTACTTCTATTTACACAAAACACAAAAATAAACACACAAAATTGGGTTGCCTCCCAATCAGCGCTTGTTTAACATCATTAGCTCGACGCCTGTAGCATGATTATGCTTCCTTCAAATCCATTATGGTGGTGAGCCGCTCGACGTCACCACCAAGGTATAACTTTAGCCTTTGACCATTAACCACCCAGCTTTCATTTCTCACTGGGTCTTCAATCTCTACGGCTCCATAAGGCCTTACATCCTTAACCCTAAAGGGTCCGGACCACTTGGACTTTAATTTTCGCGAGAATAATTTTACTCTAGAATTAAAGAGTAAAACATACTGCCCAGGACTAAAAATCTTTTTGACCAGCTTTTTATCATGATACATCTTCATTCATTCCTTATATATCCTTAAAGACTCATAAGCTTGGAGTCTCAATTCTTCCAATTCATGAAGTTGCATTTTCCTTTTTTCTCCAGTAGTTGTCGGGTCAAATTGAAATACTTTAAAGCCCAATATGCCTTATGTTCTAGCTCGACCGGTAAGTGACAGGACTTCCCATAAACTAACTGAAAAGGAGTCAATCCTATGGGAGCTTTAAAAGCTGTCCGGTATGCCCACGGAGCATCATCCAGTTTAATGGCCCAATCTTTTCTTGAAACACTAACGGTCTTTTCTAGAATTCGCTTAATTTCTCTATTCGAGACTTCAGCTTGACCATTAGTTTGGGGATGGTAAGGACTAGCAATTTTATGTCTCACCCCATAATGTTCCAAGACCTTCTTTAGTTGGGAGTTGCAAAAATGCGAACCTCCATCACTGATGAGTACTCTCGGGGAACCAAACCTTGAGAATATATTTTTTCTCAAGAACGTCACTACCGTCTTTGCATCAGCTCTTGCACCCGGGAATTGCCTCTACCCATTTTGAAACATAGTCCACTCCCACCAATATATATTCATTGGTGAAAGAGGGTGGAAATGGACCAACAAAATCAATTCCCCAACAGTCAAATACCTCTACCTCCTGCATAACTGTCAGAGGCATCTCATTTCTCCTTGTCACTCCTCTGGTTCTTTGGCACTTATCACACTGCTTCACATAAATGTGAGCATCTTTAAAGATTGTTGGCCAATAGAAACCAGATTGTAATATTTTGGCTGCAGTGCGTTCCCCATTAAAATGTCCCCCATAGGGTGAATTGTGACAATGCCACAATATGCTTTTAGATTCTCCACGCGAAACACATCGTCTCAGAAGACCATCTCCTCCAATTTTGAATAAATAAGGATCATCCCAAAGCTGAAACACGTCCTTTAATTAAAAAATTTGTGTCATATGTAGATAACCTGTTTCATTGCAAAATTAAAACCATACGTTCTTATAATGGAGTTGAGTTTTATATGTATAATTAATTTGACTCTCTTGGTATATTCCATCAAACTTCTTGTATTGAGACACCACAACAGAATTCTGTTGTGGAGCGTAAACATCGTCACATACTCAATGTCACTCGCTGCTTGTTATTTCATTCTCATTTGCCTCATGAATACTGGTGTTATGCTGCTTGTCATGCTGTTCATCTTATTAACAAGTTGCCCTCTAAGGTGTTAAGCAACAACAGCCCGTATCAGCTCCTTCCTAATACAACTCCTACTTTCCTTGACATGAAAGTTTTTGGGAGCCTATGCTACACTGGTACCATTTCAAATAATAGATCTAAGCTTGACCCTCGCGCTCGAAAAGCTGTTTTTCTTGGTTTTAAAACTGGAACTAAGGGATTCATCATTCTTGATCTTTTTACCGGTGATATACATATTTCAAGAAACGTTGTGTTTTACGAAAATGTTTTTCCTTTTCAATCAGCCCAGCCAAGTTATGCTGGTTCTGATCCTGCTCTTCAGCACTCTGATACTGGTTTTCAAACTAACACTGATGATTCCCTGCATTTTTTGTCCTATGAACCCTACTTTATGGGCCTGAGCAACCCTACAACAACCCAACAATCCATTTTGGATGCTAGCACATCCAACATCCCCAACCCCTCTATTGTTCCTGATACATCTACTAATACTGGTGAGATTCCTCTTTCCCCTGTTCCTCAACAACCTCACAGATCAGGTAGACAAACTCAGCCTTCTGTTTACTTACGTGAGTTTCATGTTTATGCTCTTCAGGGTACTCCTTTACCACCTGCTTCATCTGTGAAATACCCCATATCTGATTCTGTTGTGTATGATAAATTGTCACATGCTTACTGCTCTTACGTTTTAAATATTAGTCTCCATGATGAAGCTACTTCCTATACTTCTGCTTCTAAAACTTCACATTGGGTTGATGCCATGCATAATGAACTTGATGCATTAGCTAGGAACAACACTTGGACCTTAGTCAAATTACCTAATGGTAAAAAGGCCATTGGTTCCAAATAGGTGTTCAAAGTCAAATATAATGCTGATGGTTCCATAGAACGTTACAAGGCCCGGCTTGTTGCCAAGGGCTACAATCAAACGCAAGGGATTGACTACTGCGACACCTTTGCCCCTGTTGCAAAGCTGTCTAGTGTCAGAATCCTTCTTAGCGTTGCTGTCATTAAAAATTGGTCCCTGTACCAACTTGACATTAATAACGCTTTTTTCCATGGTGATTTACATGAGGATGTGTATATGATTGTTCCACAGGGTTTACGTGTTTCTGACAAATCCCTTGTTTGCAAACTTAATAAATGGTTATATGGTTTAAAACAGGCAAGTAGGATGTGGTACTCTAAACTGTCCTCCTTCCTGATTAAAATCGGATACAAACAATCTAAGTATGACTATTCTCTGTTTATTAAACATTTTCAACACCGTATTACTGTCATTTTAGTCTACGTTGATGATGTTATCATTGGTGGCAATGATGAAACTGAGATTAATTTTGTTAAAAAGCGTCTTGATGCCTCTTATCATATTAAAGACTTGGGTGTTCTTCGTTACTTCCTTGGAATCGAAATTGCTCGCTCCAAAGCAGGAATTTCGATTTCTCAAAGGAAGTACGCATTGGATCTTATTAACACCACTGGTCTTCTTGCAGGTAAGCCTTGTAAAACTCCAATGGTGAAAGGTTCTATGAAGCAAACGTCCTCTGAACCTCTGCTTGAAGATGTCCAAGCTTACCGAAGGCTTGTGGGGAGACTCTTTTACCTTACTAGAACTCGCCCAGACATTTCGTATGCGGTTCAACAACTGAGTCAGCACATCTCAAAACCTTACAAACTTCATTATCAAGCAGCCCTTAGGGTTGTTCGCTACCTCCAAGGATTCCACTACCCAACAAACTCTTCTCATCACCTTACTGCTTACAGCGACTCAGATTGGGCATCTTGTCCACAATCACGCAAATTTATAACGGGGTACTGTACCTTTTTAGGCAGCTCTCTTATTACTTGGAAATGTAAGAAAAAAACATTGTATCTCGGTCCTCTTCCGAGGCCGAATACCGTACTTTGGCTTCTACTAGTTGTGAAATTCAATGGATACACTACATTCTGAAAGATCTTGGTGTCACCTTGTCTTCTACCACTGAACTCTACTGTGATAATGCTTCCGCTCGTCACATTGCCAACAATTCTGTGTTTCATGAGAGGACGAAACACATCGAGATCGACTGTCATGTCCTCCGGGAATGCATGCAAAAGGGTCTCTTCAACCTTCTACCCATTTCTTCTCAACAACAACCAGCAAACATTCTAACAAAGCCATTGGAGCCTTCTCCTTTTACTCTCAACCTCTCCAAGCTGGGAATACACAATCTGTATTCTCCAGCTTGCGAGGGGCTATTGGACCAAAAATCTGTTTAGACTCTTTTTGGCCTTTTGTATTTGTTTGAGCCCATTTAGCTTTTCTGTTTACGTTTTGTTTATGGGCTCTGTAAACATCCCCTTTCCTTTTTCTTTATATACACATAATACTGTACATTCACAATTAATTCAATAATACAATTCATTCTTTTACAAAACCCTTTAAATATAGATGATTTTAATAACTGGGTGTAAATTATATATAACCGCTAATTTTAAAATATTTGTAGCTCATATTGTAATATTTTACATATAGATATAGATAGATACATAAAATTAATATTTTATTCAATTAGATTAAATAATTTAAAATACCGAACAAATTTGTCTCTTAAAGAATTAAAATATTATCAAATTATTAAAATTCAAGGTTGATTTTGGATTTTCACGTCTAATTAGTCCCTCGTAGATTTAATATTTTAATAAATTAATTTTAAAAAGTTTAAAATGCTTGTAAATTAATCTCTTAAAGGATTAAAATACTATCAAACTAAAGTACTACAAAATTAGTTTATTTAAAATTTGTGACAATATCAAATTAGTTCCTCAAAACATCAAATTCATATTTTAATTTTTTTAAAACACTACAATATTAGTCCTTTTAAAACTTTAAATACTAAAAAATCAGACCGTTAAAGATTTAAAACAATATCAAATTAGCTCTGAAAACACGAAATTGCTTTATTATCTTTAATCTTTAATAATGGAGAAAAATTATTAAAATTGAAGGGTTGAATTTGATTTGTTAGGTCAAATTATTTCCTCATAGATTTAATGTTTTTTTAACTAGTTTAAAAAAATTAAAATACTAACAAATTAATCTCTTAAAGAATTAAAATAGAATCAAATTATTAAAATTCAAGGTTGATTTTGGATTTTCGCGTCAAATTAGTCTCTCTTAGATTGAATAGTTTACTAAATTAATTTTTAAAAGTTTAAAATACTTGTAAATTAATCTCTTAAAGGTTTTAAATACTATCAAATTAATACTTTAAAGATTAAAACTCTACAAAATTAGTTTATTTAAAATTTGAGACAATATCATATTAGTCCCTCAAAACATCAAATTCATATTTTAAATTTTTTAAAACACTATAAAATGAGTCCCTCCAAAGCTTTAAAATACTGCAAAATTAGACCATTAAAGATTTAAAACAATATCAAATTAGCCCTGAAAACCCGAAATTGCTCATAGATTTAATATTTTATTAAATTAGTTTTAAGAATTTAAAATACTATCAAATAATTATTTTCATTCTTTCTCAAAAGAGAGGGAAAAAATATAGATGATGTAAGTAGATGACAGTAAATAATATATAACCATTGATTTTAAAATATTTGTAGCTTGGCATTGCAAGTTATGTATGTATTATAAGTAAACACCTTGGGAATAATTTTATGAAAATTTTCAAAAATGACTAATTCAATGGTAAAATAGAGTAATCGTAATCATTATATTTAAGTATTTAATGTTAGAGCTCAAGTCAATTTTACATATAGATAATATATTTTGTTCATTTTAATGTGCGCCAAATGTATAATAAGACATATGGTCCTGTTCTGTTTTTTGATCACCAAACGTAATATTTTCCATCCCATTCCATCGAGTGTAGTTCAACTACCAAACTCCACCTAAAGGATTTAATCTTGATCGCTTAATGTCCTGGCCCCATTTTTCCAATTCTAAAATAAAACAAAAATTGTTTTTACAACTAGGCTCCTCCAATGCAAAAATTTTATTGATATAATCCATATATACACCACTTACATGTTTGCTTTACAACTAATTAGCACATAATATGGTAAATGAAAACATCATTTGATAACCGAAAAATGTAAACATAAATATGTTCACACTCATGTAGTTGCCACAAAACATTATTTCAAAGTAGAACAAAGTCAATAATACATTTTTTATATGCACATAAATATTTTTAATAAAGAAAAATGATGATAAGGAGAGGCACCTCCAATATTGCCGGGCCGAGGGTCAGCGTCTGTTGCGTACCTACATCCCAGGTTCCATGCCCGGCTTTCAAGTTGGCCCAATGGCCAACTAGGCCCATAACGATGGCCCACGCCAACCAACCCAAAAGGTATAAATACCAGATAATAGGGTAAAACCAGGTATGACCATCTAACCCTAAAAAACTCTACACCCTCAGATCTATCACTGACTTGAGCGTCGGAGTCTTTGCAGGTACCACCTGCTCCACGGCGGAGCATCTCGGAGTATCCCCAGGTTCACCGGACCATCGTTCTCGTATCTTGAATCCAGGTACGCATCAGCGTCGACACATAAAATTTATTCAATAAAGTAGGAAAAACTTGATCTCAAGTTAGTCGCTAGCTAGCTAATACTCCTACGAGGGCATGAGTTAGAAACTTGTTCTCGAAAATTGACCTTTGGTCGGGATACCGCCAAATTAGGATCAAGCCTGAAGATGTTCCTAAGACTGTCTTCCGAACACGGTACGACCATTATGAGTACTTGGTAGTGCCATTTGGGTTGACTAATGCACCTACGATCTTCATGGACTACATGAACCGCATCTTCCGATCGTACTTAGACAAGTTCGTGGTAGTTTTCATTGATGACATCCTCATTTTTTCCAAGACTGCTGAACAACATGAGGAACACTTATGATTGGTGTTTGGAATACTCGGAGAGAAATAGTCGTATGCCAAACTAGACAAGTGTGGGTTTTGGTCGGAGGAAGTCCAATTTCTTGGCCACATGATTAACAAAGATGGGGTAGCCGTAGATCCGAGCAAGGTAGAAGCTGTGTTGTAATGGGAGAGGCCGACTAATGTCACCAAAATTCATAGCTTCCTTGGTTTGGCTGGTTGCTACTGAAGATTTATCAAGGGATTTTCTTAGATTGCCATTCCCTTGACTAAGTTAACTCGAAGAGGAGTACCTTTCGTGTGGGACAGTAAGTGTGAAGAAAGTTTCTTGTCTTTGAAGGAGAAGTTGACAACAACATCGGTGTTGGTGATTCCTAATCCAACAAAGAATTTTCAGGTTTACTGTGATGCGTCTAAGCAAGGCTTGGGATGTTTTCTCATGCAAGAGGGACAGGTCCTTGCTTACACCTCCCAACAACTTCGACCTCATGAAGTTAACTACCTGACTCATGACTTGGAACTAGCCCCTGTGGTGTTTTCTTTGAAAGTATGGAGGCAATACCTCTATGGAGTCACATTTGAGGTGTTCAGTGACCACAAAAGTGTCAAGTATCTGTTTAATCAGAAGGAGCTGAATATGAGACAATGGAGTTGGATGTAGTTTCTAAAAGACTATGACTTCGAACTAAAGTATGACCTGGGAAAGGCTGAAGTAGTGGCATATGCGCTGAGTAGGAAATCTCTACATGTGTCAACTATGATGATCTACCAAATGCGCTCTTGGAGAAATTTCTAGACTTGAACTTAAATGTGGCTTGCCATAGTGCTAGACTTTCAATGGGTATGGTTGATGAGAAGAGTTTACTCAGAGACTGAATCCGAGAAGCACAAGAACATAATCCTGAGCTTCAGGAGTTTAAGGAGCAAGATGATTTTTCCGTAGCAGGAGATGGCAAGATTTTATTTAGAGACAGGGGGTGAGTCCCCAACAGTGATGAAATTAAGAGAATGGTGTTAGAGGAGAATCATAAAAGTCAATACTCTATGCACCCTGGAGCTACAAAGATGTACCAAGATATGAACAAATTGTTTAGGTAGCCGGGAATCAAGAAGGAAATTGCAGAATTTGTTTCCAAGTGCTTAACTTGTCAAAAAGTCATAGTGGAGCACTAAAGACCATCTGGACCCCTCTAACCGTTAGACATTCTAGAATGGAAGTGGGAATCTATCGCCATGGACTTCATTGTTAGGTTACCTAGGACTCCAACAAGATATGACTCAATCTAGGTTATAATAAACAGATTGACTAAGTCCGCCCACTTCTTGCATGTGAAGACTACTTATTCAGTGAAGAAATATGTTAAGGTGTTTATTGCGGAGAACCGGTTAGCATTGTATCAGACATAGAACCCAAGTTTACTTCTCGTTTTTGGGGAGCTTTGCAAAAAGCTTTTGGGGCTAGGTTGCACCTAAGTACCCCTTGCCATCCCCAAATAGATGGACAGTCCAAAAGGACGGTTCAGACACTTGAACATATGTTACGAGCCTGTGTGTTAGAAGAAGGAGGTGATTGGGGAAAGTACTTGTTGCTTTGGAATTTTCCTATAATAATACCCTCCATTCAAGCATAGGCATGTCACCTTACGAAGCACTTTATGGGAGAAAGTGTCAGTCTCCGGTGTGTTGGTTTGAAACCGGAGAGAAGTTATTGTCGGGACCGGATTTGATGCAAGACACAATCGTTAAGATTAAATGTATCAAGGAAAGGTTGAAGATATCTCAAGATTGACAGAAGAGTTATTCGGATGAACAAAGGAAACCCTTCTAATTCAAAGAAGGAGACCATGTGTATCTAAAGGTTACACCCTATACCGCTGTGGGAAGAGCGATGAAAACAAAGAAGCTTCAACCTCGTTTCACTGGTCCATATCAGATTTGGAGAAGAGTGGGACCCGTTGCTTATCAAATAGCATTGCCTCCTCACCTTTCTAATCTCCACGATGTGTTATAGGTGTACAACTCCGGAAGTATGTCTCCGATCCCACTCATGTATTAGAAGTGGACAACATTCCTTTGATGTCGGACACCTCGTATCAAGTAGAACCTGTGAAGATCCTAGACAGATGGGGGAAAAGCTTACGTAACAAGGTGATTCCATTGGTGAAGGTTATTTGGGAAAACATCGATTCATCGGAGATAACTTGGGAAAAAGAGCAAGATATGAAAGTCGCGTACCCTAGGTTGTTCTAACAACAAAGGTAAATTTTATAATTTTGAGGGAAAAGTTATTTTAAGGGGGATAGAGTTGTAACATCCCTAAAAATCCCCAAGTTGTGTGTTATTGTTTTAAAATTGTCATTTAGCCCATGTGGGACTGTTTTTGGAAAGGAATTTTGGATCTTTAGGGGTTTTGTCACAATTCTCATGTAAAAGGAAAGAAGGACTAAGTAGTAAAACATAAAACATCTAAGGAGGGACTTAGTTGCAAATATAATAAATTACATAGAAAGGCAAACATCCACTCTCTCTCTACACCCTCAAGCTCACCTTTTTCTCCTCCATCTCTCTAGTGTTTCATACCTTCTTTCTACCACCAACCCTTTCAAGGAAAATCAAATTCCCATCTCCAAGACCTCTTCCTTTTCTCCAAGGGTGTGAGCATCTCAAGAACCCTTAGGTAAATACACACACAATCCCTTATTCTTCCTTGGTCACATATTGACTCTTGGACAAATGGGTCTCAAAGCCTATCTAAGACCAAATGTAAGCCATGATTTAGGACATGGAGGGTTTCTAATAAGCTTGTGTAAGGAAATCTTAGGGACCCAAGAGGAAATTTTGAGATTTGAGAACTAGAGTCTTGAAGCTTAAAGGAACGGGGGGAAAGGGTACTTGGAGCTTAAACTAAGAGGTAACCAAAGAAACCCAAAATTAGGAGGACTAGGGACTAGAGGATGCATGTGTTAGGGAATGAGAATAATGATCTTGTTAGGTTTCATGATTTAGGGCCAAATGTGTGCTTGTGTAAGTGCATCATGGTGACTTGTGTTGGTTTGCAAGTGTGCGCAAAACTTGATGCATGTTGCCATTAATATAATGCATGTTAATTATTTGTGAAATAGGACTTATTCAAGACTTGCTTGTGTGAACTATTGTATTGTATGTTGAATTTCTTGGTTGGTAGCCAATAATGTAGAAACCCTTGCATGTATTGGATTGATTGAAATGGTTAATCCATATACAATGTAGTGTTGGAATACTAATTTTGGGTGTTAATTGAGAGATATTCTATGGCAAAAATGGTTAAGCTTTGGTTTTGGTGAAGATGGCAAAACAGGGTCAGTGTAGCTTTGAACCGTGACATTTTCGCTACAGCAAAATGGATGTTGCTACAGCGAAACTGGCTCCATTAAGAGGCCCCAGACTGAAGGAAATTTGCTACAGCGAATTGGCCTCGCTACATTAAAAATGGCTTCAGTAGAAGGGGTAAAACTGGATCAGTTTCACTGTAGCGAAGAAGGCTTCGCTACAACAAAAAATGCCTTAGGAAAAGGGGAGAGACACATTGTGTCTGTTTCGCTGCAACGAATGAAGTTTCGCTACAACGAAAACTCCAACATCCTGACTTGTAAAATTTTGTGATTTTGAACCCTTTAGGCCTTCCCATGCACCCAGGTTACCTTCTTATACAACACTTCTATTGTTAAATGCATAATATAATGGCTGATTATGATAATGTGATAAATAATTTATGAACATGAAAAATAAAGAGGAAAATATGCTTTCCCCCATCAACAATGGTTGAGTAAGTGGTTTGAGTTCCGTCGGAAGTAGACCGGGTAAGTGGACAAGCATAAAAACAATGAAAAAAGTAGGGTTATCCCGAAAGGGGCAGATAACCTAAGTACTAGGTTATCCCGAAATGGGGTAGATAACCTAAGTACAAAAGGGCTATCCCGAAAGGTGTAGATAGTCCCTAGATTAGCCCTAAAGGGGTTAGTAGCCCGGCAGTAGAACCCTAGATGTAACATCCCTAATTTTCCCAAGTGATGAAGTAAGCCTTTTTGAGAATAGCATGTTTATCCTTGAGGGACTCTTTTGAATGAAATTGGGATTTTCGGGAAAATGTTGCAATTTCCATGAAGATTGGAAGGTGGGACCAATTTGCAATATTAAATAATTAGGGAAGGACTTAGTAGCAAAGTTTGGAAGTTGGACAAAATTGACCAAAACTCTTTTCCCTTATTCTTTCTCCACGCACTCCTTCACTCTCTTCCATCCTCTCTCAAAGTTCTTCTTTTCTCCTCTAGGGAAAGCTCCCAAATTGATCAACAATCAAGCAATCCTCCTTCAACCTTACCAGTTCAAGGCTTAAATCTTTACCTCTAAGATCTTAATCATCAAGGGAAGACTAGGTGAGTTCCATGCAACCATATTTTCTTACTCTTCCTTAACTCCTTTCTCTCTGTAGGACCATGAGTCCCCAAACTTCTTCAATCTCCACATGCAACCCTTGATTTGGATTCTAACGACTCTCTAACAACTTGGTGGTCATGATTTTAGAAGCCACAAGTGCAAGAGAGACATTTGCAGAGTTAGGGCTTGAAAAATCCTTAGAGTAGAAGAAGATTGTGCTTTGGAACAAACGCTAAGTAACCCAAGATTTAATACCCCAAATTAGGTTGGTAATAAAGTACAAGAGGCATGTGCTAGGAGATTGAACCATGAATTGCTTAGGTTGTATGTTATTAGGCTTGATTGTGGTGAAATTGTGAAATTTGGACCATGATGCCTTGATGCATGCCTGTATGTAATTCCTTAGTGCTTATATGATTTTGTGAATAGGACTAGGATGTGAAATTTCATGTTTAGTTGAAAATTGAAGATGCATGTTGGCAAGATTTGTTGGAAATGTTTGGATTTCATGAATTGAAACCTTGCTGCTTGAATGAGGCTTGGAAGATTGTTGCAAAATTGATTGTAAACTATGGAATTGCTTAGGATAGCTATGTATGCCTGAATGTTTTGAAAATATGATTTTTGACAGTGAGAGTGGATGTAATTTTGGTCCCAAAGAACTTGGTATGAAAATTTGGAAACACAGCAAAATAGTGGAAACCATGCTTCAGCTTCAGGGCATTTTCGCTACAGTGAACTACAATTTGCTTCGCTGTAGCGAAAATGGACCTGACCAGAGGCCATCTGTCCTGCCATTAATTCGCTACAACGAAGCTCTGTCTCGCTACAACGAATAAGTAGCTCGCTGTAGCGAATAAATCCAAGGAACAAGGGGAAATTGACATGGCTCAATTTCACTACAGTGAAAATAGCCCGCTGTAGCAAAAATGACAAAGAAAACAGAGGTGTAGGATCTGTAAAATTTTCGCTGCAGCGAAAGTAGTTTCACTACAACGAAAATATAGAAACCTTGCTTTCCCTGCAATGAATAGTATTTCACTCAAGCGAAAGTAAAGTAACCCTGTTTTCTTCTAAGTAGCTCAAGGGACCTTTTTACATACATTTTCCAATCCAAGATACATTAGTATGCACCGTCATAAGCTATTCCTCTGCATAACATAGTGAGGTAACTAAAAATGAAACATCCCCCCATCGATGGTTGTTGAGTAAGTGGGTTGATTAATCCCACCGACAGTATACTGGGTAAGTGGATAGCTAATTAAACATACAAGATGTAGGTCCTCCCAGAAATGGGGTCAACATGGCCTGAAGATAAAGGAATATCTCGAAAAGGGTCCAGATAGTCTTGGGCTATCCCGAAATGGGTCAAGATAGCCCTGCAGTTGACCACGGTAAGGATGCTTGCTGATGGTCACCAGAATGAGCTCAATAATGCCTTACTGCCAAGGTATATATGGTGGAGATCTATTGCACTAGACTCCCGTTAAAATAGGAACATAAAAGAAATGTAATTAGAAATAACAAGAGGGAATCATGGCATGCATAGATGTATCATTATGTCATTTCAGGCATTATTGTAATGTGATTGGTAGGACCATGTATTTTGGGGAGTTATTCCAGTTAGACTGGGTGCAATATCATAAAAACTATTTTATCATACTGAGGGTTACTTAGTTATGTGTTATACATAGGACTGACGGTTACGATATTGTTGGTGACACAAACGAGGAGCAGTTCAGCGTGTGAAGACAACCCTTAGTATTTATTTGTATATCTTTAGGTAGTCATCATCTTTTGTTTGTACATCTTGACTCCAATGATGGATTTACACTCTCTCTGGGTTATACTTAGACCGTTTTGAGTTTATATCCCATTAAGACTTAAATTATTTGTATGTACATGCACCTATGTAAACATGTATAGTTATGTGATAGAGTTTGTGTATAGCTAATCAGGTTAGAACTACGATGTGAACTCTGACGAGGAAAAAAAAACAGCCTAGAAATTTAGGTGTTACACTAGAAGGACGCATGCTTGTGGCCATGATGATGAGGTCAATTGTGCTTTTACTGTCGTGCACCTATGGTGGATTCTCTGTGCTCGGGGTTTCCCGTTAAAAGATGAAAGACAGAAATGAAACACAAAGTGAGGAAACTTCATGGCATGCATACATTCTTTAACTTGTCGTTTCATGCATCTTGTCATAACTAACTAAATTCATGATTAAGCCTAGTGTGAATTTATGTGATTTCATATTTAATGCAGTTTGATTTTACTTTTCCATGTAGATTGCGTTGTTCTTTACTTAGAGTTTGGAGCTATTGGAGCATATGTTTGAAGTTTGAGGTATATTAACAATTATTTATGAGTGATATAAAGCATAAATAAAGTTATGTTTATGCTAATTTAGAATTAAATGGTGTTCTTTATATACCTAAAACGTAAGTATAGTTAGATTAGCAATTGGATTTCATTTTATTTAGATCATATGATATTTGAATAATGTCTAAATATAATTAACATTGGTACTTTGATAACATAAATTTGGTGCTAGTGTGAATTTATTGTGATACATAGTATAAATGAAGTTATCTTTGAGATAATTTAGAATTAAATGGAATTTTGTTTTTATACCTACAATGTAAGTATAGTTAGATTTTCAATTAGAATTCACCTTATTTAAGTCACATTGGATTTGAATTATGTCAAAATGTAATTATTGTATTGGTACGTTGATAACATTTTGGAGTTTTTTTATACCTAAAACATGAGTATAGTTAGATTGCATTATTGGTTATTAATGCGTTTTGATTTTTTTTATATAGATTGTATTGCTGTTTTTTATTGGGTTTGGAGCTTGGAGCTATTGTAGCGTACGGGTGGAGTTTGAGGTATATTAAAAATTATTTATGAGTGATACAAAGCATAAACAAAATTACACCATAGGAAGTTTATTGTTGTTTCTTAATGGATATGTGAGACCCTCATGAAATTCTGAGTACCAGGGTGCTGGTTATGTGGTGATGATGATTTTTATATAAATATATGCATATGTTTTGTTTGTTAATGGGTAGACGAGACCCTGATGAACACTACTAGAAAACGCCACGGGCCGACAAAATTTGCGAGGGCTTGGCCGCCGAAAACTGGTCGAAAATGGAAGAAACACCTTGTGAACGCATTTGCGAGGGTCTGGCCGTCAGAAATGAGGCGCCAAAAATTTCAAATTTTTAACTATTTTGCGAGGGCCAGGCTGCTGAAAAATTTGCGAGGGCCAGGATTAGGGGTGGGAATAGGCCAGGTGGTCTGTCAGAGGCCCGTGGCCTGGCTCGTATAAGGCCTGGCCTGGCCTTTTTATTTATTGAGCCAAGCTTAGGCTAAAAAACACCTTTTTGCTTAAATGAGCCAAGCCCAGATCTAAAAAGGGAGTAAAGAAAGCTGTATGCAAATATTGCAAGGGTAAATTTGCTACTGGTGGTCGAGGTTCAAGTACTAGCCATCTCATGAGACATGCTAAGGGGGGCTTGAAGAAGTCGGCACAAATGAGTACACAGAAGAAACAATCTCAGATCCCATTTAAACCTTCAAATTCATCTAATCCATTTCTTATTCCCGGTGCTAGATACTCCAATGAGAAGATGAGGGAGATAATTGCTACTACAATCATGGTGCATGAGCAACCATTCAACATTGTTGAAGATGAAGTTTGGATGTGGGGTTTTCAGTACGCTAATGATGATTTTCAAAAAGTCACTCGCAAGACAGCAAGAAGTGATTGTTTAGAATTGTATGAGGCTGAGAAAAGAAACTTGAAGACATTGTTGAGAAGTGTTGGAAAAATTAGTTTGACTACAGATATGTGGAAATCAAGTCATCAAGTAGTTGAATACATGGTCATAACTGGACATTTTATCGATGCAGGGTAGAAACTTCATAAGAGAGTATTGAGTTTTGTGAAGGTGCCGTCTCCGAGGCGTGGAGTTGATGTGGCTGACACAATTTTCAAATGTTTGAAAGCTTGGGGGATTGAAAACAAGGTGTTTTTAGTTTCGGTTGACAATGCAACATACAATGACTCGTGTATAAGAAATCTCAAGGAAAACTTGTCTTTGAGCAACAAATTAGTCCTTCGAGGTAGTTTGTTTCATGTTAGGTGTTGCGTGCATATATTGAACTTATTAGTTCAAGATGACCTTAGCCAGATTAAAAAGATTATCTATAATATACGTGAGAGTGTTAAGTACATTAACTACAACGACGCAAGGTTGAAGGCTTTTTGTGATGTTGTTGAGCAAAAGTGTTTGAAGGATAGGAAACTTATAGTTGATTGTCCAACTAGATGGAATTCAACATTTCAAATGTTGTCTTTGGCTTCGAAGTTCAAAACAGCCTTCACTGCTTATCAAGAAAGAGGGCCTCACTTACTGTTGCACCATCACTTAAAGATTGGGACAACGTTGATAAGGTATGTAAACTTCTAGAGGTGTTTGATCTAGCTACTCGTATAATATCTGGAAGTGAATATCCCACATCTAATTTGTACCTTGCTGAAGTTTTGAATGTTGAGAAAGTGATTGACGATGCAGCAGTGGATGAATATAGTTTCATGAGAGCTATGGCAACTCCAATGAAATTAAAGTTTGATAAATGTGGGGGGAATGTAATTTGGTTATGGCTATTGCTAGTGTTTAAGACCCTCGATGCAAATTTCACATCATAGATATTTGCTTTCCTAAAATATATAAATCCTAAGAATTGGCTAAGGAGAATATAACAATGGTAAAAGATTTATTGCAAACATTATATGCTGAGTATGTGTCTATGAGTGCGAATGAGGCTGCCTCTAATGATACTAACGCTACTAGCACTACTACTTCACATTCTACATCACAAAGTGCTTCAAGAACGACTGGTTTTGACCAAATATTGAGTATTGTGCGTGAGAAGGAAGCACTTCCCCCAATGAAATCAGAGTTACAAGTCTATCTTGAAGAAGATGTGTATGTTCCTTATTCTAATGATAAATCTTTTAGTTCTTAGGAGTGGTGGAAGAGCAACAGCTTGAAATACAAGATCTTATCAAAGATGGCGGCTGATATACTTGGCATTCCGATTTCAACTGTAGCATCAGAATCTACTTTTAGTGCTGCAGGTAGAGTTATTGATGAGTATTGCTCTAGGTTAAATGAAGATTCTATTGAAGCTCTCATTTGTTGTTGTGATTGGCTTTGTCATAAGTACAATTGAAAGAGAAAGACAAAGGTATAAAATAAATGTTATATTTTATCTATCTTTTATATATATTCATGCTCTAATAACATTTTCTTCTCCTTTTAAAGGTTGATGAAGAACTTCAAGAGATATATTTGAAGATTTGATGACTTGATTTGCATTTTGCCTTGAAGGTATAATATTGTTTTAATTAAAAGGTATTTTCTATATTAATTATATTGACGGTTGAATTTATCTCTTGTTATAATTGTAATTTTCTCTTTTTGTTTATGGTAGATGAACATGGATGGACCTCCTTGAAGAATTGATGTTTTGGTTAGAGACTTGGAGTTTTGAATTGATTTATATAATTTTAGGATTTGAGGACTTGATTATTTGCTATTGACCACTGTAATGGCTTGATAGCTTTTTGTGTGCAGCATGTAAGCTTTGTTGTTTAGTGTTGTTGCTGCTGCCCTTGTTTCTGTCGCGTGGTTGTTTTTTCTTTCCCTGCTACTATAGTTATTAGGTGTCTCAACAGTCATATTTTACTTGTTTTAATTTATTTCTTTTTTTGGCATTGTGGATTTGTGGTATATGGATTTTGTATTTTGAATGGATCTATTTATATTTTTAGGATTTAGTTATTTTTTGTACAGTAGATTATTGTTTGTATGGAAGGCTTGTTAGCCTTTTGGCCTCTTTAAAGAGTTAAAATTCGACAGCATGTTGGTCTATTATATGGGCTTGTGAATAAATAGGCATGTAAATAGGCTTATAAAAAGGCCAGGTCGAGCCTTTATATTTGGCCTATGACAATATAATAGGCTAGGCTTGGGCTCAAACATTATAGTATAGGCTTGGCCTGTTTAGCGCTTGGCCTGGCCTGGCCTATTCCCACCCCTAGATACCATGTTGTCAACAATCACTAGAGAAATCAACAAGCCTAGGAACTCTATCAAGTAATCAATCTAATAAAGACTTAGGAAAGAAGGGTTAAGAAGGAATCCACTTTGAAGATCACTCCAAACATCTTGAAGTTTGCAACAAAAGTATCCATCTCCAATGTTTCAATAGTTTCGTCATTCCTGAAAAACAAGGAAACACAACAAGACTACAACAATAAGTATCCATTCCTATTCCAGGGTGAAATGAGTGTGCAATTTTAAAGTATTTAGAGCCCATCATTAGCGTGTGCCCACGCTTTAATCATCTATGGAATCATTGTCTGAGTGCGTGCCCACTCCTGTTGGGTGTGCTTGATAAGTATCCACTTATCTATGTTTTAGGAGTTATTTTCACTTTGTTTTTAGAGTAGTTTAGTGTTTTGAAGCATGAAAACTATGGGAAATTGCTCATTTGTTGGAATGCTTTGGTATTGGATAGACTTTTTAGTTTTGTAGTGTTTTCTAAAAAAATTCCCAATTTTTTATCCTTGTTTTGTTGATTTGTTGACATTCTAGGATCAAGAGTTGGAGATGATTGCATAAACCAGCAAGGAAAGAGCCATAAAGCTTGAAGAGAAGTGAACTAAGCAAGGAACCACCCAATCCAAGGGTGCCCATGCCCATTCATGAAGGAATTGCACCTACTTTGAGGGTGCTCATGCTCAAGAGGAAGTTGCCAACGCTTGGATGGAAATAGCACTCGAGAACTAGAGCGTGTGCACGCCCAAATCCAGCGTGAGCACGCGTTCCTTTAAAGCAGGAGGGGAGAAGGCATAAAGCAGGGCAGCGTGAGCACGCGGTGCACTACTATATATAGCTTTTAGTTAGTTATTTTTTAGAATCTTTTGATCATTTCTCCGTTTTTGCGGAGATTCTCCTATTTCTTCTCACTTCTCTCTGTTCTTGGAGTGTTCTTGTGCTCTGAAAAGGATTTGTGGAAGCAAGACTTTGAAGATCTCACGGATTCCTCCTATTCTTTGGTTTTTCTCTCTTCTCTATTCTCCATTATGTTAGGCTAGATTTCTATGGTTAGGGATATGGGGATTTTGATCCCAAACTATGTAAATTGAATCAGAGTTGAAATTCATTGTTCTTTCTTATCAATTGAATGATTATTTCTTCTCTTAATGCTTCTTCTTGGTTGACTATATTCAATTTCGGTGGGATTGCCTCCGACGTAATGCTACACTTGAATTAATCAATAGGGATTTTGATCTAGATGCAATTAGGCAATTGGAAAATTTGTAATTGTATTGGAACTATTGTAGTTCACCATAATCTTGCATAATTCTAGGAATAGAACTTCTAGGTTGTTAGGTTTTGTGAAAATCTACTTCTTTCTTGTTTTCTCTAAAACCGGCCAAAGGAATTTGGGGGTTTTAGTTAGAACAAAGGGGCTAATAATGTAGGAATAGAGTTAGTCTAAAATTGTGGATTATTACCTTCAATTGATGACATTGGACTTGAATGATACTCAGGGGATAATTACATATGGGAAGGGTCAAATGAACCATGACCCTAACCTCTTCATTTCGTGATTCTTTACCTTATTTTCTTTACTTGCCGTATATATCATGCATAATCACTCTGAAAACATGTTTTCAATTGTCCAAATAGTGAGAGTCTCGGGGATTAAATACTCTTAAACATAGTCCCTGTGGAGACGATACCCTATTCACCTTCTATCTCATTAAACGAACTAGTGCACTTGCTAGAGCATGACAAAACGCTATCAAGTTTATGGCGCCATTGCCGGGGACTATTGATAGATAGATATCAATAGTTCCCGAGGCGATCACTAGATTTGACACATCACTTTTCATTGTTCATATTCATCTTTTTGTTATTTTCCGTTTCATTTTTTCTATTTGCTTGAATTTGTTCTGTTTTTGTGTGCTCTTACCCCTTGCTAAGCTTTTATGTGACGCAAGGAAATCAAATTTGCTTTTGATCCAGAGTTAGAGAAGACTTTGAGGAGAAACCAAAAGCAAACAAAGGCTAACAAAGCAAAATATAAGGTGCACAAATTCAAAGCAACCCTTGAACAACAAGCTACTTGTTCTTATCAAGCGAAGGTTGTGGAAGAGCAACCAATTTTGATACAAGAAGAAGTGATTGTTGAACAAGAGGCACCAATGGCAAATCAACTACCACCAAGGCGTATGACGCTAGAGAATCTTACAGCCCTTCTAGTAGAAGGTTGCCGTTCTTGCATCAATCCTCCAAACATTGCAGCCAATAGCTTTGACATAAAGCCAGCTGTCACCCAATTAGTGAGGGGTGAGCAATTTGGAGGAAGAGAGGAAGAGGATCCCAACCGGCACATATATATGTTCCTTCAAATCTATGGAACTTTAAAGATAAGTGGAGTCTCGGATGCGGCCATCCGACTGAGATTGTTTCCCTTTTCACTTAAAGACGAAGCTCTTAATTTGCTTCAAAGCCAACCCACCGAAAGTATAACCACGTTGGAGGATCTAGTTACCAAGTTCCTAGCTCAATTCTTCCCTGCGTCCAAGTATGATCAATATAGGCCGGAAATCTCTTGCTTTAAACAAAGGGATGGTGATTCCATTAGTACAACTTGGAAGAAGTTCACTGCACTCCTCCGGAAATGTCCATATCACGGCTTCACGGACCTTCAACAAATTCATATATTATTCAATGGTCTAAGCCACAATGCTAAGGGATTTCTAAATGCTTCAGTCAGTGGATCCTTAAGGAAAAAAGGAGCTGAAGAAGCAAGGGAACTTATTGAAATAATGGCCAACGAAGATGAAGCCTCCCGTGATTTGTATGGAGGAAGAAGAGGAGTTATGGAGTTGGGCATTCAAGATGCAGTTCTAGCCTAAAATAAGCTCCTATCCTAACAAATAGAGACCCTCACCAAGTAGTTACAAGTAGTCCAACTTGGAGCTTCTCGAACAAACCCCCCAATGTGACTTTTGTGGTGGCATCCACCAAAACAGGTTTTGTGCCAATATTAGGACTGCTAGTGAGGAGCAAGTCAACTACTTGGGAAACAAAAAAATCCTCTTATTTCCCCCAAAACAACACATACCATCCACACTTGAGGACTCATCCCAATTTATCCTACAAAAGTAACAACTATTTGAAGCCCGACACACCATAATTCCCACAAAATCAGCCACCGTTCGCACAAAATCAACCACAATTCACTTCCCAGCCCCAATACACTCAACCATCCACCTCTTACAACAAAAATTCATCTTTCAAAACCA
The DNA here is from genome assembly GCA_037177725.1 of Cyamopsis tetragonoloba. Taxonomy (NCBI): domain Eukaryota; kingdom Viridiplantae; phylum Streptophyta; class Magnoliopsida; order Fabales; family Fabaceae; genus Cyamopsis; species Cyamopsis tetragonoloba. Next base: position 34,667,662 of record CM074122.1, read on the forward strand.
ACACACATCCCATAACATAAAAATCACAAGTACCACCAACTCAACCAACCCAAGGACTCTCTCTAAATCTAGAGAATATCCTTATTGCCTTCATGCAAAGGACAGATGCATATATGAGTGAGACTAATTCAACATTGAAAAACCACGATGCATCCATTAAAAATCTTGAGATTCAAATGGGTCAACTTTCTAAACACCTTTCGAAAAGGCAACAAGGGAAATTCAATAATTTTGAATAGTGGGAATGATGACTCTCATCCACCACCAAAATGTGAAAAACCAAAGGTGGAGGAGGAAGCACCACCCAAAAGAAAGCCATGTGGGGACAAATACCTAGACATGGATCCAAATGACTATGGGGAACCTTAAACCATTAAAATTGGGGGTAATGATCCCAAGGATCTTCCATCCAAGAAGACAAGGAAGCAACTTTTAGAAGAGTCGATAGACTATAAGAGTCTCTCCCCATATGTCAAAGCCATGAATCCTTTTCCCCAAAGGCTCATCAAGAAGGACAAGCAAAAACAGTTTTCTCATTTCCAAGATGTTTTTAGGAATTTGAGAATGAATTTGCCTTTTGCGGAGGCCTTTGAGCAAATGCCACTATATACCAAGTTCATAAAGGATCTCCTTGCAAGAAAAAGGAAGCTAAAAGAGGATGAAACGATCCCTTTAACTAAGGAGGTAAGTGTAATCCTCCAAAAGAAGCTTCCTCAAAAATTCAAAGATCCGGGTTCTTTCACTATTCCTTGAGACATAAGGGGAGTGCATGTGGGGAAAGCATTGTGTGATCTTGGTGCGAGTATCAATCTCATGCCCCTTTCCCTCTTAAAGAAGCTTGGGGTGAGTGATGTCAAGCCAACAAATGTCACATTACAAATGGCGGATAGATCGATAAAACACCCCTATGGGGTTGTGGAGGACTTTTTGGTCAAGGTAGAGAAGTTCATATTCCCAACTAACTTAATTGTAATGGATATGGAGGCTAGTGACGAGGTCCCAATCATAATAGGAAGGCCTTTCCTTGCAACGGGACGCGCTCTAATCAATGTGGAAGGAGGTGAGCTAATGCTAAGAGTGCAAGAAGAGGTAGTTTTTGAATCATGGAAAAAAGAATAATGATAACTCTTCTTGTATGAATGTAGAGGTAGTGGATACCTCATTGGCTCAAGAACTGAACAAAATCAATCATAACTCGGCTTCAAAGATCAAAAGCTCTTTTTGTGAAAAAACAAAGAAAAAGAATGAAGTAAGTCATGAGAAGAATAAGTGCATACCAATGAGAGATCTAAAACCTCTCCAAAAGAGAAACCTCCACATAACAAGGACCCTAAGTTTGAAAAGGCTGCTTGCGAAAACTCGTTGAACACACCTCAACAATCCTTCTCTAACTTTCATTGTCTCTTTATGGACTCAAAATGCACTTTACCGGTGATTTTCCAAAATTCTATAGGTTGATACTTATAGGAAAGATTGTTGGAAGAGTTAAGAGAAAGAATGATGGGTTATGGGAAGGAAATTGAGAAAATGAAAAAGGAACATTACTCTCCCCTTGTGGAGAGCAAGTGTGTTGGCAAGCATGTTGCTTGTGTGGAAGGCCCCCAACATGATTGGAAGCCCACAAATTTGGTGAAAACTTATGAGAAAGCCATTGGATGTTCTTGTAGATCACCCATGGAACTGACACATGGCCAAGGAAACAAAACTTTTGTGAATAACTTTGACGGATCCTTTGGCCGTGGCTTCAAACCTCCATGAGGTGATATATGCGTCAAGCTAAGTGACGTTAAACAAAAGCGCTTCCGGGAGGCAACCCATATTGTTTCATTCATTTCATTTTCTTAGAAAAGAAAAAAAGAGAGAATAAAGAAAAGTGCCATTCCTAGCATCTATGTTGTGATTTGAACACTTAACTCTTGATATATTGAGTTTAAGGTGCAGGTGTTGAAGGCCAAGCAATCAATGAGGAAGTAAGTACAAGGTAAGCTTACTTTGACACACTTAAATCAAGTAATTTGTGGCCTAATCTGAGGGTGAGCACGCCATCAGGGCGTGGACAACATTTTTTGACAGCATTGCACCATAATTATCGCGTGAGCATGCTAAAATAGTGAGAGTCTCGGGGATTTGATACTCTTAAACATAGTCCCTGTGGAGACGATACCCTATTCACCTTCTATCTCATTAAACGAATTAGTGCACTTGCTAGAATATAGCAAAACACTATCAGTTCTCACGCTTCAACTCCCGAGAGCTTTCCTAGCTATAGTGTTCTCACGCCTGTTGAAGGTGCTCACACTTTAGTTGGCAACAAAAACACTTCCTTTTGGAGTTCTTACCTATGTACATCAAGCATTTACCTCTTACTTGAACTTGAGGGACTTTAAAACCTGCACCTTTAATTTAGATCATTTAAATACCATTGAAAACAACACAATAATGGTTATTCCCATCAATCTCTACAAATGGAATCAAAGAATGGTTAGTATTAATGAACAAGTATAAGAACACGGGTTGCATTCCTTAAGCGCTTGTTTTACGTCACTTACCTTGACGGATTGATTCCTAAGGAACCTCTTCAAGTGCAATGGAGACTTTCTCTCTCTCATATCCCCCACCAAAGTATTGCTTGAACCATTGGCGGTTAACTTTAAACTCTATTTTTGTCTCCAAGTCCTCAATGGTGATAGCACCATGAGGAAATACTTCTTTTATCAAATAAGGTTCACTCCATCTTGATTTTAGTTTACCCAGGAATAGCTTCAACCTAGAGTTGAAGAGTAACACATATTTGTCAGGCTCAAAGTGATTTGGCTTGATCTTCTTATCATGCCATAGTTTTGATTTTTCTTTATAAATTAGTCCAATATCATAGACCCTTAGTCTAAGCTCATCTAACTCATGGAGTTGAATCATGTGCTTTTCTCCAACCAACAAGGGGTCGGAGTTAAGAAATTTCAAGGCCTAATACGCTCTATGATCTGGCTCTACGGGTAGATGGCACGCTTTACCATAAACTAATTGGAATGGTGTTAACCCAATGGGAGCCTTATATGCGGTCCTCTATGCCCCTAGGGCATCATCCTATTTTTTAGACCAGTCCTTCTTAGAGAAATTAACATTTCTTTCCAAAATCTTCTTGATTTCTCTATTTACCAACTCCGCTTGGCCACTAGTTTGGAGGTGATAAGGTGTTGAAATCCTATGTGTCACCCCAAACTTTTTGAGTACCTTTTCTAAATGGCCATTACAAAAATGGCTTCTCCTATCGGTTATGAACGCCCTAGGTACTCCAAACTGGGAAAAGATATTCTTGTGAATAAAGTTTACAACAACTCTTGCATCGTTAGAGGGGGTGGTTATTGCCTCCGCCCATTTGGAGACATTGTCTACCGCCACTAAAAGTTAAGTGTTATTGAATGAGTTAGGAAAGGTTCCCATAAAATCTATCCCCAAAACATCAAAAGCCTCAACTCAAGAATAGGATTTAGAGGCCCCTCATTCCTTTTTGTTATATTTCTACTCCTTTGGCATATGTCACTCATTTGCACATGATTTCTAGCATCCTTGAAGAGAGGGAGCCAATAAAAACCACTTTGTAAAACATTAAACGCGGTCCTCTCTCCATTGTAGTGCCCTCCACTTTGGGAGTTATGGCAATGCCAAAGGATAGATTGTTGCTCTTCTTGTGGAATACATCTTCTCAATTTCAAACTCTTGCAAGAGGAGGACCCACCTTATTATTCTAGGTTTTGATAAAATGTATTTTAAAACGGAGTGGTCCGTGAATACTATTACCTTAGAACCAAGGAAATAGGAGTGAAACTGGTCAAATGCAAACACTATTGCTAGCAATCCCTTTTCCGAAGTAATGTAATTCAATTGTGCACTATTTAGGACCTTGCTAGCATAGTGTATCAGAATGGGAAGATTGCCTTTTCGTTGACCCAAAATGGCTCTGATTGCGGAATCACTTGCATCACACATAAGTTCAAATGGTGCATCCTAATCGGGAGCGTTAAGAATTGGTGCCGAAATGAGCTTCTCTTTTAAGATAGAGAAGGCTTTCAAACAATCTTTATTAAACACAAATTTTGCATCATTTGCAAACAATTCACAGAACGGCTCAGAGATTTTAGAGAAGTCTTTAATGAATCTCCGGTAAAAACCGACGTGACCTAAGAAGCTTCTCACTCCCTTGACATTTATTGGAGGTGGAAGTTTCTTAATCACGTCAATTTTTGCTCGGTCCACCTATATTCCCTTAGATGAAATCTTGTGCCATCAGGACAATGCCTTCCTTTACTATAAAGTGACATTTCTCCCAATTCAAAACTAAATTTGTCTCTTGGCGTCGTTTCAAAACTAGGGAAATATTTTGTAAACACTCATCAAAGGTGGGACCAAACATCAAGAAGTCATCCATAAAGACTTCTCTGCACTTTTCTACCATGTCTGCAAAAATAAAATTGTTAGCATACATTGTTGGAAGGTTGTCGGCGCATTGCATAAGCCAAAGGGCATCCGGCGATATGCAAATATCCCATAGGAAAAGGTAAAAGCCGTTTTATCTTGATCCTTCGTGCCTACAACTATTTGGTTGTACTTGGAGTAACAATCAAGAAAACAACAATGTTCATGGCCGACAAGCATTTCCAACATTTGATCAATAAATGGTAAAGGGAAATGATCCTTTCTAGTGGAATCATTCAATCTCCGATAGTCAATACACATCCTCCATCCGATGACCGTTCTTGAAGCTATTAACACATTTTTCTTGTTAGAAACAATGGTCATGCCCCCCTTCTCAGGGACAACATGCACCAGAGAGACCCATTCACTATCGAAAATTGGGTATATGATTCCCGAATCATGTAACTTGATCACTTCCTTTTGTACAACCTCCTTCATTGAAGGGTTTAGCCTCCTTTGGGGTTGTACAATTACTTTGTAGTCCTCTTCTAATAGAATATTGTGCATGCAAAAAGAAGGACTAATCCCTTTTAAATCACTAATAGACCACCCAATTGCGGATTTGTGGGCCCTTAGAACTCTTAGCAACTTCTCTTCCTCTAATGCACTTAATGAGTTGCTTACAACCACCGGAAAAGTGTTGTTTGCACTCAAGAATGCATATCGAAGGTGAGAAGGAAGTTTCTTTGGTTCTAGTTTTGAGTCTTCATCTATCTTTTTGTCCAGAATTAGTTGTTCTTTTGGTGGATTTTTCCCATTAGTAGTTGGATTGGATTCTAGGTTAGCAAGAATATCAATGGTCTCTTGACTCAACTCTTCATTATTTTTTAAATCCATGGATTTTGCAATCACATCCTCTAGGATTGAGTCATAATCATCTTTTTTCCAATCACTTGCTAACAATTCATCCAATACATCTACTTTCATGCTTGGGCTTCTATCACTAGGGTGCCTTATAGCATCAAATACATTAACTTTTACCTTCTCTTCTTGCACCCTAAGCATGAGCTCCCCTTGCTCCACATCTATCAATGCACGTCCGGTGGCAAGGAAAGGCCTTCCTAGAATCAATGAAATCCTTTCGTCCGCATCCATGTCCAATACTACAAAGTCCGTGAGAAATATGAACTTGTCAACCTTCACTAATAAGTCCTCAACCACCCCATAAGAGTGTTTGATATACCTATCCGCCAATTGGAGGGTGAGCATGGTAGGTTGCACTTCTTTTATCCCAGCTTTTGCAAGATTGAAAGGGGCATCAAATTGATGCTAGCTCGCAAGTCACATAATGCCCATCCTACTTCTATGTTCCCAATTGCGCATGGAATTGTAAAAGAACCGGGATCCTTGAGCTTTTGAGGGAGCTTCTTTTGGATTATAAAATTACACTCTTCGGTGAGAGCAACGATTTCATCATTTTGGAGGCTCCTCTTTTTGGAGAGTAGTTCCTTCATAAACCTTGCATAGGTAGGAATTTTCTGTCGAGCCTCCTCAAAAGGAACGCTAATTTGAAGGCTCTTGAACACGTCTATGAATCTCTCAAATTGTTTATCATGCCTTTGTTTCCTTAACCTTTGAAGAATAGGTATAGAAGCGTAAAGGGTGATTTTTTCATAGTTAACCCCATCCTCTAGAAGTTGCTTCTTAGTCTTCTTCTTCGGGAACTCATCCTTGTCAAAATCCCAAACTAAATAGTAATCGGCTTGATTTGTGGCACTTCCTTCTTTTAAGGTTCTTCAATCTTAGTTTCACTCAAGGAACTCTCACCCTTTTCTTGAGGCTCTTTCGCTTTTGAGGAGGGTGGAGGGGTAATCAGGGTCTTGCCACTTCTACTGGTGGTGACTTCACATTGTTCCTTTGGGTCCACCTTGTTATCACTTGGGAAAATCAATTGTGGTCTTTCAAATATTTGTTTTGACATTCGACTCAATTGAGTTTCCAAGCTTTTTATATGAGCTTCATGACTCTTAAATGTAGATTTAGAATCTTCCATATAAGCTTCTATTTTTTGCATGAAGGCCATAAGAGTGTTTTCTAGGTTAGGAGAGTTTCCTATTGGAGTTTTGTAGGTGGTTGGGGAATTGGGATTAATGGAGGAGGAGTAGGGAAGAAGGGTGGGTTTGGGTGGTAAGAGGATGAAGGGATAAATAATGGGTTTTGGTAGTATGAGTTATGGGTTTGATTATATGGTGGTGATAGTGGTTGTAAGGCGAGTGGTCATTTTGGGTATATAGTGGGTGATTCATTTAGGAAAGGTGTGGGTGATATGTATTGGGTTGAGAAGGGTAGGAGTTCTTTTGCATATTGCCCAAATAGTTGACTTGCTCTTCTTGTTCACTTGAGGTAGTGGCACAAAGACCATTCTTGTGATTTCCACCACAAAAATCACATTCCACATGAGGTTTTTTATTAGCTCCAAGTTGAACTACTTGAACTTGTTTTGTAAGGGCCACAATTTGTTGTGATAAGAGCTTGTTTTGACCAAGAGTCCCCTCTTTTTCTCCTTGCTCAACAACTTATTTTCTTTCACTATAGAGATCATTTGAAGCCTCATCTTCATTGGCCATGATTTCAATAAATTCCCTTGCTTCATCTGCCCCTTTCTTTCTTATTGAACCTCCGGCAGATGCATTTAGGAACCCCTTAGCATTTTGACTTAGGCCATTGTAGAAACTGTGGATTTATTGGAGATTGGTGAACCCATGGTGAGGACATTTTGATAAGTGTGAATTAGTGGTGTTTATTTAATAAGAAATGTTAAGTTGGTATATAAATTTCATCCCTAATCTGTACTTTGTGAATTTTCAAGTAGAAATGGACAAATAATTGTTTTTAACTCAGGAAAAGTATTTTTAGTTATTTTCAAGGCTGGACAACAAGAAGAACATGTGGGAGCATAAATCAAGTCAATGCTCGAGCGCCACACCAAGGCTCGAGCGCTGGAATCAGTTCAACATTGGAGTCCCACTGTCAGAATTATGAGTCTAGCACTCGAGCGCCACAAATGGTGCTCCAACACCAGATATATTAATCAGCGCATTAATGGAAAGCGATCAAGCACTGAAACTGGCACTTGAGCGCCAGAGTCCTGCCCAGAATGCCTATAAATACAGCCTTGTTTTGTACAATGGATATACTAAATTGTAGAGGAAAAAACACTACTTTAGTCAGAGTTCCAGTACTCTTAGGTTTTGTTCTTAAAGTTCATGGCCTTGTTTGGCTAAGCTTTCCACCGGGATTGAATGTAATTACTTTATCTTGTTACTTTCAATTACTAGTTATTCTGTTATATATGAATTGGAGTTCTTCTTCTGTTCTTCTTTTCTTGGTTTAGCTTGATCACCTTTTCCTTGTCTTAGTTTATTTGCAAAGTTGAGAAAATTGTTTATAAATGGATTTGGAGAGAAAACTCTCATAAAACCTTCTAGTCTAGAGATAGATGGAAGTTCTTATGAATGTCAAAATACTCTGCTTAATGCAAGACTTAGTTCCTAAAGCTTCAAGAGATTTAGCTCTAGAAACTAGTGTTTTAGAATGAAGTGATAAAGATATTTGCACTTGTGATATTGATTATACATCTTTTTATATATAATATTTGACTTCTATTGAAATTAACAAAGTTAAGTAATGAAATTCAATCCCAGGTGATTCCTTATTTTATTTGTTTAACATTTTATCAAGCTTTTATCACACTTTATTATGTGTTTTTAACACTCTTTTGACTCAATTCTTAATCAAATAAATTCAGTGCTCCCTGAGGACGATACACGTTTTATCACTATACTTGAAACGAGTTAACCATTTGGGGTTGTATAAAAGAGGTTAACACATTTGTGCAACAGTGCCTTAAATCTCTTCCAAGAAGCTCCAGATGACTCTCCACCCTCTTGTTTGCAGGTAGGAATCTCCGCTCTATAGTGATCATATTTGAATGGAGAGAAGAAGTGAGTCAAGAATTTAGTGACTAAGTCCTCCCAAGTAGTGATGCTTCCGGAGGGTAGACTTTGAAGCCAATCCAATGCATCTTCTTTTAAGGTGAAAGGAAAAAGTCTCATACGGATTTCTTCATCGGGAACCCCATTGATCTTCATAGTACCACATATTTGTAGGAATTTATAGATGTGACGGTTGGGATCCTCCTCTTCCTTTCCTCCAAATTGGTCCCCTCTCACTAGTTGGGTGAGAGCCGGCTTGATCTCAAAGTTATTTGCCGTTAGCAAAGGAGGAGTGATACTAGACCCCCCATCCATCAACTAAAGGTGTGGTAAGATCCTCCTGTGTCATCCTTCGGAGAGGCAATAGATCCTCCATAACCTTCTTCTTTATTGGTGGTTACTTGCCCTTGCTCTTCCTTGGACTTGTGTGCTTTAGTGAACTTATAAGCTTCACAAACAAGGTGAGTGTATACAAAAACAGGGCAATATATTTGAAAAGAAAACAAACATGATGGGTATGTACAATGATATGATGTGTCCAAATTAGTGAACGCCTTGGGAACTATTGATATCTATCAATAGTCCCTAGGAACGACGTCATAAACTTGATAGCGATTTTTCATTATAGCATGTACACTAGTTCGTTTGATGAGAATAGAAAGTGAATAGGGTATTGTCTCCACAAGGACTATGTTTAAGAATATCGAATCCCCAAGAAATTCACTATTTGGACGATCAAAAACATGTGAGAGAGAGTATTCATGCAAAAGATTTGTAAAAGCAAGCAAAGACAGGAGTAAGAATCAAGAAAGAAAACGGTTAGGGGAATGGTTCATTTGATCCTTCCCGTATATAACATCCTCTGAGTTTAATTCAAGTTTCAATCTTATCAATTGAAGGTAATAATCAACAATTATAAACTAAGTCTATTCCTAGATCAAGTTCCAATCTTATCAAGAAGAAGCATTAAGAGAAGTAGTCACTCAATTGAAAGAAAGAAACATAGAATTAATACTCAGGTTTAGTTACATAAGTTTTGGATCAAAATCCTCAATTCCCTAACCAAAAGAACCTAGCCTAACATAGAGAGAGTAGAAGAGAGAAAAACCAATAAAGATTAGGAATCCATGGTTAACACTACTGATTTACCTGGCAGTTTGGTTGAAAATAATTTGTCTGAATTTATTGATGATATTGATTTTCCCTCTTGGACAGATTTTAATGGCTACACTTGTGATATATGTGCAAATTCTAAAATATGTGTAGTACATGTGCTGAAATTGAACATTTTTTGCTGAATGGTTTACCAGCAAGTTTTGAAAATGCAAATACTGATATAGGCTCAACAAAATCAAAATTCAATGTCTTGACTAAAGCAGTTACATTTAACTTTGAATTTGTTGATAATTTACAAATTGCAGATTTAGTTCTCTATGGTCTTTTAAGTTTTTTACAAATTCTTGTTCTATTTGAAGATCATAAAAAGACCATATTCTCCATCCTATCCAGCACCTCTTTTTGTAAGAGGTTGTTCTTTAAGAAGTGCAATCATCGTCTCAAATATATCCATTGGAATTTTTATAGACACCTACTTTGGATCCTCCATATTGAGGGAGTTTTTTCCTTTCTCTACACTTTTATTATTTTTGTCCTATTTTCTCCAATTGTGTTTACATTGAGGACAATGTGTGATTTAAGTGTGGAGGATGTATGTATGTCTATATGTGTGTTTTTTTTATGGTTTTTTTGTTAAAAAAGGATTTTCTGAAAAAAAAAATACTATTAAAAGGGATAGCTTTGCGTATCTGGTGCTTTATTGCATCAGGAGTCCCGCACCAAATTGGTGTTCCTGTCATTGACTCAAGGTTGAGCTTTGCATGCCGCTCATTAAATAAGGATCATGTGCCCAGTTGTAGGTTAGAAACAACCTTTGCCATTGAAGTTTAATGGAACTCTCGGTTCTTACATATATCAACTGGATTAACCAAGAAATTGTGGGAATTAGTTTGATATATAATTATTTTTATGAGAGTAAGTATGTTTGTATTTAAACACGTTCGATTCTAAGATAAGAATCAGGAGCCTGTAGCCATTGAGGGTGAAGCAATGGGGCCTTGTGTTTGAAGATAAAAGCGAACTTGATTAACCAGCTATGCTAATACCATAGTTTGGGTACTTGTCTTGGGATTTATGTTGGTCTCTGATACGCACCTGTTGCCAAAAAGGATTGTGGTATTAACGCTTGACATATGACAAAATCAACTTCGTATGGTTTAAACGCACCAGGTAATTATTCTTGTATTAAGGAATGTTTTCTCAAAAGACACTGAGTAGGCAATTTACATAGTTTGTGAGTGTTCTATGCTGGAAAACTCTCAGGTATTATCATATGACCTCCTTAAACTTGAAACAGTTGGGTTTTCTAAATTGACGTGTATATATTGTGTTTGTAAGAGTGTTGTATTTGAAAGGGTTATGGCTAAGGAAAGACTTGGTGTTTAAGCGTTCCGTTGTGAACCACCTCTCTTCCCTAGGAACCAATTAAGTACACACTTGTTATGTGTATTTTTAAGTATATGTTTGTTTTATCTTTGAAAAAAAAGGTATATGCTTTTCATTGAATTTAGGACTTGTATGAGTTGTAGACATTTTTATCATTCTTAGATAGAAGATTTCTGATATTATATGGATTGATTTCTTTCATTTTCAGCTCAACAAGTTACTCTTGAGAATTAAGAGGTTGAATTATCTGTGATAGATTTGTTCTTGTGAGATTTTGAGCTTTATGATTGGATAGACCATTGTATGCCATTCTCTTTCATTTCTGGTGTGATTTGACTCATGTTTTCTTGTACTCTAGAATTTGTCTTGGCTCTTTTTGAAGTTACTTGACTCACATGCATATATTGAAATGATCAAGGCATTCTTTTTCGAATAAGCTACTAGCCAAATGAGCCTACCTTGATTTAAATCCTTTGATAGCCCCTTTGAGCTATATATCTCATTTTCATGTTTCATAGCTCATTACAAGCCTCAAGTGAAAAGCCATGATTATCCTTACCTTAAGGAATTTTGGAGCTTTAGAATTATTTTGGGAATATGTATTCAAATAAGTGTGGGGGTGTTCTTTGATTATGATGATTCTTGGTTACATCTCATTTTTGTATATGATTAGTTGGTTTGTGATAGACAAGGGCCTCTATGCTCAAGAGGTGGGGTGAATTGAGCTTTAAAACTTTCCAAATACTTTTCACAAAACATAGCAAAGCTTGATTGAATGGTAGTTTAGTTGAAGTATGTATGTATGTAGAGATGAATATGAATGTTAAAGATGCAATGCAGTGCACATAAGTAAGAGTAAAGAGTTAGAGAGAATGACACCAAAATGTATACTGGTTCAGCTACTAAACCTCCTTGATGCCTATATCCAGTTTTCTAATCACCACGTGCAAGAACACTTGCATTCAAACTTGAATTAAGCTACAAACTAAGAGCACTCTTCTCAAGTGGATACCCACCAATTGCAAGAGCCTCACTCTACGGATACCTCACCCTAATCACTAACTTGAAGGATACCTCACCTTCACTCAAGAATTTGGATTAAGTGTTTACAATCAAGAAACTCTCAATAGAGCAATAAGATACAACTTGAAGCACAAGGAATATTTAATTAAGACTCTTTTGTGGTGAATCAATTAAGCTTAGAGAAAACAAGATAATGAAAGCCTTAAGACACAAGACCCTTGATAGAGAAAGTGATAATGATATCAAAGACTTTTTTCGCTCAATAAATGCTTGCAAGGGTGTGTGTAATAAATGAGTTTAGTTTGCCTTTTAAATAGTTTCAAAAACATCTTCAGAAAATAAGTCCATCGTTTAGTACATTAGAATGTACATTGGAATACACATTTGAATGTACATTAGAATATGGTGATTCAGAAATGTATTTCAAAAAGGTAACACTGCTACATTCGAATGTACATGGGAATGTATGAGATCTGGAAAGAGATTTGAAAAGATAGCACTGTTATATTCGAATATACATTCGAATTTACATTGGAATGTGTGAGTTCTGGAAGGAATTTCGGAAAGAAAACCTTCTACAGTCGAATATACATTCGAATGTACATTGGAATGTATAAAATTTGGAAAGCTTTTGAGAATGAATAAAGGCTTACATTCGAATGTATAATTGAATATATGCATTCTGAGCCATTTTGAGAGAAAAAAAGCCTTACATTCGAATGTACATTCGAATATACATTCGAATATTATGGTCAAAATTTTAAATTTTAAAAAATCCAGAATCCTTAATATTCAAATATATCTTAGAGTATATTTTTGTTGTGGAATTTTTCACATTCAAAAAAAAAATTTGATTAAAAACTTATTTGATCCAATTTAAAGAGCCTTAACCAAATCTACATTTATACATGAATTAAATCCTATATACCCTTTGTTGTTGCATTCCGATTTAATAGCGCTCGATCGCTTCAATTTCCAATCAACTCTCGATTCTCGATTTGTTGTGGAATCATCAAAACTCCAGTATTAGGGCATTAGGGCATCTTAGAGCATTTGCATCCACATGCTCCCCCTTTTTTATGATGAAAAACAACAAATGAAATGCTTAATCAGTATATCAGAGATTTTGGAACACAGAATATTACAAGCGAGAAATATATCAAAAACTCCCCCTTACAAAAGGAATTTAACTCCCCCTTACTAAATGCAGATCTAGATAAACATATTAAGTTTTGAGGCCAACAACAAATAATATGGCATTCATCACTTAAAGATTTAATCATATATAGAGCAGTTTTTAGAAAAATGGACTTAATCAACATTAATGCAAATTTCATCAATTTCATCAATAATCAGTTGAGTGAACATGTTCAGCATTGATTCTTCCCCTTTTGTCATCAATCAAAAAGTATAGGGATGAAACTGGACAAGTAAAAAGTCTGAAAACATTCAGAAGTAAAATTGCGAGTTGAAAAACTCCAAAATAATCCAGTGTAAATCTAATCAAGTTAAAGCAGTATATCCCAAAAAGATCTAAAATTAGCTATGTTAGACATGTGCAGAGTTAGGTTAGGTGATAAGTGCAAATTAGTGTGTTTATATAATAAAGGATTTGCTCTTATCTTCTCTAGAAATTACATGTTTTATGTAAAATTTCACCTCTAATCTTTACTATGTGAGTTTAAGAGTAAATAAGTGGTAATAATAAATTTTCTAACTTTAGAAATGTATTTTCAGGCATTTTTGGAAGCAAAATAAGAAAATCAAGTTGCTGGAGCATATAAGAGGCCAACGCTCGAGCGCCATACCAAGGCTCGAGCGCTGGAAGCTGAGGAACATAGGATCCCTTTTGTCAGAGTTATGAGCTTGGCGCTCGAGTGCCACACCAGGGCTCGAGCGCCAGAATACGTTGAGCATTGGATCCTTTCTGCCTAAGTTATGATCCTGGCGCTCGAGTGCCACACGCATTAACCAGGCAATTAAGCTCATTAACCAGCATGTGTTAGGCCAGCGCTCAAGCGCCAGGAGGACGCTCGAGCGCCAGACCCCTGCCTAAAACACCTATAAATACAGCCATTCAGAAGTTAGGAAAAAAGATATATTGAATTGTATAGAAATAAACCACAAAGTATAGGCGTTAGTCAAAGTTCTAATACTCTTAGGTTTAGTTCTTCAAGTTCATGGCCTTGCTAGGCTAAGCTTTCCGCTTGGATTGAATGTAATTACTTTGTCTCTTGTTTCTTTCAATTGTTAGTTTATATTATATATGAACTGGAGTTCTTCTTCTGTTCTTCTTTTCTTGGTTTAAGCTTGATCACCTTTTCCATGTGTTAGTTTATTTGTGCAGTTGAGAAACTGGTTTATAAATGAATTTGGTGAAAAACTCTCATAAAATCTTCTAGTCTAGAGATAGATGGAAGTGCTTATGATTGCCTTAGTACTCTGCTTAATGCAAGACTTGGTACCTAGAGTGCCAACAGATTGGGCTCTAGAGACTAGTGTCTTAGAATCAAGTGATTAAAGAGATTTGCACTTGTGATATTGAGTACGCATCTTTTCTTATAATATTTAACTTTAATTGAAAGAAACAAGGTTAAGTAATGAAACTCAATCCCAGGTGAATAGTTATCTTATTTGTTTATCTCTTTATCTAGTGTTTATTTTATTTTTCAATTTACAATCTATGATGTTTTTGACAATTCGTCAACTTAATTCTTAATTGAATAAATCCAAGTGCTCCCTGTGGACGATACACGTATAGTCACTATACTAAAACGAGTTAACCCTTTCTAGCATCACTAAAAGGTTAACAAAATTTCTGACGTTGTTGCCGGGAGCACGGTTGTTTATTTCTTTTAAGTTTTGAGTTGATTTGTAAAAACTGTGAATAGTATTATTTTTGTAAGTATGTGTATATTTGTACCTAACTCTCACCATTGTTCCAGTATTGTTGTATGCTTACTCGCAGCAAAAGCCAAAGAGAAAATTTAGTGTATATTGATGAAATCGAGGCATTTGCTAGACGTCAGTCTGCAATTAAATACCGTGAACAAAAGGGGATAGAGAGTTCCTCAGATCTCTCTAGTAGCTCTACACATTCTGTTACTTTTGATATGGCTGCGGAAGTTCCTAATCCGACGAGGGTTGTAGTCCTTGGTGACTATGTGATTCCACAAGGTCCAAGGAATCGGTCTGCTATTGTATTATCCCCTATTGCTCAACAAATGGAGATTAAGCCATATTGGTATAATATCATTTTGACTAATCAGTACACGGGGAAAGATCATGAGGATCCGCATAATTTCTTGGAGACCTTTTATGATCTTGTAGCTACTATGGGCTTAGATTAAGCAAGTGCTGAAGATGCCTATATGAAATTATTTCATTTAGCACTTATTGGAGATGCTAAGGAATAGTTCAAGACTCTTCCGAGTCAAAGGTTGAACACATGGGGTGAGGTTGAAGAAGCCTTCTTAACAAGGTTCTTTTCTCCTTCTAAAATGATCCAAGTGCAATCTGAAATATCTGCTTTTAAGCAGGGGCAAGATGAAGCATTCCACGAGGCTTGGGAAAGGTATCAATGGTTGTTGAGAAGATGCCCAAATCATGGGTTCACCGATGTTGCGAAGCTTAATATATTTTGTGCAGGATTGAACCATCAATGGACAATCCATCTCACTGCAACTGCTGGACGGTCATTAAAAACCATGGATGTACCTACTGCAATGGAAATTATCACTTCTATGGCAGCAAGTGATAGAGCTGGGCATCAACCCAGAAGCCAAGTCTCAAAGCCCAAAGGTGTCCTGGAATTAAATTCTTCTGATGCTATTATGGCACAAAATAAGCTTATGACTTAGCAAATTGAGCTCTTGAGTCAAGCTATTACACAATTGGTGCCAAAGTCATAGCAAGTTCAAGTAGTGAATCAACAAGCTCAAATAGGAGCATGTGAATTGTGTGGTGAAGCTCATTCATACACTCAATGTTCGCATGCTTCTAGCCAAAAAGATGAGGAGTTGAATTTTGTAAATAATCAGTCAAGAGGAAATTTCTTTTCTTCCCCCTTTAAGTCTAATGTTTCCAATGCAGGAATGCAAGGGTGGAAAAATCCTCAAGGACAACGTCAAATGAACTGGAAAAATTCAACAAATTCATCTAATAGGCCGCCATTTGTTCCGTTGGTAGAGAGGACAATTAAATTGGAAAATACCTTGGATAAATTTATCCAAGCTTCATTGGCTAACCACCAAATTAATGAAGCTTTCCAGAAAAATACCAAGGCATCTATCCGGAATCTTGAGACGCAAGTGGGTCAAATCTCTAAACAACTGGCAGAGCTTACCACTACTCCATTTTCCGCTAATACCACCACGAACCCTAAAGAGCTATGCAAGTCCATTGTCACAGAAAGTGGTAAGGAGATTGGTAAAGGAATAGGGGATCATTTGCATGAACCCGAGGAGGTGGAAGGAAGAATTGAAAAGGTAGCCATAGAGGAGGTTCCTTATCCTGTTCATCCATCAAAGAAAACAAAGGAGAGACAATATGCTAGGTTCCTAGACATTTTCAAACGGTTTCAAATAAATGTACCATTTATGGAAGCTATGGAGGAAATGCCCACATATGCCAAGTTCATGAAGGACTTGTTGACGAAAAAGAGGAAGTTCAAATATGAAACTGTGGAATTAGAAGCCGAGTGTAGTGCCATAATTCAAAAATCCTTGCCTCATAAGACCAAAGATCTGGGTAGTTTTACTATCCCTGCGACTATTGGTGCTCTTCCTATGGGGAAGGCATTACTGGATCTTGGCGCAAGCATAAACCTCATGTCGTTATCCATGTTAAAACGGATCGGTGATTTGGAAGTGAAACCCACTAGAATGACCCTCCAATTGGCAGATAGGTCATTAAAATTTCCTTATGGAGTAGCGGAGGATGTTCTAGTGAAGGTTGATAAATTTGTCTTTCCGGTTGACTTTGTCATTATGGATATAGAGAAAGATTTGGAGGTGCCTTTAATTCTAGGGCGACCTTTCATGAAAACGGCAAGAGTCATAATTAACGTGTGGATAATGGGCAGCTCAAGGTACGAGTTGAGGATGATGGGGTAAAATTTGATGTGTTGGAAGCCATGAAACACCCAAAGGAAAAACAGTCAGCCTTTAGGGTGGATGTCATGGAAGAGGTATTTCTATTAGGGAAGCAAGACATGTACAGTGCTAGCCCTTTAGAGAAAGCTCTAGTGCAGTCTCATGCGAAGTTATATGACTTGGACGAATTCGAAATTGAAAAATGTTTGAGGGACCTAGATACTCTGAAAGAGGACCCCATGATAACATTTGTCCCGAACGACTTATCCAAGGAGGAAAAGTCAGAGAAAAATAAGTTGGAACTGAAAGTGTTGTCATCCCATCTAAAATATGCATTTTTAGATGAAGGGGGAGGCAAGCCAGTGATAAATAACAGTTCACTATCTTCTAACCAAGAGGCACAACTCTTGGAGGTTTTGAAAGCCAATGAAGGGGCAATCGGATGAGCACTAACAGATCTTAAAGGCATAAGTTCTTCTTTCTGTATGCACAAGATACATATGGAAGAGGATTTTAAACCTGTTGCCCAGCCTCAAAAGCGATTGAATCCAACAATGAAAGAAGTAGTGAGAAAAGAAGTCCTTAAGTTACTTGAAGCTGGTATGATTTATCCCATCTCTGATAGCGAGTGGGTAAGTCTAGTTGAAGTGGTTCCGAAGAAAGGGGGGATGACGGTCATTGAGAACGAGAAAAATGAATTAATCCCTACAAGGACAGTGACCGGGTGGCGAATATGTATTGATTATAGAAGATTAAATCAAGCCACCAGGAAAGATCATTTTCCCTTGCCTTTTATGGACCAAATGCTTGAGAGACTAGCTGGCCAGGCATATTACTGTTTCTTGGATGGATACTCTGGGTATAACCAAATTTTGGTAAACCCAGAAGATCAGGAAAAGACAGCTTTTACATGTCCATTTGTAGTATTTGCTTATAAACGTATGTCGTTTGGACTATGTCACGTGCCTGCAACCTTTCAAAGATGCATGCTCGCCATTTTTTCGGATTTGGTTGAGAAATGTATCGAGGTTTTTATGGATGACTTTTCTGTCTTTGGGAAAAGTTTTGAAGAATGCTTGAACAATCTGAATACTGTGCTAGGAAGATGTGTTCAAACAAATCTAGTGCTCAACTGGGAGAAGTGTCATTTCATGGTAGAAGAAGGGGTGGTGCTTGGTCATAAGATCTCGTCCAGAGGGATCGAGGTTGACAAAGCAAAAGTGGAAGTTATTGAAAAACTTCCACCACCCGTGAATGTTAAGGGAATAAGGAGTTTTCTAGGACATGCCGGTTTTTACTGGAGATTTATTAAAGACTTCTCCAAGATTGCCAAGCCACTTAGTAATCTTTTGGTAAAAGATGTAGACTTCAATTTTGATGCTAAGTGCTTGGAGGCATTTGAGAGACTGAAGGAAAAACTGATTATGGCCCCAATCATAGTTGCTCCGAATTGGTCATTGGACTTTGAGCTTAATTGTGATGCGAGTGACTATGCTGTTGGTGCCGTATTAGGCCAAAGAAAAGACAATTTTTCATCCAATACATTACGCTAGTAGAGTACTTAATGATGCACAGGTGAACTATGCAACTACAGAAAAAGAATTACTAGCGATTGTATATGGGTTGGAAAAACTTAGATCTTATCTTATAGGGTCGAGAGTGATTGTCTACACTGACCATGCAGCCATAAAATACTTGCTGACTAAGAAAGAGTCGAAGCCAAGATTGCTTCGTTGGTTTCTCTTGCTGTAGGAATTCAATATAGTCATCAAGGATAAAAGGGATGTGAAAATTTTGTGGCTGATCATCTTTCCCGACTTCATAACACAGAGGGGACTAGCGAAGAAGAAGAAATTGTTGAGGAATTCCCGGATGAACGTTTGCTGCTCATTCAAGAAAGGCCATGGTTTGCTAATATGGCAAATTTTAAAGCAGCAGGAATCATTCCGGATGGATTTTCTTGGCAACAAAAAAAGAAGTTCTTAAAGGACTCTTCTTACTTCGTTTGGGATGATCCTTACCTATTTAAAATTGGAGGAGATGGTCTTCTGAGACGGTGTGTTTCCCGTGAAGAATCTAAAAGCATATTGTGGCATTGTCACAATTCACCCTATGGGGGACATTTTAATGGGGAACGCACTACAGCCAAAGTATTGCAGTCCGGTTTCTATTGGCCCACAATCTTTAAAGATGCTCACATCTATGTGAAGCAGTGTGATAAGTGCCAAAGAATCGGAGGAGTGACAAGAAGGAATGAGATGCCTCTGACAGTTATGCAGGAGGTAGAGGTATTTGACTGTTGGGGAATTGATTTTGTTGGTTCATTTCCACCCTCTTTCAACAATGAATATACATTGGTGGGAGTGGACTATGTTTCAAAATGGGTAGAAGCAATTCCCTGTGCAAGAGTTGATGCAAAGACGGTAGTGAAATTCTTGAGAAAGAATATATTCTCAAGGTTTGGTTCCCCGAGAGTACTCATCAGTGATGGGGGTTCGCACTTTTGCAACTCCCAACTAAAAAGGGTCTTGGAACATTATGGGGTGAGACATAAAATTGCTAGTCCATACCATCCCCTTTGGTTTTCCAAGGAGCTAGTAGCTAATTTTGATCTTTGTTTTTCTTTTTATTTATTTTCTTTTTGCTGGTTCACCATTGTATATAGACCTTTAATGAGCACATATTATACCCTTTAGTCTATATCAATAAAAAAATTTTGGCTTATCAAAAATAATTATTGAAATAATTAAATAGGGTTGACAATATTCATCCCTACAGCTAGAAGTGAACTGAGTTCACTTGATTTCTATTTGATATTCTACTCGTTAGTTAGTGCAGTAAGTTTGATTCATGAACCAAATGAACTGAATCTGAGTCAAGCACATTTTGCCTCTTTCGGTTATGATCTAGCTCCATATGTAAATACATAATCCCTTCGATACTTATATATAAGTCATCACCTTCTAGAATAAATTCTTTGTCCTTCGTATAAATGAGCAACTAACATATTGATGGAGACTTTGCACTTTTACATTTTGTACTTTTTTCAATAATTCAATTAATAATTGAATGGGCTAGAGAAAGAAATACTTGTTGATTTTGTGCATTTATGAAGATATTTCTGCTAGACAGTAATGCCCTTGGCAGAATTCCCATCCTTACCAATATGAACGGATATTAATGAAACATTGATTGCATTTGACGAATGACAAAGAATATCTATAATCACAAAAGCATAAATAACATCGTGAAAGTTACAAGAGAATTTTATGTGTCGTGATCGCGAACATATTAAACACAGAATCAAAAACTCCATTTTCTTCTTTCATTGAACAACGTTTCTTTTTTTTAGTCAAAATATTTTTTGTCTAAAAAAGTAGTTTTTTTTATAATTATTTTAAACTAAACGCTTAGGCATTATTCATGAAAAAATATCAAAACTTTCAATAAATCCTACCAATTATTAATTTCTTTGGAGTTATCATTAAACATTTTTTATATAAAAGTAAATGAATGATAAATTTTCGAGGTGTCATGACTCCTATCGACTCCCATTGGGATATGTCCTTGGTACTATAAGATCAGAGTTAGATATTTTATTCTTTTCAGAATGACAGACATTTTAATCCTTTTGACAATTAAATAACGTTTAAAAATTTATTATAAAATGATTAAAGTGACTGTAGCTTTGCAAAGTCTAAACTAGTTTAAAGTTTTTAAAATCTCAAAGAGTAATATATTCTGACTGCTATCTCAAGGAGCTAGTAATTTAGAGCAGTGCCATCAATACGGGCTTAGGCCCAGGGGCCAACCCAACCTGGCCCCATATTTAGAGTAAGAGTGCTGGACTATATTTTGAACAAAAAAAAAGTATTAGCCCCAATAATTTTGGCCCTTATTAATTGGGGTCTGGTCAGAAAAGAGAGAGAACAGGTTGTGACGAAAAAAATTGCTTTACCTTCCAAACCAAAATGTAGAAGTTCATGGGTACTTGACCCAAAAAAAAAAACACGGGTAACAGAGTTATTACGTCCAGGGAACACTTTGCCTATATTGTTTAGTGTAAATTTTTTAAAATATTTTTATTTTAGAAAATATATCTTATTTATAATCTATCCTTACCTTTTAAAAAATATCTATTGGTAGAGTATTTTAATTCTAAGAGAACCAAGAGTATTTTAATTGTAAATGTAGAAGAGGGAATCGTTAAAAGCATTGTAAGTTAACATTAGTTTTACACCGTTAGTAACTTTTTCTATATATACTTTATCAATCTAATCGTTGGGTCATAAGTATAAACTTTGATGATTGATAATGTCATATTTTATAAAACAAAATTAACAATAAGCAATTAATCACATGACTATTATTTTTCTTTTCTTGTACCTTTTATTTACATGGATAAATGCAAATGAGGTACATATACTCTTTTGTTAACAAATGTATGATCACTAGTACAAAATAGCTTTTGAGTGGCAATTGTTTTCTATTTTAGTGGCAATATAAATGACCACTAAAATTTTTACCAGCAATTAATTAATAACCGTTGTATCCAGTGTCGGTAAAAGTATTACCGGCTATTATAGCAAATGCCGGTAAAGACCCTCTTTATTGACGCTAAAAGACCTAACTTTTAGTAATAGTTAGTGACAATTTGTATAGCCACTAAAACCTCACCCTAATGACCGTTTAGAGTGCCAATTAATGGCCTTTGTTATTGCCGATAAAAGTTGTTTTGTAAAAAAAAATCAATTATGGTGACAATTTTTTATTCCTATTTATTTAGCAATCCAAAGGCACATTAAGATTCATTCAAAATAAATATAACATTCAAAATTACGAAGGGGTGTTGCGAGAATCGAACTCGCACCTCTCGCAAGTAAACGAGAATCATACCACTACAACAAACACCCTTATTTTAAGATAATTAAATTTTAAAAAATTGGTTTAAGAACATTATTCCTAACAAAATAATAGTATTAAATACAACTAAAATGTCAATAACAAAAAATTGATGGTGAATGTTCTCTCCAAAATTGTTTGGACTTTCCAAACTTTCTAAGCATGTCATCTAAAAAGAATATGTGACCTCAACTGCATATATAACATACCCAAGGTAGAATAAATAGCAAAACAAAAAGAATAAACAAAATTGATTTCCATAGGTTCAGTGTATTTTGCTTTAAATAAAATTATTTTTCTATCTACATGTTCTTCTCTTCTAATGAGTCATTTAAACTATAATTGTCAATAAACAAAGCATGTCCCACTTATTGCTAATTTAGTCTAGTTAATGTAACTACATGAAAAAATAAAAATAAGTAAATACTAAGGGTCCAAAACACTAATATGAACTTATATTTGTGTGATACTCAAAACAAAATCTTTGTTTCACCATGTATGGCTACTCCTAAATCTTGTCTCATCCGTTGCTCTAACTCCACAATCTTCAGATGCCTGCAATACTGAGACTATCAGTTATATGTAAAACATACAACCGAGTAACCCCCGGTCTAACTAAAAACATTTTAAATCAATATTGCAGCCATTCTAACTGGAAAATCTCCCCAAATAAAGGTCCTAACAATCACACCAAGCATATTCACACATTCAATACAAATACACTCACAATAATGCATGAAATGACAGGATTGTGAATGTATGCATGCCATGATATCTCTTTATTACTTTTCAATTCATTTGTTTCCTTTTCATCTTTTAACGGGAGTCTAGTGCACTAGATCTCCACCATAGGTACCTTGGCAGAAAGGCATAATTTGAGCTCACTGATACCCCCGGTAAGCATCCCTACCTGAATATCTGGAGCACTGTCAGGCTATCTTAACCCCTTTCGGGATAGTCTATGACTATCTTGACCCCTTTCGGGAGAGTCATTAAATTTTCAGGCCATCTTAACCCAATTTTCTAGGAGACCCTACTTCTTCAGGCCATCTTAACCCCATTTCTGGGAGACTTTACATTTCATTTTCATGCTTGTCCGCTTATCCGGTATACTACCGGTAGGATTCATTCATTATAATTTCACATTACATGTTATCATGCATTCAATAAACATCTTATATCAAATGCATCCAACATGTTCCGAGATTCATCATTCACCACAATACAATTTATTTAGTCATCAATTAAAGTACTTGCCATCCATATCACATATCACAATGTTTCCATGACCCTATTGCATATCCACTCAATCAATAGAAAACCATTCAATTTCTACTTTATATATATCTCACATACAATAGGGCAAACCATCCACATTCATACATAATACAATTACATGACACTATGCATGATTTTTAAAACATTAGGACCTATTTTTATCAATTCCGACCCTAAACATGGAGCCCTTGAGATTACATTTCATTTTGGAAGTATAGAAAGAGGTCCCTGTTCTGTTTCATATTCGCTGCCGCAAATTGGACACAAAACCTGGCCTCTGTTTTTTGTCAGCACTGCACCCTGTTGGTATTTTGGCCATAACTTGAGTTGTAGACCTCCAAATTGGGTGGAATCAAGGGCAAATGAAAGCTAACAAAATTATCTAGAAGTTTTTATTCAGAATCAAAGTTCTGAATCGATCTAATTCTAGTAGATAATTTCACTTGAATGCACCTGCCCATGATAAAAACCCAAATATGGCAGCTCTTGGTATTTTTCCTATAACTCAAGTTATACAACTTGAATTTTGATGAACTCGTGCCATCACAAAGTTAACAAAAGGTACTACAACTTTGTAAGAGGCCACGAAATCAGAATCCAAATAAAACCAAGTCAAATATTTAGTCCAAACTGTATTAAGATGAACCAAAACAGGGGAAAATGGTATTGATCAACTTTTCACAATTTGAATCCCACCTTCCATCTCAATTCATCAAAAATCATGAAAAATTCATCTAATTCAATACAAATCACTCAAGAATCAATTCACAAGGATGACCAAAGTCCAATTCCATCAATTTCATATCATCATCAAAATCATTCTCATGGCATACAAGATCATAAACATTCAATTTCAACATAACAATACAGACTTCAATCATGCACATAATCAAACATTCATACCAAATTTATCAACAAAGTTAAGTTCAGACCTAGTTCTAACATGCAATGGTTCAAACCCTAACATCATAAAGTCACTAATTTCTATATTTCCCTAATTGGGGTTTTGAGTTTGGGGTTACCTTAGAATTGGAGCTCTAAACTCAATCTCTAAATTCCACCGTGGAAGATTCTAAACCGGTAGAATTGGAGTTGCCGACGCGTAGATCATTTTATTCATCTGCTCCGGCGGCAACTGGCGGCCGAAACGCCTCCATGCAACAACCCAAAGTGGTGGTCACCACCACTTTTTGTCCCTCTCGCCTACTCCCTCTCTTTCTCATTTTGATCCATTTTTTTTTTTGTGTTTTTGTGTTGTGCGCACGAGAGGGTGAGGTATATAGGTGAGGGTGTGTGGTTAGGTGAGGGATGGTGCATGGTAAGAGTGTAGTCCTTAGTTTTAATTTATTAAAAATTGCACCTAAGTCCTTGTCTTTATAAAATTTAATAAAAGTCCAACTTAACATAATTTAAATAAATAAAAATCACAAGGACTTAATGACAACTTTCTAATTTTATATTTTAATCCCCTAAGCCCACCTTCCCTAAATTCCTTATCTTTTCTAAAATAGCCTCCCTCAAGGACACAATTGTGAATTTAAATAATCTATTCTAGAAGGTTAGAAATTTGGGATGTTACACCAATCCATGCTCACATCAAGTAATGTGCCAAGTCTTCACTTGTTGTCTCTTCAATCATAAAGCTGACGTAATTTTACTAAAGGATTGCTAGTTGTCAATGAAGTTTAATAATGTACTATAGATATTCAATGACAATGAAGGTGTGATCTTATAGTAATAGAGTTCATTTACATGCAAAATAACGAATACAAGATTCCTTCTTATTAAGAAATAAAGTTCAGAGTGTTATTAATACTAAGTAATGATCTTTTATGGAACGAACTCCAAAGTTACGAGTCCACTCACTAATGCTTTGACATCATTAGAGCCTATGTGATTATGCATTTGGCATGGGTGTCATTATTATGCCTAGGAAAAGTGGGAGTATATTGTAACGCCTATTGCAGCTCATTACTTGGTCGTGACAATTAAGTTTAGATTACAATTACTCTGAAATATTATTCTCATAAGGACAAACTAAAGTATGGAACAGTTGGAAATAGGCATGTACTAGATTACGAAACATGTAATTTCCATCTCATTCATCCATATTTGATGTATGTCATTAAGTGTACTAACTACTGTGATCATTGGGGTTTAGACACAACTTCACAAGTAGCAAAAGCTGTTATGGTTCCTAGTTGGTACGTAAGATGGACCAGATTGTACGGGTAATCTAAATTGAATAGCGTATAGTTGCACACCTAAAGTTTTGTTGTGATATAATCATTCAAATTAATATTAAGTGCAAGTGGGAAATTGTTGGAATTAATTAACTTAATTTCAACTAATTATTAGGTGTGGGGTGACTATTAATTTTTTGTTGGTACATCGGGAAGAAGGCTGACTATTAATTAGACAAGATTATTATCAGCTATTCAAATTATTTGATTTAACCGTTTAGTGATCGACACAAATGGGTTTACATACCAAAACAAAAATCTATTTTAGATTACAACAAAAAGATAAAGCAGGGGCGGCTTAAGGCCCAAGCAACCAAAGCAAAGGCTTGAAGCCTCCAAATTTTTAAGAGAAAAAAGGCCCCAAATAATTATTTTATTTTCAATTAACATTAAAAAGTGATTAAAAATATATTTAGTTTTAAAAATATCATACTAGTGATTAAAGTCTGATTTAAAATAAATTATACTAGTAAAAAATAATACATCAATTAATATACTTAATTTCATAATTAGTCTTAATTCTTTTTCAACGTATATATTGCTAATTTTTTTCATAAGTACCATATCCTAGTATTAGGATAAAATACAAATTATGTATGAGTAAATATGTTTGCTTTCCCTACTGGTATTGTCTCAATAATATTAAGAAAAAAATATCATTCACAACAAAAATTAATAAAATCTTAATTAAAGTCAATAATAATATAATAACAAAAATTGAATAAAATAACATCATTATCAGTTAAATAAATAAAATGTTACATAAATTAATAATAAAAATTTAATAATTAAGTGATTTCATAACTTGAAAAGTTAAAAAAGTAGATTTTAAACAAAATTAAATAATTTTAGTTTATTATCACGAATAATTTTAAAATGCCCCATGTCAAAGAACTCCTTTAGGCTTCTAAATATGTTGGATCACCACTGAGATAAAGATTAAGATGTGGACTGAGATGAGTGGAAATTTGGGTCTAGCTGGGCACGATGGGAACCCCATAGACGGTTATTATAAATAGGCCTGTCAAGAGGTGATGGTCCCTAACACATCAAACCGCCGTCTAGCCACGTACTCTTTCCCATTTGGAGTGAGGCATCCGGGATTGGCACTCAAGAGGTTTGATTGGCGAAGACCACAACACTTTTTCATCTAACCTCTTATTTCGTCTCTAACTTGTCAATAAGTTCGTGAGGAGCATAGATCAATGCGTTTGTAATCCAATAAAGCTTTCGCTGCATCTCATGCACTACTACAAAATGTGTATATAGCAACAATAATTTAGCGGCAATAGTCAAAATGCCAGTAAAATATGGTTTAAAGTTAAATTTTTGTGGCTAATAGACATTAGTCAATATACTAAGTTAGTAGCACTAGTAAAAACCTTATCTTATCATTTACCAATTTTTCCTTTCTTCGATTTACAGAGTTTACTTTTATGTCAAACTCTCCTTATTATTTCTCAAAGTCCTCTTCTCCCATTTCAATTTCTTCTTCTTCTTGAATTTAGCTTAATCTTCTTCTTCTCTAATTACTGTTCAACTTTCCTAATCTCTGCACTCGATCCCTTGAAACTCTCTTCTCTCTCAGAGCATTATATTGCCAACGCAACGCATGTTCTCTTCTTCTTCTATAATTTTGCGAAGTCTTTGTTGCATGCTGCTGGATGATGTGCAATCAAGGAGTTCTTCCATGGAAGAAGCATCACACATGTTAGGATTTTTGCTTCCAAAACGAATTTTCTCCTCTTTTCTGGAAGATTTCTTTGCCACGATGCTTAGAATTTTTTTTTCAATTCTTTTCAAATTGGTGGAATCATGGACAGTTGCTACAATTGTGATTTGATCTGATGAATCAGAGTTACTGTATTGTGCCTATAAAGTGTTTGATGAAATATTTGTGAGAGCACATTTGATTGAGTTACTGATCACTGTCATATTTGCTTCTAAAGATCTTGAGGTAGATTCATTTAACACTGAACTAGAAACTCAATTTCAAAGGTGTGTTTAGTATTAATTTCCCTTTATTATTTCATGAATAATTACAATGTAAAATTGTCATCTTGTTTTCATTTTATGTCTTTAAATGGGTTAAATATGTTTTTGGTCCCTTAACTTTAGCGAAAATCCGTTTTTAGTCCCTGAACTTTAAAAAGTTGGTTTTTAGTCCCTAAACTTTTAAAAAATTCACTTTTAATCCATCCGTACAATTTTTGGTGACGTGGCAAACTGAGGGCCCTTAATCAATCCACGTGTCAGCAGATCAGATTGCCACGTCACCAAATAATGTATAGAGGGACTAAAAATGAATTTTTTTGAAAGTACAGGGACTAAAAACCGACATTTTAAAGTTCGGGAATTAAAAATAAATTTTCGCAAAATTTTAAGGACTAAAAACATATTTAACCCTCTTTAAATTTATATAGAAAACACTAAAAACAAAATTAAAATAAGGTGCCAATTTTAATTTCATTTGTAATTATTAATAAAAATAAAAAATGAAAACTGAAAATGAGAATGAAAACTAAACAAATCCATGATTAAAAGTAATATGGAAATTCTTCTGTGATGGTTATTCAGAATGACATGATTAAGCTAGGAACCAAAGGGGTACTAAACGTGTTGAAAGCATGAGTTGGAGCAAAAGAATTCAAAAGAATAATTTTAACATCATCAATAACTGCTGTAACAATAAACCAACACAAAGGGAAGTACTTGAACTATGCTAAGTCACATAGTTGGGTAAATAATCAAAACATAAGACATGGCTTTTCACAATGCCCTGCATCAATGTCACTTAGTTTATTTTTGTGAACGCTTTTAGAGGAATTTTAAAAAATGAATGACTGTTTCTCATAGAAAAAAGTTTTATTAAAAATGTAGCAAGTTCTTGTTTCATTTAGCTTATTTTAGACCATATGAAAAATGTTATTATATCATATGTTTCCTTCACAACTAATTAGAATTAGCAAACTCAAGCTTATGGGAGGATTAACAATTCGGAGAACTTTTGGTCAACATTAGGGTCATAAGAATGTACAGAAATCTTTTGAGGTATAGATCAAATGGAATTGTATTGCATTGGTGCAGGGGAGGGGCGTGATATTGTATTATCATGATGTTGAATTGAATTATCAAAATTAATGTAAGTCTTTTAGGAAAAAAATTAATTTGACAAATATTGTCACTTACTTTGCTGGACCCTCCTCTTGACACTGTAATTAAATTAATTATTAGTATTTCTTTCTTCCCATTTCATTGATCATATTCATGAGACATGTTAGTATTATCAAGAATGATTGACCGATGACTAGTCTATTTTTGAAATGGAATATGATATAATGCAGATGAATGCATTAAAAAACATGGTGCTTAATGTTGTTAAGGCCAATGTCTTTCTGGATTCCTCTGGCAAGCACAAAAAGTTTTCCATCACTAAAACTTAGTGTAAAATTGTTTTTTTACTATAATTCCTTAATTCTTATACATTAATTGTATTGGATATATATATATATATATATGCTTGCTTGCTATAGTGATACAGGTAGAAAAGTGGAAGATCCAGAGTTGTTAGAGACAATCCGTTTGACAATTTTAAATAACATGATTCAATATCACACAGTATGTTTCAAATTTCAATTGCCTTGGACTATGAAATGGTTACTTCTATCTAGTACTATTACTATGTTGTTAATTAGATTAGCGTACATTACTAAATACTAATTGTTTTAAAATGGTGATCAAGGAATCAAGTGCCTAATTAGCATTTGGAGTAGCTTATGGACTTTTGTCTCCAAAGCAGCAGGTCAAATGCAACCAAAATATGTTGAAATGTTCCAGCTACTTTTGTGGCTTGGTAGTTCCTTTTTGTTACATTGGAAAAGTCAAAAAATTTATTTCTGCAAGGAATGGAAGGTAGAGAAAATAGAAGGTTTTTTGTCCGTCAAATCAAAATAACAATTATAATAAACATGTAGCCTATAAATTTGAAGGCATTTTTCATTTCTAATTAGATCAGAGAAAAACACAACAATTACAAAATAAAGAGAATTTTGTGAGATGTGTTATGTAATAAGGGTAGTGTGATCATAGGGAGTTTTGAAGTAATCATTTATGAATAATATGAAGTTGATTATTTCTCTCAATTTCTCTGGTGTAATTAATCTATTTTCCCAACAACTGGTATCAGAGCTTCGGTTGAGATTTTTGGGGAAAATGAAGTGTTGAGAGAAATCACACTACCTAGGTGAGAGATGACGACGTCAGCTACCACGTCAACGCAAAGCCAACAACGCGTCATCGCTACGTGTCATCCCGTCAGCTTGTTGCCCCATTTTATTAAATTTGGCTCGAATTTTTTTTCTTCTCGCAACGAAGGATGGACGATTCATCTTGTGCCACGATTAAACTCACTGCCAACAACTATACACTTTGGAAACCAAGGATGGAGGATCTCCTTTATTGTAAAGACTACTATGATCCTATAGAGTATAAA
This sequence comes from Cyamopsis tetragonoloba, assembly GCA_037177725.1. Classification (NCBI taxonomy): domain Eukaryota; kingdom Viridiplantae; phylum Streptophyta; class Magnoliopsida; order Fabales; family Fabaceae; genus Cyamopsis; species Cyamopsis tetragonoloba. The sequence continues at coordinate 34,697,603 of CM074122.1, forward strand.
GGAACAAACCCAAATCCTACTAAGGATGTAGAGTGGAAGAAGATGAATAGAAAAATAGTTGGTTTGATTAGACAATGGATTGATGATAGTATCTTTCATCATGTGTCTCAAGAAACTGATGCTTATGCCCTTTGGAAGAAGTTAGAGGATATGTATCAATCTAAGACAACACGAAATAAAGTCCTCCTTATGAGGAAGTTGGTGAATATGAAATTGCAAAGTGGAATGTCAATGGCGGAGCATACCAGTGAATTTCAGAATCTAGTAAACCAAATGTCTGCAGTGGAGTTAAATCTTGATGATGAATTGCAAGCTCTCTTACTTCTTAGTTCTCTTCCTGATAATTGGGAGACTCTAGTAGTCACTCTCAACAATTCAACTACTGGTGGAAAACTCACTATGTCTATGGTGAACGATGCCTTGTTCAACGAGGAAGCTAGGTGGAAGGACAACGACGTAAACAATGAGGAAGCCTTTGTCACACAAGGTCGGGGGAGACAGCTAAGGGAAAATCAAAGCAGATGGAAAGGTAGGAGCAAAAGCAGGGGCAAAAGTCGACCGATAGAAGGGGTAGTATAAGGGTGGAAACCAAGGTGCTATCAGTGTGGAATGCAAGGTCATCTCAAAAGAGACTACAGAAGGTTACGAAGGGAGCAAGACCCAGAAAGCTCTCAAGCAAGCAAGGAAAGAGAGACACAAGTCACATTTGTCGAAGAGGTGGTTGCATACGCTATTCAAGAAGAGTTATGCATTGTGGAGTCAGGTGGAGAAATTGAGTGGACAATTGACACTGCAACTTCTTGTCATGCCACTCCTCGAAGAGACATTTTCGCAACATATGAGGCCGGTGATTTTGGCACTGTAAAGATGGGAAACACCAGTGTTGCTAAGATTGTGGGTATTGGCGATGTACAAATAGTAACAGATGTTGGGTGCAGAGTTACTTTGAAGGATGTTCAACATGTGCCAGATCTTCGACTGAATTTACTTTCAGTATGAACCCTTGACCAACGGGATTTTGAAAACCGCTTCCGCGATAGCACATGGAAAATGTTGAAAAGAGTCATGAATGTTGCTTATGGACAACTTTGTGGTAGCTTATACAGAACTTGAGTAAAGATCAACTTAGAAAGCATGAATGTAGTGGAGTAGGAGTTCAGGATTTGTGGCACCAAAGACTCGGCCACATGAGTGAAAAGGGTTTGTCAACCCAGATGAAGAAGAAGTTAATCACTATTAAGGATACAATGAGTCATCCTTGTAATCATTGTTTGTTTGGTAAACAACGAAGAATTTGTTTCAGCTCATTATCAGTGCAAACATTAGAGTTGTTAAGTTTGGTTCATTCTGATGTTTGCAGTCCTTTGGAGGTGGAATCATTAGGTGGTAATAGGTATTTTCTAACTTTTATTGATGATGCTTCTAGAAAGGTTTTGGTGTATTTTTTGAGGACCAAGGATCAGCTATTGGGAATTTTCAAGAAATTTCATGCCATGGTATAACGGGAAACAGGAAAGAAGTTAAAGTGTCTTCGTTCAAACAATGGAGGAGAGTATACTTCCAAGGAGTTCAATGCCTATTGCAATAAATATAGCATTCGGCATGAGAAGACGGTACCACATACACCTCAACACAACAGTGTAGCAGAAAGGTTAAACCAAACCATTATGGAGAGAGCTAGAAGCTGTTCGCACTGCCTGTTACTTATTAAACAGATCACCGTCAATTCCTTTGAACTTTGAGATTCCAGAGAAGGTATGGTTTGGAAAAGACCCCTCATACTCACATATGAAGGTGTTTGGGTGTTTAGCATTTTCACATGTATCCAAAGAGGGAAGGCAAAAGCTTAATGCAAGAACCACACCATGTATCTTTATTGGTTATGGAGATGAAGAGTTTAGATACAGGTTATGGGACCCAAAGGAGAGGAAGGTGTTCAGAAGTAGAGATATGATATTCTAAGAGAACTAGACATATGAAGACCTAGAAAAGCCTACGGTGACTAAAGGTCTAATTATTAAAGATATTATTCCCGATCCATCACCAACTACCGTGGAGAACGCTGAAGTACATGAGGACTTTCCTGAAGACTTACAGGAGTATGCAGAAGAGGTTATTGAATCGGGGGAACTTCGACAACCAGAGGAAGATGGACTTGAAATTGAAGCGCCACTAGAACCAAATGAGCCTCGGTTTCGAAGATCGGAAAGAGGCCGGATTCCATCAACAAAGTATCCAGAATCACAGTTTATTCTTCTTACTGCAGAGGGAGAGCCAGAAGGGTACAAAGAAGTATTATCTCATCCAGACAAGGAGAAATGGTTGTAGGCTATGCAGGATGAGATGGATTCTTTACACAAGAATCAGACATATGACATAGTGCATGTTTGGTAAAATGTTGATGGTGTTGAGAATTGATTTTGAAACATCAAAACTGATTTTGAAACATCAAAATTGATTTTAGATAGTTAGTTTGTTGTTTGGTTTTGAGTTTGGATAAAACCAAAATTAATTTTGAGTTGCCAAAATTGATTTTAGTAAAAGCAAGTTGAGTGTTGCTTTCACGTTGAGTTGAAAATTTTACACTGTATTCTTACTCCAAACTTGTTTTTGACTAAAAATTTTCCAAACATAAATCACATTATCTTAAAATCAATTTTACACAAAATCAATTCTTCAAAATTATGTTGATCTAAAATCAATTTTACCACCGCTAAACCAAACACACACTTAGTTGAGATCCCTAAAGGAAAGAAGGCGCTATGAATAAATGGGTGTTCAAGATCAAGAAAGATAGTAGTGGAAAGATCATAAAGCACACGGCGCGGTTGGTGGTTAAAGGGTTCCTCTAGAAGAAAGGAATCGATTTTGATGAAATATTCTCTGTCGTGGTAAAGATGACATCAGTGCGTGTCATTCTTGGATTGACCACAAGCCTAGACTTAGAGCTTGAGCAGATGGATGTGAAGACTGCATTTCTTCATGGTGATTTACATGAAGAAATATACATGACACAACCTGAAGGTTTTGAGGTTCCGGGGAAAGAGAACCTTGTGTGTAAACTGAAAATGAGTTTGTATGGCCTTAAGCAAGCTCCGAGGCAATGGTATAAAAAGTTTGACTCTTTCATTGTGAGTCAAGGCTATAGGAGAACAACATCAGATCAGTGTGTTTACTTCAAAAAGTTCCTAGGAGGAGACTTTGTTGCACTGTTATTGTATGTGGACGACATGTTGATAGTTGGGAAGGATGTATCAAAGATAAAGCGTTTGAAGGAGGAACTTTTCAAGTCTTTTGATATGAAAGACTTAGGACAAGCTCAGGAAATTCTTGGCATGCACATTTATTGGGAAAGAAAAGTCTGAAAGTTATGGCTGTCCCAAGAGAAGTGTATTGAACGGGTGATTCAGAGGTTCAATATGGAGAATGCCAAGCCGGTAAGCCAACCATTGGCTAATCACTTCAAGTTGTGCAAAAAGTCATGTCCGTCCTCTAAATAGAACATGTTAGACGTTCCTTATTCCACGAAGTTTGATGTATGCAATGGTGTGTACGAGACTAGATATAACTCATGCTGTTGGAGTAGTAAGCAGATACATGTCAAATCTTGGAAAAGATCATTGGGATGCAATTAAATGGATTCTTAGGTACCTTCAGGGTACATCTAAGATGTATTTGTGTTATGGGGGAGTTGATCCGATCTTGGAAGGTTATACCGATGCTGACATGGCTGGAGATCTTGATGGTAGGAAATCTACATCAGGATATATATACACTTTTCCAAGGGGAGCCGTGTCTTGGCAATCAAGATTGCAAAAGTGTGTTGCTTTATCCACAACAGAGGCAGAATATATAGCAGTAGCTGAAGCCAAAAAAGAAATATTGTGGTTGAAGTGTTTTCTCCAAGAACTTTGGATCAAGCAAAATGAGTACATGATACATTGTCATAGTCAAAGTGCATTGAACTTGAGTAAAAATTCAATGTATCATTCCCGCACAAAACACATTGATGTTCGCTATCATTGGATACGCGACATGATTGATCAACTAGCATTGAGTTTGGCAAAGATTCACACCTATAAGAATGCTGTATACATGCTTACAAAGGTGGTCACTCGGGAAAAGCTTGAATTGTGTAAAGACAATGTTGGAATGGATGTAAGATGATGAATTTCAAGATGTAGCTGGAGGGGGAGAATTGTTGAAATGTTCCAGCTACTTTTGTGGCTTGGTATTTCCTTTTGTTACATTGGAAAAGTCAAAGGATTTATTTCTTCAATGAATGGAAGACAGAGAAAATAGAAGGCTTTTCATCCGTCAAATCAAAATAACAATTATAGTAAACTACAACCTATAAATTTGAAGGCATTTTTCATTTGTAATCAGATCAGAGAAAAAGACAACAATTACAAAATAAAGAGAGTTTTGTGAGATGTGTTATGTAATAAGGGTAGTGTGATCATAGGGAATTTTAAAGTAATCATTTATCAATAATATGAAGTTAATTATTTCTTGTGTAATTAATCTATTTTCCCAACAAAATACTCATTTATTTGCAAACATACATTACATTTTAATTTTCAATGGTCTCTCAAACTATCTTTAACCTTATTTGTTCTGTGAATATAAATGAGGTTGATGTGGACATAGCAACCCACTTAACCATCACTGATGATGGCCCAGGTCGAAGGTGATGTGTTATGAATGAGAAAGGTGAGGTGGCAATTCATGCAAAGGACCAAGGCACACGTCAGAACCTTAGAGAAGCAAGGCGCGTGAGCTCGAGGGAAAGGAAGGCAAATACACGTTTTGATGATTTTGTGTGGGCCAAGCTAGCTATATAGGGAATACGGTTATAGAGAGAGGATATGCATGTATTGATTCTGCTCTTTCTTCTCTGAATTTTCTCTGTTCTACTGCTTAATTCCTTCTGTACTTTTCTGTTGTGATTTCTACAAATTCTGTCAGTGACTCTGTGTCCTTGTTATTGTTGTTGCTGAATTCAATAATACTACATGCATTTCTTCCACTGTTACTCATTGTTAGTTAAGTTCGTTGTCATAACATGCTGCCAAGTAACATGAGCTTCTTAATTAATTACTCATCATTCTATAAAATCTGTGGACATAGCAGATTTTATTTACTCTATGTTTGATATCGTGTTCGTGATAAATGGTTAATGCTTTGAATAATGTTTTTCCTTACCTTTGACCTTATAAGTTCAAGATCTAGAAAACTGAACTAAGTTTCTCTTTCTCGTTGCAAGTTGGATAAAGGTTTATCAAAAGATGATAAAAAATTAAAATCTTGCTCAGCAATGTTGGCTTAAAGTGGTTAGTCAAACATACTAGCATCAATTCTTTATTCACTTATAAATTGGTTTGTCACTCATTCGTGAAATACATTTAGTAATGCAAAAATTGGTTGGAAGCGGTTAGTCAAGTATACCTGCACCGGTTCACTTAATGTTAGAAGTCCCACATCGGCTAGTGATATGACCATTGTTGAGTTTGTAAGGGTGTGACAATCCTTATCCTACAAGTTAGCTTTTGGGATTTAGTTAGACACAAACCCAAATTGTAAGATGGTATCAGAGCCTATCCTAGACCCGTTTGTTGGCCCCATGTTTGTTGTTGGGTGTTTGTTAGTCACGTATTGTTGGGCCACCCATTTGTTTGTCCACCCGTGTTTGTCCACGCTCCAGTTGTGTAGTGCTTGGCATGAGGGGGCGTGTTAGAAGTCCCACATTGGCTAGTCATATGACCATTGTTGAGCTTATAAGGGTGTGACAATCCTCATCCTACTAGCTAGATTTTGAAATTGAGTTAGGCCCAAATCCAAATTGTAAGACTTATGTCTTTTTCTATTAACTTGCACTCGTTTAATTTGCATAAACTATGATAGAATAGGCCTAAATGCTTAAAAGTTATATGGTGGCTGTTTAAGAATATAATGAAATAGGGGACGCATTAATAGTTAATACGTTTTATTAGGGTGTTTGGTCTAGTTGTATGATTCTCACTTTACATGTGAGAGATCACGAGTTCGATTATCGCAACACCCATACTTAATTAATTTTAAATTTTAAGTTTTACTATGCAACTAGTTTGTTGATAAACATTGAATTGCTATGGTCTTATTTTAAGCTCTTCATTCATGTGTTTACTACTTAAATAATTGTAATTATGGTATAAAACTTTTTTGACAATAAATACTTTTAACGGAAAAAATAAATCCCAATAATTGGGCTAAAATATGTTACATAGATTTAGGTTTTAGTGGCTATATAAATTGCCACTAACTATAAATAATAGCCGCTATAAGTTTTGTTCTTTAGCGGCAATAAATTGGGACTTTATCAGTAATTGTTGTAATGGCCGGTAATACTTTTACAGAATACAACAACTATTATTTAATTGACGGTAAAAGTTTTAGTAACTATTTGTATTGTTAGTATAAAATAATTGCCACTAAAATGCCATTTTCTACTAGTGGAGTTACTAGCAGTAAAGGATCCAAGTACTTCTCTAGAACCATGACTCTATCATTTTAACACAACGGCCTCCTAACGTTATTGGATATTTCTATTCAGTTTTAAGAATATTCCAACATTAACTTGTGTATCTTAAAATTCACTTTTTTTCTTTAAAGAAAATATGTCTGGAATATTGGAGTTTCTATATATTACGTTGCCTTATGACTTGTTTGGTTCGACGTTATCGCAGAAGTGAGAAATCACATTATATTGTAATTTTATTGAAATTTAGCGATCACCAATTTCTGTTTCGAAAGTTATATAGATAAAATTGTGTATTTAATTTCGTGTAGTAATATTTTAAGATAAGACAATCATTGTCACTCTAATTTTTTACTTGTTTACTCTATTAAATAATTTATTACATGTAATTATTACTTGTCATTTTAAGTCATTTTAAAAATATAAACTACCTAATAAGCTAATTTTACAAAACATCTCTACTCAATTATATGTCACAAGTCATAAGCTATAAGCTACAAGCTATAAATCATAAGCTATAAACTATAAGCTATAAACAAGCGTTACCAAACAGAGCCGAATGAAAAAAATGAAAACACTGGAGCAGAGAAGGAAGAAGTGCTGCCAGGAAGAGAAAGGAAGAAAACGTTCAGGGGAGGAGGGCTTTGTGTGAGTGTCAGAGTGTGTGTGAGGGTTTTGGTTTCCTATTTAACAAAAAAAAAAATCAGTACCATTTCTTTTTTTATCAATTCTCTCTTTATTTGTTCTGCTCAATCTAAAACCAAAATTTCTCTCTTTTTAAATTTATGTTTTCTCACTTTGAACTTTCAATTTTTATAAACAAAAACCAATAAACTAGAAATCACATGTTTTTGTCATTTTAGTTAAATTTAAAAAAGAAAAACAATAAAATTAATTATGAACATGTTTTCTATAATATGTGTCAAAATAATACTAAGAAGAAATTAACTTACTTCCCTGAACTTTACCATTTCATTACACAAACCTCCCTTACGGTTAAAAGTCCATTAGTGAAATTAGTTAAGGATGTCTTTCATCTCACTTCCAATCCAAATACATTAGTGAATTGTTAATTTTACCCATGTTATCAATTTTACATGCAAATTTTTACCGTAACATCCCCTGAGCTTTACTACTATTTGTTATGGACCTAACTCGCGAAAAGAACACATGCACGTCTCACGTGGGTGACCTAAGCCGTCGATGCCATGTCGTGTTCCCACGACATGGACGCCCGACTTAAGGCTCAAGGGACATCATTCCCACGTAAAGACCGTTACAGATCCATACCTACCGCCGTGATTCACGGAAGTATGATAGTGACAGGTTTGACTTTAGTGACCCAATTAACACTATAAATACCTGTAATTCACCTTTATTCGGTACGCTTTTCATTACTCAATAACTGAGAATTATTCCCTGTGACACATAACTAACTTGACCGTCGGAGTGCTTGCAGGTACCCCCTTCACCACCAGGTGAGTGGCCGGAATCATCCAACCACCGCACCGGAGACCAGATAGGAGGCCATATCCGCCATGCCAAGTGCATGATGAAACATTGGCGTCGTCTGTGGGGAAGAAAAATTATTCTTCTCTGATCATAACTTATCTCTTATTTCCTACTTTTTTCTGGTGATTTGCAGGAAGAATACAGCCGGAGTCAAGAACTCAGCCTTTTTCTTCTCACTCAGTCACTTTTGCTAGTTATCAAGGTGAATTCCGATCAATTAATCGGTGCAAAAGTCATTTCTAACCGATTAATTGGTGAAATATGACTTTTGCACCGATTAGTTGAACAGATAATCGTCTTTCTTGATGCTTTTGTTATAACTACGCTTAGATTCTTGCATATTTATGCAATTTCATCACCAATCCTTTTGAACTCTGTTTCACTGATGTCGCTGCATGAACATAATTGTTCCTTTGCAAATTACTTATTACATGACAAGTATATTCAACAAGGACACGATTAGTTTCAATTATCTGCTAGAAACATGTAATGCTACCATATTATGCAAACAAAACTTCACTCATAGTTTTTCTTATTTACTTTAAATACTCCACAAGGACAAAAATTACCCTTGTGCATGACACAATATACCTTGCTGGAACAAATAAGACACGGCATAATCGTCAATCTCATGCCAACTGGATGGGTTGGCTCACTCTCCAGGTTGTAAACGGCAAGTCAACTGGTCGAATAGGGACAAAAAATTTCCTTGTCGGCTAATACACGAAACTTGTAATGGAAAGCATCAACAGATTTGTGTTGTTTCCATGCCAACTGGGATAATCTCACCCAGGGAAGCAAACAATGGCAACTCATAATGTCAAAAGATCACATTACGAGATTACATGACAAGATGTGAGATATTAGCAATGATCCCAAAATTAGGCCGACAAAGGAATGAGCTACTTTATCAGAATGTAAGCGCACGTTATTGTTATTTTTTGTATATATGTATCCCAAATCACATATATATAAAGAAGGGGACTATGTGTATTTATATATAATGGAAAAGGGAAACAAAACATCAATGCATTAATTAAGTTGTTTTGATAATTAAACGCTAGGTAGTATTCTTGTGCAAATTGTTATGTTTGAATCTTAGCTGACACAAACCTTTGAACTGTAAGTTGTTTGCTTGATTAATAATCATTAATTTATAAATTTTTCTTTCTTTGGTTCTTTGTTGCATGATAATTTTGTTATAATTATTCTCTTCATTAATTTATAAACCTTTGATGCTTGATTAATAATCTTTAATTCATATGTGCTCCAAGTGTGATTATCTAGCTAATAAATAATTGTATTTATAAATAAATATATTCTTGGCCCTGTTGTTTAGAATATGTATAGTGGATTGAAATATCCGACTAAACTAACAATTGGGGTAAATCCAAGTTAAGAGCAAAGTTTACAAGACAAAAAATGCATTTGAGGCCTAACAAATTAATATATATAAAACACGTATTCAATTGACGATGCAATACACGGGAAGCGTGTATCAGATGCAAAAGCAAAGTCCCAAATCCGGAAGGTGCACATGAGATCTGACAGCGTAGAGTGTAGAAAACACACTAGACCCAAACAGCAAACTTTGAAATATAAAATGTGCGTATGAGAAGTCAAAATAGAGAAGTATGAGATCAAAAAGAGAAACAAATACAATAAAGTAATCAATATTTATTGAAGAGTTCAAACCAAAAGCGGGCAGCAAGTGGTAAGGTGAGTACTTTACTAAGCACTTAATTCATTTGCGGTGTTCATATACCATATTCATGCATTATATTGCATTTATACATGTCAGTTATTCATAAAAATTTTTACTCTATATAAAGCGTTTGGTAGCATTGAAAGGAGAGATATACATTTTCTAACTAAAATCGCTCTGCGAAAAAACGCTTCAACAAATAAGAAAGACAACGCGAATGATTAAAACAATAACTAGAGGGCTTTCCACATAAGGGTGGTCTCATATCGCCAGCGCAGGTATCATGAGCAATCATAAATATTCTTGGCCATGAAAAGAAAATCTTTTGTCTCTTTACTAGTATGTTTTGAAGCGTAACTTTTTATATGTTTGTTGACAAAATTTCTTACAATTTATTAGATGAACTCATCTCTATTGACAATATTTTGTGTAGTGTGATTAAATTATTTCTCCACAAATAACGCCTCTCGCAACATATAAGATGGAAAAGCTTTAACCCACTATCACGCAAAGGATGACGCTTCCGGATTTTTTGCACTTAAGAAAGAAATACTTGAGAAATTTCTTTCTCAAGTGCAAGAGAGCTATTGTTGGGGAATCGTCATCTAACAATTATTAATTAGGATTAATCGCGATTTAATTATCGTTAATTAAGAGGCAGCGTGACTTTGATATTCACGCTGACTTGCTCTTTAAGACTAAGAGCGCACTTGGAAGGGCGCCCTAAGACCAGCGCGCTCCAATATCTTTCACAGTTCACTCTCAATATAATACGTTGTGTTTACCGTCTTTGACCACATTAAAATATGTGCACTACTTGCACCCAAAGAAAAGGGAATAAGACCCACTCTATAAAAGGGAGCCCAACAACTACTCAAAGGGGACTCAATGGAACCCTAGTTACCACCATTTGTCACTTTTTCTCTTCTTCCTCCTCCTCCTTCTTCCTTTACTCTCTTCATCACTAAGCTCACGCCCGCACCTCATAAGTCTACGAACCCCATCCCTAAACACTGCAACAAGCTCTAGAAACTAGTGTTTTAGAATCAAGTGACAAAGATATTTGCACTTGTGACATTGAGTATGCATCTATTTTTATATAATATTTAACTTCTATTGAAATAAACAATGTTAAGTGATGAAATTCAATCCCCGGTGAATCTTTATTTTATTTGTTTAACATTTTATCAAGCTCTTATTTTATTACAAGTTTACACTTCACTATGCTTTTGTCACACTTTTGACTCAATTCTTGATCAAATAAATTCAGTGCTCCCTCAGGACAATACACGTTTTATCACTATACTTGAAACGAGTTAACCATTTGGGGTTTTATAAAAAAGTTAACAAATTTCTGGCGTCGTTGCCGAGGAGCACGGTAGTTTATTTTTAAGTTTTGAGTTGATTTGTAAAAATTTTATATATTAATTCTTTTTGTATTTAATTGTATATTTGTACCTAACTCTCACCATTGTTCCAGTATTGTTGTATGCTTACTCGCAGCAAAAGCCAAAGAGATAAGTTATTGTATATTGACGAAATTGAGGCATTTGCAAGCCGAAAGTCTGCAATGAAACACCGAGAACAAAAGGAGGGATAGAGTTCCTCAATTTTCTCTAGTAACTCTACACATTATGCTACTCTTGTCATGGCTGAGGAAGTTCATAATCCGTTGAGGGTTGTCCTTGGTGACTATGTGATTCCTCAAGGTCCAAGGAATCGGTTTGCTATTGTCTTGTCCCCCACAGCTCAGCAAATAGAGATTAAGCCATATTGGTATAATCTTATTATGACTAATCAATTCACGGGGAAAGATCATGAGCACCCGCATAATTTCATGGAAACCTTTTATGATCTTGTAGCGACTATGGGCGTGGATGAAGCAAGTACTGAGGATGGCTATATGAAATTATTTCATTTAGCACTTATTGGAGATGCAAAAGAATGGTCTAAGACTCTTCCGAGTCAAAGTTTGAACACATGGAGTGAGGTTGAAGAAACCTTTTTAACAAGGTTCTTTCCTCCTTCTAAAATGATCCAAGTGCAATCTGAAATATCTGCTCTTAAGTAGGGGCAAGATGAAGCATTTCATGAGGCTTGGGAGATGTACCAAAGGTTGTTAAGAAAATGCCCAAATCATGGGTTGACCGATGTTGCAAAGCTGAATATATTTTGTGCAGGATTGAACCATCAATGTAAAATCCATCTTACTGCAACTGCTGGAAGGTCACTTAAAACCATTGATGTACCGACTGCAATGAAAATTATCACTTCTATGGCAGCAAGTGATGGAGCTGGTCATCAGCCGAGAAGCCAAGTCTCAAAGCCCAAGGGTGTTCTTGAATTAAATTCTTCTGATGCAATAAGCTTATGACTCAACAAATTGAGCTCTTAAGTCAAGCTATTACCCTATTGGTGCCTAAGCCGCAACAAGTTCAAGTAGTGAATCAACAAGCTCAAGTAAGAGCATGTGAGTTGTGTGGTGACGCTCATTCATACACTCAATGTCCACATGCATCCTGCCAAAAAGATGAGGAGTTGAATTTTGTAAATAATCAGTCAAGAGGAAATTTCTTTTCTTCACCCTTTAAATCTAACGTTTCCTATGCTGGAATACAAGGGTGGAAGAATCTTCAAGGACAAAATCAAACGAATTGGAAAAATTCAACGAATTCATCTAACAGGCCGCCATTTGTTCCAATGGTAGAGAGGACCATTAAATTGAAAGATACCTTGGATAAATTTATCCAAGCCTCATTGGCTAATCACCAAAATCATGAGGCTTTCTTGAAAAACACTGAGGCGTCTATCCAGAATCTTGAGACTTAAGTTGGTCAAATCTCTAAGCAATTGACAGAGCTTACCACTACTCCTTTCTCTGCTAATACCACCACAAATCCTAAAGAACAATGCAATTCCATTTCCACAAGCAGTGGTAAGGAGATTAATAAAGGAATAGGGGATCATTTGAATGAACCCGAGGATGTGGAAGGAAGTGTAGAAAAAGTAGCTATGGAGGAAGTAGAAAAGGAAGTTGAAAGTGAAAGAAGTGAAGAGAAAAATAATGTAAATAATGAAAAAAAAATCAAAAATAAAATGAGGACAAGGAGATGATGGATGGAGTACCTCAGGTGAAAGAGGTTCCTTATCCTGTGCATCCATCAAAGAAGACGAAGGAAAAGCAATATGCTTGGTTTCTGGACATTTTCAAACGGCTTCAAATAAATGTGCCATTCATGGAAGCTATGGAGGAAATGCCCACATATGCCAAGTTCATGAAGGACTTGTTGACTAAAAAAAGAAAGATCAAAGATGAAACTGTGGAACTAGAAGCCGGGTGTAGTGCTATTATTCAAAAATATTTGCCTCATAAGACCAAAGATCCGGGTAGTTTTACTATCCCTGTTACTAATAATGCTCTTCCCGTGGGGAAGACATTATTGGATCTTGGTGCAAGCATTAACCTCATGCCGTTATCCATGTTAAAACGGATTGGTGATTTGGAAGTGAAACCCACTAGAATGACTCTTCAACTGGCGGATAGGTCATTAAAGTTCCCTTATGGTGTAGCGGAGGATGTTCTAGTGAGGATTGATAAATTTGTTTTTCCGGTTGACTTTGTCATCATGGATATTGAGGAAGATTTGGAGGTGTCTTTGATTTTAGGGCGACATTTCATGAAAACGGCAAGAGCCATTATCGATGTCGATAATGGTCAACTCAATGTACGAGTTGAAGATGATGAGGTTAAGTTTGATGTCTTAGAGGCCATGAAACACCCAAAGGAGAAACAGTCAGCCTTTAGGGTGGATGTCATGGAATAGGCATTTCTATTAGGGATGTAAGAATTGTACAGTGAAAACTCTTTAGAAAAAGCCTTAGTGAAGTCTCATGCAAAGTTATATGACTTGGAGGAAGTTGAGCTTGAAAAATGTTTGAGGGACCTAGATACTCTTAAAGAGCTCCCCATGAAAACATTTGTTCCGGAAGATTTACCAAAGGGAGAAAAGTCAGAAAATAAAAAATTGGAGTTGAAAGTGTTGTCGTCTCATCTAAAATATGCATTTTTAGATGAAGGAAGAGGCAAGCCAGTTATTATTAATAATTCACTATCTTCTGCTCAAGAGGCACAACTCTTAGAGGTTTTGAGAGCCAATGAAGGTGCAATAGGATAGGCATTGACTGATCTTAAAGGTATAAGTCCTTCTTTTTGCATGCACAAAATACATATGGAAGAGGATTTCAAACCTGTTGCCCAGCCTCAAGCGATTGAACCCAACTATGAAAGAAGTAGTGAGGAAAGAAGTTCTTAAGTTACTTCAAACTGGTATGATTTATCCCATTTCCATAGTGAATGGGTGAGTCCAGTTCAAGTGGTCCCGAAAAAAGGTGAGATGACGGTTATTCAAATTGCAAAAAATGAGTTAATCCCCACAAGGACAGTGACCGGGTGGCATATGTGCTCGAAAATTAAAACAAGCCACCAGGAAAGATCATTTTCCTTTACCCTTTATTGACCAAATGCTTGAGAGACTGGCTGGCCAGACGTATTATTACTTTTTAGATGGATATTCTGGGTACAACCAAATATTGGTAAACATAGAAGATCAAGAAAAGACATATTTTACATGTCCATTTGGAGTTTTTTCCTACAAACGTATGCCATTTGGATTATGTAATGCGCCTGTAACTTTTCAAAGATGCATGCTCGCCAAATTTTCGGATTTGGTTGAGAAATGTATCGAGGTATTCATGGACAAATTTTTCTATTTTATGTAAGAGTTTTGACGAATGTTTGAACAATCTGAATGTTGTGCTGGGTAGATGTAATCAAACAAATTTGGTACTTAACTGGGAGAAGTGTCATTTCATGCTGGAAGAAGGGGTGGTGCTGGGTCATAAAATCTCTTCTAAAGGGATTGAGGTTGACAAAGCAAAAGTGGAAGTCATTGAAAAACTTCAACCACCGGTGAATGTGAATGGAGTCAGGAGTTTTCTAGGACATGCCGGTTTTTATCGGAGATTCATTAAGGATTTCTCGAAGATTGCCAAGCCACTTAGTAATCTTTTGGTTAAAGATGTGCTTTTCAATTTTGATGCTAAGTGATTGGAAGCATTTGAGAGACTAAAGAAAAATTTGATCGTGGCTCCAATCATAGTCGCTCCAAATTGGTCTTGGATTTTGAGCTTAACTATGATGCAAGTGACTATGCTATTGGTGCCGTATTAGGCCAAAGAAAAGATAAAATTTTCACCCAATACATTATGCTAGTAAAGTACTTAATGATGCACAAGTTAATTATGCAACTACAGAAAAAGAATTACTAGCTATTGTATATGGGTTGGAAAAGTTTCGATCTTATCTTATAGGGTCCAGAGTGATTGTCTTTACTGACTATGCAGCTATTAAATACCTGGTGACTAAAAAAGCGTCGAAGCCAAGATTGCTTCGTTGGATTCTTTTGGTGCACGAATTCAATCTAGTCATCAAGGATAAATAGGGCTGTGAAAATTATGTGGCTGATCATCTTTCACGACTCAATATTACAGAGGTGACTAGCGAAGAAGAAGAAATTGTCGAATAATTCATGGATGAACGTTTGTTGCTAATTCAAAAAAGGTCATAGTTTGCGGATATGGCTAATTTTAAGGTAGCGGGTATCATTCCGGATTAATATACTTGGCAACAGAAGAAAAAGTTCTTCAAAGATTCTTCTTACTTCGTTTATGATGATCCATTTTTATTCAAATTTGGTGGAGATAGTCTTCTGAGGAGGTGTATTTCCCGTGAAGAATCAAAAAGTATATTGTGGCATTGTCACAATTTACCCTAGGGGGACACATTAACGGTGAATGCACTGTAGTCAAAATATTGCAGTCCGGTTTCTATTGGAAAACAATCTTCAAAGATGCTCACATATATGTGAAGGAGTGTGATAAGTGCCAAAGAACCAGAGGAGTGACAAGGAGAAATGAGATGCCATTAACCATTATGCAGGAGGTTGAGGTATTTGACTGTTGGGGAGTTGACTTTGTTGGTCCGTTTCCACCCTCTTTCACAAATGAATATATTTTGGTAGAAGTGGACTATGTTTCTAAATGGGTAGAAGCAATTCTCTATGTAAGAGGAGATGCAAAGACTATAGTGACATTCTTGAAAACAAATATATTTTCAAGATTTGGGTCCCTGAGAGTACTCATCAGTGATGGGGGTTCGCACTTTTGCAACTCCTAGTTGAAAAAAGTCTTGGAACATTATGGGGTGAGACACAAAATTGCTAGTCCTTACCACCCTAAAACTAATGGTCAAGCTGAAGTCTTGAATAGAGAAATTAAGGGAATTTTAGAAAAGACCGTTAGTGTTTAAGAAAAGATTGGTCCATCAAATTGGATGATGCTCTGTGGGCGTACTAGACAGCTTATAAAGCTCCCATAGGATTAACTCCTTTTCAGTTAGTCTATGGGAAGTCCTGTCTCTTATCGGTCAAACTGGAACATAAGGCATATTGGGCTTTAAAGTACTTTAATTTTGACCAAACAACAGCTAAGGCAAAACAAAAAATACAACTTCATGAATTGGAAGAGAGACTTCGTGCTTATGAGTCTTCAAGGATATACAAAGAAATAATGAAGTTGTATCATGACAAAAAGTTGGTCAAAAAGTGGTCCGGGCCCCTTTAGGGTTAAGGAAATAAGACCTTATGGGGCCGTAGAGATTGAAGACCCAGTAAAAAATGAAAGATGAGCGGTTAATGGTCAAAGACTAAAGCTGTATCTTGGTGGTGACGTCGAGCGGCTAACCACCATAATGGATTTAAAAGAAGCATAGCAATGCTACAGGCATCGAGCTAATGACGATAAACAAGGGCTAATTGGGAGGCAACCCAATTTTTAGGCTTGATCATCATGACAAGCAATTTGCTAGACTACATCGGGGGTTGACTAGCCTTCACCTCTCCCACTATTCCATTGCTCAGCATTCTATGCCGGGTTAAACATTTTTCCAGCCCTGGACGCTTTTTCAGCTCAAATGGAGTGGCCAGGGGACCGGCCAGTTCCACCGGGGGAGGCAGCTGGAGATGGTGTTGACGGGAATGTTGGTAGTAGAGAAGATGACGGGTCTGGTGGTGATGCGAACATTGACATTAATGATTATTTGGAGGAGGATAACCCATTACTTGGATATGTGAGTTTCTTTCTTTGGTTTCTCTTGATGTTTGAACTTGTTTTTTTTTTTTCTTTTTAAAGTATTGTAGTTTATTATTTTGTTTTGGAAAATAAAATAATTTATTAAATAAAATGGTAGTTTTGTTTCAATGGCAAGTGTTGGTTTTGGTTGTGTGCAAATGAAATTTTATTATGATATTGCATGGATTGGAAAAGAGGAATTGTGAAATATACTAATTTGAAAGATCATGAGATGATTTTTGTGCATTGGGAATTGTGAAAAATTATTTTCAAGGTTAAAGCCTTTTTAGCCTTATATGTTGAGTGAATCCCACAAATTGTATGAGAGTCCTCTTTGTTAACTTGAATGAATTTTGTTTGAATTTGTAATTGCCATGATCAATTGAGACGTAAAAATGATAGAGGCATAGTTTTATTGATTGAGTTTGAGCCAAAAAGCTTACCTGTTGAATTACATCTTTTGTTGGTACCCACTTTGAGCCATTAATTCTTTCTTAAACCCTCTATATTTATGTGAACGTTTTATCCTTACCTTTGAGTTGGAGAAAAATATTTATATATTTAGGGAGAATAATGGTTATACAAATGATGTATGTTTCTCTTGGCTTAAGAAGATGAATCAAGTGTTTCTGGTAAATGTGTAAATCCTTGGGCAGCCATGTGTATATATGTGAAAAAAAAAGAAATAAATTAAAGAAATTGAAAGGTGCCTTGGAAAATAAGAAAGACAAACACTTGAAAGGAAGTTTGGGGTGAGCATGATGTGTAAAATAGGTTGGGGGGAAGCTTGTAAATATATGAATATGTATTCTCCAACTTGTTTTCATGTACTTATATGTCTTTTGGTGGTTGACGACTTCACAAGAATGAGGAATCAGGGGGACTTGGACCTCCAAACTACTTTGGAGGGAATTTGCTATGAGGACCGGAGGATTGTGGAAACGACTAGGAACGAAGTTCCTCACAAAGTTCTCCGGGGCAACTTGACTGTGGTCTCCAAATTGTGGATGACTTTTATTCTCACCAACCTCCGGCCAAAGTCCCATCCTTCTGATCTTCCACTTGAAGAGTGCCATCTCCTGGGTTGTATCAAGACTCCCGACATCACGGTCGACCCGACACGGATTATTTCTGACATCATTTGGGCCAATGTGCACAAGGGTGGCACAAAACAAAGCTTGGCGTTCTCGTCTCTCATCTCTATGTGAAGATGTGGGGGTTCTAGTCGTTCGTAGCAAGAAGATTAGAGAGCCCATTGATAAGAAATATTTCCGAAACCACTATGAGGACAGGAATCCGAATGCGCCACCTACACCACCACCGCAAGTTCCCCCGAGAACAATGGAGGATTTGTGGGGCCGTATCAGCACGAGGCTTGATCACAATGACAAGCAATTTGCTACCCTACATCGGGGGATGACTAGTCTTCACCTCTCCCACTACTCAATGGCCGAGCACTCTATGCCGGGCCAAACATTTTTCCAACCCCCGGAGGCTTTTGCTACACATTTGGATTGGCGTGGGGACCAGCCAATTCCACCGGGGGAGGCAGCTGGAGAGGGAGGTGAAGGAAGTGGTGGTAGTGGTGGTAGCGGGGAAGATGATGGGTCTGGTGGCGATGGGGACATCGACATCAACAATTATTTGGAGGAGGATGACCCACTAATTTGATAGGGAAGTTTTTGTCTTGTGTTTCTTAGGATGTTTGCTTGACTTATTTTTATTTTCCTTGTTGTTTTTAGTTTTTTCTTTTTAAGAATAAAATTGTAGTTTCCTTTTCTGAAAAAAAAATGAAAAATATATATTTATTAAAATGTTTGTTTTGTTTCAGTGGCAAGTGTTGGTTCTAGTTGTGTGAAAAATGAAAGTTTTTATGATATTGCTTGGTTTGAAAAAAGAGGAATTGTGAAAAATACTGATTTGAAAGTTAACCAATCATGAGATGATTTTTTCATGTTTTTTATATGTTTATTGGTGTTTATGTTTGTGTGGCTTCTTATGTTTCTAATGGTTTTTATATTTCTTTGGTATTATTGTTTGTCGATTTTCACTAAGCGTGCGAGAAACTAATGTTCGTGGAGTTATTAAATATGTTTGTGGGGTTTTACTTTTTCGGGGTTTATCAATTGTTTTTTGTTAAATGTTTGTGGGGTTGTTATTAGTGGGGTACTTATGTTCGTGGGACTCAGAAGTTTTGTGGGGAATTAATGTTTCTAGGATTTTTACTTAGTTTGTGGGGTTCTTATGTGTTTGGGGTTTTAATTAAGTTTGTTGGGTTATGTTTTTGAGGTTTTTACTAAGTTTTTTGGGTTCTTATGTTTTTGTCTATATATGAGTGGACTAAGGAATTGGTAACCCAGACAGAGGTAAGGCATTGGCTCATCGTTTAAATTTCCTAATTTCCTTATCAGGCTATTGTAGGTTGGAGGCCAAAGGATGTTGAAGCCCGACATATAAGTTCATTTTAATTCTCAATTGTCCTTTGATTTGAGTGAAATTCATGGAGGTAAAAAGAAACATTTTAGGCATAATAAACATTATATTAAACATGATGGTCTAATATAATAAATCATGCAGGTGTTAGTCTTGATGTCGTTGTTGGTCATGCAAACAAAAATGGCCGAGGGTTACTTGCACACTTCATAGAGTCCCAGGGTGAGAAAGAAATTAAGGAGGAATTGAAAGTTAATTTTATGGAAGATAGCTTTCTCTCTCATTTTATTACTAAATTTTACATATGATTGAGTACTTCTAACCCCTTTTCTTTTGCTCTTAATTTCTTTTGAAACTCGCAATATTTGCAGAATCTTTCAACACGGAAAAAGTGAAGCGAGAAATTGTGATTTACTCATGCATTTAAGTGTGGTTGATGGTGTCAAAAAATCTGGCACTCTAGTGCCGATCAATCTGGGTGACTCACTACAACATTTTTTACTTTAGGCAACACTATTGATGCCAACAAATAGAAAACCGTTCCCAAAAGGACCTTTAGGCAACGATTGTTTGGTCGTGGGCAATAATATTAATATTTTGTGTTCTTTAAAACTTTACGAAGAAAAGTTGTTGCCTTTATATTTTAGGCAACACACTTAAATTTGTTGGTAGGTTAAGGCCACGATTTTTAAACCGTAGTTACATAAAAAGATTAGCCTACATCTTTAAAATATTGACTAATAATATAATCATGGAAACACTCATAAAACTGATCTAAAAATCCATTTAGGCTACACATTTCAAAGCGTAGCTAATAATATCAACATTCAATATTCTTTAATTTTAACCTACTAAGTAAAATTGTTGCTTTTCAATTTTAGGCAACACTTTTAAAAGCGTAGTTATGTAATAGGCCATACTTTTGTAATTGTGGGCATGTTAAAAAATTAGGCAACATTTTCAAAATTTTAGTATTCGTGGCTACAGGAACGAAGGGAATGGTATTAGTTTATATGATGTGCAAAATATACTAATAAAATATCCTTAGCTTAGTGGTACTAACACATCCTTATAACTACAAGCTTTGAGGTTTGAACCACCATAGTGTATAATTGTTTTCTTATGCTATTTTCCTTTTATCTACCTACATTTCATAATTGTTGCCTTTAGTCAACGGCAACCGTAGAAGAAAATATTGCCTATTGTGTTGCCTTAGACTATACGGTAGGATAGTGTGTAGTCTACCTAAGAGGGGATGAATTAGGTAGAGTTAGGATTTTAAAAACAACGTGCGGAAGCTATTTCAAATTTGATAATCTGTTTTAAAGATTAGATGTGAGGATATGCTTAGAGATAACAAATGATGGAAATAGTCTGGTATTGAGATCACTCAAATGTAGTGTGCTAGTTTTAATATGTTTCCCCTTTCTTAGGTTCAATTCACAATACACCAAATAGCCAATATATGTGTGAAACACATGTGTAATGCAAATAAGCTAGAAAGCGTAAACGAGGCAAAACACAAGCGATTTATACTTGTTCGGCATTCTAACACACCTCCATCCAGTCCTAGGCCTAGCCAACCACTAGTTTGGATTTTTTTTTTACTATCACATAATGTCAATTATAATAGTTTTTAGATACAAGATTCACCCAACCCTAGGTAACCTCTACCCGAACAACTATTTCAGCAAGAGAACACCTTCTCAATGGATTTGAAAAATCACTAAAATCCCTTTAGGATTTTCCGAGCCACCTAAGCTCCCCTCACGATTTACGCTACCACCAAAGACTCACTTCTTTGGATTTTCCACCTAGAGACTCCCTCTCTTGGATTTCCACCTAAAGATCCCGCTTTAGTGATTTTCACAATCAACTAAAATATTTATTTCTAGTACATGCCACCACTAAGGTCTACCCTTAAGATTCACGCCAAAAAGCACCTAAGACACCTCTTAGGATTTCAATCAAACACCTTATGTACAGCACACAAGGTAAACCTTTTTGGGAAAGTCTGTTGCCCCCAATCTCCTTTGATTCACTAAGAAACAGGATTTATGGGTTAGAAGTGTCAAGCACTTGACCCACTTGCACTCTCACAAAACCCAATTAAAGAATCGAAATTACAATGAATCAAAACCATAAACAAAACGCAATTCACAAGCAAGGAAGGAATACACCTAATTGATCTTCAATTGCTCTCCAATGATGCCTTCTTGATCAATTAAACTTGTTAGAATTGATAGCCTTGAGCAATTGAATCAACCCGACAAAGGAACTTGATGAATCATGCAATGATGATTATGAATCTTGAAGAAACCCTAATCCCTCATGAATCAATCAAGCAATGTAGATGAAACCCTCATGAATTTGAAGAACCAAGAACCCTAGAAGAGCATTTTGAAAGTGTTTGATCTCACAAAAATCGTGCAAAATAAAAATGATTCATTCTCTCAAATTGCTAAAACCCAAAACCTCTTTAAATAGGATTTCTGACAGTTGTACATCGTTGTATAACATTCTTGCATCGATGTATATAGTGCATTTTCTCCCATTGGGTGCAGAACAACCAAAATAGAAATTTTTGGCCTACGTACATCAATGTACACCTTCACTGCATCGATGTACATAGTGAAAAATTTCCCTCCTACACACAACCTCTCAAAACAGACAAATTTGAACTATTTACATGCATCTACTCCCTTTTTCCATCGATGTAATGCTTGAAAATCCTTAAAAAATTTCAAAAAACACTTTGAACAACAATGGTAACATGTTCTAAGATAAAACCAATGATCATCACCATTTTAAAACACTTTAAGAACAACTTAAAAATCTTTGTTCAAACGATTGAAAACGCTCTAGCTAAGATGCAATGCATAAAGGAATTTCAAAACCTTTTGATATGATGCAATACATGTAAGATATGGTTGATTGGGGTTCATTCAACACTCTTAAAGCTATTCTAACTTACTTATCAAGCAAGCAATCAAGGCATAGCAAATGAACACCAAATACATCAAAAGATAAACTTGGAACACAACCTAAGAAAATCTAAATAAAACACAGAAGCACGCAACCAAACAAAGTCTTCATCTTCCATGAGTGCACTTGATACTTGAATCTCCTTTATCTTTATTGTTTCTCTTTAATAACTTTGTCATATTGAAAGGTCTTGATCACTAAAGCTTTATCAATCATCTTGAGACCCTTTGTTACTTCTTTGCTTCCATTGAAGGTTGTCACTTGCCTTGAAAGTTTGTCTTAACAAAACACTTCTTCACCTTTGACAAGCAATCTCCCTAAAAGCACTTGAAAGTTTGTCAAATCAAAACATACACCTTGACCTTTTGGTCAATAATCTCCCCATTTTTTATGATCACAAACAATGTCTTGAAAGTTCTTATAATAGATATTCAACCACCTATACTTTTGAAAGCACAAAGAGAAATACTTGCATAATCATTTTTAGTCATAAATAGATAATAGAGAGTATCAAACAATAAACTAAAAATCCCCATAACAAGTTGAAAGATATGCAAAGGTTTACACAAGCTTCCAAAAGATATCATTTCAAGCTCAAGACAATGCATAAGCAACTTTTCAAACAAGCTTTGCAAACCTTCAAGCATCACTTAATGTCTCCCCCTGTTGACATTAGCAAAAAGGATTATAAAGCTTAATTCAGGAGAAATATGAAGACTTTTTATTATAAGAGGCAAAATGCATATAGCAATATATGATGTAAGCTAACTCCCCCTAACTATAAGCACTCCTCCTTTCAGAAACAATGTATGAACCATTGTCAAAACATCAACTTTCAATATATTCATTCCCTTTTGCAAATTTCGAAGATTATAGCATATATCACAACTTTCTTCTCCCCTTTCAAAATCACTTATGCCTATGCACTACGCCAAAAATCACCTATGGCAGCGGTTCCCAACTGCTGCTAATTGCACCTTTGCCATTGGTGCACCAGTCTTTAGCAGTGGTTATTCAATGCTGGCAAAAGTCACCATATAGCCGCAGTTCAATCCACAACCGCCGGCAAAGGCCTTGTTTTTTTTTTGGGATTAGTCACCTTATGCTAGGGATTCTAAATAGGAACCGATGGGATAGTCTTTTTTTTTTCCTTTTTCCTGTTAATTTCTATAAAATATTTTGCTACATAAAGGGTGTTGTGAGAATCGAACTCGCACCTCTCCTATCGAAAGTGAGAATCATACCACTAGACCAAACCCCCATTGATAAAAGTAATTAATAAATTTGTTTCTAGAAACACAATAACAATTTATAAGTAACTAAAAACGAAAATTATAAATACATTGAACATAGACAAAAAATAATTTCTAATTAAAAATTTTTTAAACATCATATTCAGATTCCTAATGTAATTGTAATTTGATAAATAATTCACGAGAAAGCTTTCTTTTAGAAAGTTTACCTTTAAATCCACCAACGTTTCTTTAAAGTTTCACTAATAAATTTGCTCAAAACTCCAGGGCGATTTACAATCTAGTACACGTCAAAAAATTAATATAAAGATTCATAACCACAAACAAAATTTCTTCCAAATACAAACCTATAGAAATTGAAAGTACATAATTCACGTATTCCAGTTTTTAAATCACTCAAGCACATCAATTGGTTAAGGAATTTGAAACAAATTTTAAGCAATGAGATTCCATAGTTTAAAATAACAGCATATGAACATGGGTCAATTATGCATCTGGAGGAGCAGGTATAGAGATGAAACAGGAAGTAACCTGGTAATATAGTTAGTTAGTTAGTTACTTAAGTCAAGTCTAATTAATTTGATCACAAAGTCGTTGTAGTACAATATAATATTCACTAATTAATTAATCTTGCTACTTTACTTTACTTCAAAGCATGTTTCTCGCTTAGCTTCTGACCCAGTTGTAGTTAGAACAAACACAAATATACAACGATATGTGACAGATGTAATAGCATAGGTACACAATAATTTAGCATGATATTTTAGTTTTGAATATCAAAAGTAAATGCCAGAAAAGGCAACAAGAAAATCAAATTCAATAAAGGAGAAAGAAAGAAGAAATAGAACGGAAACAAAAAACATAGTCATACTTACCCGTGAAAAAAATATAGCCATAATCCCATAGCTCACTAGGGGAAAGAAAAAGAATTTGGCCAGAACGCAAGGACGTCCTGAAAGGACATAATTTAGTATTAATCTCAAGCATGAACTAAGTCAGAGGATGAAGCATTTTACATAATACAATATTTTGTTCCATAATTCAACGTTCCAGAAAAGAAAATAGACTCAGAGACAATAGTAAACTTTGACAGGTGAAGAAGGTAACATCACATGAAATTTTTTGGCATTCTGCCACGGTTGACGAACATGAAAATCTTCCATCCTCATCCTTATTTCTCAATTATCCTTTCACTAGTTAGCATAGCTTTGTCTTTTACATGTGTTCAAAAACTAATTAACATTTTACTTTTTTTCACCGGAAAATATTCAGGAAACGTTGTTTTATTCTCATGAGTACCAATAAAAACATAAAATGAAGCCACATGACCTAAACATATGAATTTTCTCTCGCAAATCAAACGGGTATACTTAAAAAAGTTGACGTAATTAAGTCAACAAAAAAACTTACAAAAACCAGCAAAAAATGGCTAATAAGACTCAAAGTACTCAAGACTTCTGTCAAGAGGCACTTCACTGAAGTTCCATTTATACCTAGTAAAAGCATACTTTTGAGCATCCACCCAACTATTATCGAAGGATATAAAACAACGGTGTATATATGGAGCACTTAGTCGACATAGCAGTAAGCATACATCCATGAAAGGAGTACAAATTTTAGCAACTTCCCAATGTACGGTATGAACTCGGTTGCATAGACCTACATATAACATCAGAAAGTGTTCTATTGGTTGTTACCTAACTAATAGTAAGAACTAAATGAAGCAAAATTTAGTTTGCTGAATATAAGGGCATATATATAAATCTCATAAATATGGAGCATAATTAAATGATTTTATTACCTCTAGAAAGAAAACACTCAAAAGTAGTACGGAGTAGACCTACTGTCCTATCCAATCATGAGCCTAAGTTAAGCAAGCACAATAGCTGAACCTGTTAAGATAATGTGCCTTTGGATTCTCTGAAAGTAGTTTGAGTTTAATTTAAGACTAGACTGAGTCAATTAGTTTTTATTAGATGAGTCAGTTTGAATAAGTTGTTACTTTTAGATTAGGATAAGTTTGTTTTGATTTAGTGATTAGGAAGTTTGTTATTTCCTAGTAGTATAAATGTAAGTGATGATCAATTAATAAAATGAATTCCCTCTGTTCATTAGAAAAGTATCAATAAAATATTTCAATTTATATTCATTACTTTCATATTTTCTTCAAAAAAACCAACAATTGGTATCTAGAGCCCACTTCTTACGAGATTTGTGATATGGATAGTTTTTCTCATGTTGCTCCTTTGGTGTTTGATGGAGAGAATTATGACCTTTGGGCAATAAAGATGGAGTCCTATCTAGAGGCTTTGGATTTGTGGGAAGCTATGGAAGAGGATTACGTTGTAACTCCGCTGCTAGAAGATCCAAAAAGTCAAGTAAAAATCATGTCTTTTTGCTAGTGTCTCAACAACCATGTTCACAAGAATTATGAGTTTAAAAACTCCAAAAGAAATATGCGATTATTTGAAAAAAAGAGTATGTAGGAAACGAAAAAATTAGAGCCATGCAAGTGATTTGTCTAGGGAATTCGAGTTGCAAAAAATGAAAGAGTCAGGGACGATTAAAGAATATTTAGATAGGTTGCTCGGTATTGCAAATAAGGTAAGATTACTAGGCACTGAATTCACTGATTTTAGAATTGTAGAAAAAATTCTCGTTACTGAGAAACATGAAGCGTCTATACTAGCTTGGAGAATACAAAGGATTTGTGTAAGGTCACTTTGGTTGAAGTTTTAGATGCTTTGCAAGCCCAAGAGCAACAAAGGCTACTGAGACATGATCAAGATCATAAAGTTGAAGGTGCATTAGCAGCTAAGCACTACTTAAATAGAAACTTTCCTCCCTGTAAGCACTGTGGCAAGGACATCCACTATTCAAATGCTGGATTAGGCCAGATGCACAATGTAGCAAGTGTAATCAACTAGGCACGAAGCAATAGTTTGTAGAAAAAAAGATGGTGAAGATGAAGACGCTTGAGTTGTTAAGCAAGAGGAGGAGGAGGAGGACCAATTATTCGTGGCTACTTGTTTTACAAATAATAAACCAAGTTAAGGTTGGTTAGTTGATAGTGGTTGCACCAACCATATGGCCAACTATATAAAAAATTTCAAGGATCTAAAGCCATTTGATATCACCAAAGTCAGAATAGAAAATGGTGACTACAGCCTAGTAAAAGGGAAAGGAACAATTGTGATTCCAATGAGTTCCGGGCAAAGACAATACATTGTGTTCTTTATATTCCGAGTATTGACCAGAATTTACTTACCGTTGCTCAATTATTAGGAAATAGATTTAAATTATTATTTGCAAATCAATGTTGTCATATTTTCAACTTATTTGGGAAGGAGATCTTAAATATTAAAATGAAAGCTAAAAGCTTTTCTTTTGATCTAACTAAAAATGAGCAGATGGGTCGTCATACTTCAAAGAAGTCTACAGAGCCAACAACATCAAGTGAGAAAAGTTTTATTCAAGATGAAGTTGTTTAATCAAAATTTTGTTCACCCAACAAATTTAAATATTTGAAGAGCCTCCAAGGCAAGGAGGAGTGTTAAGATAATGTGCCTTTGGATTCTCTAAAAGTAGTTTGAGTTTAATTTAAGATTAGACTGAGTCAATTGTTATTACATGAGTCAGTTTGAATAAGTTATTATTTTTAAATTAGGATAAGTTTGTTTTGATTTAGTAATTAGGAAGTTTGTTTGTTCCTAGTAGTATAAATGTAAGTGTTGATTAATTAATAAAATGAATTCCCTCTGTTCATTAGAAAAGTCTCAACCAAATATTTCAATTTATATTCATTAGTTTCGTATTTTCTTCAAAAAAACCAACAGAACCTTTTAGTACCAATTTACCCAGTAAGAATTGATCACAATCATAATTGGTAAAAGAAATACATAAAAACATAAAGTAACTATTAATTAGAACTTTACCCTCCCAGGCCAGATAGTCTTTTTACATTTAGTGAGTTATTCTGGTCTTTGTCTTTCTCTTAGTAAACTTAGTTCTTCCCATTGTAGTATGCCCATACTTGGCAATGTCATTGTACCTAAAAACATTCTATTAGCAATTCTCATACGAACAAATCCTATCTTTCAATGGAAGATTGATATATTAAGCAAGAAACAGGAAAAGCAAATACAAAGAATAAGAGCAAGAACTCCAAACTATGGAGAAACCACCTGGTGTCAAACATTCAACCAAGCAAATAGAAAAGTGAACACCTCTTCTCTTCTATGTTGATTATCATTCCTTAAAACATATTATTTTTCTCTTTCCTTTAAGTAACTCCCTCCCTCCTGGACTCTCACTTTCAAAACTCTTACTAATTTTGTTTGGGCGTACCGAGATAAACCTGTAAGGCCTTAGCTTTTGCATCCTTATTTTTATTAAATTCCCATTTAGACAACAAACAATGAAACATTATAATATTTCCTACTCACATTATGTAATATTTTATTGGATATGGAAATCCAAAACTAGGAATGTTTCGCTTGTTATTACAATGGGATGATGGCTATTGGCACTCAAATTAAATGTTTTCCCCTGGGACCAAACACTATTTGGCAATATAGACATATTTAACAGCTATGTTGGGGTCATAAACTAAGATTTCCATAGTAATTATTTGGGTAGGAGTGTTTAGATGAATATTGAATATAGCATGGAGTTGGGGGTTACATTGTGTTTAGATTTTGGTGTTCCTATGAGCATTTGGTGTAAAATAAGTAATGGGTAGGATCTGGGTAATGTACTAGAATATCCATCCCCATACTCATGTTTTAAGAAAAAGATCTATAATCAAACTGATGCTCACAGGAGTAGCAATTAATGTGTTTATACCTCCACGACACCAACATATCTAGACTCTAACCCAATACTGTATTATTGTAATTCAATGAAATATGATTTTCTTTTAACGTGTCTTCTTTTTTACATTCTAGCAAAACAACAATGCTAATCAAGTATAAAAAAATCAATAGAACTACATAAAAATACATCTAACTAATTCAAAATATCAATTGATAAAGAATCTGAAAATTGTTAAACCATGAACCATCTTCATCTTGTATGTGTTTCATTCCATTCAAAATGTTGTGATTTGTGGTGTTCTCTTACACCAAACAAGAACATTGCAACCATGTCAACCCAACCCATGAGCTTTGGATTCCAAGAGCAACCGAGCTTCTTCGAGCCATGCCTCATTGCTTCCCATCGAACCACCACCGCACAAGTTCGCACAGGCGAGATGAGATTAGAGAAAGAAAAGGCAAAACCCTAGAAACGGAAATGAAAACAACGATTGAAAGATTGAGATGAAACTTAGAAATGCCTAACCTGAATGAAGGAACAGAGCTCCACAGTGGAGAAGCGGCGGGGATGTGACGGCGAGCTCAGAACTGACGAGCTTCGATGGCAACAAGCTCAGAACGACATAGTTCTAAAATGAAGGAAACGATCACAACGAACAGCGAGACAAGCTCACAGATTGTCGGAACATAGACGATGGTCACGAGAGAGAAGGGTTCGAGTCACGAGGGAGTTTTCTCCAAAGAGAGCTTGCGAGAGAGCAGGGCTTTGGGGTCAAGAAGAAAAGTTTTTTTTTTAAAAAAAAGCAATTAAGATTGTAGCTGCGGTCATGACTAGAACCAACGGTAGTGATCAAGAAATAACTTAAGCTTTGTGTTGGATTAGACTAAATCTTGCATAGTGATGATTATTAGATTACTTTTAAGCATGTCAGTTGTCCTCTTTCAATGTTATCAAAAAGAAACTTATAAGCATGTGGAAGAAAGAGAGAATATGATCTTTAAAGCATATAAAGAGCAGAAAATGAGAGACTAAGGAGATAAAAATCTAAGAGCACAAATCAAGCTTATATTGTATGAATCTCAAATCACTAATTGCCACTTTTAAAAATCAAGTCTAAGATATTTATAGGCATGTATTAATAAGAGTCACATCAAACAAGGGTAAGAAGATATGTCAAAGAATTAGACTAGTATATCACCCTTTTCCTAAGACATACATGTATGACCAATGCAATGTATCATGTGAGTCAAGAAAACATATATAATTACCAAGCTTAAGTTGCCAAACTTCAATGCCAAACAAATATGTTCATTTAGTCATAGAGGATCAAGAATGATAATGTCTGTCCAAGTAAGCAAGATAACATCAATTATGATGTTCTTTGAAAGCATGTGGGCAGGGTAAGCATGCAAACATATATATAATCTAAGCATTTCTGTTCCTTACTACAAGACTATATCACACGTGAGAGATCAATAGTAATGAACATCATTTATCATCATCTACTCATGTGAAACATTATAGCAAGAAATGGATAATTAAATTAAGCAAGATCATATGTCTAAGAATAGAGGCCATTTATAACAAAAACCATCTACTTGTTTATTAGTGCTCATTCAATAGCAATCTATCCCATTGATGTAGTTTTAGATATATAAGAGTGCAATAAGCGATTATTATGATAAGCATAATTTGCACAATCAAGATCATAAAATGATGTCAAATAGAAATTATGACAAATCTGAAACAAGGACATCATGCCATAGAGAAACTTTTGAGTGAATAATTATACCAAGCATGTAATATTTTCAATAGTATTCATATCTAGATGGTATCAATAGTGAAAGCAAAAATGATCAATAGTGAAAGCAAAAATGATCATAGTATAATTTTGTGATCGTTAAAGATATATGTTTTAACAATTAAAAGGTTTATAAAACAATTTCCAAATCCATTGTCGACCTCAAAACATCAAACAAAAGATTTAGTTAAGTAATACACAAATGTCTTTGTCAATCAAGATAATGGTTCTTGACAGCAAGAAGTTGCTGCTCTTCCACTTGTTCACTTATGACAAAGGAAAAACATCTTTGCTTCAAAATAATGCTTCTAAGTAGAAGTGCTGCTTCTATTCATTCATCTACTTCAAGGCAATCATGGAAGAAGAAAGACTAGTAGTAACTTAGAAGAAATACTTGATCACCCAATTTATCCACCTTAACTCATTCCATAGCATCATAGTCCATCTTGAAAATATTTAAATGCTTCTTAAGAACAAAATCAACCGCTAGAAGTTGATTATGTGAAACAACAATCTCAAGATCAATAGAATCAACATTACCAGTATTTTTCACATTTAGCCATGAGAATCTTGTTTTTCTTTCGTCTGTAACATTTACCTATAACTCCCCAAATTCAGCTTTGCCTATAACATCACAAACATTTCCGTTGAAAATTGTCGTGGCCACCCAAAGGTTCTTCAACAAAAACCCACAAAACCAATCATCCTCCTAAGAGCAAAAGACTTGAAGCTACTTCTTATCACTAATGATCGCTAAGAGTGCATAACTTTTACGGGGTAGTGTTTATGTGAAATATGATGTGGTCAGCAACAATAGCTTTGATTAGAGGTAGGATTCTCCATGACCTCATTATCTTCACATTAACACTACCCTCTAAAAGTTATGTGCTTTTAGCTATCGTTAGTGATCTTTCGCTCTAAGGAGGATGATTGGTTTGGTGTGATTCTATTGAAAGAAACTTGGGTGGCCACCACAATTTTCAACTAGTGTTTGTGTTGTATAGAAAGTTGAATTTAAGGAGTTAAAGATAAATGTTACAAACGAATGAAAAACAAGATTTTCATGGCTAAAGTTGAAAAATACTCCTAATGTTGATTTCCTTGATCTTGAGTTGGTTGTTTCATATAATCAATTTCTAACTATTGATTTTGTTCCTAAGAAGCATTTAAATATTTACAAAATGGACTTTGATGCTATGGAATGAGTTAAGGTGGATAAATTGGGTGATCAAGTATTTCTTCTAAGTTACTACTAATCTTTCTTCATGCGTTGAAGTAGATGAATGAATAGAAGCAACGCTTCTACTTGGAAGCTTTTTTTTAAAAAAAAACTATTGTTAGAAAAAACTTCTTTAATAGTAATAACAGTCTTTTGAAACTAGTACCACTAGTCATAGAATTTTGTTTTCCTCTCACAAGTATCCTAATATTTTCAAAAGTATAAGCTTCTATGACTCTATACCTTCTCATTTCTTTGACTTTGGATTCTAAATTGTGTGTGGAATGAAAATTTCTCTACATTTGCATTGAAATTTGAAGCGCTTAGAGATATTCAAGTTGTTTGTGATTACAAAAATGAATCTAATGCACTTGTTAATCATGCTCGACATTTAAAATGTAACATATTAGCTACCAAAAAGTTGTCTCCCAAAATAAGAGATATCAATGGCAATAAAATTTAGGTTTAAATAAAATTTTTTCCGTTATACTTTGAAATTTTCTCTCTATAACAAAGATACTCATGTGATTTCCATTACCCTTTTTTTCCTATAACATTCACCACTCTTCTCTCTCATTTCGCTTTCCCTTCCCCCTATGCCTCAATAAAATAGATGGCCATGTCTGTTGTTGGTATCCCAATTGGTGCTGTGCAAACAGAAAATAAATTAATAAAATTAAAGTTTTCTGTTTCATGTATGGGTAACAGAAGGACCAAATCAACATATTTGATCTTTTCCAAGGTGTCCTTGAACACTAGAGAACAAAAATTACCCATCACTTGAAATCAAATTAAAAAAAAAAATTATAATATCGAAAATCAAATCCAAATAGCAATTCTTTTCTTATTATTTGATCTGTTTCAATTCTAAACAAGATCATCGACTAAGTGGACAACAAAATAACTTTAAAACATAACTCACTTTAAGGAAATGGTAGAACATGAATCAAACCTTTGTGGCTAACACATTGATGGGGTGCATCTCGCGACGGTGCGACCGATGAAGAGGATGACACTCGAACGTGGGAAGTAGCCGAAGTGAATAACGTTTGAAGCAATCGCCAAAATAACCGGATCGGAACACTCTTCTATGAATTCGTGAAACAAGAGAGCTGTGATCTTCATCTCTCTCAATTTTTTTTGTAGGTGCTCAAGTGTTTCCAGTCAGCAATAAAAAGAACCAAACAAGGATTATATGGTAAGAAAGTGAGCTTTATCCGGTGCGAAAGTGTGCATGAAAGAAAATGTGAAACTAATGAGCTGAAATCGATGCATGGTGGCCACGTCATAAGAATGGGTCCCACCAATAATAAAAAATACATTACTGATGAATTTGTTTTCACTTTACAATGACGATTTGGTCCTTCTGATATGTTCTTTTGGTTTTTCCTACGTCAATTATTATCCTCTAGGTGGAATCTCAACAAATATCTAATCTAGGGTACGTGGATTTGGGGTAGGTGAAATCTCAATAGAAATTTGATCCAGGGTAGGTAGATTTTTTTTAAAAGGAAAAAAGAGATGTGTATAATCACATTATAGGATAAGGATTCGTATTTCCTACCTTACCCTAGCTTATAATATATATTTTTAAATTAACATAAATTTTTATAACAAAAAGTTAAAACAAATAATAATAATAAAAATTAATAATATATTTATAATATTTACAAATATTGATAATAATAAATTTTTTTAATAATAATAATAGTAATAAAATAAATAATAATAATAAAAAATATAATTATAAATTAATAAAATAAAATAGTAATAAAAATCATAATAATGAAAAAAAATAAAAATAATGACAAAATTAAATAATAATAATAGTAAGAAAATAAATAATAATAATAGTACTAAAATAAATAAATAAATAATATTAATAATAATAATAATAAAATTAATAAATAATAATCATAATAATAACAACAACAACGACAACAACGACAACAACAAATACACCCCTAAAGTCTACATAAATGACAAAAAAATTCTAGAAATTTCATATCCTTCAATCAAGGAAAAACTTAAAATTTGACATGATGCTATAAATAAAAAAATAAAAAAATCAGAAAATGTAAATGAGCAAAAGCCAATCATAACAATGTGGTGACAAATTCACACCATTCTGCGAATCCACAAAATCTAGGACAAAAATCAACTTCAACATTTTTAAATAAGCTAAATGAAGCTAATTGAAGAAACAAATTCATGAAATTTACCATGAAATTTGGGCAACCCCAAAACCACTCGCCTATGTTCTTGTTGAACTTCGTAACCACACAAACAACTGCTCTCTCTCCACAATCGAGGCAAGGAGGAAATCTTGTACCTCGATTTAATTGTCTGCTACCAGCACTTGAAGAACAACGAGACGCCATTGCTGCGAATTTAGAAGATGACGATGGGATTTGGGGATGAAATAAACCCTAAATCCCCAAATTGAATCCCTATATCTTATAAACATAAGATTTTCTTTTATTTCTTTTTTGTTTTTCCATGTGAGTGTATTTTTTACCGTTACAATATCCATGTCAGCACCATTACTAACGCCGTTTGTGCCAACTAACAGAAAGGACTTATATTTTTTACGGAAAGGACTTAGAGGACGAAATTGAAACTTTTATTACTTGCAGGAGGAAATCGAAACAAGAAATATAAGTTGGAGGACAAAATTACTAATTTGGCATAAAGAGTATTAAATCTTAGATAAAATTTAATTTTTTTATAGGCCAAAGTAGTCCACATGGATTCCAACTCAGGAGATGCTACTCAAAGTAAAACCCAACCGTTCGACCAGCCTGTTGGATGCAGACAAAATTAAAATTTGACAACTAATTTCAATCTAAAACTTGAAATTCAAATGCTAAAAGTCTTATTTTCAAAATATCAAACAACAATAATGAATTCTAATATAGAAAAACAAAGTAAATTAGTAGAATCTTAGATTTCGCTTTATTCTTTATTTGAAATCTAAAGAGTAATGCAAGTTAGACTCAATACTCATGAGAAAGATTTTTGTTTCGTCCAACCCCCGCAAGATTTTCAATAACTTGACCACCTTTGCAAGATCCTTGTAAATGCAATATCAACATGTGAAAGGGGTTTGAGTTAAAAGTAATCATGTTAATTGGATAGCAGAAATATAACAACATATTTGAGATCGTACTTTTTTCTAAAATAATAATGAAGAAGTATTTATAGCATGAGTTTTGTCAAAGATCCTAATTAGCTGTGATTATGTACTATCTTCATTGGCACCATCTACTCTCCAAAACATTTTTAATTTTAATCTAGTACGTGAAAGATGATATATTTATTACCATTAAATAATATAAATAAATAACATTCATCTTACACATCTCATCTAATATAAATAATTATTTATTTGACATCCAATTCCTTTCATTAAAACCTTCTTGATTTTTTATGTTGTTGTTTGGGATGGTACTTTGTGGTTATGGAGACGGTCATGGAGGAGGAATTTTTTCCATTTGGAACTTGATATATATGATGATTTGATGATCTTGCTACAGAGAGTTGTTCTTCACCCCCTAAGAGAAGATTCCTATGAATGGTTTCCTGGACTTTGAGGCACATTCACAATGAGTTCTGCATACTCGTTGGTGGTATCGAAATGCTTACCTCCAATTTCCGTATATGCAGATTTGATGCTGGTTTTCAATAAGTTATGGTCCCCCTTTTCGCCTTCTAAAGTAATTTTTTTTCATGGCTAGCATTCAGAAATAGAATTCCATGCAAAAGGAATTTATTGAGTAGGGACGTTATCTAGGACAACAGTACTCCAACATGCTCCCTCTGTGGCGTAGAAGAGGAGGATGTCAAACACATGTTTCTCTCTTGAAATGTAGCAGCAACCATTTGGCGCTCAATTCTGAATAGGATGAGGCTACAATGCGCGCTGCCACAGTCATTAGGCGATTGATTTCAACAATTCAGAGGCTTGTTTTTTGGGAAAGGTGTTAAAAGGAAAGGATTGGTAGTCTGGTTTGCTACTCTTTGGTCAATATGGTTATTTAGAAATAGTTATTTTTGACTCAGCTCAGATTGATGTTTGTGAGGTGATGAAATGTTAAGATCAGGTCATGGAATTGGTTTTATCCTTTCAAAGGCGGAACCGTATCTTTCTCAGATTGGTGTGTGACTCCAGTCATTTGCCTAAGGAGTTCCTAATTGTAATTCTTTCCCTGTTTTCCCCTCTGTTTAATTTTCCAAACTCTTAGAAGAGCACTTCTTGTACTCTTTATATATCACTAAAATTTTTGGCTTATAAAAAAAACATAAAAGGCAAATTCTAGAAATAACTAAAAGGTAAAATAGCTTTTCTTCACACTAAGGAAAGCTTAAGCATTTTGACTATCCATCCATCTTGAAAGAAAATATCAGTGCCTTTTCACCCCAAATTTCATTGGGTTATCCTAGAGTTGACATTGATATAATAATTGGCACTCAAGACCTATACTCATAATTAATCCATGCATACATCTCACACCACCAACTCCTAATATCAATGCAAATGCAAGCAAATTCACTACCATGGATACAAGTTTGGGAAATTAAAAGGAAAAAGAATTGAGGAAGTAATTAGATAGAGCCACGAGTTTATTATCTTTGAAAATGGTGGTAAGAATAAAGACACCTCTTTCAAGTATCTTAATTTTCAAAATAATTTCAAAATTAAAGTAGAATCCTTTAGGACTCTATCCAATAGATTTTTCAATTCTTTCATCTCTATATTTTCTAAACTTGTGGTCATGATAATAAACTTCTATTCATCTGTCACAATACCAAGTTTTAAGGAAAAAACATGATGATTTTTTATATTCATCTAGGCTTTAGCACAGGTAAGATAGTATATTTATTACCAATAAATAACATGCATCAGTAAATGGAAAGAAATAAGAATAAGGAAAAGAAAGAGAAAGAATTGATAAAGTAATAAATAACATGCATCACAATACCGCTATTTTTAATTCCTTCCTGTTGTAAAATTGAGATATACTACTTCAATAGGTTCGGTTCAATTTCAAAATCTGAGATAGACCATATTTGTTGAGTAATAGAACACACTATTTGTATTTTTGAGTTTTTATATATTACCTCCCCTTGTTCTGATTTGGTGAGTAGGTCCATAAAATCGGCTTCAAACAATCGGAATTCAATCAATAAATTCTGAAGTGCTAGATCCATTTCCTGTAAATACATTTGATAGGAAAAATAGAGAACTTATAGAATGATGTAGGGAGATCTTATTTAATTTTAAACTTAACCACTTGAATAGTGACTTGTCTAAGAGTTGGTGTTAGCAAATCCTCTTCATAGATATAGTAAAGGCAAGTGACCATTTTCCTGCCAAACAAATATCATAAAAAATGTTAAAAACAGGAGTTAAAAAATTTTAAAAGCAAAATAAAATATCTCAGTTCAAGAAATGTTGATGACATATCTTTGATGTTGAATCTCTCCCATGTTGAATGCTGCAATATCACAAAATAAGGGAGAATAGCAAGTTCGAACGAAGAAAAAGAAAGATGGTAAATAAACAAACTATACACCAGAATGGTTGTTGAAGCTATATCCTTAAAGCGAGAACAAAAAAATAAACTCACAGAGAGAGAAGCTCACAAAACTCAAAGAATGAGAGAGCACACGAAGGAACCCACTGTAGTAGTAGTAGTTTTGGTCACAGCAAAGGGGAGATCTGGCGAAGAATTTTGCATACACATGTCTCTTGATAGAACAAATTCGGATGATTACTATATCTCTAAAATAACATGGTTATTGTACGTATGTACATTGTAAAAAAATGTAATTAAACTAGAGAGTGAAATACTCAGGAACTTGAGATTAGATTGGCGCATGAATCTTTAGATCAAAAAAACTGTCTTCAAATCAGACAGGCCACTGGATTTTTGCAAGTTGTAACAAATATTACCCGCACAACACTTATCCATTTATACTCATAGAAGATTTAACATAGAGAGAGAGATCACACGTAGTTGAAATGGTGATTAAGATACAGCTCCCACTAAAGAAATCAAGACAATTGCATAACCCAACTACACAATTGCAGATCCATAGCTTCTATGCTAGGAAGATCCAACTCCTTCAAATAAACCATTGTAGATCTATGTGGTCAGAATCAGATTAAAAAATAAAGTAACGAGAGAGACTCACAATTTGAGATTGATAGGCGCATGAATCTCAGGATCCAAAGAATTGTGGAGAAAGTGAGAGACTCACAATCTAAGAGGGATTGGCCAATGAATCTAAGGATTCAAATAATTGTCTTCAAATCGGACTCAATTGATTTGATTTGTGCGTCCTAACAACTATCACCTGCACAACTCCGATCAATTTATACTCACATAAGATTATAGGAGAGGGACGGATAGAGAGAGAGAGCTTATATGAAATGGCAATGAAGTTTCAGTTCATTAGAAGAAATCCTAGACAATCGCAACTACACAGTTGCATATCCATGGGTTTCTTTTTTCCTGGGAAGATCAAAACTCCTTCTACTACACAGTTGTTTCTCAATGTCAGAGTGTCAAAAATATTATGTGACAACTTTTATAGTGTTGAAATTGTGGTTGGTGGTCAACTTTTAGTTCTGTGATTGATGTGAAGTGTTTCTTCACAATTAAAATATTATGATAATATGGTTGTTAAAATATAAAAAAATAAATAAGACATAAAGAAAAGTGACATGAAAAAAATGTTAATTTGTACTTAGGCGTATGATATTATCTATAGTAAACTACAATTGTATAGTGTCTGAAGTTGTGGGAGGTGGTCCATTTCTCATCAAAACTAAAGAGAATTATGAAAATTAAACTATTAATTATTTTCTAAATATATTATTTAAAAATTTATATCTGATAAGATGATCCATTAAAAGCGAAAGTAAAGAAAACATACAAAAAATGACAAGAAAAAGATCTTAACTCTTATTTATGGGTATGATAGTACCCATAGTTAGATGTGTATGTTAGTAGTGTATTTGATCCATGTGGTCTGAGGCGTTTCTAGAAAATTAGAAATGTCTACCAACTCTCATTTCTTGTAAACATTTAATGGCAATTGAAAATTAAAAAATTAATTAATTTTCTAGAAATATGTTTTAAAATTTTAGATGAGATACATGGTCCATTAAATGAGAAAAAAAAAACACAGAGAAAAGTCAAATGATAAGATCACCTTAACTCATATTTAGGCATATAAGATTACCTATCGTTAGATTGTGCTTCTATTGCAAAAGATATTTCTAGATGACTAAAACTGTCACCAACCCCCCTTTCGAGGAAAAAATCAAGTGAAATTAAACAATTGAAATATTGACTAAGTTTTTCTATATCTATTTTTTTATTTGTTTTCTCATTTAATAATGGACCGTCTTATAACATGCATTAAAGTTTTAAAAATTTAACTTTAATAATATTGACACTTATAAAATGAGAAAATAAAAAAAAGGATACATACAAAAGAGAAATAAAAAAGATACTAACTTGTATTTATGGGTATGAGAACATCTGTCATTAGATTAAATTTGTATATGTATCTAGGTGGTCTAAGGTGTCGGTAGAAGATTAAAAATTCCCACCAACTTCCAATTCTTGTAAAAATTGGAGAAAATTTTGACAATTTAAATATTGATTGAATTTCCAAAAATGTGTGACAAAATAAGGAAGACACAGAGTAGACTGAAATGAAAAATATCTTAACTCATATTTATGCATATGAGAGTATCTATTGGCATGTTATACTTGCACGTGTATCTGGTGGTCTACTGTATTTCTAAAAGATTAGAAATCCCTACCATTCGCCTCTATTTCTTATCAAAGTTAAAGAGAATTTCGATAATTAAAATATTAGTCTATATTTCAAAATATGATTTAAAATTTTATATGATAAAATGAGAAAAAAAAACTAAGAAAAGTGAAATGTAAAATATCTTCAATTATATTTAGACATGCGAGAGTATCTATCGTTATGTTGTACTTGAATGGTCATCTTGATTTGAAAATTATAATCTTAACATACATTCAAAGATTCAAAAATTAATTTATTTTAAGTAAAATATGATTGAAAAGCATATATGTGATAAGTTATATGGTTCATTAAATAATAAAATAAAAAATGATATTGAGGCAAGCAAAATGTAAAATATTTTAACTCATATTTAGTAGTATATGTTGTTAGTTGCATATTGTACACACTAGTATTTGATGCCCGTGCGTCAAGCATGTACGGGCTAGGACTACTTAATATGTTGAATTCATAATCATAAGTAAGGTTGCTTATAGCATTTGCCACTTGTGTTTTGGCATAACAAATGTCACCTTATTTTGATTTGCTATTGCAGTAAATAAAAGAGGTAGATAATTTTACAAAATTGTGGATTCCGGATGTGCGTCAAAGCCAATTTATTAAATGTTCTCTAGACTATTGACAATTTGAAATAAATGCCAATCATCATAACAAATAAAAGTCATTGTTTCCGAGAAGGTAGGGTTCATTTATGTTTTTACCCTTCGGTGATCTCTCGTCACTAAAAACTGTCACACTCGATGACAATAGACAGTGTCGCTTTGGGTTACATGCATCGTCTATTTGTCGTAGTCAAGTTGAAGTAACATATTTTTCGAAATTTTTTATAATATAGATTGGAAGAAGTTAATATATAAATATTTAATATTAGTTAAAAATTAATTAAAATTTAAAATGGTTGATCAATTTGGAAGAAGAAAGTATGGACAATACGTTTCAATCCCTAATATTAGAAATTGACAATAAATTTAGTCCCTATAATTCACTAAAAAAATATTTACTATTCAAATTTAACCGCCGTTAATCAGTTTAGTCTGCTTAACTATAAAAATACATAACCTTAGTCATTAAATTTTAGTATGAACTTTGTACATCAAATAATAATTTAAAGATAAAAGGTAATGGTTTTCTTGTACACAATATTTAAAAAGGTAATGGTATTTATATATAGTAGGAAGAAATTAATAAGGTTGAACATTGCTATTCAATGTTAGGAAGAAAATCATTTGGGTTGAACGTAACTAGTCAATGTTACTGTATTTTGAGATTATCTACATGAGTTATTAGATAATTCTACTCATAAACAATAACTTTAATTGGCTCAGAGTTTAATTTAATGCATAAATTAAATATTTAAATAAACTAATATATTCAAGGTGGTTTCTATGGTGCTATATCAAGATGGCACCATGTCCTCTTATCAATCAAATCAAAAGTTTGATATGAAGCAATTAGAAATTCAAGTAACTTATATTATAATATAGATTTGAATAGATATAAATTTGATTTTGTTTTTAATCTAAAATTTAGCTTTTTTTTCAATCTGAATTGTATGTCTCTACTTTTTAGATAAATGCTTATATCTTGAATATATTATTAACAGTGTATTTGAGCTTTAATTATGATGAGAACATGGAGGCAAGGTAGCTTGTAGAGGTTGAAAGACTTGAAGATGCCTCTAAGAAGGTCAACATTGAAGATGGTCCTTTAACTAGGTCCAAGAAGAAGAGGTTGGAAGCTTTTTCACAAGATTTGTTGATGACCAAGCTTGTTAGTTCAAATGAAGCTCTTCCAACTTGTTTTAATGTTTTTCACATAAAAGTTTGTTTTAAGGAATAAATTGTTAGATTTGGATTATTTTGTACTAAGTGTGAGTCAGTGTCTTAGCTCACATTATGTAAGACATTTGTTTTAATGTTTTTCTTTTAGGTCCCTTGGTTTTGTTGAATTTTTGGGGCTGCCTTGCACTTAATTTTTGTGCCACTTTTTTAGTCCCTAGAGGGAGTAATATAAATACCTGCCTTTGGTGTTTTGTAGAGAACTTTCTATCATTAAATAAAATTGAGATTTCTTGGAGAACATTCTCTTTTGTGAGCTTTGGAATTTTGATGACCTTATCAATGGATTCCAATTCCATTGTGGAGGTTCTACCATTGGATTTATCTTCTTGCTTAGGTTAGGAGTGGCATCCATTCATCATCCTTTCTTCTTCCCTCTCCTTCCTCGCCATTTTTGTGCTTTGTGCTAACCTAATTTTGTTTTGTTTATTGTTTAATGTCATCTGACTAATGTAGGCTCTAATTGTTTTCACAAATTTTTTTCCCTACTCATGGACCTTAGTGAGTAGTCACCATGAGTGTTTGTTAGTCGATCTTGAATGATACGGAACAGAATGATCTGGGTGAACTCGGTTAGTGCAGAGATGGAACATAATAATTTCATATATGGTCTTGGTATTCTTAGCTGAGCTATAACTAATAATGTATTTATCTTCTATTTCATCCTTTGTATCGATTTTTTTGAGTGTGGATGCAGCAATTTTTTGTTAATCACCGCA
The DNA here is from genome assembly GCA_037177725.1 of Cyamopsis tetragonoloba. NCBI lineage: Eukaryota > Viridiplantae > Streptophyta > Magnoliopsida > Fabales > Fabaceae > Cyamopsis > Cyamopsis tetragonoloba. The sequence goes on from CM074122.1 coordinate 34,739,439, forward strand.
AATTGATTGTTACTAATTTTTTTAGCCTCTACTCCATATGTTGTACCTTCTTCTGCTTCTTTTTTCAATGATTTTATCTTTTCTGCCATTTGGAGTGGTGAGTCTTGATGTACCTAGGGAGTTATTTTTCAACTTCCATTTTATTGTTTTTTTGTTATACAACTTGTACAGTTTACCGACAATATAAATTTTTAGTCACAATTGCTGTGTTGTTGTTGGAAATATGTTACGGAGATGCGCTTGTTAATTTTTTTTATCCTTTTGTTGCAAAAATTCTTTCTTCAGGGAAGGCTCATAGTTGGTCCGGAACTTTGTTACCCTCTTCTCTGTTTTTGTTTCTACGGGAACCTGGAACTTTGATATTGCATTCATTTAATTTTCTCTCCAGGGTATGTCTCAATTTCATTTTTGAATAATATTTTCCAGTTTTAAGCTTTATTTCTTCAATTGTCTTCCTTGAACATAAATTCATGACCTATATAACATTATCTCTAATTGTCTCAATATGGATTTGATATTCACTTGATTTTGCAAAAGGAGGAATGAATATTCAATTTTCGTGTCTTACCTTTTACTCATTATGCTTCCCAATGAATTTGAATTGTGCATTGCATTGTTTATTCAGTCTAGCATATTAATGTAAGTAGTTAATTATCACCTTTATATATCATTGTTTATGATAGTTATTTTAATATTCATGTAAATATTCATTATACTATATTCTGATTCCTTGTATTTTTTTAGAGGTTTGCATGAGAAATGTTTTGAGAGATGAAAAAATAGCAGGATATTTGAAAGAAAGATGATAGAAAGCCAAGACTTAGAACTGCAAAAGAAATTAAAGCTTCTTACAGAAAGAAACTACGGTTATTGCATGATGCTTTCTCAGTTGATGCAAAAGCAAGAAACAAGCTTATGGAGAGGGGAGAAAAATTGGAGGTAGAAATTTATCTGATCTTAGTCATGTCATCTTTTAGAACTTTATAACAAAAATTTGTTGCACTTAATTCATGGAAAAAAACATGGAAAACTCATAATAAAAAGGATATGATGCATGCACTAAACGTTAGTGTTGTGGACTTGTATCCCGGTCCACTTGCCCGGGTTTCCAGATGGCCCAATAAGCCAACCAGGCCCACACCGCCGGCCCACACCAACAATATAACACATACCCGAAAGGTATAAATACCGGACAATGTGGTAAATCTGGTATGATCATCTAACCCTAATACACTCCACTCCCAGTTACTGACTTGAGCGATGGAGTCCTTGCAGGTACCACCTGCTCCACGGCAAAACATCTCAGAGTGCCTACAGATCCTTGGACCACAGCTTCTGTATCTAGAACCCAGGTACGCATCAGTGGCGCCGTCTG